>JARKIA010000076.1:0-684482 GCA_029289565.1 Mycena galericulata | reverse complement strand
AGAGTAGTGGATGTCCTTTGCTTCTTAAACGTATTGAGCGCTGGCCGGTGTTACACATGGCTCGTCTCTTGTGTCTGTCTGGTGCCGATGTCGCTCAAGTCACTGCCAATTTTTCCCCGTCGACGCTGCAAACACTTATGGCGCACGTCTTTTCGTTGCTTTCCTCAAGCAGCTCGGACGCGGAAATCCCTAAATCGTTTACCCCTCCGCGGATTGTCATCCCTACGCAAAACCACACCGCCTTGTTTATGCCCGCACGCATTGCGGAACCCGCGTCGCTGCGCGGAACCTCGATTAAAGTCGTCTGCGTCCCCACTTCCCCGACTGATCTGCGGGGCCTGCCCGCGTCCACCCTTGTCCTAGACGAAGACACGAGGCGCCGTCAAGGCATTCTGAATGCAGCCAATCTACGGCGCTTAGGAACGCCGCTGGTATGTAGTTCCGTTGACCCGGGATTTCTTTGACGGGCACCAAGGCTCGCTGCTCTCGCTCAATTTGGTTGGGCCGCGCATCCTTACGAACCTCGTCGTTTTGGTGCGGGATCGCAGATCGAGGTACATGATCTCTCCAATTGGTGCTTCAGCACAAAACCTTGATTCACGTTCAAGGCGCATTTGAATCTCCACCTCGGCGCCTTCCCGAGCATTTCTACGTTGACCATCGTCAATCGTACCATTAATGAACGCACCGCGAAACTCGAGGAGCGCATTCGGGCCCGCTTTCCATCCGTGCACTCTACATGCCTTGCCAGTCAGTGGTCCCTACTCCCAGCTTCCGCGCTAATACTAACTTACTCGTAGACGACCCCACGACCCCGACCACAGATCCCGCGCTGCTATCCGCCGTCCTTTCCGCGAACCTCATAATATGCGCCACCTCCTCGACTGTGCCGTTATTCCCCGCTTCATGGGTTCGCGACGGAACGCACATTGTACTAGTAGGCAGCTATAAGCCCACGATGCACGAGGTCGACGGCGACCTCATCCGGCGCGCGATCCCCTCAGATGCAAGCGCGCGAAGCGACCTCATAGTGGACTCGCGGGCTGCGTGTCTCGAGGAGGCGGGAGAGCTCATCGCTGCCGGAATCGAGGGCAGTCAAGTCGTAGAAATTGGGGATTTAGTTTCCTTCGATGCAGAGGGGGGGTTGATTCACAATCTGGCACCACAGGCTCCCGCGGCAAGTGGGAGCACTACGGGGCGAGTAACGATATTCAAGTCAGTAGGCGTGGGACTGCAGGACGTAGCTATTGCCTGTGCCGTCGTCGAGAAGGCCGAGGAGATGGGCATCGGGTGCTACGTCGACTGGGCTTGAGCGAATCGCAGCGCCGAATTATTCTGGACAGATATGTACATACGTACAGATAGATATACAAGAGCATTATATGTGCGTTGTAGTACAGCCGCTACGGGCGTAGCCAGCCACAGCATCCTCAGAGCAGCGAAGAAAGAAAGGGAAAGAAGATCCAAAGGCAATCACTCTCCGAGCGAGACGAGCACCATGCTCCCGACGCCAGCCAACAGGCTCCCGAGCGCCAGAGCGCGACGTCCCACGCTGGGTCCCGCACCGTTGCCATTTTGGTCCGCGGTTTCCTCAACCTCGTGCGAGTGCCCGTGTCCGTGTCCGTGCACATGTCCATCCTCGAGGTTCCCGAACACAAAGTCCGCCGCGATCATCTCGACGGTGGCAGCGTAGATGAGCATTCCCGCCGACACGGCGGACATGACCCCCTTGAGGAGGAGCATGCTGGGTTGCGCTGCGTTTCGGATTTATTAACAACACAAGGAGAAGAAACGACGCGCGGGACAAACCGTGGGCACTGTGTGCGAACGCGAGCATGCCGACCGCGAGCCCGAAGGGGGTCGTGAGCGCGAAGAGCAGCGAGAGCGTGATGGAAAACCAGTCGTGCCGGCCCTTCGGAGCGGGCAGCGTGGCGATACGGATCCCGAGCGACAGCCCCTCGAAGAGTTGGTGAAAGGTGATGGCTGTAAGGAGGGAGGCTGCGTAGCACAAGGTCAGTCCCGGTGAGCCTGATTATTGAAATTAAGCGTACTGAAGTCACCGCCGGTGGTGAGTGCAAGGGTTAGCCCGATGACGAGCGAGTGCAGCATAATGCCGAGCTCCAAGACCTGCACGTCGAAGCTCAGAAAAACAAATACCGAAGGAAACATGAAACCTCATACGATTATTCCGACGACCTGACGCCCACGCCCTATCCGCGGCGCATCGCGGTCCCGCTCAGGCTCCGCTTCGATATGGCCTTCTGCGGGACACGACTCCGTGTCGTGGTTCGCAGTGGTAACGCATATGGTGAGAAGCCGGCCGTCTTGGCGACTAAGCGGGCAATGTCGTGGTGGGGCGAGAATCGCGGCCATGTATGGCGGCGTGAGGGAGGCTTTAGGGCGGATATGAACCGGGACAAGAAGAGGTGTCGTTTCTGCCAGGTCCACTCTAGTCCGAGACGGTGACCGGGAGGGCTCGGTAGAGGCCACAGGAGACGGTGGTGCAGAGGGATCTGCATGGAGAAAATCTACGTATGATGTGGATATATCTGCAGAGTATTAGATTTTGTGAAACCTGCAGAGTAGAGCGCACATTCTACTAGAAAGATCAACAGGAGTGAGCCCAGGCTGAATGCGCCGTGTTAGATTAACTCCAGGGCACAGGTGTGATTCGCGCACATAATAAGTCCCGTCTGTCTTCCAACCTTGGGATACTTTGCTTTTACGGCGGGACTCTGAAGATGCTCGAAGGAATCCTGGAGCAAATGACAGAATGCCGTCGAAAGGATAACACCTGGAAGGGTATAAGCCCGGCCATTCTCTCAATGTAGCAAGCAACATCCCTGTGCCAAAATGCTTCCCGATGAAAAATACGACGTGCGGTATGCGCAGAAAGGAAGACGATTGAGACACGCGCGGGAAGGAGACGGCTTGCAGACTGTCAGCATGTTCAATGCCCCATTAACGAGGGACTACACACCGAGGAGGGATACGAAGAAAATGCCGATGATGGCAGCTATTCTGTGCTGCGTTTCTGGTTCGGGACTCGCAGATAAAAGTCCAGGAGAGTCGAACGGAGACGGCGCCATCGCAGCTCAGGCACCCAGAGGTTAGGGAAAAACGACGAGGCTCGTACGTCCAAGTTCAAATAGCAGAGTAAAGACGGGTACCGCATCAGACGCACGGGACTACAGCCAATCACAGGCCACCGAATATCCACTCGGCCAGTAAGTTATCACGTACAGGAGCAAGAAGAGCAGCTATCTACACATTACATACAAAGAGTGAAATAAAGAGGTAAAGACACTCGTTATTGTTGACTGCGAGTCTTGCGTGTACTCTTGCGACTCGCCGCGACGGGTGGCTCGGGTTCCTTCGCTTTCACACGACGAACTTTTTTCTGTACTGGTGATCCGTCCGCATCGTCGTCATCTGCATCCTCGACCCTTCCCCGCTTCTTGCTAGCGGGACCGGGAGCCGGAGCTACCTTGGCGGGTGCTTTCCTCGCTTTAGTGGGAGCGGGCGAAGGTGAAGACGCGGAGACGGCACGAGCCTTCGCACTGCGGCGGGTCGAGGCAGCGCGTGCGGTCTTTTCTGCGGCTGCAGCTTTGTCCTTCTTCCCTGCCGCCTTCTTTTTTACCCTCGTCGCCTTTTTTACCACCGGCGCCACCGCGGCCGCTTTTCCCTTCCCCTTCACAGCGGGCTCAACGTCAGCGTCGGCCTCCTCTTGTCCCTCCTCAGGCCCCGCTTCGGTCTCTTCGCCCTCATCGGCAAGGTCCGGGATAAACTCCACCGTGTATTCGACGCCATCCGTAGCCACGATGGCATTCTGCGTCAGCGAGAAGGAGAGGTTGCCGATGGAGGGGTTGCTTTCCGGGATGGCATCGATTTCCACCTCCGTAGACCCGCTGGCCTCGCAGTCCTCAGCGTCGTCGGCGTCAGCTTCCGTCTGCATCAGCAATGGTTCGGGAATGTCAGCGCCGGGGTTGATGAGCTCAGTGACGGAGACGGGCTTGACCCTGCAGAGTTTGGTGTCGGTCAGATCTCGCTCAAAGGATGGAAGGGCAACTAACCGTTCCGTTTTGTAGAGCGCCTGGTATAAATCGATTCTGCCAATAAGATATATCAGAGATCAAGTGGCGTAGACGGCAGTGCGACACATACCGGGCCTCCTTGATGTCCTTCTTTTCCAACGTCCGGGGAAGGAGCTTGATGACTTCATGGAAAAAGTTCCAAACCTCGGGATCGATGTCAGGAAGCCAATCTTTCCGGGAGCGATTAACGAAGTCTTCGACGCTGTAACAGAGCGCAAAGAGCTGATCAGAGATTTGCTTAAGATGCGCGCCAGCGGCCTTCGGTATCGGTGGCAGGAGATTCTGTGCGGGGAGCTCGAATTTGTGGTGCGAATCGTGCGGGAAGGATTCTAGCATTGTCGCAGAGTGTTCCGAATGGGGGGTGAAGTTAACTCGAGCATCGGTGGCTTAGCATTAAATAGAGCAGCTCGGCTATTGTTGTGCGCTTTGGCCCTCAGGTGAGACAAGGGCTTTGCATTGTTTTCCTCATTCAACTATTGGTCCGAGGTTCGCATTGGTCGCGTGCCCCGAGTCGAGGCCGTGCTGCATCGTGCGCTTTGGCCGCGCGGGCCTTCCGAGATACGCTTTGGCGCACCAGCTTATAGCCACTTTCAGACCAGAGATGTCGAACCCTTGAAGTTTGAAGAAGCGTTGCTGACGAAACCTACCAGTGCGAATGGCGAAGGTAATTGAGGCAGCCCCTGGGCCTGAGTGGTCCGGGTTCAAGAAAGGTCAGGTTGGGAATTTACGCCGGATCCGGTGGATGGCCCGGACATACCTTAAGCTTAGCACTTTTGCTTTGGGCCTAAGGTAATGGTGATCTCGCTGCTTGTTCTAAGTCAATGCCGCCGACGACGATGCGAACTTGGTGGGCTATCGCAAGGGCTATCGGCTGCTATCGGACGCTGTGACCACACATGTCACGCTTATGACAATGCAGTGACAATGCCACCCATCGCCAGCGCCAACTCGCAAGCATAGCACCGACCCGTCCACCGAGTTACACGATTTACTGTGGCGTTCAGCGCAGAAAAACGACGAGTTTTACTCCGGGTGTCTATTTGCGCAGACCGGTCGGGAGTTAGCTGAGTGCATATCGGCTTTACCATATGGCGGTCACTTGGCACCTTTAATAATCCTGTACATATATCCACTTTCCGTGTTATTTCAGCCCTTTTCTGTTCATCAAGTCATATTTTGAGCATCCTACTGTCGTCCTGAAAGCCTTTGGATCCTCTCAAAGAATAACAGTTAGTAAGGGCATTCAGACACTTTAATGGGTGGCAGATGGAAACATTGAAGACCCCTAATTTCAAATTTCGTGGCGGAAATCTTCATCTGGACCCGGAATAAACTTTTTCCAGGCCCGGGACTTTTTTTTCGATCCGGGATATTTTTTGGGGAGACCCTGGTAACATTTCATTCATCCAGCGGAACATATTGTGCTCCCGGGAAACAGTTGACTTGTGGCTACGCTAACCCTAACCGAATGGGCGAATTTGGCTGATCGACCTTCTGCAGTACTTCCACCATACCATTGCAGCCTCATTCCATTGGATGTAATAGCTGAGATCGTTGAATTCCTATAGATGACACTGATTCACTGAACGGCTGCTCCTTCATTAGGGACAGTCAGAGTAGACGCTTTACGGCGCTTTAGCACGCGCTTTAGAAGTGCTTATCGAATTATTAAAGCGTGGGATAAGCACATCAAAAACATAATCGCCTTCCAAAAGCGCCTCCGGAGGCGCTTTTGAGGCGCTTTAGAAGCGATTATGCGGTTATTTCGAAGGCGATTCTCATCTTTGATGGTATCAGGTGCTTATCCCACGCTTTAATAATTCGATAAGCCACATCTACTAAAGCGTGTGTCTAAAGCGCTGTTAAAGCGTCTACTCTGACTGTCCCTATTGATCGCTCTGGCAGGCTCCTGCACAAGCATGTCTGTTTCATACCATCTCCCCAAGTGACGGCTTTCAAGGCGGATTCGCCCATGCTCTCGTTGCCCTAATCAAACTTACTTCGTTCTTGTAAAATCCCTGGCTGTACTTGCAGTGATGGACAAAGTGTGCACGTACGCTGCCCGACGTGTGCCCACGCTGCCCACCCAGTAGGACACGGTCCCGCAAAGCAACATAAGTACCCCCGCGCATGAAAGCCTTCGACTGCACGATCACACCGAGTCACCCATGGGAAGAAGCTTCCAGCGACTCCTATCAGCTCTGCCAAATGGGTAACCTATGTTAAGGTTAAGGTCAGCCACAGAATGTTACGGGGCGAGGTTAAAATGTTTTCTCGGCTAAGTAAAATGTTTCGGGCCAAAAAAAGTTCCGGAAATGTATGAGAAGATATCACGGACAGAGTAAATTTGTTCTCAGGGAAGAAAGGATGTTTTCAGGCCTCTGATATTTCCATTCAAAATAAGATATTATCCCAGGACTAGATATGTTCACCGTGTGCACTTGGTTGTAAATTCGAAGGATAACTACAATGTACAGTTACCAAGAGAGTACCCGCGATGTTACTCGATTATGGAAAACGCGCCAAAATAACACGGAAAAGGGTGTATATGTACAGGATTATTAAAGGTGGCAAGTGACCGCCATATTACCAGGTCTTCAGAGATGCCCACAATTCGAAATGCTGTACATACATACTTCCAGCTTTCGTTTGATGGTTAGAAGACGGGTTAGATCATCCGGGACCAAGGCGGAGACGTTTTCCGAGAAGACCTTCAATTCCAGACTCATGATGGAGAATCTCGACGGCGGCCTATCGCCTGTATCTCTTTCTCTCTTTTCGGTTTGATATTTATACCAGGCCCACCACCGAGAAATCCATGCCCCGAAGACTTTGGGGATGATGAATTATATCGCTCTCAACCTCAAGATCCCCCCTCGCATCTGTAATGTTTCTCGCTATCGGCTATGGCAACATTATCTTCCTACTTGCATTCTATCTTCTGTCGACCTACTTTGGGTCTGCGGCGGCTTAAACAATCCTAAATGGACCAGAAAACGCGATACCCGATGCTGCTCGCCCAGGAGTGCAAGGAGGTGATTCTGCGAACGTCCTGTCTGCCCTGCACTATCCCGTCGAACAGGTTATGCATGGCGTATTCTATTCGGAGTCAGAAAGTGATACAGCAGATGTTCGTACAACAATTAGTAACCGATATAGTACCTCCCCCCCTCCCCCAATGGAGTTCACGCTGCAGGGCAAATTGTCATGACACCACTTCGCCCAGCAAAGTTTTTTGTCGTGCATCAGCGAGCGCAAGCATACTCCTCAGACTCGCCTCGAGGACCGGCTTCGTCAAGACACTGATTTTGAAGTGTGGGTTCAAACCGACAGAACGAAAAAAAGCATTAAACACGTACTGATCGGCCCCAGCATCTAAATACTCCTGTGAAGGCATCAGCATGACTGAAATTTGGGTCGAGAAGGAACACAAACCTTTTGGTCTGTCAGTAATGCGTTGCCTGTTGGACTCTTGAGGCCGATTGGAAACCCGACAGATGAAAGAACCCCACCATGTAACGCCGACGACGAAATCTGTCCGCCCGAGCTCCCGTAGTCGTTCTACCAACTTCACGCCCGAAAGCTTCGGCATTTGGTTATCTGCAAGATAAGGCCTGAGGGGACTTTACAGGCCGGATTGCACATTAAACTCACCCAGAAAGATTACGGCAAAGCGAGACTCCGATGCAGCAACGTCGATCCCAGGTTGCTCCCGCGCTAACGGAGAGGTTGGAGGTGAATGCAACCGAGGATGCGTTGCAGTGCCACCTCTCCGTTCTCCGCAGTTGCGACACGGCAGCCCAATCGCTCAAGCATTGCGCGTCATGAGCATGCGTGTCATTGCGTCGTCGTCGACCACCAGCACGCGTAGGCCAACGGGCCCCGCGACAGATAACGGTGGCGAAAGCGATGAGGCTCGACTGTCCAGCGCGAATGATCGCGGACTCGGTAGCGCCACGTACGTCGGACGGACGCTAGCCCCCACCCGCTGCGGCCGGACCGTGTCCTCTGGCGTCTCGAGCGGCGGTGGTAACGGCACCGGTGGTTCGTCCTCCGGCTCGGGCTCAGGCGACGATAACGGGTACTCTGTTCCCGTCGATACATCGCCAAGTGTCCGCGTCGGTACGGGTGAGTGCGAGTCGTACTTGGTGAGCGTCAGCTCAAAGCGGCCGCCTAATTAATGACAACTATGTTCAAAGTCGACATGCAAGACGACTTGCCACGTACCCTGGTCCATCAGTCCGTGCAACGCAGAAGATGACCGAGGCGAAATCGTGGGCGACTGCGCGGCGACTATCGCTGCTGCGTCCACCGCCTCCGTTACGCTGCTCCCTGATGCGCTGAGGACGGGCCCTGAGGGGTTGTAGTCACTCGTGGGTGTAGCTGGCCCAGTAGGGACCATTGCTTTACTCCCGACGCCGAGCGGGAGCTCTACCCTGCAATGCGAAGATCGTCAGCCCTGGTCTCATGTAACAAACGGAACCCACCAGAACGTGCTCCCTGCCCCTACCTTTGACCGCAGGCCTAGGCGACCGCCGCTCATCTTCACAATTTGTCGAACCAGCGCGAGCCCAAGCCCGGTGCCCTTGCCGCCTACGCCAAATGTCATCCTACCATTAATCCGCAGATAAAAAGACGTACCCTGCTGCCGACCCTGTTCGGTTTGATTGAAAGCCGCTGTAAATATGAGGGTCAGCCAAACATCGCAAAAAGTGATGGCCTACTCACAAAACAGTTTGGAGTCTAGCATGTCAGAGCGCTGGATCCCCGTCCCTGTGTCCGAAATCTCGATCCGCACCACAATCCTCTCTAAAGGGCCTGGTTGCTTGCTCGAAGGAGCGTCCCGAGGGTTAGTCTCGTTATGCATATTCAATGCCGTGGCAGTCAACGACCGGTGTTCGCTGGCTGTTGTGGGTGGACGCGGAGAGGGTGGAGGGCTGGGAGGGCCCGGAATAACGAGGCGCGTGGTGATTGTGAGTTTTCCCCCCGGCGGGCGTGAACTTGCAGGCATTACTATGATTGAGATTAGCAGGCGCAAGGCCGCAAATGATGCGGACCTGCCTTGCAAGATTGGTTATGATCTGCCGTAGCCGGGTCTCATCGCCCACGACCATCCCCATGACCGATTCGCCGCTGGGCTGATCGAGGAGATGCTGTGTGATAGCCTCAGGAGTGGCGTCCATGTATTGGTATGCGGCGCGTCTCGCAACCTTGGTGGGACGATCACAACACCCGCGAAGCGACGGGCGGTTACACTCACCTCGTCGATCCTCATGTCCAGATCTGTGACAAACTGGAGCTTCCGAGCGTCCGCTGCGAGTCGCTGCGGAACTATGAGGCGCCAGGGACCCTTGCATCTCAAAATCACGCACCAATGGAATGAATAAGGACCGCAAGACTTTGTGGAATGCGTAGGGCTGTAGTGGGACGTGAGTTACGGGACGCTTCGACAAAAAGAGAGCCGATTACTCGGGCGAGAGATTCAAATTGACCGCTGTCCATACGATTGCTTCAAAACCACCGTTAAAAGGGCGCCAACACAAAGTATTCAGAGGACTTGCAAGTCGAGCACATCATTCAATACTACATATAAACAGGTAAGACTGGGGTGATGAAGAGGAAGAAAGAACGGACCTTTGGACATCATGCTGAGACTTCCTTCGAGCGCGTTGAACTCCACTTCGTGGTCTTTTGCGATCGGCCTCGAAGCCATATTTTGGACCGCAAGAACTGAGAGGTTGGTGTTAGGCATCGTTCGAATGGGACATGAACATATCCCTCACGAGCGGTATTTAATGGCACTCGGACCTGTGAACTTATGATGAGTATGAGTAGACGGGAGGGACGCTGAAACATATCATGAAAGACATAGCTGAAACAGATGAGTCACGATAATGTGACAACATAGAGAGTAGCTCACGAAGTGAGACGACGCTTGGAGTCGGCGGCCTGACGCTCATTCATTTGAGCCTTGCGTGTTCGCTGAAATTGAATTTTGAGCTGGGTGCGGAGCCAAAACAATTTACGCGACGACTGTGACATACGATTAATGGTCAGCTATGCCAGAGGTCGACTGGTAGGCAAACCTGTTCTTTCTGGCTGTGCATGTACAGGAGGACGCACTCAAAAATCACGAAATTGATGACATCTGGATTTGTGTTACTTATGCAAAGGAAGATATCATTCATCCTGACGCACTTCGCACGTAGTTGTGTTTCACAGGGACAATCGTAACACAAGATCTATTCCCAGATTGTAAGGGGGGTACGGAGGGGAAAGAGAGGCTTACAATATTAAGAAGGCGAGGGCTCCAATGGTAGCAGGAAGCCGCTTTAGCGAAGTACCAAAAGAGCAACAGCCTGCAGTGCCGATGTATAATAAAAGGTGGAGATAAAGTCCTTGCTTCCGCAAGTGAACAGTTGATGCATGCCAGGGGTCGGTGAGTAGAAACCGCAGAGATAAGCGTATAGAATATCGTAAAATGGCCTAGATAAAAGAGTTCATGGAGGCTTGAGAAGAAGTAGAGGGACCGTACATACCATGACCATGTCGACACACACAAAAATGTCTGGAAAAAGAAAGAATGGTCGTAGGGCCAATTGTATGCACACATAAACAGAATTGGGACCGCAAGAAGGGGTGATATCTAGGAACGTTCAGGAAGAACAAGACGGAGTGCAGGCGCGTTACATACGCCGAAATAGAATATCTGCAATACTGATTAGAATAGTGTTTGGGATAGCTCGAGGATGATGTACACGCCTTGTCTGCGAGTACCACAGGAGCTTGGATGGTTAGGATCGCCAGGACGCAACTGGCGATGAAGAAGACAGAGCTGTAAGTAATAAATTCATTCATCAGTTCCAAACAAGGATGTCAAAATCCTTTTAAAAAGACCTACGACCATAAAGAAAGCCGTTTACTTTGGCCCCAAACCTGAAAAGCGCCCCCTTTAGTACAGAAGGTGAAGGTGATGCGATTGAGATCTATTGCAGACCTCCTTTTGGTAAAGCCGTTCATCTGCCTCCTCAAATCGCGGCATATAAAACTGTGCGATTGGGGGCCATATTCGACGGCGAGCAAATGCAAGCGGCGGTAAAGCCCAAAATCCCCGGGGGCGGTCGTCCAAGGTACCCGCGTCGCTGGCTGTTCCGTCGTGACGACTGCTCGCCGTTTCCGCAGCATCCGAGTCGGTCTCTGTCTTGAAATCCTCGGACCATGATCGATTCACCACGACCTCATCGACCTCGTCATTTCCCTCAAATTGGTCGGGGTCTTTTGGTGCGTCGGAAGTAGCGTCCGTAACAACGTTTTCCACCAACGACGACGAGCTGGAGGGTACATAGGGCGCCGCCAGAGTGTGCTTCACGTATTCCTTTATGCTGTCCCATTTTGAAGCGATGGACTGAAAGTGAACGCTCTTTTGGACCGAAGCTGCTCGTTGTTGCGTCGCGGGAAGGGGAAGGACTGGGAGAGAGCCAACCAAGGGGTCGAACGGAATGGGGTGCCGTCGCTTCGATTTCGTTCGGGGAGACATAGGAAGGTCAGCACCCCATTTTGGGGAGGACATAAAGGACATTGGCAGGGCCTGGAGGACGCAAGGGCTTCATGAAATCCGCGTCTTACGTAGGCTCCGTGAGGCCACCGCCGGCGCCTAGGGTTGCCCCGAAAAACACTTGTAATCACCGGGTTCGGCCAAAAAATAATCGAAAGATTTTCCAAATTCCCGCTCTATGTTTATCCAGCTTCAATTTCAGCCTGTTCATCTCGATGGCTACGCGTGTTTGGGAAACTGTCCTGAAAAATTCTATCCTCGAACAAGGGTTCGCGATTTTTGACCTAAAAAATCCTATTTTCTGGACAACCCTTGGCTGGAGCTTCACGAGCTCCATACGTACGCGATCGATCGCGCATCCTTCAAAAAACCTTAGTTTTTGAAAAAGACTACCCTTGGCGGGATCATCACGAGGCCTGCGCCGCAGTAAACAGGAAAAATACAGCTTTCCTAAATTCCCATTCCCCAAGTCCATATAGTACGAGGAAGTATCGTGGTCTTGTCTAACTGCTCTTATATCCGCTGAAATATACCTGTCGCGGCACCACCATTATCTCACCTTCACGCGGCGGGTGTGTTTCGGCCCAAGCTGCACAGCTGTCGTCGTGCGGCCTTTGCTGATCGCAATGGGAAAACCCGGAGGCGGTGGCTCAGTGTCCCGCGCCTTTCTCTTCGTGCCCCGGTCCAATTGCCAGTCAGTTCCGAAACCAGGCCGCGGCATTCCTTCGAAATCGAGAGTCAGCGCTAGTGAATCTTGCGTGTGCCATACAGCGTGTATGTGTGAGCCTCGCGTCGACTGCGAAGAGGCTTGACGTGGTGAAGATTGAGAGTACTGTGACGTGAAAATCTCGTCCTGCACGCGTTGAGCATCTACAGGCATTAAAGTGATCGTTTCACGCACCTCAATCTCGAGATCCTCGGTGTAAGAGCTAGAGGCGCCCGGGCCCCGGTGTGTGCGGAGCTCACTTCTCAGGTCCTCCACCTGCTGTTCGAGGCTATCCCTTTCGTGCTGCAGACTTTGGATCTTCGCCCTTTGCGCCAACCGCTGCAAGTGATCCATCAGCCCCAAAGAAGCGGGTGAAAATCCACATGCCCACATCCTCCGCATTTCGCTCGAGGTATCCTTTCAGCCGTCGGATCTCGGCCTGTGCATCTCCCTCTGCTGCCTCAGCCTTGCCCCGCAGTTCCACCACTTGTGCCTTGCCCTTCTCCGCTAGTTCCAATGCCAAATCGCGCTCCGCATTGGCCTTTTGTAAGACTTTTCTCAAGTCGAGCCTTTCGGCCCGCAGGATTGCCACCTCGCCGCTGAGGGTCGTCGCTTTCTCTGCCTGCACCTTGATCTCTGCCATTTCCGCGTTTTGAGTTTTCAGCGACGCGATCTCCGTCTGCTGAGATTTAACCCGGGTGAATATCGGCACGATGCGCTTGTTGAAGTCATCTATGGCGGCAAGGAGAGAGTCCTGCAGGGAAAATTAGTTCCTTACATACGGGTACACCGGAAAAAGAGTGACGTACCAACGCGGCTGGATCCACCCGGGGCTGTTCCGCTACCTGTCTCAACTTTCTCTCCGCTGTTCTAACGCTCACCAACTTTGAGTCCTGGTCCATGAGGCTAATACCATCCGCGACAACGCTTTCCAGAGGTTTTACGGCCACAATGTTGAGGTAAATGACCTGAGGGTCGCCCATGGCGATCGGCGCGCGGCACTCGGGACAAGCAGCGCGTGGCATACGTTGTAATCTACCTGCGCAAGTTGCACAGAAACAGTGTCCTGTGTGCATTAATTAGCCAGTTATGGAAGCCACTCGAACGACGCGGACGTGCCACATGCCAGCCGCCGAAATTCTTCGATAGATAAATCACTCCAGCAAACGTTGCAATGACACTTGGACATGATCGCGTGTGCGCGAGGATACGACGAGATTCACGCGAAGTGGGAAGATTGGAGTTGGAAGTGTGGTCTGGGAACGTTTCTAGAGGTTTTCTTAGCTCGCAAAGTGATGACGGTTTCAGATGGTAGTAAACCGGCGTGACTGAACGCGACACATCACATCACATGAGCGTTCGTAATTCCATCACGCACTGCCCGATCTGGATTTTAGCCCCTAAACGCGTGAGATTCGAACTGGTGACGACTTTCAAATATTCAACAAACACATGGTCTCCTATGTGTCCCCAACCAAAATAGGGGATCTAACAACCTTCGAAGGGTGCGGAAAACGATTTTCTCATTCTCGGGAACGAGACTACTCTAATAAATTGTATTCACAAAGGACGCCCCAAATACAGCCAGAAAATAATACAGTAAGACCCTGAACCCTGGAAATTAAGGAACGTAGACAAGATTTTAAAATCTTTGGAGTAATCAGTTACTGATCCCAGCCCGGCTGCCAACCCGAGAGCTTGACGTCCTCGAGAGGGCGTTCCTGCGAAGGAAAAATAACATAAATAAAGCCGATGAAAGTGTTTGCTATCTGTAAACGTACCTCGATAGTCCCTTGAGAAGGAGAGACGTGGGTTACCACCTGAGTTTGGACGTATACTTGATCCTTGTTCGAAGAACGGACGGTGCCCAGCTCCACGTCGCCGCGCTGATATTTTCATCAATAAAAGAAAGAAAACGAAGCCATGGACAAGACGGACCTTCAAGTTGGCAGTCTGGATTTTCCCCCGAGATCCAGAAGAAGTCGAACGACCTTGACTCAATAGCTGATTCTCGCGATACTCGCTGATGCAGTTGAGGGTGTACAAAAGACTGATCACGTATAGTTTGGCCAACCTGTGTGGGCTTTTAGGAAGGGTGTTGGAAATGAGCGCTGATCACATACGCATAATTGAGTACCAAATGCCCTATAAAACCATATAAATCGAGTTTAAACAAACACAACGTTATAGACGCACATAGCAAGTGGGCGGGGCCAAGCGTTTGGGTCATGATCAAGTCGATTGCTGCCACCACTGTCGGGGGGACAGCGCTCTCAAAGACCAACCGAAGTAGGCGATTGATAAGGGAGGCAGTTCTATGAATGAGTAGCAACATGAGCACTGCGCGTTGGAAGGATATTCAGCTTACGACGCAAGACCTCCCGAGTTGCGTCTCTGCAGTGCAAAGAACGTGCCGATGGTAATGAAGAAGTCGGTCAAGAAGGCAGACACGAGATGGACCTAGAATAATTGCTGAGAACAATGCTACTTAGTGAGCTCGGGGTGAAACCTACCAAAAGCCACATGATTTTTGCTTTCACGTTCCCGACAATTATGCTGTTAACCTGTAGTCTACAGTTAGCGGAGAACCGCCATGGAGAAGTTTCAGAGTCACCGAAAGACAGGCACCCGCGTAACCAAGAAGCATGGAGCAGATGATGGGTAGAAGGAACCAGACATTCCGAGCGAGCATATAAAATCTCAGCGCAAAGAATGACTGGACAATGATGCCCGTTGTCGCGGTCTATAATGGTATTTGTGCCAGTGCTGTGACGAAATAATGAGCGACGCACCAGAAGCGGGGCGCTGACCTGCCACCAAGCCGCAGCGACGAGAGTTCGTGCGACATCGGGGTTCGCGAAATCCTCGACGTTCTGCAGTTGCGATCAGACTGCCGGTCCATGTTTTAAAGCATTATAGAATTTCTGACCTGAACCCAAACGATAGCAATCGCCTGACTAGTCTACAACGTCCGTGAACACAAGACACGAAACGCATTTGCATGAAAACGAACGTACCTTCAAAACAGACGCAAAAGTCACAAGCATAACCAACCAACGATAATGTCTTGCGAGGCCCTCCTGGGACCTCCGAGACTTGAAAAATGTTGCGACTTGGCACAACACAATACCTATGGATTTGAAAGGTGACCATAAGTATACAAGCGCCGATGTTTTGGAAGCAAGCTTAAAACTTTACCCATAAGAATCGAGTCAAGAAATCCCGCCACCACCTGTATCGAGATTAGTATTGGATACTTGGGCCTTCAGAACACGAACCCATGATCCCAATGTAGTTTTGCGATTTGCGACGAAACCTGCTGAAGCTGGGACGAGGTGGATGACTGAACTTCCCGAGGCCATGATGTATAATGCGGAGTAACAAGCACAACTTACTGTCCCGCACGTATAAATACCGAATACAGTATCTCAATATTGATGAGGACAACGAAGGTCGTCCGACGATCGCATGAGCGGTATAACAACCCTGGAATTTGTTGCTTGATCGGGTCCGATCCAAGCATCTGCACGAAACATTCACCCTTGGAGATCGCTTAGATTTGACGGTTGAACGCAAATCCAGGTTCTTTGCGTTCGACCTCGCTACTAGTAGATTCTGGGAAATATTGCTACTGGGGAAATTTGGTCCAGAAGATGAAGCAAGTCCTTGTCAGATTTCCCACAGATGCCTGACTCAATTTGAACCCGTTTCGCGCCTCTGAATCAAAAAGTTCTTGTGCTTCAAGTTGGCTTGAGCACTGAAAAGAGAAATGCCGGAGGAAAGACATATTCTGACATATTACCCCGGTTGCCTTGTTGACTAGTCTTTGGATCATCGCGTATCACAAGATCGGATCGGCTTCGATCGTTTCTTCTCAACAACCAGAGTAAGATCTTCGCATTCTTAGGGGCTTGACCAACGAAGACGACGGCCCAAGGCTGTAATACACCACCGATTTCTTGGGGCCTCTCTCTTAACCCTTCAGCTGCCGTCTATCAGTTATCACAGTAAAAACCGCGGTCCGAATGCATCCAATCGCAATTGATGTCTCGTGCAAATTAAATTTGTTTCCAAAAAGAATGGCGACGCATCCTGCACCTGACAACGGTCGGTTCCACTTCGTTGCCCATTCAAGAAAGTCGGATCAGGTCACACTCATTGTCCCTCTCCTTCCTCTCTCGTTCTTTCCCTCGAAAGAATACCTGAAGGATGAAGTTCGACATGGTCGACGATAAATCCTCTGGACAGGTTCTCGAGAAAGTCACCTCTGACCTTGAGTCACGTACGGCTTTCTTCATTTGCGCTGTTTCGCACTCATTTAGTTTATGTTACAGAAGCGGTGCACGTCAGCCTCGGCAGGACCGAGACGAGCTTGAAGCTCGACAAGACTGGCCTCCCTCTCATTCCTCAGCCCTCAGAAGACGCGTCCGATCCTTTGAATTTCCCACAATGGCTCAAGGTACAGCTTATTCACAGCGTGTAAATTCTGTTGAGTACTCACGCCATATGAACAGGTTGCAATATTGCTTCAAGTCAGTTTCCTGGCCCTCCTTGGACCATTGAACCAGGCTACGATCAATCCTGGTGAGAACTCTTGCAGGCTTGTGGAATATGAGGACTCACCGTTTGTAGCCTTCGTTCCCCTCGCGGCTCACTTCAAGATATCTACCGTCGTAGCCAGGTGAGCTTCTTGTACGAGTATCGCTCAGAATCCCATACCCTCGGCAGTTACCAAACTACGATCGCGATTGGTACGCCCTTCATTCAGTGGTGATCCAATATCTCATCGGGCCTTGATAGCATTCGCGGGCATTGGTTCTTTTGTTTGGGTACCGCTTGCAAACACCTACGGGCGCCGGCCTGTCCTCCTCTTCACTACCCTCATTGCAGCGGCGTCCTCCCTTGGCTCCGGTAAAGCGCTTACTTGGTCCCAGCTGATTGCAACTCGGGTAGGATAAATTTAAGAATCTGGCTGCAGCTTCTTTGAATGCATTTAGGTTCTCAATGGACTCGGGACTTCGTCATTTTTTACCCTCGGGGCTGGAATGGTGTCCGACACATTCTTCCTTCATGAGAGGTATCTCTCTTTGTCAGCGCCCACCTCGAATAGAAAAGCTTATACATGGATTTCTCAGAGGTCGTGCCATGGGTATCTTTACCGTTTTCCTGACAAACTCGGCCCACATTGCACCAATTCCTGGTATGCATCTCGTTATAGTCGAAGGCCACCCTGACGCAAGTTTCCCAGGTGGCTTTTTGGGCCAGTTCGTCAGTTATAGGTGGTGTTACTATCTCCCGGCGATCCTCGATTTCACAATGTTCGTCGTCATGTTCTTCTGCCTCCCGGAGACGTTATATCTCCGCGGCTCCACACCGGTCGTTACGGATAAGCCAATCCTTCGGAGAATGAAGCTCTGGGGCCTCCGGCCGAAGGGTAAACACCTCAAGATCTCCGATTTCTTCCGGCAGTTCATCATGTTCGTTTCATCTTTTCTCGATGTTCCTATCTAAAGCCACGCAGGTTCAAGTACCCGACCGTCCTGCTGACGGCGTTCTACTACTCCGTCACCTTTACTCTGGCCTCCATCCTGCCGGCTGTTACGTCTGCCACCCTTTTCCGACGCCTCTACCTCTTCAATGCATCAGAGACCGGTCTTGCCCTTGGCCTCGGCACTCTCATCGGGTCTACGCTCGGGGAGCTCCTCGGAGGCATCGTCGTTGACCGATCGATGTACCTCAGTCGCAAAAACAAGGACAGCGACATCGTTCCGGAAGTCAGGTATGACCAATCCTTTTCCCATGCGGACAGTTTGACTGATGGCTGCGCAGACTTCAAGGCATCTGGGTAGGGGCTATTCTTCAGCCCGTAAGCACCACTCTTTTCCGGACCCATTTGGCTTTAACTGACAAAGCCGCCAGATTGGATTGCTGATCTGGGGATTTTGTATCCAATATAAAAGCGAGTTCGAAGGCTCTTCTTGCAAGCACTGTTTTTAATACTCATGCAGCGCCGTACATTGGACCCACCATGGGCTTTGGTATCATGTGCTTTGCGATCCAGTGAGTTTTTTCTCCATTTTCATAGGTTTTTCGACGCCAACCCCGAGCCTGCTTCAGAATCATCAGCACGGTGTTGTATAGCTACAACGCCGACTGCTACAAGCCCCAGACACCTGAGATCGCTCAAGTCATGAACTTTGGCCGCCAAACTGTTGGGATGACCGGTACGTGCTGCCCATATCGAATGCCTCCCTCGTCTAACCCCTTCTCGCGTAGCTGGATTCTGGGCCATGTGAGTATCTCTCTTCCCCGTTGCTGACACGCACCTCAGGTATTCCACAGTGCGCTCGGCGACAAGATTGGGTTCCAATTCATGGCGGTGACAATGGCCCTCGTCAGTGCCGTCGCCTTCATCCCCATCGTCGTATTCATGTTCCACGGAAAAACCATCCGTGACAAAATGGGCGTCCCGAGTTATAATCGCTCTCTCTAATCGAGCAACGATAGAAGGCGCTTGCCTTGTCGCTTCTCAATACCCTACGGCCCGCACACTCTCTTGTAATTTCTATTTGTACAATCTGCTTTGGGGCTGTTTGGCTTTGGGAATAGCTTCAATGCGACTTTTCTTTTTGGCTGCTCTGCGTGAGAATGGCCTAAATTTCGCTACGTCCGGGGGAAAAAACGATGCGAGCAGGATTTCAAACTTACCTCTAGTGCCTCTCCCACCCTGTTGGATGTTGGGATTCAGAGCCTGACAGCTAAAGTGAGTTTGATGGTCAAACTACCTATTTGGGACACGGGAGGTTACTTGTTTGTGCGTGTATCGAGACTCCACTCTGACACGTTGCGCCTAGCGCGACCCAGGGAGATATTCGCTTAAGCGATCTCGTCGTTGGTCGATTCAACTTACCTACGCCAGCATCAAGATTGAAGCGCTCAACAAGGGTCTTCCGTTTACACTTCGTGGGATGAGAAACATCGACTTGGCGCTTCGCAGTGACAGGCTACCTTGTGGCTCCAAAATTGTGTATTCGAGTCATTCTTAACCGGATATACACAGTACGTGGCAAGCACAGAGTCATCATCGTTCATGATCAGACCTTCAGAGCTCATCAGCGGCCCTTTGGTGGGTTGGAATTATTTCCTGCAGTCGTGATTTAAGGGTTTCCATCAACTTTTCCAGAGCCTGCACTAAATCAGCGGATGGTCTCGAGACGGAGTGGGACGTACAGGCTCGCTCGCCACTTTATGCGACAGCTGCGAGAAAATATGACCGATGCCAGCCCCTTTAACGGACATCAGTGTGATTTTGACGAGTCAGAACGAGGAACACACCTTCACACTGGCGGTGCGGGTGCACGGCGGGACCACTAAGAGCGGCCGCGGGGCTCTTCATCACTGTCTGGTCATTCCTCTCCGTGTCGCCAAAGGTCGTTGTCGGCTCTGCGACGTGCTGAATGTGTACAATGTCGCGAAGTTAGGTCATCTTCGAGAAAGACGAGCTGGTAACCGCACACAGTTATTCTCCGCGCGCGCAGCCCTCATTTGGCAAACTGCAGTCTTCTTGCAAGCCGCATTGCACGGCTGGACATCCCCACCGCGCGTCATAAACTCGTTGTATCGCTGGAAGGCGGTGTCGTTCTTCTCGAACACCTCCGTCACCCGGTGCCAGAACCGGGCATCCAAAGGCGCCGTGGGCTCTAAATTTACGAGCGGTCCGTACTCTTCGCGTGCGCTGTAGTATAGCGTCCATTCCGCTGAAGAAGGCGCGGCGGCATTGATGATCCAAGATCGATATGAACGACTAATACTCACGTTTAGTTTGGTACTTCGGATTCTTCAGATCGCCTATACTATGTGTGAGCCTCGGCCGCGTCTGAGAAGAGTTCTACTCACTCCTGTACACCTTGGAGTCCATAATCTCGTACGTGTCGGGATCGACGTCGTAAATCTTGAAACTTGGATTACCGCCTGCAAAACAGTGTAAAGCGACCCTCAAAAGATAGTGCAGGGGACGCACTTCTTGGAGTTAGTGCTGGCGCGATCCACACGACGCCCACAGCGGTGTCGGCAACACGGTTCTCGTAGTCCAAGTACGCAATCTCAAATTCATCCTAGACAAGAGTTCTTAGCATGCACCATGCAGTAAGTCATGTTACGTACATAATGCGTGTGCCCAAAAAATTGGCCCGCAATGGTATTTTGATAGCGTTGGACAATTTGATCGTAATAATTTGACTAGGAGGCAGTGAGACAAAATCGCTTTCACTATGAGGAAACGAAACGGCGAACCTGGTCACTCATCGTATCTTCCGACCCAGGCGGCATGTGCCCGATGATCCAAACCCGCTCTCCCGCATCTTCAGCTTTTTGAAGTTCGCGGACAGTAAAGGCAAGAATCTCGCGCGGATCTGGTCTGCGAAATGCCATCATATGCCGCATTCAAAGATATCGATCGGAGACGTACAGAGGGACGTCGGAATCATAAAGCCAAAAGCTTGCAAGGCGGAATGAACCCCGCGGAAGAAGGTTTTGAACCAAGCCAACTTACTTTTGCTTGTACCAGTAAACCGTATTGATGGAAATTATCCTCAGGTTGGTTCCGGGCGCGGTGACGGAGTAACTTCCGGATGAATGGGTTTCTTCTCTGGCAGCCGTCTTGTTGGTCCAGTGCTGGGGCATAATTTTATATTTGAGTCAAGCTGCTTCGCGATGAATTCCCTCCTTACCGCCCACTCTTTCCCCTCCAAGTCGAACACCCATTGCGCGTTGAATCCGACGGTAGCGTCGAGAGGGAAATTATTAACAGGCGCCGAGTCGCTGCGGGTAAGGTGCTGAGTATCAATTGTATCGTGCAACCGATAATGAGACCAACTGATTTCCTGGCCAAAATATCAAACATGGGAAAGGGTCAAAAAACCTCAGAACGTACCAATGGCGGGAAAGACCGGCGCATTCAACTTAGCCGCGAGCGCCCGATTAAACAAGCTAATATCATTGGTGACCTCACTGTGCCATTGCTTGTTTTAAAAAGAGCATTACACCGGCATGAAGGGAAGCTGACCTTTTATTGACGAGCCAGACAGCAGCTTTCGAAGGATGAACCGCTGGAAGTTATCAAGCAGAGGAGAAGAACCTTCTACAACATCGCCCGTGAATATACTCCAAGTATGGTGCGCAGAGATTTGTTCGAGCATCGACTTTGCCAGACCCACTATAAATGTGAGCATGAGTTGAATGCGTTAGAATCCGCAGGAGAAAAATTTCAACCCGGACTATCACAGTTGCGGTTGCCAAACGGCCCGGCGGGCTCGCTCGGTGGCTTAGCTTCATCCGCAAAATTGCGGCAACAGATTGGTTTATTACAGTTCGCGTCCGAGCCCGGCTGCTGGCTATTAGAAGATTTGGATCCGTGCGGAAATACACTTACAGCGTATTCACGATCAATGTGAACGTCGCTAAAGTGCACGACTTGAAATGGTGTTTTTCCGGTCGACGCGACGCGCTTTCGCAGGGAAGACGAGCCAGCTTCGGGAAGGGGCACGGTGTATTTGTTCACCGCAGGAGACTGACACAGGCCGAATGTGCCTTCGCAGAGTTTGGTGGCGGTACTTGCGAATGCCGAGATTTCCCGCAATGCGTGGGCAAGAATAGGACCTTGTTCGCTTATAGCACCGACACATACGTCTTCGTCTTCCAGCTTTCAAGCCTTCAGAATAGTGATCCAAGAATTAATATGACCGCTCACTTTAAGAACTTTGCAAGTCGAAATCAGAGTGTCCACGAAAACGGCATCGCCGAGCGCTGCTACGGCCTTCAGGGGAACGAGCAACGCGTGGCAGGAGTCGCAATCTACTGCATTTCTAAGAGCATTGATTACAGTTTCAGGCTGGAGAACCGTGGCAGTGGCGTATGGTAGAAGCAGGATCAGAGAGGTGAGGAAATACATGGGGCAGAGAGATGACAGCTATTCCAAAGCCAAGTTTTATACACACCTATAGTATGTAATTAAGAGCTCGGATCGGAGTGGGAACCTGGTCTTCTGGTCCGAGAAGATAGGACCCGAACAAGGCGGGAGAGCCGGCCATCTTGCTTGTCTCCATAAATCTCAGCTCAAGGGGGACTTTAAGCTGCAAACGGGTGCACTCTGAATTGGTACTAGTTGGACGTGAAACTAACCCGGTTGCAAAGGGCGCATCAGGCGACATAATTGAAGCTCCATGCGTTGGCACCAAACACAATATCCAAGGTGACCGAATCCACTGTTGACTCCAGAGCATGTCAACGTCGATTCGGACGCGACGCGACGATTAGGCCTCGCAGGATAAAATCTTGGGTTTGAATTGTGCGTAAGTCGGTTGAAGGCGGTACAGTTCAATGAAGAGGCCTAGGGGAAACTCCAACCTCATGTTCCCGTACGACATGAGACCGAGTGGGTTAACTAGTTTCGGTAACGGGCTCCGCGATCCAGGTTGAACGTTCGTTGGGTTGAACGTTCGTTGAACACGTAGCGCTGAACTAGAGAAGCTTGCGGCATCGTACAGTTGATCCGGGCGGACGATGCCGTGATCTTGTGGCAAGCTGCTCAAGCGCTCATGGCTATCTTGAATTTCGGCTTGGGGTGAGCTGTTTTCGTAACATTTGGCAAACAAGAAAATGGGTTTCGCGTTCAGAAGCAAGGAGGCAATTTCTACAAGTACACCAATTTTACACGACAGGAAGTGGAATCTATATGAAGCAGAAAAGGCCGAAATAAATATCCAGAGGCGAGGGCCGGAAGTGGGAAGAGAGATCATTCTAGATGAAGCAATGGAGTCTAGATAGCCGGAGCAGTGGTATGGTACACGTATGAGGTCGAGCAAAATGTATCAGGTGAGGCATGCGAGCAAACTGTAAAATCGGGGGCCGGCGAGCAAAGAACGACCCATCCAAAAGGTTCCAGACGCGCCCAAATCCATCCATCGTATCCCGCCACGTTTTCCGCGTCGAGCTTCATGCGCCATGTTATGTAGCCGCCTTCGACCACTAGAAGGATCACCGAGTAGTCAGCGCCCCCGCGCCCGGAGCCGGAGCGGCAGGTCTGCCACTCAGGCCCAGGCGACGCAGAGGGCGATGAGAGCGTCGGGCGTTCCCGACTCTCTCACCTCCCTCTGCGCTGGTTCGTGGGCCCACGCACCCAGGACCAGAGTGGCACGTCTGCCACTCTGGCCCCAGGCGACGCAGAGGGCGATGAGAGCATCGGGCGTCCCCGACCCTCTCACCTCCCTCTGCGCTGTTCGTGGGCCCACTCGCCTAGAACCAGAGCGGCACGTCTACCTCTCTGGTCCCAGGCGACGCAGGGGGTGGCGAGAGAGTCGGGCGTCCCCGTCCCTCTCACCTCCCTCCGCGTTGGGGTAGCTGACTGTCGGCGAGTTCATGCAGTGGTCCGTAATGGCGGCATATTGGCGACTTGCTCGAATTGGAGTTGGATGACGGGGGCGGCGGGTGGACCGGGGGGCGTCTAGGATGGGCGATGGGTCGTCTTGCCGGTAAATCTACCACGCGCACGGCGCGCGGGCCTGCGCGACGCCGAGGAGGTAAAGGTGAGGGTGGTGGTATGTAGCGGGGTGAGACTGGAAGCCAAGAGGCTGCCTCTGAGCGTGCGCGAAATAATCATGCGCCGGGAGATTCGCCGGTAGTGCGTTCTGGTGGCCGAGTGGGCGAGAAGGCGGGTTCGAGCGGCCGTGGAAGACAATGCCCGACGTGCGACGTGTGGGCAGGGACGTATGATCAGGTACACTGGAAGTGTGCACTGACAGGGGGGTCCTGGAGCCGGAGGTAGCATAGATAAGGGCAGGAAACGCAGGAGGGGCGCGTGAGGTCTCGTAAAGGATTGCGCTGGGGAGGTAGTTGTCTGCGGGGGTCTCGTAAAGCACGGAACTTGGGGTCTTGAGCGGCGACGTCTTGTATACGACCGACGAAGTATTGGCTCTCGGCGTCTCGTAGATTATTTCACCAATGGTAGCAGATGGCAAGGGGCTCGGGACAGAGGACGGAGAAAGAGAGATCATGCTTGACGACGGCGGAGGGACTGGGGAGGCCAAGATTTCCACTGAAGAACGTGGACCAGGAAGTTTGCTGGGAGCCGTACGAGTTCTTGACCTAGGAGCCACGGTGGACGACTTGGTACCCGTGTTACCGTCCGTATGCGCTCGACTATGTGTCGAAAGTGGCTTGCTGTTTGTCTCAACGGGCGCGGCGGTTTCCTTGCATTTGTCATCCCGTTGTTCGCGTGCGAGTGACTCCGGGACCCCGATAAACGCAGCACCTTCAGACGTCGATGGAGCCTGGGGCGCGCACAAGCATGCGCAGGAGCATGGAATCGGATGTTCGGCGATGGAAGGAAGCGAGGGACGGAACTTCCTGCGGCGCTGAAGGGGGAACGCCTAGGAAGTGTGTGAGTAAATAATTAGAACTGGCGAGGCGACGTAGAAACGAACCCGGCCACGGCGCGTCTCGCCCGACGACTTGACCCGCGGTCTGGTGGCGAGTGCGGGGCGTGGTGCGACCTGGAGAGCGGTTAGTACAAGAGCGTGATGTGGGCGGGTAAACGTACTTGGCGAGCGGCACAGCACGCCACTTTGCATCTCAGGCGTGCACAAACAACCAATGTTCCAGCGGTCATCATAGAGACGGCGAGACAAATGAAGACGAGGAGGGGGCTCGTCGAAGGGGGCCGGCGTGAGCGAGGGAAAGCACCAGGCCGAGGCGTCGTGGTAGGTTCCTCGGTCACGGGAACCGCGCGGTGGGTGCGCGAGGCGTCGTCGTCCTTGTCGTTGTCGTCGTCATTGACGTTGACGTTGACGATGTCGATGTCGTCGTCGTTCTCGTATACGGGCTCGTCAGGATACCGGACCTCGATATCGAGTAGGATTGGTCCGTCCGGGTCTGAATTCCATTTGCGAGTCATTGTGAGGATCGCCGGGTGATAGAGCTCTTGGAGGCGCTCAAACTCGCGATAGTGCGCGAAAGCCTCGGGAACGAGAGCGGCGAAATGTTCTTCCAGCGTTACGGGGCCGTATACAGGGGGGGCTTTAAACGGGTCGAGGAAGAAGACGAGGCAGACGAGCAGGGCGGTGACGAGGGAGACACGGACGAGGGAGAGACGGGGGAGGAAGGGGAGAACCATGGTGGACGGGAGGTGAGGTGTTTTGGAAGACTGGGGGATCTTGGGAGCGAAAAGCGAGCGGGGGCTCAAGAAGAAATGACAGATGCGGGAGCAAGGGTCAATTGGCTTTGCAAATGGGCTAGCCTGGCTTATATACTCCTCCTTGTTTGGCACCAAAACAACGCGCGACGCGTCAACAAACTCTGCACAGGCGAGCCACATGTGACCGAGGCGACTACGACGACGATGACCCAAGTTCTGGACAGAAAGAATTCAGCAAGCAGGCACCGCGGAAACGTATCCTTGATTTATTCCATCGGGCTGGCACGGAGGCAGGGGTTCCCCGATTTGATAGTGCAAGACATCCAGAGCAAAAGTCGAGAATTTTCCTTCGTTGTGATGTATCGCCTGGCATTGCGACGAGTGTTCAGGGATCACCGTGGTACGTGGGTGGGTCGATGTTTAGAAAACTATATGCTGTTTAGGTTTTCGTGGGCCGCTCGCTTGGATTCGCCTCAGGAGTTGGACCTTGCCACCAACTCTAGTCTCCGCTTTGGAAGCTTCGCGCTACAAGTGGAGAGCGTTTCCGACGCCACGACCTCGCGGCGCGGGGCATGCTTTTGGTCGAACTGATCATTGCGGTTTTGTGGATCGTTCTGAACCGTGCAAACGGGAGGAAGGATTTGGCAAGGACCGTGTTGGAGGACGACGCGTTCGGAAGCATTTCATTATGTATCCCCATAGAGCAATTCGGGCGCTTATCCTGCCTTCAAAGGTTTCAACACAGTCTCATCCACAACGTTCTCTCGTCCCTTGTCCCCGATTCCACCCGTTCTGATTTCCTGACTCCTTTTTTCGTGAGCTTGCCCGTGGCCTACAACACGAAATGACTTCAAGCTGAACTCAATAGACCGCACTGGAGTCAATTGAAGGCCGCGGGCGGGGTTCTGGCGCTGTTAAATTAACCACCGGCCTAAGAACAGCCAACTGGACGCGGTTGAAAACGATCTCCAAGGAGAAGGCTCAGGCCATCAATGTTAGGAAGGTTTTCTTCATAATTTTCGTCAAACCGTTCTCTCTCGTGTATCGTTCCTGTATGCGCTGGTCCAAAACGGCATGGCCGTAGAGGGCGTTGGAACGACATCGGAAGCACCTCGGACTCAGCGCGGTGACCCGCTCTAGTACTCATTCTATCCACTCGAAAATCAATTCCCCTGAACTATCATTCAGATATTCGAAGGGCATCCTCGCAAAAATCGACCCGCGGCGTCGACGATTCAACTATCCAACGTTCGGTGTTCCAAGTCTTCCTAATGGGAACCCAGTCCCATGGGCGCGTTGCTGTGTCGTCCGTAACCTCGAGCCGTTAAAAAGATCCTCCGCGTCAACCATCTTCTCCCAAGCTCGGATAACCCCAAACCACTTAGCCACAGTTGATTGTACTGCTTCTTCAAGAGGTATCCTCGCCGCGCGCATCGCAGGTCGATACGCCACTAGCACTTCCGGGTACTCCTCGGCCGACGTCGTGCTCGAACCTTACCAAGTTTTGAGGCTTCGTACGCTCGGATCCACAGGCTTCGGCGAAATCGTTCAGGTGCGACAGGAGGACAACCGCAAGGCGCTGGCAGTCAAGCGGTTTTCGAAACTCGGCACCGTGCATCCTGGGTACATCTCCTCTCCTTGGAGCTCGGCATCCATCTCCTCATGTCCGACCACCCGGCTTCCTCAATGTGCCTGTCATCTTCCACGGCCCGTTGTGTTGTTCGTGCAGATGTTATTCCTTTTCAGCCTCCCAAACCTGGACTCTACATGTGGGACAGTACGCTGCAACCAAAAGAAGGGGTCAAGGCGCGTCGACACGATGGGGACGTTAGGGACGAAGGTCACGGACGGGGTGTGGTACGGCTGTGATGGTGGACGGGGACGCCCTTCAAGATTCACCGAAGCACTTCGAGGTCTGAGGATTGCAGGTCTCGTCACCGTAAATACATACAAAATTTTTTGACAAGACGCTTGATCGAAAATGATTCAGAGTTACGAGTCCTAAAAATATCCTTTTTTATGACTCGTTCCTTCAAATGTTTTACCGCCATTTCAGTGGGTCAAAAACCTGGTTATCATGACCGTGTTGGAAAGTACTGTCATCTTGCCCTGTCATCTTTTTCCATGCATGCCGCGCAGTCCGAGGCGGCCCGGTCGGCCACCGTTGGAAGGCGCACGTGAGGTACGTAAAGGTACGCCACCTTTTGCCAGTAACTCCACCCTCTAGCAACCCTCTAGGCTTTTGCGAAAGATGAGACCGTACATTCGCCCAAGTGCGCGACTGTCTGTTGCGGTGGGAAAGGCCAGCTGCCCAGTTATGTTGCACTTGTCGGCCTCGTATTTCGGTATGTATGGAACGAACCGTTCCCATGCATGCCGCGCAGTCCGAAGCGGGGGCGCGGGGCGGGCCGGCTATAGCACCAGCCCACACCGCGTTGCGCGCCGATGTCTACCTGGGCTCAGGTAACCGGTCTCGGGGCTATGGAACCGTCCTGCTTGCGACCGCAGAGGACGCCGGCCGCGCCGTGGACATGCGGATTCCTGGTAGGCACGCATCCTCGAGGTACGCGCAGACCGAGTGCGCGACTTTGACCAGCCGTTTCCCGACACCGAGGAAGAATACGCGCCGATGGGGCGCAATCTCTTCGTAAGGAATGTGAGTAGTGTTCAGTCTCTCGGTGGTTTCCAGATCAAAATCTTTTTCTGTGCAGCTTCCGTTTGACGTTCAGTGGCAGGATCTCGAGAATCACGCGGACAATAGTGCGCGGGCACTATTGTCCGCGCGGTTCTCGCCCTGGGTCCCGATGGTCGATCGTTGCCACACTCGTTTTTGTGAGGTAAAAGGATGCGCACTGACTCGGAGCTGTAGGAATGTTCTCGAGGTGTGTGTTCATCCGTCTAATCCCCACCAGCTACGAGTACAGCGGCCGTACTCTAAATGTCCACTACGACAAACTTTCGCATGGCACACAGTAGCCGTTCGACCTCGCCCTCCTCTCCTCCCCGTCGGCGTCCTTTGACCTGGGGCTCGGCTCAGAATACCCTAGTTATAAATCTCAATATGCGGTTACAGTATTTTTTCAAAAAAAGTTCAAATCAATATAGCTTACTAGGCTCTAGCGGAGCGGAGAGGTATGCAAAGTATTGAGACTGCGAGGGACTCGAGCCGACCGAAGGTCGGGCGAGAGTTCCGAGCGCGGAATTTGTAGGTACTGTATTTTTTACGGAGACTAAAAACAATTAGAAAGACATGGCTTACCAGACAGACCGTACATGAATGACTGTAAAGTAGCCTGACGAGGGGCTCGAGCCGACCGAAGGTCGGGCGAGAGTTTCATGCCCAGGAATTATAAATGTCATTATGCGATTACAGTATTTTTTAGAAGTTCAAATCAATACACCTTACTGGCCGAGCTGAAACGCATGCAAAGTATCTTGACAAGGGACTCGAGCCGACCGAAGCGAGAGTTTCACGCGCTGAAATTCTAAATGTCGTTATGCGGTTACAGTATTCATTTTACATAAGAAAGTTCAAATCAATATAGCTTACTGGCCAGGCAGAGACACATGCAAAACATTCTGGTGAGACCGCGCGGGACTCGAGCCGACCGAAGGTCGGGCGAGAGTTCCGAGCCCTGGAATTTTGGACATAGCTTATGTACTTCAGGTTTTTATTTTTATTTACTTACTAGTACTGTATCCAGGTTTGCAGAAGTTGCTAAGCTTCGGATGCCGAAGGCTGACGGTGACCACCAAAAAACCCCGGATAGGACTCGTATTGCCATGCGCAGCAATGGCCTTAAAAGCCACGTGATCAGTACAATGAATAGATGCTTGAACCTCATTCTAGTTGTTAGGTACAGTACCTGCTTGTTCCTTATAGGGACCTCTGCAGTAATACTATCTCCTCCTCCTCCTCCTCCTCCCTCGACGCCTATTTATGTAGGAAGCACCAAATGGTTTGGACCGTCGACTCCGCTAAATCTGATCGGAGCGGGCAGCGCCTAATGGCAGTGCACCGTCACGGTGCGCGTATTTGGCGCGTGCGTTATCATGTCTCACACTCTCAGGCTGTCCGAACGTGTTGCGAATTTCTTTTCTTTCTGACCACCACAAGCCCAGGAAATATGCCACCCAGCCTCATCCGCCGCATCCCCAGCTCCCTCAAATTACTCCTCAAAAAATCGACAGTGAACGACCGTCCGACGCCCATTAGCTTGCTGCCGGAGGATATATTGCTTGAGACTGCACAACATCTTCCTCCTGTGGATCTCTTGAGCCTGGCGCTCACTGTGAGACCTTCCTGTCCCTTGGGGGGTGTATATTAATTTATTCTGGGCCCAGAACACGCGCTTCTTCTGGATGTTCTTGCCTACGCTGTACACTTCCGTCGACCTGCGGTGCAACGCGCACTGCCAATCCACACTGAGCTTTCTCCTGACGCACCCACACATAGCCCGGTGCATCAAGACCCTCACCGTGCGGCCGAACAACGAAGAGTGGGCGCAGCCCCAGAGCTCGATGCGCGAAATCGAGAGCTGGGTGGTTGTGACCATTGACCAAATGGCGATCCATTTGGTGAACCTCCAGACGTTCGTATGGGACGGGAGGGAATTTCCCAAATACGATCATGTCTGGCAGTCTCTTCGGGCATCGTAAGTGTTGGCTGTCGCGCTCGTGTACAAGCCCCCATGCCTTCCAGATGCCCGCAGTTACGACATGTTGGCGTTACCGTTGGTCTGGGTGATTTCACCTTCAGGTTTGTCTCTCAAATTTCCCCAGAAACTTGTGCCGAGACTCATATTCCCCCCAGGTCCAGAAAAGTAATGCCCACCAATAGTACGGTACGCGTATCTCCTTATCGTGTGCGGTCGTTTCTCATCTACACAGCTCTTCCAATTTAATGACCTCACCGGGTTTACACTCAGAGTCAAGCAACTCGTGGGAAGCGGTATGGTCCCGCTTCGAACATCCGACGCTCGCACTGAGATCCTGATAGGTCTACATCCGCCTTTCGATGAACTTCCTCAGACATTCTGGGACATGCTCCTCAATCGGTGCCCAAATCTACAACACCTCACCATCGACACCGTCAATGAACGATACATCGATGTCCGGCCGTTGTTTCAAGGACGATGGCCTAAGCTCCAACACCTCACTCTGGGAGATTTCGTCCTTCTTGACGCTTTCGCGACGGTAGACACACTCGGGACCAACAACGGGATGACCGACTTTCTCGCATATCATCAAAGTTTAGAAAGTCTGAAGCTCAATCAGTTAGAGGGATGGTACTTCCCGCTCTCCCTCAGTCTGCCTCCGGTGGCGCTCCCGAACCTGCGACACTTCAGCGCAAGGTTCCTGATGATTCGACACATTCCCAACGTACTGTGTCTCGAGAGCCTTGAGCTCACAAACCATCCCCATGGGATGTACCGGATGTCGGGTGCATTGTGGGCGATCTCGCAGCTGCCTGCGCTGTCGTCGCTCCGCATATGGATTGACTGTCACGACTCTGGGGATGCCGACGTCAAAAGCGAACACATGAAGTATTTCGCGGACATCCTCGTGTCTGCGCCCCGACTTCGTCATCTCGACATATCTTGTTCGTCCGACCCGACCTTTCCCATGGTATGTCCACTCTATGGATCCGCGACGGCTCTGACATGATCCCTAACAGACCGAGCTTGCCGCAGCTTTGAGCACGCCTCATTCCTTGCGCTCACTTGTCGTCACACAGGTGAAAAAGGCCAGTCGCGACGGAGACATGCTGAAAGATGCCACGATGCTGTTTCGCGAAAATCCGACGCTCCGACACCTCAGGTTGCAGGATGCCGTGGCCCGGTGGCGGCAGCCTCGAGATTTGCGCTTCCAGAAGGTCGCGACATTTGAGATGATCGTGAATCCGCCTGTGCTCGCTGTCCAGGAAATTGGATTCAGCCGTCGCGGATTAGGCCGGGGCTGTCGAGTGTATCGACACGCGTTGAGGCGTTGAAGGGCTGGATTAAGGGCGGTATCCCGCTTCGCAGTGGGACGCTCCAGGTCTGTCGTTTGACCAGTCGATACAGCTCTAGACCTGATCAAAACAATGTAGGATGACGTAGGCCAAAAATTAAAAGCCAAATTGGGTCGCTCGTCACGATCGGCGATGACGTACACGCCTATTTCGGCTATTTTACATTGAAAAGCAACGACAAACGCAGGCAGCCTCCCTCATGGTCTATTCGCCCAACTCTACTCCCAACAGCGAAATATCAGTCTACTTTGACGCACCCGCTGCCATGTCCACTCCCACCAACGAAGTCCCTCCCGCCATCGACGCGCCAGCACCCGCTGCTGAAGCACCCTCCGCCCTCTCCGAACTGACCCCTGCTCCCGAACTCGCCCCCGCCTCCGAACTCGCCCCCGCTTCAGAACTCGCCCCCGCTTCCAACCCCGCGCCCGCTTCCGAGCTCGCACCCGCTTCTGTCCCGCCTCCTGCGGCTGCCTTCGACCCAGTACCAGAAACCGAGGCCGAACGCGCCGAGTCCGGGGACACAGTCGACCCGTCGGGCCTTCCAGCGCACGACACCACTCCAACATCCACCCTTTCGCCCAATAGCCACACGCGAGCTGCCTCTTTAGGTTACACGCCCTCGGTCAGCAAGCGCAGCGTCTTCACCAATGCAGACGGTCAGGCGGTCGCCGGCTCCACCTTCATCAACGGCGCAGGCACGACGGGTCCGAATGCAACCGCCGAGCATAGCGAGAGCCTGCATCAAAGAGCCGCTTCTGCAGACGCAGCGTTGACTGAGCAGCAAAAGTCGAGGATTGCCAAGAATGGAGGTATGTCCTGGCGCTGCTTTCGCGCATGTGTGTCCCCACCTGACGGCCGTTCTTCTAGCGAAAGGCAATAAGCAACTCGCCAAAATCATCAAAACCGAAGCCAAGGTCGAAAAGAAGGCGCTAAACGTCGCCGTCAAAGAACTCGCCGAGCTTCAAAAGATCCAGAAGACCGCGGTCAAGGTATGACCCTCTATCACGATCCTTCAGTTCGCTAATTCCAGTCCCCAGCGCGAAGCCAAAGCACAGGCAGCCTACAACAACACGTTGACGACGTTCCAAAAGCACGAAGCCGCTTTCCTTGCTGCCCGCGCCAAGTACGAAGCGTCCCAATCATTACTCACTTCGACCACCGAGGCGCTGGAGATCAGCCGCAATAATGCCAAGGAGGCCACGGCGAGCATGCAAGACAAGTCGCAGGAGGTGGATGGTCTGCGCACGATGTTCGGCGTGGACGAGAAGGAGCGCGAGGTCAAGCTCGTCGAGCTCACAGGCAAGCCCTCGACGTCGTCTCGGTGGAGCATCTTGGGCTAGACGACGAATGCTTTCTTTTTATCTTATTTTCTTCAGGGTTTATGCGTTAGGGATCAGGTTAGGATAAATTACATCGCAGCTACCGTACATAACTATCTCGGAATCTACCATTACATGCCGCTACAGCAGCCGAAAATCGCCCGCCACCAGTCTTTCCTCGTCGACTATCGTCTCCTGCCTGTCTACGTACAAGGCGCTAACCACTTCCCTCTCCTTCCAAAGCGGCTCGCCGTCCTCACTATCACCGAGGGGCGTGAATGTGTAGTGAATGGACAGCGCCGACAGCGCCCCGCCGTACGCATGCGAAATGCCCGTGTCGATGATGATAATCTTGCCGTTGCACCGCGAGACGATGCCCTAAACGAACGGTGACACGCATTCAGTGTGAGCTGCAGCAGCACAAGACCGACGGAGACTGACGGTAAAATCAGGGGTGTGGCCCATGATCATGCGGCGCGTGCCCGTCCGAGCGAGGACCTTTTCAACGTCGATGCAGACTTGTGCCTCGCTGTCCGTAGCCCAGCCGCGGTACCAGAACGGGCCGTTGGCGTCGTACAGCTCTGCCTCCTCGTGGGTCGTACCTGGCCTCACTATCAACACGCGAACGGGTGGTACATATAATGGGAGGCAGACTCACCGTGGGGCAGGCCGGGATACTGGCTCGGCGGATGAGGCGGCGGCTGAACCCGATGTTGGAGCTTGCTTAGCAGTGAGCTCGAGAGCGCGTTAATCTTGGTGGGGAAGGGCGCGAGATTGCTGAACGTGGGCGACAGGCCGCCGTGCACGAACGACAGCGCGGCATGCGACAGCGGCTCCCTCGCGTCGTAGTAATGGCTGTCAAGTTCGTCCTCGTCGCCGCCATCGTCCCGCTGGAAATGCACATGGTGATCTTCCGGAGGGAAAGGCGTATTCGGGGCGCCGAGATGGGGGTGCAGCGGGAGGCGCGACGACGCGGTGTAGTTCTGCGCCCAAGCGCGGCCGATGCGGCCGGTGGAGAGCATCTTTTGGCGGGCGGCCACCGAGCCGAATGTGTTGATCTCGGAGGGGTAGACGTATCTTCGAGACGCTATGTGAGTATTATTCATAGGAGAGTAACCAATGGGTAAAGAACCTCCAATCGCCTAGTACTTGCTAGTCAGTCAAATGCGGCTGCTAGGAAGACAGACGAACCTATGGCGTTCATTATTTCGTGGTTGCCTGCGTATCGCGTTGGCAAGTCAGCGGATAAGATTGCGGAGTTCTATTATGCATGTACTCACCAAGATGGGACAGCACGACTCCCCCACTCGCAGCGGCCTGCACGCGTAATTGCTCCATCCATAAGAACAACTTGATGGTATCGTCCCCTCTTCACCAGTTCAAGACTCGGCCGGGCACCAAAAACGCACGCAACGAACCTGTCGATGATGTCCCCCGTCTGCACGAAGAAATCCGCGTCGCCCGTCCAGTTGCCGAACGCGTCGACGACGCCTGAACGCGGATTGGAAACAAACACCCGCATGAAAACCGCCGCGACGCACCGGAAAACTGCAGCACCGTCTGCGCGTTCTTTATATCGCCGTGCAAATCACCGACGGCGACGATATGGCGCGTGAAAGGCTTGCGCGCCGAACTGGTGAACGGTTCCTGGGAACCACCTTGTTCTAGTAGGACAACTTGGGGACTTTCGCCTGCCAATAATAATGCCTTCTCGGGAACAGCGCCGAAGAGGGCTGACAGCGCCGCCGATGGGGCCTTCAAATTTTGTCGGATGACAGGCGTTTTGTGCAGCTCGAAGCGGAAAGTGAGATAGAGGCCGAAAAAAATGGCAGAAAAAGCGAGGAGACGACGAGAAGGCATTGTGAAGAGGCCCGTTAGCCTGGGGTCGTTGGGATAGAGGCAAGTGCCAGCTCGGTTCGTAGCATCATTTCGTAAGTAAGTAGCACAGCCTCTTGCCACAATTCTGGTTGGTCGCTCGAAGCCTCGAACTCCGTTCCGACTTGCAGAAGAGCATTTCTGGCTCAGTACACTGAGCCTGGCTACCGTGAAGTCACAAACGAACTTTCTGGTGGTCTCAAATTATATTCAATGCGTCTGCGAACGATGCGAACGGCGCCAGTTCTTCAAGGTTGTCGGAGTCCTCACATGGCCCTCGGTCGACGCAACTACAGGTTGGTCGTCTCTACAATGGTCGACCTTTTCCAGCACGCTGCCAAAAACGACCTCGTCAGACGCCATCCCAAATCGTCAATAAGGCGCCCTTCGACAACCTCGACCAACCAATGCACTCGCCAGCATTTGGCTACATACCCCACCGTGGAGGGGGTAAGAACGCGGGGATGCCCTACGTTTTTGTCGCTTTTGCGTTGCCTTGGATTGGAAGGTAGACGTGCCGCTTTGGTTTGGGTTTTCCAGTGGTAACATGATTCGGCACACGATACTCGACGCGAAACGTGGTGGACATGGGCGCGTCTGGAAACTTTTGGATGTGTCGGGGCGTCGCCTCGGATGCTCAAATGCGTTTCCACATGTCTCGTCTATCTTCAAGTATTGCATGGAACCGTTTCTCCACTCGACATCACACATATACCATATACTTTTACCCTATTGCATCGTTTCAATTTTATCTTCACTTTTCACAAACAGAACTTTAGTTCTTTTTGTGCTTCCTATACTTGAAAACACAATGTACACAGCCTCTTTGATAAGTCATGTGAAGTCACATGCTTAAGTCACGTTTCTACTGTCGAGATGTTGAGATTTCGCTTTGCCGACGGCGAACCCCCGGGACTCGGAATCCGCCGTGCGTTGGCGAGCTCGGAATCGACCGGGGTTTGGGGAGGAGCCCCAACAAGCTGTGGACCCTGCCGAAGGTGCGGACCGAGCGCAGTGAGTGTCCGCGCCGAAGGCACGGGTCCTAAAGCTTGTAGGTACCGAAAATGTCGCCAAAACGTACATGTGACTTGGGGCATCAATAGTCTCGTATGGTAGACTCTTGGTAAGCCACGGTCTAATCCATCGGGGTACCAATCTTCGGAGGTTGAAAGCCAAGTATAGCTCATTGAGAATAGTTCTCATTTAGTTTTGCACAAGAGCTTCTATTCAGCGTCATAAGAACTGAGGACTTCTTTAGAATTTAGAATTCAGAATTTAGAATTTAGAGTTGAGCTATGGAGGTCGCTGGCCATTTTTTTAAGTGTTTTCAATGGAGCTGCCGCCCAGGCTGAGTCCCATCAATAAGCCCGTCAATAAGCCCAAAAGAAAAAGGATCGCCGTCGGCAAAGGGTGACCTGTCTACGGAGGAGGCATGAACTTTAACTAAGGTTGTACACCATTGACGAATCACGATCCGTGTCTCGCTACATGGATGCGAAGATTTCTTTGACCTTAAAAATCAAGATGGTCCTGAAAGGAAAGTAGTATTATAGTACTTAGGATGGGGTGATCCAAGCTGCTATAAAAAAATTGCTCCTGAAAATATATCTAGCGCCCTTGAAGAAAATTCTGTTTGTGACCCGCCGCTCGCCGGCCTACTACCTTCATTTGCATAGTTGCGGAAAGGGAGACGTCGCGTGTGAGTCTGGCTGAAAATTCACGTGCAGGTCAATCACCTTAATCATGCAATGATGCTGAGATCGGTACTACTTAATCGCAATACCCGGTCTGTCTTACCTACCATCTCCCGCTCCTTTGCAGCCTTCCCCATGTCCGATTCCACTTTCTACACCCTCAAGGCGACGAAGAAGAACGATGAGATCTTCGATTTCGCGGAGCTGAAGGGAAAGGTCGTCCTCATCGTCAATACCGCGTCTGCCTGGTAGGATTTGCGATCACCTGAGGTGCACTCTCCCTCTGACGGCGTTGTACAGCGGCTTCACCCCCCAGTACACAGGTGCGTCGCGCTTCCTTCATCGCAGATTATTGAACCAATATCTCCATAGGCCTCCAGGCCCTGTACGAGAAATACAAGGACCAGAATTTTACGATTATCGGTACGACTTCATTCCCTTTCCCTTGGCGAGTTCTCATGTCAGTCATAATTATCCAGGTTTCCCCTGCAATCAGGTACGTTGGCGTTAATTCGGTAGCGGCTATCGCCTCAACCGGTATTGCCAGTTCGGCGGACAGGAACCTGGTACCGACGAGGAGATTGCCAACTTCTGCGTCGTCAACCACGGCGTGACGTTCCCCCTCATGAAGAAATCCGATGTCAATGGCGACAACACCAACGAGGTCTTCAAATGGTTGAAGGCCGAGAAATCAGGGATTTTGGGCCTGGCGCGGATTAAGGTCGGTCCCGTATATTCTTTCGAAACAAAATTTCCCGCTCACTGGGCTGCGATAGTGGAATTTCGAAAAGTTCCTCGTCAACGACAAAGGTCAAGTGGAGCAACGATGGGCTTCGACGACCACTCCGGACGCCATCGATGCTCAAGTTGCCAAGCTCATCCAAGCTCGGGATGCCAAATAAAGAATTGAAATTAGATGCGACTAGCAAACGGGAAACCATCGACGTTGCAGTTGCCAACGACCTGCTAGCATGATTGCATCCTCAATTTAAATTTATATCTACATAAATTATTAAATGGATGCCCGTGTTCACAATTAAAACGAAAAACCGAGCCGTATGAAGGTCGCGTCCGCGATTAGACGTATAATCCCAAGAAAGTCAGGAGCCACATGCGATACAGGACTAGCCAACCCTCCTCTGCGTAGATCGTCTTGAGGCAATCGATCAGGCCCGAGTACGGTTCATTTTCATTGCGCAAACTGTGACTGTCTGAGTGAAGGGTCCGGCGATTGGAGAAGCAGTCAACTCACCGGGCAACAATGTCGTCCGGGTCAGTAAGCAGCCCTAGTCCTTGTTCGAGATCCCTGTTGGCAGCAGCAACCGGGGACGCTGGAGGCTGTGGCGGCACTGCTAGGACTTGAGCAGGTTTCTTCACAAGAATTTCAGCCTTCTCCGATATTGTGTCCGTCACATCAACCGCGACGAGAGCTTGTGCTTCGAGTTCTGGATTGTACTCGACTGGCCCCAGAGATACAGCGACAACGAGAGCGGGCTGAGCCGCTGCAACGGGGGCAGTTTCGGCGACATTATCAGTCTGTGTTGCGGCAACAATCTCGGTCGGTGTGTCGTCGACGAACGAAGGACCACCATAATTACGCTGCAATACCAAGCGTGTGGTTATGACTTCGAGAGGCGCGACGAAGATGGTGCCCAAGACGCTGACAAGGACGAAACAAACTTCTCGGGAGGCGTATTCAAGCGGGTCAGAATCAGGACGCAAGGGCCAGTCCCTAAGGATGAGCTCCCGTAGGTGCAGTACGAATTTGTGCATTGCAAGATTGGCGAGGACAACGGGGAACAATCCAGGGATCTGGTAAATGGCTCCAGGATTCTTGCGTTCGTGGGCGGAGAATATGATGTGGAGGGCTTCTCTAGCATTCAAAGGATCCAGCTTGCGGGGAGTCACAATAGCCCTGTGATCAAGTCAAGTCCAGCACCCATCGCATAAAATAAGAAGGCCAACCGGTAAACAGTCACAATGCAGATGATGTAGAATAGCGCGGCGAGGAAGCTCGAGAACAAAGACCTCGTATAATAAGGCGACGGCGAAAGATAAAATTTAAACACCATGACGGGCGATAACATGGAGAGAAATAGGGACGCCACGATGGTAGGGACTGTGTAGCGCAATACTGAGGAGAGCAGATTGCAACACAAAAAAAAGACTTACTCGATCCCTTGGTCAATCCTTCCAATCCTTGGAGTCTCCACACGCGTTTGGCCATAGTGATGAATGAGGGAGCCGGAGAAAGTGATCCATTCTCGACTTGAGCTTTTGGATGGTAACTAGCTCTGTAGCGAACGAGAATGCCATTGAAAGGGACGGCCAAGGCGCAAAAAAGGAAAGATATCGACATCGAGAGACAACATCAATGTTTGTGCTTCTTTTGCTACTCTTTCTCCTCGACTGAATCGACGCGCGCGCTACGAAGTTCAGCTACGAATCCTGGTCTCTTTGAATCCTCTCCATTATTTCGCCAGCCTCGTGGCCTTCCACGTTGCAACGCAATCTGATGGCTGGTCCAGTGAAGAAAGAGACAAAGCAAACATGAGACACAAAGCTACGGCTCGGTCTAGCGCAAGTGACTGGCGGTCAAGATAAAAGGCGCAACCATCGAATTTGTTCCTCAGTCTCGACTCCTTCCTCTGTGTTGTCCTCCCCTCCGAACGCCACTCCAAAGAGTTGGGTACTCTGGATCATAAAGACTTTTACGACCATACGACTTTTCCGTTCACGCCTCTTCGTTAGTACTGTACTCTCTGCATTTCCTATCATGTATTTCCACAACGTTGCCACGGTACGCGACTCTGTTTTTCTTCGAAGTAACGCGCTCATAGATCTTACTTAGCATCGTCATCCCCGCGTTTCCTCGACTGCAAAGCCGTCTTGGGAACCCTTTCATTTGCAAAGTGTCTTTCGCGCCCCAGCTCCGGCACACGAAGTCGACCCGAGTCAGTATCTTCAAGAATTGCACCAAGGGTCCGAACCACTTCCGCGGGGTCCGAGAGGGCGTTCAGACATTGTATTCTTCCAGCTGCCCAGCAGCGCCACAGATGCCGACATTCAATATGTGCCCTCGTGGCCGCCGACCCTCCCCGCCAGCATCTCTTCCCCGTCGAGCGCTTCTTCGACCCCGAGCAGTCCTGCATCCGCATCACTAAGTGTATACTTTACTCCGCCCACCACGCCCATAATCGTAGGGTCCCCGACCACCATTCCGCCCACAGACGACGCGCCCACATTGATGGGTTCTTCTCAGGAGGCCAAAATCGGCGCGGGGCAGGACTCCGCTTACAGCGAGAATTGTCCCCCGTGGGTTCAGTCCAAGCTCCTGCGCGTGAATGCGCCGCTATACCGCCCGGTTGGCCATAAGCGTCGCTCTATCCCATCCAGGAATCCCAATGGCCTCAAGGGCTGGGCCCGCCTCCGGCGCAACGCACCCCCTGCTCTGCGTATCGAACAGAACAACGCGGCTGCGACGCACAACTACGTTTTGGAGTTTGGTGACGAAGACGGGCTGGCCAAGCCCCACCCCCAGCTAGCGCTTCTTAGGAGGGAGAACACTGAGGAACAGCGCAGTCGGTTGCTTGCTTTGCTCATGCGTGGATCTTGCTAATAACGGGTCGACGTTGTTTCTTTCCCGAGTTCATGAATTCATTGTCTGCTTGTATGATACTTGAACTTCTTATAATCTCCCTTCATAATACTTTGTATCTGGTACAATTTGTAACCTTTTTTGTAGCAATATCACAACGAAAGTAACCCCTTATCGTGCGGCCCAAAATATTTAAATTGCCTGAGAACATGATAAACTTGTCGCCGTTTGCGTGGACATGGTGGTATGCACAAGCACAAGGCGAGACACCCACGGTAGACGGTGACAAACGCCTTGACCTTATTCTCGAAGCTCGGTTCTGCACACAGTGATGATTAGCGGCTCGTCCTGCTGGGCATCCGCCCCGTTCGACACCTCCAACACATCTCCATGCATTTTCCCAACATTTTCCACTCGATTCAACTCATTCCTACAACCTGAACAAGCACTACAACTTGAACCCTCCCTTCCAATACTTGCGAAACACGTCCTCCGGGTCGAACGCACTCCGGATTTCCCTCATTCTTCCTAGATTGTAACTCCCAATACTGCCCATCACGTCCGCGTCCGCCGGTGCATAATTCATGTAAAGAAATGGGGTCAGGACTCCGCGCGCGGCCGTCTCCGCTTTCGCCCATGCATGGTACTCTCGGAACGTGTCTTTCAGAACCGGCGCATCCTCAGGGTCTGACCAGGACAGTGTCGCAAGAACCACTGAATCGCAACGCACAGTAAGTATAAATAATTCACAACGCAGGGTTCGGGCGCACAGATGAGATCGCCATCGCTCTGTGCCATCCCGAATGGATTCCCGCCAGCCTTTCGAAGCCCAGCCTCGACGATCCCGACGTTGATCGGCTGCGTGTTCAGCGCGAAATTGAAGCCCGGGCGATCCTCGTACGGCCTAAACATATCCGAGCCATGGAGATACAGATCCCACATCATCCGCGCGTCGGCCTTGAGCGTCAGCGTCCACCACGCCGGGCGTATCCCGCCAGGCAGTAGGATCGACACCTCGTCGGTGAGGCCCACCACCGTCGTCCGCCGCATTGTGTTGGAGATAGCGTGCGGAGTGAAGGCCGCCAAATCGGAGAAGAGCGGCGGGAAGTCCACGTCGTCCAACGCGGGGGAGAGGTGGATGTTAACAGAGCAGACTATGTACTCCCGTGCGGCAGGATTCCACCCGACGCCGAAGGAGGACATGCCCTTTGGGTCCTGTGCGAGCTTGGCAGTAAAGTTGACGAGCGTCTCCATGAGCGGATACCCGATCGCGGGGTTGTAGAACAGCGCGCCGGCCCAGACCTCCGGGCTTTGCGGGTAGGTGCGTAGTTCGAAGCGCGTAACCTAACGGAAATGAGGCGGACAGAACGGGTTCGCAAGGAGGGAGGATCGCCGACTCACAATGCCGAAGTTGGTGCTCCCGTATTTGAGCGCCCAATAAAGGTCCGCGTGCGAGTGAGGGGATACGATGGCAATCTCGCCCGAGGCAAGGACGATCTCGTATGCCAGCACGCTCTCGCTCGCCAACCCGAACTCGTGCGACAGGAACGAGAGACCGCCTGAGTTTGTCTCGTATCAGTGGTAGTCGACAGAAGGTAAAGTATAAAATAGAATATGTTCGGCTGCTCACCGCCCATCAAGAACCCACCGACACCGACGGTTGACGCCCGCCCGCCCAGCGCGACGAGACCATACGGCTGAAGCGCCTCGTACACTATCTTCCAAGTGCATCCCGGCCCGACCGATACTACACGCTGGTCGCGCGACAGCCCGATGCTGTTTAGTCGGTGGAGGTCTACAGTGAAGCCCGAGGCATCAATGTTCGAGGCTCCCGCCCAGTGCATGTGTCCCCCGGATCTGCAGTCATTTAATGGGTAAGCATGAGCATAAGGACGCCCAACTCGTTTCCTAGCCCTCACCTCACCGCAAACTCACACTCATGTTCTCGCGCAATACTGACGATCACTGACACCTCGTCGGCACTCCTGGGCGCCACGCGGCAGCTGGGCTGCAAGTCGGCCTGCTCGCTGGAGTAGTAGGTACTGCCTTGCTGCTTATATTCGTCCGAGGACGAGTAAAACACCGCGTTGGAACCAGTGAGCTTCGCCTCGATCAGAGAGCACTAGTAATTCAACCAAGCGCGCGAGCTGAGTTGAGAGAATTTTGTGGGCGGCGGGGATACAAACGCACGCAATATAAACCATGAGACAGTTCCGTTGTGGCTATGAATTGGGATCCGTGAGTGGGCGGTATGGGCTCCGGGTCCGTGTTGAACGCTGAGACGACAGTGGTTGCCAATACAAGCGCGAGCGTTCCAAAGAATAGATAGACTCTACACATATTGCAGGACACTGACATACAGCTCAACGCCAGAGAGAGTCGCGATAAGAGCAAGAGCGGAGATCAGTGGTACCAATTCCCAAGTACTTGTTCCGCCCCATGTGCTGCAAAAAGTTCAACAAAAAAGAGCTCAAAAAAGCAGTCAGTGACCGAGTCACGATGTAACAGTCGATATACACCCCTTTCATGCGAACGCTGCTACATACAGGGTATACGGACGATAGAACATAAATGCAAGCAAATCCAAGAAAATGCGCCGGCCCCGGTCTCTTCAGTCAGTCTCCCTCTACAATTTGTAACCCCCCTTCCAGTGCGTCTTGAACACATCCTTCGAGTCGTAGTGGCTCTGTATTTTCTTTAACTTGCCGAAATTCTCCTCTCCGACGGAAGCCATCACGTCCTGGCTTCCCAGTGCGTAGTTCATGTACAAGAACCGGTTCAGCAGCCCGCGCTCGCGGACTTCGTTCTCCGCCCACGTGGAGAACTCCTTGAACTTGGGTATCAAGACGGCATCGTCAGCGGGGTCGGACCAGAACAGGGACCCAAGCAGCACTAATTACAATGAAGTTAGAACGGATGATAACTCAGGGTCTCAAGATAGGACGCTTACGGATAAGGTCGCCGTCGTCTGTGGACATACCGACTGGGTTGCCACCGTTCTTGGCCCCCGCGGCGATGAGCCCGACGTTGATGGGCTGGACCGTCAGCCCAGAAATAAAGCCAGGACGCTCGCGGAACGGCTTCCAAAACTCGGCGCCATGTTCGTGAATATCGAGCAGGATCTGTGCGTCTGCTTTCGCCGTCAACGTGAACCACTGCGTTCGCACGCCGCCAGAGAAGAGGTCCGAGATCTCGTCCGTGATCTCCACGAGGGACGCTATCCGCATGGTGCTCGAAAGCGGCTCAACCTTGTATAGGTCGTCGAACAAGGGCGGGTATTCGACCGGCTCCAGATATACGGTAGGTCCCCAGACGATGTAATCTTGAGCGTCTGAATTCCAGAGAAACCCAAACGCGGACATGCCCTTGGGGTCTTCGGCGAGTTTGGCCGTAGAAGTTACGAGGCTGTCAAGCAGCGGGCGAGCTTGCGAGATGCTGTAGAAGAACGCCCCGCCCCAGAACTTGCCGAGAGGGAACGTCGTCATGTCAAAGCGTGTGACGATGCCGAAGTTCGTAGAGCCATATTCTTTCAGAAAATCTCAGCCGGTATCCAGGCGCAAAATTGAAACCACATACTGATAGCCCAGTACAGATCCGGGTGTGAGTTCGGTGTCGCAACGCAGATCTCTCCGTTCGCAAGCACGACTTCGTAGGCTACGACGTTGTCCGATCCCAAACCGTGCTCGAGAGAAAGAAAAGAGATTCCACCTATGGTTAATTTATACATCATCAGCGACGTGCTTAGTACCAGTATGAGACGTGCCTCCAAGCAGGAACCCGGATACGCCCACATCGGAAGTACGACCGCCGACAGTGGTGAGATTATATGGGTCGAGGAAATGATAAACTGCCCTCCAGCTGGAGCCAGCACCGATGGAAACCACAGTTTGGTCACTCGACAGGGAAAGCGAATTCATATTTTGCAGGTCAATCGTAAAACCAGACGGTCCAATGTTCGACGACCCCTTCCAGCTCATATGGCCGCCACCCCTGGCGTTGAATTTTCAATATGGTAGGATGGTTTGAAAATAGTTGGACACTTGCCGAACAGCAAAGTCACATCCATTTTTGGCGGCGACACCTACTATGGCCGAGACGTCGTCAGCGCTGGTTGGAGAGACTCGACACGCAGGTTTGAGGTCAGACTGAGTCAGAGAGTAATATGACGCTTCCTGGGCTTGATATTCTTTCGAGTCGGGCGAAAAAACCTTGCCTGCGAGGGCAGAATTGAGAGTTGCACACTAGAACGAAAATGTCCAGTTTGAGGTTGCCCAAGGGTAAACTACGCACACATGCGGACGCCTTCTCTGAGAGAGCAGTATCCTCGAAAAGATCGTCCACTGACACCACGAACGACGAGGTATCGTTTACTGCTTGCAAGACGACCTGCTCTTCGGCACTGACGGCCAGGTCGCTGGCATGGAGAAGTAGTGCAAGGACGGCGACAATTCGCGACAGATTCCGAGACAGAACCATGGCCACTCAGTTCAAGTGTTTGGTGGGGGGGCTGCGGCGTTTTGAGAGCGCGCTAAGTCTTGCCAGTGTGGGTGCATCACTGACACATGGCCACAGCCCTGCAGCGGAAGACATCTTCTCGTGCAGTAGTGATGGGCTGGAATTAGAATACCCACTGCCAGAATGCCCAGCCCCCCGCAAACAATATGAGAAGATTGGAGTATTAAATGAGATGGAAGTCGAAGAGCGCGGAGACCGATTACCAAGCATGTGGTTCAAACCGAACCAGGCTGAGTTGTGATCTCACAAAGATCTCTCCGACGTACGTCGGAGCTGTGACCAACTCTGTGACCCGAGGAGATCGAAACATGGGAACGCCCCAACTTAAACGGGCTGCAACGGGTATATGGGAATCTTCAGAACCGATCTTACGTTGCCCTGGAAAACAGATGTAACAAAAATACAAGCCAGATTACTTGGTGCGGCCTAGGATAGTTACAAAGCTAGTTCGGCGCAATAAAACTGCCGATACATGTACCCCAAATTTACACGGTTTGTGTCGCCTTTCGGTCCTGGATATCTATCAGTGATTGCAAAATGTGCGAAACTTCGTACTGACAAAGTAATCGCTGTCATGAACAACATCCTTGGTGATATGGATGCCCGACTGGCTGCCAGTCTGAGTTTCAGTGAAATCGGAAGGTGCCCGCAGCCGGATCGTTGAGTTAAGTCCGATCGCAGTCGACTCGCCCCGTCCGATTGTTGTATTCAGGTTCCCTCGGACATAGCCTCGAGCATTAAGAGACACGAGGAGGGAGTTGTTCGACCTGACAACCGCTGTTCAGTTCTCCGACAAAAATCGGCGCAGAGCCTACTCACAGTTTTCCGAGAATGAACGCTCTGGAAATGGAATCGGTATGGAGGATAAGAGGATAGAGAACTCTACGCACGGGACTTCATACAAGAAGTACTGGGGGAACAGTTTTGAGATGGCAAGTTCTGCCCCGGCAACGATAGTGGTCAAAGCACCGACTTCAATGCTGAGGACAATGAGACGCATTATCATCCGATCTGTGCTTTCGAAATGGGTTGAAGATTTGACGCCCCACAACTTTTTGTTTCGAAATCAGTGTTGGCATTCAAAAATAGGGAGGACGACGCTCACCACTCCGACCATGGATGCGGTGATCATGACATCGGCCACAAGAGTGCCTGAAAGCCAAATCTATTGCACAAATTTGAGAGCATGGTCCATTAGACAAAGAAGGAAAGTTACATAGTGCTTGGGATAGATGCGGGCCAAGTCGGTAGTGTTCGCCACGAACTGGAGAGAGGTGAGATACGGGAAAGAGGGCGCAGGAAGAAGTACCTGAGCGGATTCGATGATGGACGCAACAACTTGGACGAACGAAACCTGAGCGAAGTTAGGCCAGCGCATGAAACCGTAGAAATATGAATTTACCGCTACAATGACGGCAGAAATACAGAGTATGAAGCGGGTTTGCTTGAGCGTATAAATTCTCCTGTGGAGAAGAGTTAACGGAGACGGCCTCCTCTCGGAGTGGAGCGCACCATGCGAAGAACGATTGCACACAGAAGGAAACTGGGAGTTGGTAAGTAGGAATTCAATCACTGGGCTAGATGAGTAATTTACTGAGGCCGCTCATCATGGGAAGAACACCCCCGGCCCAGAAAGGATGGGCGACAATGCCCGTATTTCCCCAGTTGACGACGAGCATATCCCAAGTCTCGGCCGTTGCGAACACTGTCTGTATCGTATCCAGTACAAAAACCCCATAGACTGCAACCTATTAACGGGCGAAGCGCCGGAAAAATATGAAGCCTACCAACGACCTTGAGGAGGATGGGATCCTTGCGGTTGGCGATGTAATACAGGTCTTAGGCCAATGTTCGAGTCAATTATATAGAACAATTTGGCATTTACTCACAAAGTTGGACGATCAGTGTTCCTTGAAGCATCCAGTCAATGATGAGGCCGACCAACTGGAAAATAATGATGATATTCAGCATGTCTACTGCATTATCGAGCGTAAAAATCCTTAACCAGAGGCCCGGTGCTGTGAAACTGGATTAGAAACTATCACCGAAAACTGCCTGTTTGCTTACAATAAAATGAACTGCTCTCCAAGCTTCGCAGGATCGGTGGGAGTAGTGCCAGACTCGGACATGGTGTCGCAAACGAGATCGAGGAGAGGGATAGTGAGGAGACAAAGCAAGACTCCGAACCCCGGGTACTAGGCTATACATGTCCCTATTATCGTCCATGGAGGATTCCGCTTACCGAGAGATGCGGATTCGGCGAAGCCGAGGTATTGCTTGGCGTCAACATGTGCTCGGAACACCGAGTCAACGGATCGGTTCGATTGCCCGATTAAGGTTATGGGTTGACTCGCTGGCATCGGGCGGCCGTGTTGCTCTCTTAACCTCCGACTTATTCTGGTTCTGATTTAGTTCTGATAGAATTCAATTCGAGGATCTCTGTTTTCAATGGGGCGTCTTTGATAGGGGACTCGTGAGGAGGACTGCATCGTCACGGTGCACCGGTGCACCGATAGAAGCCCACTGTACCCTGGGCGGAGGACTGAGGGCTTTAAGAACGCAGGAGGCATGTCTTTCACCGATTTCCGATCATTATGCTGGACAGTTGGGACTCGCTGCGAAACTCCGGGCCTGTGCTTGCTTTGGGGCTAGCCGCTTCCTTGGTGATCTACCAGCTAAACAAAGGTCGTTCATCCAAGCTGCCTCCGGGACCCAGAGGTCTACCGCTACTCGGAAATATTGCTGATCTTCCGAAATCTCATTCTTGGGAAACATACGCAAAATGGGGAGAAACATATGGTACATGTGTTGTCCCCATGGTCTGTCGGACTCATCTCACCCAACGCACAGGGGGAATTGTGCACATCGTTGTAACGGGAACGAATATAATTGTTCTCAATGACGCCGAGTACGCAATCAGTATGCTCGACAAAAAGAGTCGCCTGTATTCGTACGTTTCATCGGCTATGCAACTCGTTCACTGAATAGAATCAACGCCCAGTGATCGGCCAACACTTACGATGGCTGGAAGCCTAGTTGGATGGGAAGAAGGGCCATCGCTGGCACCATTCGGGGAGGCATGGAGCGAATATCGAAGGTTCGTCTCACTGTTTCCGACTGTATTTACTGATCCAATTATCCTACCTAGGCTATTTTCCCAGTACATGGGCTCGCGGTCCAAGATAGTAGCATTCGAACCCGTCCTCCAGGAGCAAACTCGGGAATTCTTGGAGCAAATTATCCAGGATCCTTCGGCATGGGTAGATAAGTGCCACAAGTCCGTCATACTGGACTTTTCTTCCCCAACAACTCACATCTTTCTAGATTCGCCGCGACAGTGGTACTGCTTCTCGCATATGGATATAAGCCGACGGAAAGCGACGACCGACTCATAACGTTGATCAACGATGCTCTGGCCCAATGGTCTGAAATGACAGCGAGTAACGCCTTCGCAGTTGATGTCTTGCCGATATGTAATCAATTTTCTTAAGTTCTCCGAACATTTGAGGATCTCTCCCCTAGTACGCTACGTTCCGGAGTGGTTCCCCTTTGCTGGATGGAAACAGAAAATACCCGGGTATAGGAAGACGTTGCAGGACATGTTGAATTGGCCTTATGACTGGGTGCGAGAGCAAATGGCAAGTCTTTTCTCCTGGGCGGGGTAATTTATGCAATTACGTGCTGAAACGGTAAAATAGGCCGCAGGAACTGCACGAGAATCGTTCCTCTCCGATCACCTTCAGAGCAAACATAACGTTGTTTCCGCAGAGGAGGAAAAGATGTTGAAATGGGCCGCGGCTGGAATATACGCAGGTTTGCCGCTGTTTAAAACTCACGCCCGGTTATTCACGTTGCGTGAATAGGCGGTTCAGATTCGGTTTGTTTACTTGTTTTTTTCTCTGCAGCCACTTATCTCGCCGGAACAGACAGTAGCATCACTCGAGTCCTTCATCTTGGCCTTGACAATGCACCCTTCTGCGCAGAAAAAGGCACAAGCGGAAATTGACCGCGTCGTTGGTACAGACCGCCTGCCTAACTTTGGGGATCGGGAAAATCTACCGTACGTCGAGGGCCTGTACCTTGAGGTCATGCGCGCCAATCCCATCGGTCCCCTTGGCAAGTCGTATCTGATTTCATCGTCTTTATGATATCTCTGACATTGCGTAGGTCTTCCGCACGTTCTTGTTCAAGATGATATACACAACGGATACTTTATTCCGAAAGGTTCCATTATTTTCACCAATGTCTGGTACGTCCATTTTGGCCGAGTTGTACCGTCACTAGATATCTCAATTCAACTTCAAGGCAATTCTTCAAGGACCCCAGGACGTACGAGAGCCCATACGAGTTCAGGCCAGAGCGTTTCATCACAACCGAAACACATACCAAGGAGAAAGATCCCAGAGATCATCTCTTCGGATTCGGTCGACGGTGCGTGACATACAGAGTTTCCCTCCTTGTTTATTTATCGTTCTGGATATCAGAATATGTCCAGGTTAACAACATTAAAATTTATTTATATGAATCTAACACGTAGCAGGTATCCACCTCGCTGACGCAACGCTCTGGCTTGCATGTGTGTCAATACTTGCGGCATTTGATATTCAGGCACCTCTCAAAGATGGAGTCGCGCAAATTCCGCCGGGCAATTATTTGGACGGCGCTATCAGGTAATTCTCGTCGACTAAAACAAATTAAAAGCTCACTCAACGCTCAATACGTCAGCCATCCGGAGCCCTTTGACTGTGTTATCAAGTTGCGACCAGAAGTCGAAGACATCTTTTCCCGTTCTTAAATCGTGTGTTGGTTTGTCCATCCATAAATTAAATATTCCTGGCGAAAACTCTTCCTTCAAATTGAATTGCGCAAATAATCGAGAACAGAATGGGTCTACGTCTCTATTGTTGCGATATTGGCGGCCTGCCTCGTTACCGTCTCATTACTCAGTCAATTAATTCAACCAGATCTGTAAATTGTGCCGCTTGTACTCGCCCCGTCGCGTAACCGTCCGACCTCCCGCTCAATCCATTTGACTTCGAACGGTTGCGATATTGGCGGCCTGCCTCGTTACAGTCTCAATTCAACCGAAGTAAATTGCCCCGCTGTCGCGTAATCGTCCAATCTCCCGGTCGATCCATTGGAGACAACATCCATTAAAGTAGATACTACAAGTAAAAAGTCAACAGATAAGGAAAGAACGTGTATGGACGAACTTAGTAGTACATATTCTTATAACGATAAACGAGTGCCAGTTACAGCTTGTAACCGCCTACCCAAAACTTCCCAAACAGGTCCTTCGGATCGTAAGTCGATTTGATCTGGCGCATCTTCTTCTCGTTCTGCGATCCAATACTAGCCATCACATCTTGTGTACCGAGCGCGTAGTTCATATAGATGAAGGGCGTCATGAACCCGCGGCTCGTAGCTTCCTGTTGTGCCCAGACAGTGAACGTCTCGAAGGTATTATTAAAAATCTCGTCGTCGGCGGGGTCTGTCCAGAACAGCGCCGCAAGCAACACTAAAACCAGAACCGTTAGTCGGATCCGTTGAGTAATTTAGGTTGACTGACGCAGGAGATTGCCTTCAGACGTCGTCTGGCCAAACAAATTTCCACCGTTGCGCGTGTTGCTCGCAGCAACCATGGTCTCGCTTATCGGCTGCACGGTAAATGCAGCAGAAAACCCAGTCTTATTTTGGAGCGGTGCGAACATTTCCGAGCCCTGATTTGAGCAAGTTAAGCCGTTAGGCGCTATCTGAACCGCACAAACAACACACCTTCGTATAGATGTCAAACATGATTTGCGGATCGATCTTGAGGGTCAACGAAAACCACCGAACACGGCTGCCGCTGCCAAACAGTTGTTGAACTTCGTCCGTAACACTTCCCTGCGTGGTGAACCGCATGGTGCTGCTCGTCGGCGTGAATTTGGAAATTGCAGTGAAAAGTGGGGAGGGGAAAGCAATAGGGAGGAGGTACACATTAGCGGACCAGATGATGTATTCCTGCGCAGCTGAGCTCCATGCAAAGCTGACCGCAGACAACCCCTTGGGGTCAACGGACAACTCGTTGGAGAAGTTGACAAGGGTTCCGAGTAAGCCTAAACCGTCGGAGACGTTGAAGAAAAGGGAACCACCCCAAACTTGGCCAAGTTCGTACGCGGACACGTCGAAACGTGTGATAATACCATAGTTGGTACTCCCGTATCTGTAACCACGGATTTAGTCGGACTGTTCGGGAGGAAAGTCATGCATTCACGTACTTCAGGGCAATGTACAGATCCGAATTGTCATTCAGGTTCGCGTTAACGATCTCTCCGGATGCAAGGACAATTTCATAGTTCAAAATATTATCGGAGGCAAACCCGTTCTCGAGGGATAGAAAAGATATTCCTCCTAAATCTGTATGAGAATCTTCACAAGACGGAAGGAAAAAAAATTCGAACCGCCGAGAAGAAAACCTCCCACACCGACCCCAGAGGTCCTTGCGCCCATGGCAGTGATATTAAGCGGGTCCAATTTCGAATAAACGTCGCCCCAAGTACTTCCGGGACCCAACGAAACCGTACTCCGATTGGCGGCGAGCGTGATCTCGGTCATCATTTCCATGTCGATGGTGAACCCAGTGGGACCAATATTGGAAGAACCCTTCCAATTCATGTGTCCTCCTGAGCGTACGGCAAACTGGCACCCCGATTGTGTCGCGATTTTGACGATAAGAGAGACATCCGCCGCAGAGGTGGGTGAGATTCGGCATGCGGGTTTCAAGTCGATGTTCTCCGAATTATAGTAGGAAGCTTCCTGTGACTGGTACTCTGACGATTGAGAAAAGACGGTCTTGTTTGCCAAGCTACTGGTCTTCTGGAATGTTTGACACTGCACCCCGTTTCAACTTAACATCACAGGAATCTTTTGAAGACAGAACGTACGCATGCACACGAAATTGCAGAGGAAACATTTGTAGCGTTAAGGCTCGCCGAATATACAAGGTGGATTTTGAAGAGAAGGAAAAAGACCAGCACGAAAGTTGGCGACCGAGCCATACTGGAGACAGATGGGTTCGGATATGGGAGGCTTTACACACTGTCGGTGTTTTATACGCGACTCGCGTAGCTCCATGGTTCAGATGGTACCTGGTAGCAGATATTGACGGTTGACTTGCGGGTGCAGGAGCAACAGGGCCGAGGACCGGAATGGTTAAACCTGCGAACAATGTCGCTGAAATGGGTTAAAATTCGGCAAAAGCAATAATAACGGGATGGATCAGCAGATTGCGATGGTGAAACAGTTGCCAGCAACGGCAATAGACAGGAACAGGCCGAGGAGTACGTATTCGGTTGAATTCTCGCATCAGTGATTAAGGACATATCCGGAACTGTGGTACGAAGTCGAACATGCCGACCGGCGTCCAAATGGGGGACATTACGTACGTCAGCGAAACCTTTGGGCTTCTCTATATTCTGCTCACAGGCTCGACAGATCTTCGCACTCATTTTCGTGTGCAACCTTGGTCATGCTCTCCTACCGTAGGCCTCTGGTCACTTAAAATACGCCAACCGACAGAAACGGATCTCTGGCGGCGGTCAGGCCCAAGTTCGGTATCGTTAGTATGAAAAACCCTGAATCTTATACAGTATCCCTATCACCGCCAGCTCGCCTCGGCCCGAAAGAATCTGATATCGGACTCGTGTTGTCGAACTGGGCACTAGCACTTTGATGCCTAGGAATGCCTCCCTCCGATGGCTTTCACCTTTGAGACGGTTTGGACTTTGCCACTGGGATTGGTAGCGGTGCTTATATTATGCCGATTCCTCCAATACGACCCTGCTAAATGCCTGCCCCCTGGCCCTCCTGGCCTCCCGGTTATCGGAAATCTCCATCAACTTTCAAGTCGTTCTTGGTTAACTTTTACTAAGTGGCGAGAGATATACGGTGAATTTTCTTTTCCTCAGCATTGCTCTTTGCTGGCGCTGAGTTGATACAGGTCCCCTTTTCTACCTCAATGTCGCCGGCCAGAATTTTGTCGTTTTGGGAAGCCATCAAGTGGCCGCAGACTTGCTGGACCGTCGGGCTCCTTTGTACTCCGACCGCCCTCGGAATATCGTTGCAGGGCTCCTCACGGGGAACCTTGTCTTTGCACTCTCCCAGCACAACGACTTGTGGAAGCGGATGAGGAGAGGTTCACATGAGTTAGTACGTTTCGAATCTGCCTTGAGCCATCACTCAACTGCGCAGGGCACTGAACAACCAAATGTCCAAGAACTACCACCCATTCCAAGAAAACGAGGCCGTACTCGTTGTTCATCAATTTCTGGAAACCCCACACGACTTCGACAATCACTTGCGCCGCGCTGCCACTTCGCTCGTCATGTCTGTTATTTATGGCACGCCGCCGTTGATGGATTCCAAAGACCCCGACATCTTGCGCGTCAATCGGTTCACGGAGCGCGCACTTGCGGCTGCGGCCCCAGGGGCATATCTTGTGGAATATTTCACTTGGATGGAAAAACTGCCTCGATGGATGTGTAGCTGGCGCCGCTACGCAGAGGACTGGTTCATAAGGGACTCAATAATGTTTGAACAACTATTTCAAGGTGTAGAGCAGCGCATGGTACGCGGAACCTGCCTTTACCTCTTCCGTATATTGATTTTTTGATAGAAAGGCGGCGATGAAACGAGTAGTGTTGCAGCGACTCTCATTCACGACAGGGATAAATTAGGCCTGTCAGATACTGAGGCGGCTTGGCTCGCTGCGACACTCTAGTGAGTTCGTCAGGTGCCTGAGTGATCGTTTCTGACTTACGTACGGAAAGTGCGGCAGGTGCAGAGACTGTCAGTGTTATCTCCTTTGTCTCCACTAACACTTCTCCCTCTTTATAAAATTGCGTTGTCTGAAGCCTTCAAACTCCGCCAGGAGATCACCGCGGTTTGACGCCGGAGGACGTGGAACACGTAGACTGCCACGACGACGGCGACGAATCTAAGTAGTGGCTTCGCCACGTTGAAGGCTTTTGAAATTAAAGGCGCGAACTCCAACCTTTAGCAAAAAATTTTTTGTCAATCTCTGGCGGCTCTCCATGGATCCGTCTCGCGATGCACTGATCATGTTCAAGACTCGGGCGAAGTGCCGGGGGCGCGAAGCGCCCCCGGTGCGCTCTTGTACATTATAAATTAGACGTCGGGACAAATGGCGTGGTTTATGCTCGCTTTGATTTTATCTCCCGAATGCCAGAAGCGAGCGCAGGAGGAAATTGATCGAGTGGTTGGACGCAATCGCCTTCCTACCTTCAAGGATTACGACAATCTGCCTTACATTAGGGCCTTTGTCAAGGAGACACTACGTTGGAGAGGCGCGGATCCACTAGGTAACTTCGTTGCGAACCCACTCCTTCAGCCGTTGACTACTCTAGGTGTACCGCATCGCTTGTGCCAAGACGACTGGTACGAAGTGTCAGGCCGGCGTTACTTCATTCCAAAGGATACCATATGTGTTGCGAATGTCTGGTGGGTAAGTTTTGCTTTGAAATTCGTATAACTGACCCAGAATCCTCGTAGGGCACTAAATCATGACGCCGCAGTGTATGGACCAGATGCGGAGGACTTCAACCCTGGAAGGCACCTCGACGAGTTCGGCCAACTGGCACCGGCGGTCCCTGACACCAAGGATGAAAATCATCTCTCATATGGCTTTGGACGAAGGTCTGTCTCTTTTCGTCCATTTAACCGTGCTAACGCACATCACTGCCCAGGATTTGCGTTGGCCGCCATGTTGCCAACCAAAGCATGTTCATCCAGATAGCCTGTTTGCTGTGGTGTTTCGACATCGGCCCCGCCAAGGATGAGCAGGGCAATATTGTTATGCCAGACCCAATGAATAGCGTTGACGAGGGTCTGATAGTGTGCGTGTATCTCTGATTTTTCTTTTCTTTTCCCTAAGCGGGACTGAATTGCACCCAGTCGCCCGGCACCCTTTTCTTGCACCGTAGTTGCGAGATCACCGGAGGTAGCTAGTGTTATTGCACATACGAAGGAGCTCCGAGGAATATAAGTCCAATATTCATCTAACTACAACCATCGTGCGGAAGAGAAAACTCGGGAACTCATATCTTCGTATGTACGTGATCATAAGGCCCCGGTACTCTTGGAATCCCGGGTTTCAATATATTAATGTGCGCTTTCGGGGAAGAATGTGGAAAGGCTAGAGGTAGTTGATGTCTTCCGTATTTTCTCAGGTTTGTCTTTCTTTGTTAGTGGACGGTTCATCAGCCAATGGGCGCCGGGGACGATATACATTACGTGTCCTCGAATATTTGCCGCATGTACGTTCGGACTCCAAAAAACCTCAGTCCAAATCAAGTCATTATTACTTCGTTGCGCGTTGCGCATTGTACTCTTTGCAAAATAGCCATTTCTGCTATACCACCAACTCTTACTCCGAATTTCGGTAATGTTGAACTTCGAACGCTCGTTGAGTCAACGTACATGCTTGTTTTTCTCGTACGCATAAATAGATTTAAAAGCTGGTCTCCGTCGTACTCGGATATATAATAACAGCCCAACTACTGCGGGAGTTTGAAACCACCCGACCACAACGTCTCGAAAACAAAATCCGGGTCGTATTTTTTCTGCACCCGCTGTAATTGTGCCAAATTGTCAGCACCATAGCCTTGATAAACGGCTTCCCCCGGGAACGCATAATTGAGGTACAACCAAGGATTCCACAGGCCGCGTGCTTTCGCCTCTGTGTTTGCATAGGATATCAGCGAATGAAGGGTGGTGTTCATCGCGGCATCGTCGGACGCATCCTGCCAGTATGCGAAGATATTGAGCACTGCAAGGATAATGAAACTCAGTTACATTCGGCTGCAAGAAATGAGAGGAAGAATCACAGAAGAGATCGCCATTAGCCGCCGTCAATCCCTGCGGGTTGTTTTTCGCGTGGGAGACCGCCAACATGGGCGCAGCGAGCGACTGGTAGCCGACGTTGAATGAGAAGCCGGCTTGCCCGATAAACGGTGCGAACAGCTCGCGCCCTTTAGCAGAGACGTCCAGTGCCAACTGGGTGTTAGCTTTGAATGTCATCGTGCCCCACTGAGTCCTCTGCCCCGGGGGGAAAGCGGCATCTATTTCGGCGGAGATGTTCACTTGATTGACGTTGGCGCGGAGGGTGCTTGCGGTAACGCCGGTCACAGCGAGCATGTCGGAGAAGAGCTCAGTATGCGAGCCATCGGCGCCATCATATGCAAATCCGGCAACCAGAGTATCCTGACCGTCATTGAACCCGGAAATAAAACTGGCCCCTCCCAGCGGAAATTCCTCGAGCTTCAACATGAAAGCGATGAAGGCGTCCGAAACCTCCCGCTCCTTTTCCTGGGAGTAGTTGTAAAACCTGTTTCCGCCCCACATAACCCCACCAGGATACGTGGAGATGTCGTATCGGGTGATAATCCCGAAATTTGTGCTGCCGGCTCTGAGCGCCAACCAGAGATCTGCGTTGGAAGTCGCATTGGCTTCGATTATCTTCCCCGAGGAAAGGACAACTTGGTAGTTGACGATGTTGTCATTTGCAAAACCGTGTTGCGGACTCAAGTTGGAAATGCCTCCTATTATCGAGACGTGAGTTCGAAATCAGAGAAAGTGATTGGTTCCCACCTCCTAGAAGAAAGCCGCCAAGTCCCACGGTATTTGATCTCGCGCCGACTGCCGTCAGGTTAAACTGGGCCAGGTTGTTATAAACTGGTACCCAGTTAGAGCCTGGACCGACGCTGGCGACTTTCTTGTCCGAGGAGAGCGAAAAAGAGTCAATGGACCTCATATCGATGGTGACTCCGGGCGATGCAATGTTCGACGCTCCGGTCCAGAACATATGGGCTCCCGAAGCCTAACTTCCGTTAGACGTAAACGCGGAAGAACATGCGTGGAGACATACAACTGCGAACTGACAACTTCCGGCGACTAGAATATTCACCGTGGTTGAAACATCCTGAGCGTCGAGTGGGTTTACCCGGCAGGTCGATTCAACAGAACGCTCTTCTGCAGAGTAGTATCTGGTGAGAAGCGCCGAAAATGAGGCGTTCCCGGGGAAGAAGACCTTCCCGGGGAGATGGCTGCTCAGAGTGTCGCACTATAAAAAAATTAGACCGGCGCCTAGTTTTTCGGGGTAGAAACATCGTTACACAAGCAGATGCAGCTTGCTCAGGACTCTTTGACACAGAGGATGCCTGTGCCAGGAGAGACCGGCCAAGGGTAGCAGCGAGGGCGACACGAGTCCACTGTCCCATTATTGGAGAACACAAGGATGGGAGTCAGTGCAAGATCTTCCGGTTTATATCGGTTGATTTGAATCCGAAACACAGCAGTAGATGTATATGCTTGACTCGGGCGGGCTTCAAAAAAAAGACACGGCCTCAATTATGTAGCCAACAAAACTGTTGCAACAGTTGGGCTGTGGCGCGCGTGGGCGCGAATACCACCCACATAATTTTAGGGATGAAGTCCGGTCGATGATCATTGCAGGGTTGTTCGCTGCATTTCGGCCCCCAGACGCAAATCGAGACAGGGTCGCGTGCCGAGCTGACATGCGTCGAAAATTACCACGAATGGCCGTTTTTTCTCGACAGACCTGCAGAACCGAAATGTTTCTGGTGTGCCGTCGATTTCCCGTGTGACGTATTAAGCTTCCCGTATTCTCAGGTGATAGTTGTGAAGCCGGTTGTGCCAAAAGCCTAAAGCACGGACGTGTCGATCCACACATCGATCTGCGAAGCGTTCGAATCTGATCCCAATTTCACGGAATGTGCGAAGAAGTACACCGAGGAAGGCGAATCAGAGAGTCAGGGGCGTTCAGAGTTCGCTGATAGATGTAGGGAGCTTCAGGCTTTGCAACCGCTCGGATCTGATCAACTTCATCGACTGTACTGAGAAGTGACGGAAAGAAGGACGCCCAGAGAGTTCGCCAATAGGGTCAGAGTACAATTATTGCCGATTCTATTCTCGATTCTGACGGCGATGCTGAGACTATTCTCAAAATTATTTTAAATCAGAATCGCCTCTGGAGTCATATAGAATCACCTCTGTAGTCATGTAGAATCGCCTCCGGAGGAGATTCTACATCGATTCTGACCGACTGTGACTTTCGGCGGTTCTCCCACGATTGCTGTAAATAAGTCAGATTCGCCGACAGATTCGCCTCCCAGAAACGTCGCATAATCGCCCAGACTGGTCGTTGAGAAATCAGAAAGGAAGAGTTGATGCAGCCACAAGCCCCTCCACAGCGAAACTTCGGCCGCGATCGGTGGACTATGCAAACTGAACCGAGCCGCGCTGACAAATCCACTGATCGCGGCCGAAGTTTCGCTGGCACTCGCTGGCAGCACGTGTGAACTGTCCTTGCATTGGTTTTGCATCTTGCTCGACTTCTCACTGGCAAGACCATCAAGACGCGCGCTCCGCCAACTCCAAGTTCTTGAAATGTTGCAACGGGAGAAGCAGTTGAAGAATCCCAGGTTTTTGGAACAGGCATCTCCGCCGTGGTGTCGCCATGCTATTTCCACAAATAAAAAATGACGCCTGACAAATCATCCTGGTTGAATCACCGCTAGGATGTTCATAAGCTTGCACGCGACGGAATCCTCTCCTCCCGTCTTACTCACTGACAATGGCTCCCCAAGTTTGGTTTAGTATGGCGTCCATTCGCTAAAGTATCGTCGTTGAAACTGACCTCCCCTCCTCAGTCACTGGTGCCACTCGAGGCCTCGGTCGTTGCATGACAGAACTTGTCCTAAGAAACGGCGATATTGCAGTAGCCACGGCGCGCAATCCTCTCGTACTGGAGAACGACCTCCGCCCGAAATATGACCAGTCTAAATTGCTTGTACTGGGCGTGGATGTCGCCCACGCATCCCAAATCAAGGACGCCTTCGCGAAAGCAACCGAGGCGTTCGGAAAGATCGATGTGGTTTTCAACAATGCTGCCGCTTTTCAAGGCGGGGAGGCCGAGGGTATCCCGCAGGACGCGGCGCGCAAGGTTTTCGACGTCAACTTCTGGGGTGCTGTCAACGTATCCCTGGAGGCTATCAGAGTTTTTAGAGAAGTCAACAGCCCTCAAGGCGGCCGCCTCTTGAATATCAGTTCGGCCACGGGCTTTGCTCCTATGCCTGGAACGTCATACTATGTGGCGTCGAAATTCGGTAAAACTCACTGCGATCTCCGCGAACTATTTCCTGACACCAGTGTAGCTCTCGAAGGGTTCAGTGAGGCTGTTCGTATGGAATTGGATCCCGCCTGGAACATCAAGGTAATTTAAAACCTGCTTCAACCGAATAATCGTCTAAAAACCCCTCGTAGATTACCGTGATAGAGCCCGGAGGGTATGCGACCGGTTGGGAGAAGGGGATGGAAATGTTTCCCCATCATCCCGCATATAATTTCCCCCACATGCCCACCGTTATGGGCCGTGCGATGTTCAAAGACTTCCAGGGATTCGATGGCGACCCAGAGAAGGCGGTTCAAATACTTTACTTCAAACTCGCCAAATCAGCCAACCCTCCGAAGTTGTTGCCATTGGGCCAAGACGTCCAGTATATGGTGGCGACAAAGATCCAGAGTATGCAGGCCGAAATCGACGAGTACAAGGCATGGAGTGAGGGTTTGAAGAGGACGGATCCTCCTCTTGTTTTGTAAAGTTCGTATTGGTATTGCGTTTTTTTGTACGATATTACGAAAGGTGTTGAACGCTCGTTTTTTCTGCATCCGATGTGACGACCGGTGCTTGCTTGAATTGTCTTTTCAAAACAGAAATGCACAAGCTGTCGTTGACTAAGCATAGAAATTTTGTAGTAAGTAACTGGGGAGGAGGGAGGAAAGCCGTATTCTACGAAAGATGCCCATGCAATTCGATCCTGGATCATGGCGACCACTGGACTGCATACCTACGTGAACAATGTCCTAAATGCGAGATGATAACGATCTGCTACTTTTATTGTCAATCACCCCATTTATCCTTATAGGAGGGGCTCATAGAATGCCCGAAGTACTAGTCGGATTCAGTAACTCTCTTGGTGTCATGATACCGAACCGAGTATTCGGGGAACAGGAGGGCTCCTTGAGTGTCGGCATGGTGTTATGAGTATGAACAGCATCGGTCTCGGCGCTGTGATTCGGAGCTATACATATCGACACGGGGACAGTGGGCGTTTCCGCCATGCAAATGCCACGAAGGTCCGTGTGGCGTATCTTGGTAGTCAGGTTCTATCATCATCATTCAGACAAGAAGGTTATCTGGTTGGCCAGGGCCCAAAGCCCCTGGGGACCAGAACAGGAGTCCGCGCGGCGGAACAAGAACCTACACTATTGGAAGCAGACGAAAATAAAATGTGAAAAGATCCGAGTTCCAGGTTCAAGGACGCGTCGATATTGAGTACGCATGGACATGAACGCTGAGATCCAGATTAAGAGACTCGCAGATGTTGACAGCGCATGGAGTGCAACCTTACAGAAATCGAGACGTTCGGTCCTGGCCTTCCCAAAGGGGAAGTGAAATGACGCGGCGAGCGGCTCGATTTGCCAGCTCAATCATTTCGCGAAGTCGCCTTTGGTTGGCTTCCGGTCACGGTCGCTGGCTTAGCATCCTACTTCTCTCAAATTATCTCTTCAGGCGATATACATCATATAGTTCCCTATCGGGATGGGCGGATGCGATTCCCTGATGTTAGACATCAGTTCAACAACGCCTAACGCAAAGTATCTTTCATCACATATATAAATGACCTGGGCTCCTCGATTTTTTTGCTGTCCTTCAATCTTCAATGTCTGCCGCTACTCCCACCGATCCCGCGAAGCTCGGAGAGGAGTTCATTTTATTGTAAGCAAACAGGTATTGTTCGATGATAGTTTCTAATCCGATTCACAGCACCGGGCCTCTGGTTAGGAATTTTTACGCTCGATAATGCAGCAGACATGCTGAATATCATCATTATTTTCCAGTTGGTCGGCCTCATCATTGACTGGATGCTTCAAGGAACACTGATCGTCCAACTCTGTGAGTAAATCCCAAATTGTTCCATATAATTGACTCGAACATTGGCCTAAGACCTGTATTACATCGCCAACCGCAAGGATCCCATCCTCCTCAAGGTCGTTGGTAGGCTTCATATCTTTCCGGCGCTTCGCCCGTTAATAGGTTGCAGTCTATGGGGTTTTTGTACTGGATACGATACAGACAGTGTTCGCAACGGCCGAGACTTGGGATATGCTCGTCGTCAACTGGGGAAATACGGGCATTGTCGCACATCCTTTCTGGGCCGGGGGTGTTCTTCCCATGATGAGCGGCCTCAGTAAATTACTCATCCAGCCTAACGATTGAATTCCTACTTATCATCTCCCAGTTTCCTTCTGTGTGCAATCGTTCTTCGCATGGTGCGCTCCACTCCGAGAGGAGGCCGTCTCCGTTAATTCTTCTCCACAGGAGGATTTATACGCTCAAGCAAACCCGCTTCATACTCTGTATTTCTGCCGTCATTGTTGCGGTAAATTCATATTTCTACGGTTTTGTGCGCTGGCCTAACTTCGCTCAGGTTTCGTTCGTCCAAGTTGTTGCGTCCATCATCGAATCCGCTCAGGTACTTCTTCCTTCGCTCTCTTTCCCGGTATCTCACGTCTCTTCAGTTCGTGGCGAACACTACAGACTTGGCCCGCATCTATCCCAAGCACTATGTAACTTTCCTCCTTTGTCTAGTAGACCATGCTCTCAGATTTGTGCTATAGATTTGGCTTTCAGGAACTCTTGCGGCCGATGTCATGATCACTGCATCCATGGTCGGAGTGGTGAGCGTCGTCCTCCCTCTTTTTGAATGCCAACACTGATTTCGAAACAAAAAGCTATGGGGCGTCAAAAACTCCTCGTCGCATTTCGAAAGCACAGATCGAATGATAATGCGTCTCATTGTCCTCAGCATTGAAGTCGGTGCTTTGACCACTATCGTTGCCGGGGCAGAACTTGCCATCTCAAAGTTGTTCCCTCAATACTTTTTGTACGAGGTGCCGTGAGTAGCATCCTCTACCATTTGTCTATCCTTCCTCAATAATCACGTCTACCAGGGCCTTCATTCTCGGAAAGCTGTAAGTGGACCCTAGGCTCATTTTTTCTTAGCCAATTTAACAGGTGTCTATCAGGTCCAACAATTCGCTCCTCGTGTCTTTGAACGCTCGGGGCTATGTCCGGGGAAATGTGACTACGACACTGGGCAATACCAACACCGCAACCTCAAGCATTCAGATGAAGCGCCCTCGGGCAATGTTTTCTGATACCCTAAACACCTCCTCGCCTGGCGCCATTCATATTGCCACCGATACCGTTACCGACGTGGAGTACATGGTGCAGTTTATTTCCACATTTCTCACTCCGTGCTCAACGTAATCGCAGGACCACAAAGCCCACAATCAAGTTTAAATTCGCTTTCAGCCCAAACGTTTTGTTTCGGGGTTTTGGAAATAGACCCCTTCTTTCCACTGTACTTAAGTTGGTTGTTGTACTCGTCATTGTACTCGTCCGTGGCTGGCCATATATTATATTTGTAAACATCCGGGACCCCGCAGTCGATTAAGTCAGATATTCCGGTCCCTTGGCATGGTACTGTGTAAGTCCAGTGTGATCGGTGATCTGATGGCTCATCCGGCAACTGTATCCCAGCTGACGTGCATTTTATCCAGAGAAGCTTGATTATTCAACACAGATGAATCCCAATTTCTGGTGGTCGCTTCCGTCTGGGCACTGCTTCGACTATTAATGGTTGATTCACCAACACACTTCTGATAGTCCAGAATACAACCGCGGGTCTTCCCGCGCGGAACACCAGTGCACATTCAACCAGGCTATGGTCACATAGCGCGCGGATGGGAATCACCAATCTCTTCGATTCTGATAACTACTGAAATGTTTTCGTCTGCAGGCTCCCCCCTCCCGATGTCTCTCATTATCTCAATGCCTCTCATCCTCTCTGAACGACGACGTTTAAACCGCTATAGTCTCTCTTGCTCGATGTTGGCATCACAATGCCTACACATTTCCTATGCCTTTACAAGATCTGATTTTAAAACGGTCGTGTTCCCCGTGGTCAGGACGTAGTTCCTTCAGCACCCACTTACGCTCACATTCACTGGTATTAGCTATGTTACGGGCTAATGGCGTCACCGTCGGTTGAATTCCGCAGAATTCCTCTTCTTATTTTATGGGTGCGTAGTCCTTGGTCGATCCTTGAAGCACCCGTTGCCTGAATAGCATTCCTATAGATCTGGATCCACCTCTTGCAATTTACTGCGGCAAACCAGATGCTCAGCCATGATGAAGACGCCTTGAACAAACCATACCGACCCATACCAGCCGGGCTTATTACTACAGAGCAGACAAGAGTCCTCCGATGGGTATTGGTACCCATTTGTCTATTCATTTCCGTAACTTCAGATGTCTTTTACCCGGGCTTGTCTTTGGCGGTCGCGTTCATTGCCTATAATGAGCTTGGATTGGACAACCATTGGTTTACGAAAAATCTTCTTAACGCAATCGGTCTGGTTTCTTGGAATATTGGTGCCGCAAACATCAGCTCTGGAGGTAAGTTTAATATGCGATCATGTTGAAATTATCTGAAACATCCACGACTAGGCCAAGCTTTCAAGAACGAGGAATGCTGGGTGGCGCCTTATTTTAGCGCTGCCCTTATCATCTCTACGATCCATATACAGGATTTTCGGGACGTCGTTGGTGACCGGAAGGCTGGTCGAACCACCTTCCCAATCGCGATGCCTGAGTATAGCCGATGGATAACTTTCATCCTGCTATCTTCTTGGTCGCTGGGCCTCTCCCTATACTGGAGCCTCGGTGTAATCAAAACTTCCATTTTCGTCCTCTTTGGTGTATTCATCGGCACGCGGATATTGTGTCAGCGTACAGAGTTCGATGACAAGGTGTCCCTCAGACTGTTCATGGTGCGTCTCCAAATTTTATTCGGAGATACAGAATTTGACCGAGGGCCAGATTTGGCTATGCGTTAGTCAAATTCTCCCCTTTCGGCGGTCATAGCAGTTATCTGCCTGGCGGGCAACACGGAGAGAGCGGATTCTGGGCTCCATGTGATTTATATCAGGAATATGATCTCCGTGTGCGAAATCTGGCGCTCAGATGAGACGAACCCGCAATTTGAACCAAGAAGTTCAACTTTGAACTGCTTTGAAGTTTGAACTGCGGTCGGAACTGAAAGTATGCAACACACCGGTGGTCCTCCCACACCAAACACACTAAATGGTCATTTGGTCAGGGTCCCGCCGATCTTTGTCTTATCCTTACTTCGACGTCGATTCGAAGTTTCCCAAATTGCGAAGTTCGTCGGAGTTTGTCATGTGATTTCCTGGAATCTATATGCGACAACTTGGCGCCAACAACCTGTGCCACAACGCGGTTGATGCCGAGATCGATCCGAAGATAGAACGCGCCCACGACAGCCCACGACTGTCTTCTCCGAGTCTGATAGTATGCCGTATCGACACCATGACTTTGCGCGCTTTGCGAAGGGTGCCACTGACTTCTCATTGTCGCCAGCATGTCCCAATCGACGACCCCGCTTTCCACCATCCTCCTGGTAGTGCTTGGATGCGGATTGCTACACAGACTGCTGCTCTGGTCTCGTTCCGTGCCCCTACCGCCCGGCCCCAGAGGGGTTCCGCTTTTGGGGAATATCTTCCACGTACCGTCCGGGGAGTACTGGCTCAAATACGCACACCTTGGGGAAACGTGGGGTGAGAATAAGATCGCGATACCCATCGTTGAGATCATCACTCAACGATACGCAGGAAACATTTTCTCGCTCACAATCCTGGGTCGAACGGCGATTGTCGTCAATTCCTTACAGGTCGCGGAAGATCTACTGGAGACCCATGGCTCCAACTTCTCTGACAGACCTATCTTTCAGATGGGTGGAGAACTTGTGGGTCTCAACAAGGCGCAATCTCTGACACACTACGGGCCGCGTTTCAAGGAAGAACGGAGGCTTTTTCGACAGTTTTTCGGGACACAAGAAGTTGTTCGACAATATGCACCTGTCCAGCAACAGGAGGTTCACCAACTTCTGCAGAATATCCTGCGGGACCCCGATGATCCATTCCCTGCTATTGACAGGTGACGGCGACACTTTTCAAACCGCAGAGCGTCAATTTGCTGATAAAATGTTAGGACCGTTGGAGCCATTATTTTCAGGATAGCTTACGGATATCATGTCTGCGTGGGTCCGCGCAAAGACCTTTTTTTAGACTTGTCAGAGACCGCATCGAGAAACTTTGCTGATACGACAAAGCCAGCGGCATTTATGGTTGACATAGTCCCTGCTCGTAACCATAATTTTGTTGTTCAGGCGAAACGTCAGTTGACAAATTCTCTCGCTAGTTCGATATTGGCCTGAATGGCTTCCCGGCGGGGGGTTCAAAACGATTGCAAGGCAATGGGCTAAACAGCTTCAGGACACTGTCGACATGCCGTTTGAGTTTGTCAAGACCCAACTTGTATGAACTCTTTTGCCGCCTCAAACACCGACCATTTAATTCAAATTTACTAGGCTAACGGAACTGCCGAAACGTCGTTCGTCTCCACGATGATCCAGAAGAGACCCGAGGACGAACACTTGATAAAATGGGCCGCCACTTCGATTCAATCGGGGGCAACAGATACGGTGAATAATATATCTTGCATTTTCTAGGGGTGCTTCATTCCTCAATTCACGCCAGAATGCCGCACAAATTGAGGCCTTCCTGCTGGCCATGATGCTCTACCCATCTGTGCAAGAGACTGCCCAGAGGGAAATCGACTCCGTTGTTGGCACTGAGCGCCTCCCCACGCTAGCGGACCGAGCTGATCTTCCCTACCTGAATGCACTGTGCAAGGAGGTGTTTCGTTGGCATGTAGCGGCGCCGATAGGTGCGTTAGTCCTGTTCCTCGTTTTCGCGCGTGTATAACTTCGACTCAGCTGTTCCGCACCGCACACGAGACAACTATATATATCAAACGGCGGAGGGCAAGTCTCTACTGATACCCAAAGACTCGTTAATTATCCCGAACGTCTGGTAGGTGTGTTTCCGCACTTCTCTCGCAATCAGCACTTAAGTTCATCGCAGGAAAATGACCCACGATCCAGAACGATATGCAAATCCGATGGTGTTTGACCCGACCAGATTCTTAGGCTCGGAACTCAAGAAGCCAGAATTGGACCCTTACCGCATTAGTTTCGGCTTTGGGAGAAGGTAACTATCTGTTTTTTCGAACCTCGTTATCCATTTGACTAATACTTATTACCCCCAGAACATGTCCAGGTTCGGCTCCGCGGGACCCTAAGATATCGGAGCTCTGATTTTATTCAGGAAAACTACTGGGGGAGGCCACCGTGTTCTTGGCGTGCACCATGACGCTGGCCGTCTTCAAGATATCGAAGAAGGTCGAGAATGGGATCGTATGCGAGCCAAAATTAGGGCAAACAACCGGTACCGTGAGGTTCGTGGATTTTTTTTCAATTTCGTGGCAAGTGCCGAAGTATTTGCTCCAGCCATCCGCTGCCATTCAAGGTCGTACTCGAACCGAGAACCGCTCAGGCAAGAACTCTGATTGAACAAGGTGACTGTTCCGTGTTTCAACTGAATCGTGGACACCAGGTTGACCTTTATTAGATATACAGTAATGTGTATCATATCTAACTCTAAAGAGCTATGTATTCCTGCGCCAATTTTAATCCTCGCGGTTGAAGTTGAATTCTCGGGCAGTCGGCCCGGAGCTGCCGAGTCGTTTGCCCGGTTTGATCCGAAGTCGTTTATTTTCTTCGCGGAGTTGCGCAAAAGTTGTCGAAATGTACTGCTCAGGAACTCTCAGATGCTGTTGTTCTAATGAATTATTAGACTCCGCATCTAACTATTAGTACCTTTGATCACGCTTAATAAATACTTAAATGATAATCTAACCCCCTTACTTCCTGAGCACATCCTTCAGCGCCTGTGCCACGACCTTGACCGCCTTCTTCACCTCGTCCGCGCTCAGCTCGCTCGTGAGCGCCAGCCGGATGCTCGGCCTCGCCTCGACCATCTCCTGCCCGCGGAGGCGCTTCGCGCGGGTGATCATCACACCGCGCCGCAGCGCCTCCTCGACGACCTGCTGCAGCGTACGCTCCTCCGCGTCGATCTCCCAGTCCCACATTGCCGCGTCGCGCGGGAGGACGGACGCGGGGTTCGACGGCTTGGGGGCGTGGCCAGAGCCTTGGAGGAAGCCGGGCGCCGGTGAGGGCTTGCGGATGTGCATGTGGATAATGGGCGAGGCGGGGTGCGAGGGGATCGAGATGCAGTCCAGGTCGTCAAGGATGGTGCGCGCGACGCGGATGTTCTGCTGCAGCTTGGTGAGGATGGACGGAGAGGACCGGAGGATCTCGATGCCCTCGGAGGCGCTGACGGCGAGTAGAGCGGGCATCGAGGCGGAGAAGACAAAGGAGGGGCCGTTGATTTGCTGGAGGACATCAGTCAGTTGCGCATCGTGAAAAGCAAAGAGGGTTAGTACCTGGTGGTCGATGACATTTTGCGAGCCGGCACAGAAGCCACCACCGGCACAGAGGCCAATGGCCATGGATCCGACGAGCATATCAACCTTGGTGGCCGGGACATTGTACAGCTCAGTCAGACCACGCCCAGTGCGACCGACGGTGCCAAACGAGATGCTCTCATCGAGGATGAGGCGGTACTTTTTCCTGTACTTGAGCTCAATCTGCGTACAAACATTAGCGCAAGAACTCAAACATTGGTCGAAATACAAACCAGCTTCGGCAAGTCGAGCATAGCGCCGTCCTTCTCAAAGATGCCCTCCGTGATGATGAACCGACGGGTAAGGGGCCCGCGGCGCTTCTTCCGCTCCTTCTCGACGCTGTCGAGCACGTCCTCTAGGCTCTTGAGGTCGTTGTGGTCGTACCACCGGACGGTCGAGCGGGAGATCTGGATACCCTTCTGGATCGCAAAATTAACGCCGCGGTCAGCAACAATTATATCACCGCGCTTGCAGAATGCGGGGATGACGGAGGAAATGGTGGAGAAGCCCTGCGAGTAGATAATGGCAGCCTCTGCTCCCAGAAAGTCGGCAATATCCCGCTCGAGAGCCATATGCACATCTGCATGCATACATAAATTCGAGCGGTGCGCTATTCAACGAACGAACGGACCAAGGGTTCCGTAGAAGCCTGGCGGGCCACAGCTGCCCAGTCCATATTTGCGCAGGGTCTCGATGGCGCGCTCCTTGATGACCTCCTTGCCGGCGAGACCAGTAAAATTGTAACTTGCGAGATTGGCAATAATTTTCGCGGGCTGCCTGACAAGGGTCGGTTTGGGGCCAGTTGGACCGACGATAATGGGGACAGCAGCGAGGTCCGAGGCTTCGACAGCATCCAGAGGGGTTGCAAGCGGCTCCGGGATCCATTCGTCGACTAGTTCGTCGATTTCCTGGATTGTTTTTCAGTACAAGTGCTGTATCTTGTCTACCGGCATTACCTTTGGTTCAAATTTAATGAAGTGCTTCCCGTTTGCGCGAGTGCGAGATTGCAGCAGGGTGAAGATGGCAAAAATTATGAGGATGACCTCGAGAACGGTCCTACCAGGGTCATTTTGGTGGGAGCTCTTCACGTATCGAACCAGGACAGCTGAGCCAGGGATCTGAGAAAATGCATGCTCGAGGCTGGCGAGAAAAGCGGAGAGAGATTCTGTGTAGGACATGGGGGAGACGGAGAGAGGGCCAGACCGGCTGCGCGGTGATGTAGATATTGAAACTCCGCCTTTCCCATTTCCTTGCTCTCCCGGCGATGCAGTCCTCATCCCGCCTTCTCCTCCGCCCCGTTCTCTCCGCAGCCCGTCGTCGCTGTCTGGCAACCGCCACCGCAGACCATGGACATGCATCCCATGCACCCGCAGCAGAGCCCAAGCGCACCGTCGCCGCCATCCCGCTCTCCAACATCGAGGCCCAGTGGGCAATCCTCTCGCCAGACGAGAAGTCCTCCGTCGCAGAGCAGCTAGAGGAGCTCCAGAAGCGCGACTGGAAGCTCCTGAGCGGCGACGAGAAGAAGGCTGGTGAGCGCGTCTGCTCGTTGAGCTGCTTATCCGCATCACTCACGCACGCGGTCCAGCATACTACGTCGCCTTTGGCCCACACGGCAGGCGCAAGCCGATCCACGAAAAGGGAGAAGGGTTCAAGATCTTCCTCGGCACGTTGGGCGCCTGCGGGGCAGGACTTGCCCTGTTCCTCGCAATCCGCGCTGTCTGTGAGTCTTTTGTGTTTGTCTCTTCTTCTGTTACTCCACTGACTGATCGATTCACCCCGCAGCGCCGCCACCGCCAAAGACCATGACGACGGAGTGGCAAGAGGCTATGAACGAGCGCGCCATCGAACAAAAAATGAACCCCATCACTGGCAAGTCGCGCTGCTCCCCCGTATCGACATCCCCCGCTTATCACCCTCTCCAGGTATCTCCTCGGAAGGATACAAGGGCAAGGGATTCGTCACCTCCAAATAGAGTACCACCTAATGCAACGCTGGACAAAAAACACCAATTTATATTTTGTTGTCAATTCCGATGCCAATTGTTTTTTGACCTCGCGGCGTTGCTCGTCGGAGTGCTTCCCGAGTCCTCATTGTCTTTGCGCGTCCCGCGATGCCAGGCTGAGAGGTCACTGCCTCTTGCGCAGACGGATATGGTCGAGATCAGTCTAGACCTTCGCGCGCAAGCAACACCTGATGTCTGGGGCAACTAATGTCCCTATCGTTGTTCCGCCTAGAGCTGATTACCCGTCAACCCCTCCCGTTCTAGCCCGAAATTGCGCAGCATATCGGGGGACGACGCCGGTAAACTTGAAAACTACGATGCCGTTCGTGCTCCTCCTTTCATGAATCCCGGGTTGTAGCGCAGGTCCTGACCACCTATGCAACTCTAGAGAGCTCGTTCCGCAGCAAGAAGCGAAAAGGCCGCTTCGTCAAAGAACTGGCTGGGGTAAGTGCCTCGTTCTGCATGCAAGTCACTCCATCCACAGCTGGATGAAGTACACGATATCAAGGAATGTTCTCCCGCACACGATATTTTCGGAGGACGCGATCCATCCCCAATCTTCGATTGTGAATGCACCAAGCAAGACTCGATGCTGCCAGCATCAGCTGTGCCTTGACTTCGAGTAGCCCTTATTCATACTGAAGAACTCTACGTTCCCGTCTGTCGTTTATTTGCCGCTCACGATCGATCTGGAAGCGCCCGCCCTCGAGCTGCCCACCGCGCGCCGCGGGATTCTCGGCCGTCTGAGCTGGACAAGTAGTGATCGTCGACCAAGATCGAGGAGCTTGTCGAAGAGCTGACCAATCTGCCGCCTCATGCTCAGCCAGCTCGTCACCCTCCTCGACTCGATCGCGTCCCGTCTGTAGAGAGCGGGCTTTAAGGTAACCCCTGCTCCCATTGGGTCCCTCTGTATCTTACCCGTAGTGTCGATTCACCGGCTGAAAGGGACGAGGCGCGAGACGCGACTATTAAGCATTTCAGGCTTTCAGCGCACGGCGTCTCTTCTGAGTTCGCGACGAGCTCCCAGTGGAAACTGTGGAGGTCATGCATCACTGGGGGCAGACACCGAGGCACCTGAAGCCAGGGTGCGTTCAACGCACCCGGTCGGCACCCGCTAACACAGCTGTGGATAGATTTTGTTTCCCCGCAACCCGACAAAGCCTCCCCTTTTCTGCTCGAAGTGCCTCGGCCTTTACCCGGTGTCAGTGTCTCCTTTTGTAAGTCTAAAACCGGGAGTGGCGCGATCCTGATGGAGGCTTCCCGGGTGAGATAGTCCACGGTATGCCTCCCCTACGCTGATCTGCCCGTCGGCGCAAGTTATCTTGACAGGATCCCAAAACACTCAACATCTTGAAGTCGGGCATAAACGAACGGAGAGCAATTGAATACATTCTATCTATCTAGGAAAACAAAAAAGAAGTAAGCCTACTTGGTTCGCTTATATATCTTTTCGAGGAAGCTCGTGAAGATCTCGCGCCTCAGCGTACCGCGCTCCGGCCCCTCGGGAATCGCAGAAATCATGTCCACCAGCTGCCCGTACACCTTCGCCTCGTACGTGGCATAGCGCTCCCGCACGCCGACGGCCTCGAACACCTCCTTGACGCGCGCCTCGGCAGCGGCGTCCTTGCGGCCGTAGTTCGCATCTAGCACGGCGCGCTGCTCGGGCGTCGCGACCGCGAGCGCGGTGTTGATGCACCACGAGCACTTGTTGTCGACGATGTCCGTCCCGATCTTGCCGAGCTGCTCCGGCGGCGCGGAGAAGTCGAGGAAGTCGTCCTGGATCTGGAAGTACTCGCCGAGCGGGAGGAGGATCGAGAGCGCGGTCTTATACGGCTCGATGGTCTTGCCCTCAAGCGTGTAGCTTGTGGGTACGCCGGACATGTACATCGCGAGCGCGACGGGGAGGTAGAACGAGTAGTACGCCGTCTTGTAGATGACGATCAGGCTATGTCTGGGACCAAGGGTTAGGTTACACCAGAGGGAAAACAAAAAGGGCGTACTTCTTCAGAGAAAATTTACTCAGATCGACATGGTCTTCTGGCGCGGTGATGAGATCGATAAGCTGGCCCATCTCAGTCTGGTATGTCGTGTCGTGGAAGAGCTCAAGCAGGTCCACGTAGTACGGCGTGCCGCGGAAGTGTTTCTTGAGTAGGAAGTATATGGCGCCCTCGAGTAAGAACGCGTCGTTTATGGCGATCATCCCGATCCCCGGCGCGCGGTACCAACATGGCTGTCCCCGGCGTGTAATCGAGCTGTCCATAATGTCGTCCGAGACGAGGAAGAACGCTTGCAGCTGCGCGAAACGAAATAAAACAAAAGAATAAAACAAGACAATGTGAGACTCACCAGCTCGACGCCCCAACCTAGGATCGCGGCCTTGTAGTACTCATCGTCGTCGAGCGGCGCGCCCTTGAGGATCTCCGCCGTGTCCACGACGGACATGCCGCGGTTGAGCTTCCCGCCGGGAACATTGTAGTCGAGGTTCTGCGAGAGAGACTTGGATAAACAAGCCGAAAAAAAAATGAATTTGGACAAGCGCACTTTTCCGTACCACTCGATGGCCTCGGTGGGCATGCCCTCGCTGACCGCAGAGCCGACGAGCTCCTCCCGGATGCGCGCCCATGCGCTCTCGAATTTCGCCCGTTTCGCGGCTTTGTCCATGGTGAGACCAAAGTGAGAAGAAGGAAGAGTGTCTGGGAGTGGTCCCACTTTCCACAAAGCTTAGCGGTTTAACAATTATCAGTCCATTGGATGCTTGACATTCTTTTTACGCATCCAGCTGCTCCTGCTGGCGTTCCGGGGAACGATCCCCGTGCGGGCACGATGAGTGTGCAGCGGCCGCAAGCAAAATTTCACTCCGGGCGTCTGCCGTTAACTGCACCACACATTCAAATCTCCTCCGCCCAACGCGCGTTTCGTGTCGGATTCCTTGCCCACTAGCGGTGTGCCCATCCTACCAATGCTATTCAAATTTACAAAGCTGGCGCCAAGATACGAGTGGAAAGTTTCAAGTCGCAGCAAGAGAGCCTCGGCAATCACCGTAGCCCCTATCTCTTCGCTATCACCACCATCCGCAACAATCTTCATCTCGAACTTCAGTCCCGGCTGCCCGTGTCATGTCGGAACCCAGTGATACCAAACAATACGCCTGGGATATAGAACTCAGAGACCCAGACCCAGACTCGGGCAACACATCACTTCTCTCTCAGCAGCTGCAGTCTCGAGGGATTCCTGTGCCAGACTTCAAGCTCGAGCGTGAGCGGTACGGCCCACACGACTGGAGTGCGATGCGGGAAATGTCTTGGGAAAGGGCGATCGTTATCGACTTATTGCATAGGGTCCGAGCCCAAAAACCAGCATGGACCTTCCCATCTCCTTTCGTTTCGTACACTACGCTCGACTCCAGATCCAACGACAGCATTTGTTGGGGCCCTCCGCCACGTACCGTGAGACTAGCTTCTTGTTGACAATCAGGGCGTTCAATAAACTAAAACTCCCTTCTAGCTAGCGGAGCTGCGAATGTACGGCCTGTCGTGGGCGATTCGCACCAAGCCTGAATGGCAGAGGAAGATAAGCGATTCATTCATTATGGATAAGTGGCGCAAGGAAGCCCTCGAACAGCAAGAGAACTTGCCTGTTGAAGAAAAACTGACCCCAAACATGGTGAGCACAAGTGTGCGAAAAAGAAATGTAGAAGCTCTAATTCAACACAGGTGAACTACGTTTTGACCGAACTGGCCGGACACGCGAGGCTCTCAGATCCAACAGCCGGCATCGAGGTGCGACGGTGAAATTGAACGGCATCTTAGAGTCTACTTAATCGTCGAATGTTTAGAGTGGTCCTTTCGACGCGATCTGGTACTCGGATCGCCTCATTTCCAGCGATGTTTCAGATAGTTTGCGTGCCGCGATAGCCACACTCGAGGACGTCCCCGTTGAGTTGAAAGATTGGCATCCAGGGTCCAACGAGCAAGTGCTCGATTTGGTACATCCCTCGCTTTACCCCATCGTCTATGGCCGGACACGCTTTTCCGAAGCCTCGGGCTCGGCTCTAGTTGAACCCCCCGAACACGCGGATACTGAAGAGTTCTCAGAGCAAGCGCTATCTGAACAGTTTTGTTGGCTACCTTCCGACTTTGCGGTCCACGACAATGGCTCCGTCAAATTACTCTCCCCGTACATCAACAATCTTCACACGAAGCACACCACGCTCTATCATCTAATCGAATCCATCCTATCCTCCTTCGTACCTCTGTTCGAACGCGTTCTGAGCCAAGTTAATGGCCAGGATAAAGACCTTTACGGCGACGTCATCCCCGGGTCCGGCCGCATAAAACCGGAACGCACTTGGGGGACATGGCCACACGGTGGGTATGGTATGAGGTTTCAGGGGGTTGCAGTCGGGTGCATCTGGGAGCACGGCGAGCCTGATTTCACGGATGTACTAGAAGGGACGCCGGGGGCTCAGGAGCGGTATCGACAATTCCTCCTGGCGGCACCAAAGGTTTTACCGGACGCGTATGAAGAATACACAGGCGAGCTCGAACGAGGCATCGCTCCGTACTCTCTCCGCGGCAAGACTATACAATGCATCATCAAGCTTGCGAACATACACTTGACTGTGGAGAACCCCGAGTACAAAGGAGGTAGCTGGCATGCGGAAGGTAAGTAACTCGGAGTGTCCATTCCTGAATTTATCCTCACTGCCGGTCATAATCAAGGAATGATCAACGAGCGCATCGTGGCGTCTGGAATCTATGTACGTGCCTCCCAGCTCTGGCTTCATAAATCGCTAATTCAATTTCGCGGCAGTACTACGACGAAGACAATATATCAGAATCGAGACTCGCGTTCCGCGTTACTACAAGTCCTCCTGTGTACCACGACCAAGATGACGAGGTTTGTATGGAAATTTTGTATGGAATGAAACGGCAAGTCGATCAACAGTATCCCTCGACCGTGCTAATCTTTGGTGCTTCAGGAGCAGCCATTGTTGTCAGGACCTTGGCTCGATAGTGAGGACCCATACTTCGTCCTCGGGCGCTAACTCATATATGTTTTCATCAGGCCACCAAAAGCGGTCGCGCACTCGCATGGCCCAACATCTACCAGCACCGCGTTGCCCCCTTCCGTCTGCTTGATCCGACCAAACCAGGGCACCGAAAAATCCTCGCCATCTTCCTAGTCGACCCATCAATCGACCCGATCCCATCTGCGACAAATATTCCACCTCAGCAGGTGGACTGGGCCTCCGACGCATTGGAAGAGGGACGGAAGGACCCGGCATCGATGATCTCCCGTCTCCCGCCCGAGCTCACGAACTTGATCTTTGAGCAGCTCTCCGGTTCAAGCGGCTTCATGTCCCGTCAGGAAGCCGAGGCGTACAGGCTGAAGCTCATGGAAGAGCGCATGAATTTTGTCCAGTTTCAGGACGCCGAATTTTCGCAGATGTTCAACATGTGCGAACATTAGCCATTTTTTTGTATGAGCGGATAGTCAACATGAATGAAGTTATTAGGCCATAGTTATTCTTTCTCCGATAAGCGGCGAAGTTGAAACGTAGTTGAACACCGTTCACTACCTCTTTGACTCTGACGAGAACAATACACATGGAGAGGGTGGACAGAATTAGGGTGAGCTCGTCATAGCCGAAAGACCGAGCACGTGTTCAACTCTCACGGTTGCACTTTCTCTCTCAGCTTCCATCACCTTGACGCAACATCGTGGATCTTATAATCACATACTCATGGGGCTCACCCGCTGCTATCAACAAAAACTGAGACTGGCGATCGACTTCAATCGACATGGAAACGCGGAAGCGAACGCTTTTGGACAGCGAGACAAAAAATTCGCCCAGTCTCACTGTTCCGCGCGGATCTTATAACCACGTACCCATTCTCCTCACCCGCTGCTATTGATACTGGCGATCGAATCGACATGGAAACGCGTAAGCGAACGCTTTTGGACGGCGAGTCAAAAAATTCGCCCAGTCTCACTGTTCCGCGCGGATGCTTTCCAGTTCAACCCTATGTTTGCCCGTCGCCCCTCTTTCCGAAAAAACTATATATTGGGATATGCTCTCTGGCAAATTCCTCACTTTTGCCTCCTGCCTTTACACGCGCCTCCCACATTCACACACGCTTTAAACCCCTTGTTTTTGAATTTCGTTAAGAATGTCTTCCCGTTATGCTGCTCACATGTCTTCCTTTCCCCGTTCAGCCCCGGTCCCGGCACGCTCGCCCATGCCAACGAAGCGCGCACACGTCGACGACACGGTCCGGGTCGTTCGCACCCTCCCGAAAGGATATGATTTCGTACCTCCCCATGCTCCACTGACCTACCCCGCGTCCTACCATCTCATCCCTGCAGGCCCACAGAATGCTCCGCGGAAGAAGCGTGCCGTGTTCCAGACGCTGACCAACTTCGCAGGCCGAGTTCGTCTCCCGAAGCGCAAGGAACCCGAGGCCGACTTGGCGGACGAGTCCTTCTCGTGCTGTGGTGATGAGATGCTCTGAGCGGAGTGCTGGGGGTGGGGGCGCTCTGCTGGCGGAGCGACTCCTTTTGATCTTGAACTAACCTGACAACCACAGTCGGGCTACAGTTGACGGTCCTTCGGGATGCGGTCGGAAGAGAATGTTTGACAGATGCCCTTGATCTCGCGATACGATGGTGGCGGGGCCTATCCTGCATTTCGGTCAGCCTCATCTACCTCTTCTTCATTACACTCTGGCTGACTCTTCATCTGCAGGGCTGGGCTCTTTTTCGACATCGCGATACGTATGGTGGCGAGCCGGGTTTCGCTGGTCGGTGAGTCCGTTTTTTTTCGATTCTTATCTATTCTGACGCTCAGACGAGGCTCGGCTCGAATGTCCAGTTGGCCTGTGAGTATCCTTTTGCTCCATATACTTTCCCAGTCTGACGTTCATCCAGGCCGACACTTCTCGTTTCTGCTTCTACTTTGAGTCATTACGACGGTCCGATGGCAATAGGACGCAGTCAAATTTGGGTTCTGGGGGATCAGTTGAAACAATTTTCGATTTGGGTTCCAGGGGATCATGGATTCAGGGGGATTATGATGGCTTTCTTGCAGTCACTCGAACTCGAATTAGGGCTCCGGGGGATCATATATTGATTGGGTTCTGGGGGGTTGAAATGGCTTTCTTTCACTCGAACTCAAATTTGGGCTCTGGGGGATCACATAATTGTTGGGCGCTGGGGGATCACAATGGCTTTCTTTCACTCGAACTGGAATATGGGCTCTGGGGGATCATATATTTATTGGGCGCTGGGGCATCAAAACGGCTTTCTTTCACTTGAACTCGAATTTGGGCGCTGGGGGATCGATTGCTTCGGGCTACTGGATTGAAACCTGTTCTCACACATCCACGTCTAACGGCGCATGTTTTGATTACGCCGCTTTGGGTTCTGGGGGGTTATAATCTTGGCAGAGGCTAATTTGTGGGACCTCGTTTGCGTTAACATTGCTGGCTGCGGCCGCAGACATTTCCTACGTGGTTTCAGTTTATTTCTACATCGGGTTCTGGGGCCTATCTCTTCTCCGCCGCTTGTTTGGGTTCTGGGGGACCATCTGTACACGCGTTTTTGAGCACCAAGCCCGCCGGAGCCCGATGTGGCACCTTTGTGCGGCCGAGCGGCGGGAAGATTCATCTTACCAGCGGGTGTGTGTGGACATATGTGCCACGGTGCAAATCCTGGTTCGACTCCAGGCACCCGCTTGATCATATTCAACAAGCAATGTATCGGTTTATCTCTTCTCAGTGGTTGGTATGAACTGTTCACTGTTCATGCATGTGAAAGCAACGCTTAACTCCGCATACGTTGTAACTCTTGCGTGAGCTCGCGCGCGGCGAGATTCCAAGAATCACGATCGCGTCGGATGGATGTACGTCTTGATGATACGAGTTCAGTTTTTGTCCAGGTCATTTATTGAAGGAACTCGATCCGTCCTGAATGAGAAGCAAGCAATTAATTTCTACCATATACAAGTACAGTAAAAGTACACGGGCAGAGGTCTATTATGAAGCAAGGTCAGGCCCAAAATAACTAGAGAGACGAGAGGATATATGAAGCAGGCCATCTAGGCTGGGTCGGAGCAACGACGTGGTGGTACACTGAATATCCGAGGCGATCGTCCACCCCACACAGAAGTCGGCGCACAGATCAAGAGAAACCCATCTAGTTTTCAGACGCCGCCCGAATCCATCCGTCGCTACCGCCATGTCATCCGCGTTGAAGGTCGTGCGCCAGCGCATCGCCGCTTCCGAACCGCCGAGCGAATCCACCAAACGGTCGGCGTCCCACGCGCCCGGAGCCAGAGCGGCACGTCTGCCTCTCTGACCCCAGGCGACGCAGAGGGTGATGAGAGCGTCGGGCGTCCCCGACCCTCTCACCTCCCTCTGCGCTGTTCGTGGGCCCACTCGCCTAGAACCAGAGCGGCACGTCTGCCTCTCTGGTCCCAGGCGACGCGGGGGGCGGCGAGAGAGTCGGGCGTCCCCGTCCCTCTCACCTCCCTCCGCGTTGGGGTAGCTGACGGTCGGCGAGTTCATCGGGTGGTCTGTAATGGCGGCGTATTGGCGACGTGCTCGAGTTGGAATCGGATGACGGGGGCGGTGGTGGATCGGGGGGTCTGAGTTGGGCGATGGGTGGTCTTGCTGGTGGATTCACCACGCACGCGGCACGCGGGCCTGCGCGACACCGATGAGGTAAGGGTGGTGGTAGTAGGGCTGGTACTGGGGGTATGTAGCGGACTGCAGCTGAGAGTTTGCGAAAGGATTCGGCGAGTTTTGGGAAAACGCTGGCAGCGGGCACTGGTGGCTGAGTAGGTGAAGAGGCGGGCCTGAGCGGCCGTGGAAGACGATTTCAGAGGAGCGAGGCGTCGGCCGGGAATGAGATTTAGGCAGTGTGTGCATCGAGGGGGCAGCGGTCGAGCCGGAGGTAGAGTACAGTACACCCGAAGACGCGGGAGGGGCGCGCGGAGTCTCATAAAGGACGGGATTCGTCTTGACCATGGGCGTGGCAAAGATGACTTGCGGCTGGGGTGTCCTCGCCCGGGGCGTCGTAGGCGTCTCGTAGAGTATCTCTCCGATAATCGGTTGCGTGGGAGATAGAACGGGGCTTGGAACGGAGGGTAGAGTACGAACACTTGAGAATGGTACGGTTGGGGAAGAGGCTGCCACGATTCGATGCACAGGGACGCCGACCCAGGTGGGGGAGGTGGGGACGAGTCTCAGTTGACCGGGGAGTTGACCAGGAGCCGTCCGTATTCGTGAACGAGGAAGCACGGTGGTCGGCTTGGAGGTGTTGATGTCAGTGAAGGCTCGGGAGTGCTTTGACAGTTTGTCGTGGGGGGAGACGGAGACATTGGTCTCAGAGGGCGCGGTGATCTCCTTGCTCTTGACATCTTGTTGTTCGGCCTCCATGAACGCGGCGCCGTCGGACGTGGATGGGACTTGCGGCATGCAGGAGCATGGATGCTCGTCGATGGAAGGGAGGGATGAGCGGAACTTCCTGCTGCGCTGGAGAGGGAACAACTAGGAAGAGCGTGAATGAATAGGTAGAACTGGCGAGACGACATGGAGACGAACCCAGCACCGGCGTGTCTCGCCCGACGATTTGACCCGCGGCCTGGTGGCGGGTGCGCGGCGTGGTGCGACCTGAAGAGCGGTTAGTACGAGAGCGCGTTGTGGGCGGGTAGACGTACTTGGCGGACACTACACGTCGCTTTGCGCCTCAGGCGTGTGCCCACGAAGAGCGTTCCAGCGGCCACTAGGGAGATGGCGACCATAGTGAAGGAGAGGAGGATGGGGGTCGTCGAAGGGGGTGTGCGCGAGCGAGGGAAGGCTCCAGGCCGAGGCGTCATGGAAGGTTCTTTAGCAATGGGGACGGCGTGGTGGGTGCGCGAGGCGTCGTTGTCGGCTTTGTCGTTGTCGATGTCGTCGTCGTTCTCGTACACGACGGTCTCGTCTGGGTAGCGGAGCTCGATATCGAGTAGGATCGGTCCGTCTGGGTCGGAGTTCCATTTTCGGGTCATAGTTAAAACCGCCGGGCGGTAGAGCTCTTGTAGGCGCTCAAACTCGCGATGGTGAGCGAAAGCCTCAGGAACGAGAGCGGCGAAATGCTCCTCTAACGTAACAGGCCCAAAGTATACCGGGGTGGGGTAGAAGATATCCATGACAAGGGCGAAGAAGACGAGTACGACCGTCGCGGACCAGACATGGAGGAAGGAGGAGAGACGGGGGAGGAAGGAGAACATGATGAATGGGAGGAGGTGAGGTATTTTGAAAGACTGGGGTTCTTGAAAGCGAGCAGAGGAAAGACAAGTGCAGAAGCAAGAGTCAATTGGCTGTGCAAATGGGCGAGTCTGGCTTATATACTCCTCCTTGTTTGGCACCAAAACAACGCGCGACGCGTCAACAAACTCTGCACAGGCGAGCAACATGTGACCGAGGCGACAAAGTACTCGGCCGGGACGTTCCGATCGAACAACCGAAAAGTCGACGATTCAACGACGCAAGGATCTTGACAAGCTTCAAGCTTCAAGGTTGAGGACTGATTGAATTCGATTAAATTTCGGCGTCTTTCCTGTAGGGCATATCAGACTGGCTGCTCGAGTTCATACGTTGAATTAATATTGAAGACAGAAATCAACCGTGTCGAAGCGCAAAGGGACAAGGTCGAGTCCAAGCAAGGAGCATGGCCGCAGAGGAAAGCTAGCGCAGCTCGCACGAGTCGCGACTCGCAGAGGAAGACGTAAGAAAAGCCACGCTGTATCCCCTTCTGGATAACCACCGCTTGCTCCCGAACTCCCATGGCGCTTTCCATAAGTACTTGTTACTGCACACTCTCTGGCCTTCTGTCCTCCCCATTCTCGACAGGAACCCGCAGACTCTGCTGATTTTAGGTCTAAAATTATTCACACACTTCACACACCTTCCATCGCACGTTGTACATGGAATTGTCGGCCTACCGTACGATCAAGGTCCTGGGGTTAAAAATTAGTAGGAGATTCCTCGTACGCTTCCCAGAGAACCTGATCACTACAGTCTTGTTTCTATCTGGTTTGGCCTGTGTATTCATCCATGCAACCCCAGATGCACCATCAATTCGAACTTGAGAATTGTTCCTCGCTCCTCTCCCCGCGAGGTGGTTGCCGTCCGGATCCTCTGGATTGCTAAGACTTCAACCTTTTGAAAAGCAGGCTTTGATTCCGTTCTCCAAGCCCATGTCAACCTTGGCACCGGTTTTGCCAAATTCGTCACCGATACCGCCAATCTGTTTTCAAGTCCCAGCCAACCACTCTCGTTGAACAGGCGCGCTCTAAATGGTATGCCTACCTGTCCTGGATCGCATCCTACATAGACTCCCGTCATAAAAAAGCTCACAGTTTATACCTCCCTCTCCGTCGCGGTCCACCCTCTTCCCTGGTTTCGCCCCTCCGGGGCCTCACCGACATGCTTGGCGCTTCGGTAAACTCTCGCGTCGTGTCTCTGCGCTGTTCTCGTGTTTCGGCCATATGAATGGACTCTACACCCTGCTTGCGCTCACGTAACATGATCCAGGCTGCAGCGCAAACTCAAACTCGAACCTCATGACGGTGATTCCTACCTAAATTCGTATACATGCACAAGGATCGGCGAGAATGTCTGGTCGTTGACTGGGGAATTATTTCCTGAGGTTCGAGAAGCGATTCGAATCTTAATCCGATAAGTTTTTAGGTCACGATGTTGTGTTCTCCTGAGAAATTACCGGCAGCTTGAGAACATAATCACTTCGGAGACGAACTTGCTTGTCAAACAGCCTGCAAGAGCTGTTACTCACCTGATCTTGGTTAACCAGAATTTTTCCTATCCACCAAAAGATTCCTACTTTCGCAAAATTCACGGAAATTTAGGAGCATCTTGGAAAAAAAAACCGACCTCAGATAGTGGTGCGCAAATGAGATAGTCCCATGATACGAGCAAACATCTATTTCTGGCAGAGTCAGGGAATTAGAACCGTGAGACTCTCTTTCGGCACTCCGGACCGCAATTTTTCTTTTTTTTTGTCACGGTCACTCTTTCTACTGAGCTACGCTTCAGACTGAACTCTGAAATGTCCGTAGTCCACGCCCCCAACGGCCGTCCACCTCCGATCGCACAACCAGCACAGCACCAAAACCATGCCATCGAGTTGTGTAAACGTGGTTTGAGCGACCCTCACCGCCCGCCGATCTGTGCCATGGGTTTGCTGCTGGCCGTGGAAACTGTCTGCGGGCCCGAGGAAGGCGAGTTTACTCTAGTCGTACCGCGGAAGAGCACTGACGATTGTCATATGTACAGGAAAAGGCGGGATAACTGCTAACAATACTGTTTGGCCCGCGGTTCTCTCATTTCTCACAGTGAAGCGAACTTCCGACCAGCTGAAAAAGCTACAAACGAACATGAACACCTGCTCTTGTCCCATTAATGCAGAAACTGCCGCCGTCCACGCAAGCGGCGCGAACGTTCTCGCACAACGCAGCGCAATGTTCTTCATGCGCGGAATCACCAGAATCAATACGGAAGTCAATATGACGCCCTACCACTGTCTCATCATCCACTTCTTCACCGGCATATCCAATTATCTTACTTCTTTGGGTGTTACACGACTCGCGAAGGGCAGAACAAACGAATGGCCCCAGGCCCCTTCGGACCTCCTTCCCCACGGAGCCAGTACTACTATTGAATCGCTAGAACAGTGGATTGAAACACTGCGCGACCCGGCGCCGTTCCCTCTTCTTCTTCTAACCCAAATCGTCAGGCTTTGCCGCACACTCATCGTCCCCAACATGGTGGCGTCCCAAAATATATCCCGTCTCGTGGTCTCATCTCTGCGCGAGGCCTATGACGAGGCCAAATCGACCGTTGTACCCCCTCCCCATCCATGGTTCCCCGATGCCAAACTATCTGCCGCGGAAACGCTCAAACTACGTATTTCTCCCGTGGAGTTGTTTTTGGGTAATTTCTCGCCCGAAATTATGAGAAATGCACTCACGGCCGGTGAGATATACACCTTTTGGGGTGCTCACGACCGAGCATTGTTCGAGTGGTTGACTGCGGTGCTAAAGCTCTTCACCGCTTCGTCACTCTTCCCGCCTCAAGTTGGGGCAGATCCAAAACAGTTCTGGGCACAGGGCGGCTCGACAGTTATGGTGTTCCGCAGCATCACTTCGTCGATCTTTTCGCACCTGAGCAACAAATACGGGATAACGGCTGACAAACTCGAGCCCGGTGCCCGCGCAATGTGGGAGTCGAGGGAGAAAGAGGCCCCGTGGAAGACTATCTGTCGTCGCCTCAACTGGGTGAAGTCAGAGGAGCGGTGCGGGATGGAAGGCTGCACCGAGTCTCTGCAAACAATATCAAGCCAATTTCAACGCTGCGCCGGATGCGGGATTGTGGGTTGGTGTTCAAAGGAGCACCAACGACTATCTTGGAAAGACACGCGCAATCCGCACCGCGATATCTGCAAAATTATCTCTCGCTTTGTCGAGTCCGCCGGCGGTGACCTGAACGACGGAGAGAAAGTCGCACGTTTGGCCCCAAGAATCCCGCTCACCGACATGCAGACGATTTCTGACTGGCTCAACTCGTTCAATGCTATTCGGAACAACATGAAGGACCGGAACGACATGTTCAAGATGCTCCGCACATATTCGAACAGAAACATGTGCTTCGCTGCGGGATGTAGCCGCGCGAAGGTGCACCCGGCTTCCAAGAAGTTTGTTAAGTGCAAAGCGTGCGGGGTCTTTCGGTACTGCAACACTGAGTGTCAGGTGCGTTATCCTGAAGTATTGCACGCTGTTCCATATTGACATGTAATGTTTCAATTCGCAGAAGAGAGGCTGGAAGGATCCGGCCGCACCACATAAAGAGGTGCGTGTATTTACTGCCAATATACTTATATGTGCTCACCGCTCTCAGGTTTGCCCAGTTATTAAGCGGGTTATCGAGAACGGTGGGGGAGATGTCAACGATGAACATACAACGGCACGCAGGACGGGGGAGGGGCATGTCTCCCTTGATGACGCTGCCCTCGTCAATGACTGGTTCACCCGCTTCAACCGCGAACATTCGGAACGCAGCCCGCTCGCGCCGGGCGACAGGATAGGATCGTGAATGCCTGCTCTTCTGAACTACTTAAATTTTTGAATAGAACGACGGAATTATCGTGGAGCCACCCTTCAGAATTCTACGGAGGCATAATATGTAGAATTGAGGTTTTGAGCGGATTTATTCCACCGCCGTGAATTTTCCTTTGGTTTTGTACAAGGTTCTCAAGTTGAACCGTGGGTTCTTCGGAGTTACCCCCGACAGCCCGCGTCGGCCAGCGTCGGCATGATGCCGTTCGGTTTAAAGTGAGAGCGGGAGTCCCAGGCTCACAAAGCACTTGACTCTGACCATGGCTGCCACTGTTGCTCCGCAGAAAAGCGCACTCAATGTTGTTATGGTCAGTGCTGCAATACTCAAGCAATACTGCCCAGCCGCATCTCACGATCCACTAACTCGTTTCCTGATGTCGATAGGGCGCGATGACATTCGGCGCGCCGGGTACCGAAGGCGCGCGGGTACACGACCTGCACGACGTTGAGGCGATTCTGGATGTGTTCCTCAAGCACGGCCATCGCGAGGTGAACCCTCTCCACCCTCCCCCCGCACTTCGCAGCCGAACTGGTTCAACCGCAGATTGACACGGCGCGCGTCTACTGTGCGGGCACGAGCGAGGAATATCTCGGGAAGATCGATTGGCAGGGAAAGGGCATCTTGATGGAGACAAAGCTCTATCCTTTCGTCGTACGTCGCCAATTTAAGTAAAGGTTTATAGGCCCTCACGGTTCGACTGCAGCCCAAAGAACCGACTCCAGGTCAAGAAATTAGGTCGCATTCGCCAGAGGTAATCGTGCACTTCCCGTCGTCTTACTGAAGCACTCACGCGGATAACCGTAGGATCTCCGCAAATTTCTGATGATCTCGCTCAAGGCGTTGAACACAGAGTCAGTATGATTTTCGCAGTAAATTTATTGGACCCCCCAGTAACACCCGTATGGCACAGCAAACTCGAGATGTGGTACCTCCACGGCCCCGACCGCTCCGTCCCCTACGAGGTCACCCTGAAAGCCATCAATGACCTCTACAAGGAGGGCTATTTCAAGCGGTTCGGGATCAGCAATTACATGGCGTGCGTCTCGTTCCGCTATCCACCCTGCAAATAAACAAACTTACCCGCGCGCAGGTGGGAAGTCGCAGAGATGGTCTCCATCTGCAGGCGCTTCGGCTACATCCAGCCAACGGCATATCAAGGTATTTTACTCTACGTCTGCGTGTTCATCTGTGCTTGAATTTTTTTCAAAGGAATATACAATGCGATCCACCGCGGCGTCGAGCCCGAGCTCTTCCCGTGCCTGCGCAAGTTCGGGATCGCCTTCTACGAATTTAACCCCCGTGCGCCGCGTCCCTTCTGCAATATAACATCTCCAAATTCGCTGACCGACACAACGTAGTGGCGGGCGGGTTCTTCACGGGGCGGTACAACTCGGTAGACGACAAGCCCGAGAGCGGCTCGCGCTTTGATCCCGAGCGCAACCAGGGGAAGGTGCGCGTTCCTCCCTCCATCTCTCCATCCAGTTTCCCCAGCGATACTAATCCGTCCGCAGAACTACCGCAACCGGTACTGGAAGGAGCCGTACTTCCAGGCGCTTGCGGCGGTCCGGCCGGTAGTCGAGCGGCACGGGCTGACGATGGCGGAGGTCGCGCTGCGCTGGATTTCGCACCACAGCCTCATGCGCCGTGAGTACGGAGATGCGGTGCTCATCGGCGCGTCGAGCCTGGAGCACATCGAGCAGGTATTACTATTACTATGCCACATTTGTTGAACATTCCGATTGACCTCACCGCAGAATCTGATTGATCTCGAGAAGGGCCCGCTGCGTGAGTGTCTCGTTCGTTTCTTTGAAAACCTGTGCGCTGACCCCATTCTCCAGCGGAAGAAGTGCTGAAGGCGCTCGACGAGGCGTGGGAGAGCGTCAAGCCGTATGCGAGCAATTACTACCACTAGGTTGGAGCTGTTGTCGTTTATCTGGTGCGTTTCACTTGAGTTCCTGTTGGACACATCCTGACGTCGTTCTGTACTGCAGTATGTACTATTCTGATCTGTGTGTACGAGACATGTCTGAATAAAATCGAAGATGTACGAAGTTGGACCCTTTGCGATTTCAACCATGGTCCCGTGATCTTGGTTGAATTTCTCTCTTCGAGTTGTCGGCACGGCTCTCTGCGGTCTTCTCGCTACACGTAGTGCTTTCAATTCAACATGATGTCGAAAACAGTCGATGCGGAGGGGAGAGATAGCCGCAGCGTTGCTGATTACTTCAGTTGCTCATAGTATGACAAGGATGTGCCCAGTTGCATATGGCCTGGTAGTGTACTGGCAACACATCCTTCCATGATGATACAACTCAGCATATTGGAGGAAACACCCCGTTCGATTCGGGGCCAGGCCATTCGATTTACGGATTCACTTTTTCTCATGTGTTTCCCACTCGCGCGTCAAATTCAACCTCAACCTTAAATTCAACCCACCCCAAGCACAACCTGGTAGTGTACTGGTAACATATACTTCCATGATTAGCAGGATATCGGAAAGTGGCTAGGAGGAAGCACCCCGTTCGATTCGGGGCCGGGCCATGTAAATCAAATTTCTTTTTCGTCAACAATTACAGTATTAGTTGAGCCCTTCGAGCCAAATTCAACCTCAACCCCAAGTTCAACTCATCTCAAGCAAGGCCTAGTGGTGTACCGGTAACACATCCTCTCTTAATGTATGAGTCTCCCCAGAAATAGGAGGAAGTACCCTGTTCAATTCGGGGCTAGGCCATTCCACTGGCTGATCCATTTTTTCTCATGTGTTTCAATCTTTGCCAACTTCACCCTCGCGCAGATTCATCCTCAACCTCAAATTCAACTCACCCCAAGCATGGCCTGGTGGTGTAGTGGTAACATGTCTCTCCGATTTATATGCACCACAGTAAAATGTATAGGAGGAATTACCCTGTTCGATTCGGGGCCAGGCCATTCCAAATCTCAGATGCCTTTTTGTTTCATCAAGGCATTAGCCCTCTCGAATCAGATTCAACCTCAACCTCAAATTCAAGACATTTCAAGCCAGGCCTGGTGGTGTACTGGTAACACATCCTCTCTTGATATAGGAGGAAACACCCCGTTCAATTCGGGGCCAGGCCATAACCCCCCAGTGTAACTTTTTTTTTCTCATGTTTTTCTTTGCCACCCACTCTCGCATCAGATTCAACCTCAACATCAAGTTCAACCCATCCCAAGCAAGGCCTGGTGGAGTACCGGTAACACACCCTCTCTTAATGAACTCAGTGCAATAAAACTTAGGAGGAAATACCCCGCTCGATTCGGGGCCAGGCCATCACCCATCGATTTGGTTGAAGTTTTTTTCCCCTTCGCTCCCCTTCGCTCCGCTCATTTCTCATTTCTCCGTTCCTCCGTTTCTTCTTCAAATTCTCTTTCAAAATTCACGCATCCATCCCTCCGCCTTTTTTTCCTCTTCGGCATGGCACTAGCAGCGCAACCTCCTATCCTTCAACTCGTCCAACTCGTACAATCCCTCAGGCCTCAGGAACGCCGCCGCCGGCGACCCTGCCTCGCTCTAGCCTCTGCCTCTAACTAACCTAGCGCACGATCAGACCCACGGACGCCCTTCAAATGCCCCTGCCCCTACTCAAATTGTATAAATCAAAGTCCATTCAACCCGCGGCCGATAAGTACCCACTCAATTAATCCTTCCCTGAGCACCATGGACCTAGACCTGAGTGCATCCTGCATCCCTGCATCCTGCCGTCCGTCCGTCCATCGCCTGTCCGCTTGTCTCATTCTGCCAAGTATACATCCGAGCTGTCTTTCACGTTCGTTTCTGTCGGACTATAAACCATATATGTACTATGTAGATGAGACGAAGTAGGACGGACGGCCCGAGACGCGCGCTAAGCACGCACGCAAGAAAACGGGGGTATCCAATTAACTACTAGCTCGCCCCTAAGCGTATCTAGTACTGTATGCAGCAGTATTAATCCGAATCCGAATCCGAATCCGAATCCAAGAAATCGTCCCATCGTAAAAATCATCAAGAAAGAAAGAATCGTGTATGCGTCCGTCAGTCGAACGAAAACCAGGATATTAGGGGATGTATAAGTGGTATAGCGTACGAGTAAATCCAAATCCAATGCGATGCAGAGTCCCGAATGAATGAACGGGTATGAGAATATGTATGTATGTGTGTCCGAGTCCGAGTCCGAAATCCAAATCCAAATATGTGAATGCGAGAATATGCGAAGCGAATGCGGGGAAGGAATGAAGCGGCGTGCAGAGTCGAGTATGGGGCTATGGCTGTGGGTCAAAGGAGGGAGAGAGCATATACGCATGCAATGGGTCACGGTGGGTGGTGTGCGGCAGCATAGAGATCGGGATAGAGATACGGATAGGGATCGGGATAGGGATGGGGAAGGGAAGGGAATCGTCCGTCCGTTCGTACGAGGGCGGGCGGGCAGGCGAGAACACGCATACATAGCCCACCCCCACCCCCACCTGAACGCGGCGCGTAAAGCGCCCCACTCCACTCGGGCTTAGCATATACGTGCGTGCGAGTCAGCGCACGCCGCGCCGGGCTCGCACGCGACTCTGCGATGACGCGCGCATTCCGCCATACGGAAACTAAAACGCAAAACGCGACAGCGCAAAAAACGCAAATACACCGTGCGCAGTCGGACCGCGACCTGCGTGCTTCGAAGTTCTTGCCCGCGAGTCGAAAATAAGCCAGCCCCGCTTCGAAAATAAGTCGATTCGCTGGCACCCCAAGCGTAAGACCCAAAAATACGCAGCCAGCCAGACGAGAATACGTGCTGCGGACGGTCGGGACGGCTGTGTGGTGGGTGGGACGAAATGAATAACCCATACCCGGATCTGGACGTGGACGTGCACGCCGACGCGAAGGGTGGGAGCCCGGCGTGAGAATCCTCTACTGTTATGTCGGGCGAGCCGCGGTGTCCGGGTATCCGGGACGGGTACGGGCACACGGGCACGAGCCCGCGCACCGGCGGCGTTGGCGTTGGCGATGCTGGCGAGTGGAGCGGGTAGGAATACAATGTACAGCGCGGTCCGACGGAGGGAGAGCGGGGGTCGCCAGGCAGACGGATGCGGGGGACAGACGCCAGACGATGGCGCGGGGCGGCCAGGGCCAGATCCTACACATAGACAGACGTACGCGCGTACGTCGTCCGCCCACGCCCCGCCGCGCACCTAACAAACAACACAACAGCACCCGCCCTCCTCCTCCTCCCCCGCCCCGCCGCCCGCGCCCCCGTTCGCACCTGCATCGCCGCCCGCGCCGGCGTCGCCGGCCGCGGCGTCGGTCGCGCGGCGGCGGACGGACTTTTTCTTTTTGGGCTTGGCGGGGTCGTCTGCGGGCGGGGCGTAGGCGCGGATGGAGAGGTGGACGATGGTGGGCGGGGGCGGGTGGGCGTGTGCGTGGTGGACGTGCTCGTGCGAGGGGTCGGGCGAGGGCGCAGGCGCAGGTGCGGAGGCGGGCGGTGGGGGCGTGTGCGCGGGGAAGCCGAGCTCTGTGCACCCATCATTTCATCAGCATGTGGATTGCCAGCCAAGATAAAGAGAAGACGGACTGGCGAGGGTATCCTCGTCCTGGAGAATCTTGCCGAGGTAGAGGATGCGGAGGTAGGCGGGTGCGGGGGGGCGCTCGTCCTGCCACTCCTGCTCTGGGGGCCAGGCGGCCCAGACGAGCTCCTTGACGCGGCCGACGGTTGTTGCGGGGTCAAAGGGCATGGTGCGGCGGCGGCCGGAGACGAGGAGGAAGGTGAGGAAGGTCTGGGGCGTCTGGACGAAGGGCTGGGGCTCTGGCTCGGGGGTCTTGGGCTCTGTTTCCGGGACTGGTGCAGGATCTGGATCTGGCTGGTTGTTCTGGTCTGTGTCCTGCATCTGAATGTCTACGCGGGTTGTTGAGGAGCGGGCAGAGGGGGTAGCGTAGGGAGAGGGTTGTTGTGGGAGTAGAAGCAGAGATTCTCCTCTTTCCATATTCAATTCACTCTTTCGCACGGGGTGATCTGCTCGTCCTCCTCTTTATAGTCATTCGCCTAGAACATCCGAGCCCGCTGCACACGACCACGGGACTTGCCGGAGACGGTCTGGACAACCACAATGACCCCCCGACGATGACCAGAGTGCGAGTCCATCGGCCCCTCCACCATCCTTCTCCGATATTCCCCGTGTCCGCCGTCCTCTACCCGCTTAGTTCGCTTCATCCGACCCACCGCACAAATCCCGCACTCTCGCGTTAACACCTCAATCCTCTTTTGCCTGTGCTCATTAATCCTAACGTCGTCCAAGCCCCCGCTCTTCTCCCTCGGCCCGCGCCAAGCGGGCGCTTCAAAGTCAACCCCTCCTCGGCAACCATATCCTTCGGCCCGAATTCGATACCTATTTCACCCGGTGCAACTACAGAGCCCGCATCATCTTCTCTATGTGTAGACTGAATGGATTCGCGAATCGCGAATCGCGCGTATCAATCGCGTCCGTCGCGCGCTATCAGGCGCTATCTGTACGATAATCATTGTCGTAGTGTCTGCCAACCACAGCTGAGCGCAGTCATTTTCCGTTAGCTGAGGTAGCCAAGGAGTAATCGTAAAAGAACGAAAAATAAAAAATAAAAAGGGAGCCAAATCTTGATAGCCTGACCCCGAATCGAACAGGGCTCCTCTTCTAAAACTGCATTGTCCGTTCAATTGTAGAGGACATGTTACCAATACACCACCAGGCTGTTCCTATGTAACTATCAAGCTGTATTTAGGGTGTGATGATAATTAAACTGAACAGAAAAAAAAAGCATCATCTTAACACTTGTATGGCCTAGCCCCAAATCGAACAGGGGTTTCCCTCAAACATCGTAGAAACAATCATGTAAATTAAGAGGTTGTGTTCCCACTACACCACCAGGCCTTCCTCACTGCTGGCTTGACTCGACCTAGGTAGCAAAGGACGGTGCAATGTACCCAAAAAAAAGATGACAGCATGTTGAGCCACGGCCCAGCCCCGAATTGAACAGGGGTCTCCCTCAAAGTCTCTCAAAATCTTAAAAATCAAGAGGTTGTGTTCCCACTACACCACCAGGCCTTCCTAATTTTTGGCTCGACTCGACCTAGGTAGTGGATTGTACCCAAAAAAAAGATGACATGCGTCGAATTGAACAGGGCCTCAAACAATTCGAAGTACCTATGCCAAATTAAGAGGTTGTGCTCCCATTACACCACTGGGCCTTGCACATCTCCTATGCAACTTGGATTATAGGATAGGATAGAATAGGATGTCATGTTGAATCTCCCAAAAGAAGAAAGAAAAAAAAAACCAAACACATAACATATGGCCTAGCCCCGAATTGAACAGGGATCTTCCTCCAACACACTGTCGCTACTTTGTAAGTAAAGAGGATGTGTTGCCAATACACCACTAGGCCATACTTAGCTTTCCCCAGTTTGAGTAGAGTACATTATTACGATGCTGAAGTTGAAGTAGTGAAAAAAGAGTTAATGTTTATGGACTATGGCCTGGCCCCGAATTGAACAGGGACCTTCCTCTGATCTTTTCCAGATTTGACATGAATAATTAGAGAGGATGTGCTACCACTACACCACCAGGCCTTGCATATTTTTCTGCTCAACTTGCATTATAGGATGCTGTCTTCAATTCAAATTTCCGAAAAAGAAAAGACAAAGAAGAAAGGATGGCCCAGCCCTGAATTGAACAGGGTTCTTCCTCCAAGGACTCCTCCGTCTGACGTAAATAAAGAGGATGTGTTGCCAGTACACCACCAGGCCATACTTGGTTGTCCTTCAATTGAGCTAGGGTACATTATTTTGATGTTTGTTGAAGTTGAAGGAGTAAAAAATTGGCACACTTGGGATGGCCTGGCCCTGAATTGAACAGGGGTCTTCCTCCAAACTTTTCATTGTCCAAGCTAAATTGAAGAGGATGTGCTACCACTACACCACCAGGCCTTGCATACCATCTGCGCAACTTGGATTATGGGTTATGGCAGGATGATGTGGGGGCGGCATCAGCAAACCCCGGTTATGATAGTTTGATCAAACTACACAGAACTATGGAGCACTATGTAGCTCTATGTAGAGGGTACCCTTGCTATGGCAAAAACCGGGGTTTGCTGATGCCGTGTTCAATTCAAATTTCCGAAAAACAAAAAGCTAATGGCTTGGCCCGGAATTGAACAGGGTTCTTCCTCCGAAAATCAATCGACTTCGACTTCATCCCAAGCAAAGAGGATGTGTTGCCAGTACACCACCAGGCCACACCTGTTTCTCCTCCAAATTGAGTAGGATGGATTATTTCGATGTTGAATATTATTTGAAAGTTGAAGTAGCAAAAAGAAAATCAAGATCCTGGAGTATGGCCTGGCCCCGAATTGAACAGGGTTCTTCCTCCAATTGGTCTATGTTACTGATGTACACTGAGAGGATGTGCTCCCAGTACACCACCAGGCCGTCGTTGCAAAGTGACTTTACAGTATTGAACCTGACTTCAAAACTTGGGGTTGTTCGCTCAACTCCGGGAACAAACAGAATAACCCCAACTCACATAAGATCCGATTTAAATCGTCCTCTCTGCGCGTCAGCGGATGCATGAACAGGAAGAGTTGGTTGAGATTCAGGAGTCAGGTGGCGGAAATTCAACCGAGGTCACGACATGCCGCCGGCTGATCCCGGGTTCACCCGACTCCTCCGTCTTCGTCTTCGCCAACCATCGACTCGCCGCGCCGCTGACGCGTGCACTCGCTTCGTCCTACTTCACCACCAACATCTCAACCCCAGGATTCACAGAGAGCTTGGCGTTCCTGGCGCATTGACCCTTCAATTGCAGCTGTCTCGCTTCGCTCCTCGCTCGTCGCCTCATTGAAGCCTCGAGCCCTCCGAGTCGCTTCAATCCGCCAATCTCTCTGGAGCTCTCTCGCTTCGCGTTCGTGCCTCGCTTCAAATTAAGAATCCTAGGCACTCGTTGAACAATGAAACGCCCTGTCAGGGTCCACCGTCCACGTCGATTGCGGGCCGCGTGTCATACCTCGCATAATGCACGACGCACAACGCACACCCGGCCCCGATTCTCCCGAAAATCCTTACTGGAATCTTGGATCCATTATCTCGTGTTCTACTAGTCCGCAACTATCGAACCATATTCGATGAGATCGATTCAGTCCATATGTTAGGTCGAAGGTCTCTGCCACGTTGCGCCAACGTCGTCTTGGAGCGGAGTCCAATGCCATCCGACTCGACACGTCCGAGTCGCCGCGGGTGAAATACGTTGCAGATTCGACTATAATTCTATCCCAACTGGACGGTGCGTCCATTTTCGAATTCATTCTCGAACCAACCATGCACGGTTGACACACTTGCAAGCGTCGCTTCCTAAACCGTCAAAGACCGCTTGTCGCAAGACTGCCGGCGACAGTCCGGAAGGATAATTTACCTCAAACAGCCTGGAACCAAACTATTGGACGACAAAGAATGAGGATGAACGGCGAATGCGAATCCCGCGGTTCACCTCTGCACGTCGCTCCCCAGGATTTTTCGATGTAATTCTGCAATAACATGAAGCACTCCCTGTTCAACGAAGAGTATGTTTCTCATGTCGTCCTCGCAGATTTCATCACGAGCTTCCATCGGAAGATCCTCGACGGGTTCCAGCGGCGGGTGCTGGTTCGTTCGGAGTTTGCACGCTGGCGCAGCTGGTTCAACCTGGCAGCGGCTCGTCGTTGACAGGGACAGGGACGGAAACCTCCTGGTCGTCTTCGTTGCGTGATGGCTACGAGGGTTGTGGAGGCCCACACTAACGCGTTGGCTTGGGAGTTTTATGATCGGCCGTGATGTTCATTTGGAGTTCTCACGCTGACGCAGCTGGTTCAGCTGTTCAACCTAGCAGCGGCTCATCGTTGACAGGGACAGGGATGGGAACTTTCTGGTCGTCGACTTTGCGTGGTATCTACGTGGATTGTGAACGCGCACGCTAACGCGTAGTAGGCTCGGGAGTCCTACGACGGGCCGTGATGTTCTCCTCCATTTCGAGTTGGCTATTGGATTTGCGCTCGTCTCTTTATCGGTGCGCTTTTTTCGCCCTGTATCGCGTTATTCGCCTAACCGAGCACACAATCCTAACAAAGAGACGCGAGCCCGAGTCATCTCCGACTGTTGTCAGTTTTTGGTTCTCGGACTACAGACCTGGATGCCCGGACACGATATCGACGATGCTGACCTGCTGTGTGCGTGTGTCGGCATCTCTGCGTCGGCGGACGTTCTTCTCCGACCTCCCCCGGTTCCGTGCCCCGCTCTCCCTCTCGTCGACGCTGCTTCCCACTGCGTGACGCCGTTGTCATCTGAGGCTCCCAGGCCTAGCGGCCTCACTTTACCTCCCACCGCACAAATCCTGCATGCTCGCGTTAACACCTCAATGCCAACGTCGCGTCTCTGCATTTCGCGTCGCTTACCTTCGCATCTGAATGCCCAACGTCGTGCCGAACCGCCCTCGGCCCGTCCGCACTGGCAGAAAGCTGAAGTGGCTCCGACTTGATCCTCAACCCGTTTCAGAATGCCCAATGTCGTTACGAACCGCCCTCGGCCTGCCCGCACTAGCAGAAAGCTGAAGTGGCTCCGAATCCTCAACATGCTCCAAAGTCAACCCCTACTCGGCGCCTCTCGGCGTCCCCAGTCGACCGTACATCCTCGCCATCGCGCCTCCCAGAGGCCGCGTACGCGCGTCAAACATCTACGTTCCCAAGACCCTTCGGCCCGATACCTATTTCACCCGATGCAACTACCCACAGAGCCCGCGAGCCCGAGCCCGACATTTATATTGCATAGGATAATCAGGATTCCTATGCATAGGTGATTGGACTGAATGGGCGACTCCATTGTGAATCGTACCAATCGCGTCCGTCCGAGTCTACGCGCTATCTATCCATGTAATCCCAAACTTTATTTAGCATCGTCGCCCGCAATACAATACAGACAAACGATGACCACAATTTCGTTTATACTCCCTCGTGAAGGCGTGGTGTAGAGTATCTGCCAACCACAACCGAGCGTTACTCGTTTTGCAGTAGACATGGCCAAAACAAGAAGTAACAGTAAAAGAACGAAAAATAAATAAAAGAGATTGTCCTTTTTCACAGCCCGACCCCGAATCGAACAGGGTTCTTCCTCTTGACTTAGTCAAAGGGTTATGCATTTGGAGAGGACGTGTTACCAGTACACCACCAGGCTGTTCCTGACTATGCCGGGCATATCAACTTGTATGGAGTTGTGGAGTTGAATTTCTACTTTGGAGGATAAAAAGACATAGCAGAAATACGGATGGCCCGGCCCCGAGTCGGGCGGGGGTTTCCCTCCAACATCCCATCCAACAATCGTGTTGAAGTAAGAGGTTAGGCCCTGCACATCTTCTGCTCAACTTGGACTATAGGTTCAACTCGAATTTCTAAAAGAGAAAGAAATAGAAACACATAGCCCAGCCCCGATTCGAACAGAATTCTTCCTCCGATGCCCATATTTACTGCATCTAAGTAAAGAGGATGTGTTCCCATGCACCACCGGGCCCTGCTTATTTGTCCTTCAATATGTAAGTACGGTGCATTATTTCGATGTTGAAGTTCAAGTGAAAAAAAACTGGCACATTTGGGTGATGGCCTGGCCCCGAATCGAACGGGGTTCTTCCTCCTAAACGTCTAGCAGCTTCCAATAAATCCGAGATGTGTTACCAATACACCACCAGGCCATCCTTCTTGGCACTCGGACCTCAATAAAGGGATGATGTCCAAGCCAAAGACAAATAAAAAGCACGAAACACATACGGAATAGCCTGGCCCCGAATCGAACAGGGTTCTTCCTCCTATTGGTCTATGCTACTGATGTAGACTGAGAGGATGTGTTGCCCGTACACCACCAGGCCGTTGATATCTCGCCACTGGCACTAATAATACTGGTAGATAATAACTTACTCAGTTCGAACTCGGTCCGAAGCCCGACCGGCGCAGGCAGGCGCTCAACCACAAAAACAGTATTACTCACTAGCTCATAAAAGTTTATTGAAGTTGCTCACACTGCTCGTCGGTGAATGCATGAACCAGGAACCTGGGCAACAAGAGAAATTGGTTGAAACGAAAAATCAACCGACGTCACGGGATTCGGACCGTTCATCCCGGGTTCAACCAGCTTTTCCGTCGACCACCATCCCGTCCAAAAATCCGTCTTCGAGCCGGCCGTTCCCATCCTCAAACGCGGACATCTTCACCTGTGATATCATTCTGACACGCACCGTGGCGTCTGCTCGAGGCGAACTCCATGCAAAACGGAGGAGGGAGATGTGAGGACGTCGCCAGCGCGTCCTCAGCGCCATTCGGCGCTCGGCCTCCTCTCTTTGGGGCCCCGCGCAGGGTTGATCTGAAATATGAGAGGACGTGGGGCTACATCTTCCAGAGTCCTCGTACAACACCTCGACGTCCCGCACTGCCTCTTGCGCCTCGAGCAGATAGTTTATGGTACTCCACAACGGCGCCTCCTCTATCAGATCTGTTCGCCCCTCCCCTCCACCTACTCCTCCAACTGCGTATCCGTCGCGGGCGTGTCTTTTTGGGTGGACATGTAAATTCCGCCCTCGGACCCACCTGCGAACTCGCATCAGAAGGGTAAGCACACCCGCTCTTTCAACGTATCATTCACCTTATCAACGCGCTGTATCCCACAGAGCCGTCCTTCCCCGCGCGCGCATCTCGGAAGAGCCACCCGTCGTCGTCCCGCCTGCGGAAGGATGGGTGAGCAAGCCACAGCGCGTCCGGCACGGGAAGACGCCGCTTTAACCGAAACAGCCCCGCGCCGTCGTCGAAATTCCGCGCTGCGCTAAATCTCGACCGGATGCCTGGGCAACGGCGACCAAGACGTGCCTCACCGTCCGCTTCCGCTACAGCCTGTATGTACGCGATACGCATCGATGTCGCAGGATTCAGTACTCACCGGGAACGTCACTCTCGCGAGCTCCGAATCTCATTCCCGTCTTCCTCGAAGCTGTCTCGCTTCCCCGAGGTTCGAGCCTCGAGCCCTCGTTTCAAGCTCCCGTTGTTCTGGATTCCGTCGCGAGTTCCGCCAAACGGCACCAATCCTTTGAAGCCACTTCACTTCGTGCCTCGCCCCCTCGCCCCAGAATCACGACCTCCGGAATCCGAGACACGTCTTCGCGCCTGCCGTTCTAATCTTCGGTCGCCCGTGCACAATGCGTTGAAATTGAATTTGTCGATTACCGGTCGCGTGGTTGCACGACGCATTGCCGGTTCCCTTTTTTTGAATCATGAATCTAGGGACTACCGCTTGTCTAGAGAAGACGCGATCCTCACCGTATCTCCTGGCCGATGTCGCCGATGCAGAACTTGGACGCCAGTTCGCTTTCATCCTCCACTGTCTTCGCTGTTATCTCGGTATCCCTCATGCTTCAACCGTACTCGCTCGACTCTGGGTTTCGAGAAAACCATATTCTCCGCGTTCAATACATCTGCCACTGGAGAATTCTGTCGCCAACTATAAAACATGAATCATAGCGTACTTTCAATTACCCCCTTTCTTGCGCGGTACCATCTCGGCATCCACCATCTTTCCTGTGTTCTTATGTCCTGTTCTACCCGCGAACCACGTCGGTTGTCGATGGGATCGAATACAAAAGTTCCGTCCGCACTTGAAGATAGATTGGAGTGGAACCTCGACGTCTCGCCTCGGTGTTCATTGATATGCGCTGATCATCATATCAGCCTTGCGGCGCCCGCGGGCTCACGCGGGAGGCTCGATGTAAGCAGACTCTTGACTATGTATTCGATCCCAACAGGTCGGTGCGTCCTCATTCATGAATCCTCTTCGCACCGTTGACGTTCTTTCGACCTGAAACGGAGCCAGTCAGTAGCCCGACGTGTCTTCCACAACTTGATACCACCGGTGACGCCAGTTCAGGAAATCCCTCGCGATTGTCGTGAGACTGAGTTACGACGACCAAATTGAACTAAAACCGCAGCTCCGAGATTCTTCTCCCGCCTGGCCTTGGATTCTCCAAATGTTCAGTAGTTCTGCAATCAGGTTACACGGCGAGCCTACGACAGATTCCCACCCGATGTGTGAACTTTGAGATCAAGATAAATCGCATTTCAGACAGCAAACTATTGTACAACTCGTAGACAGCTCCAACATACCCCCCCCCTCTTTCTTTTCCTAGGCGCAGTACTGACATCCCGCACAAGGTTCAATAGTCTCTCTCATCGGAAGATCCTTGACGGTTTCGAAGCCCTCCGCGACCAACTCGTACGTCTAAACGCTTGATTTCAGAATTATCTGAACCCTTGACACAAGCAGAACATACCCGATTGCCCGTAACATCACGCTCTTTGTAATCGATGCGTTGCAGCGCCGCGGAAAACTGGTAGATATGACCTGGACCGGTGTGCAGTTCGCCGGCTACCGCGGTGTGGACCCAGACCTATAGCAATGCCGACTGGTTTAGTAGCAGGTCGCTAGACGCATGGGGTGACTCACGTAGATCCTCCCCGGCAGCTCGCCCACCCGGTTGTCGCCCAGCTTTGGATTGACCAGGGACGACACTACATCTGCCGGCTGACTCTGTCAAAGATATCAATCCAGTACACGCAACATGCAATTACATTCTGCATGACTCACATATTCAATCGAATCCTGGTGCAGAGCGTCGGCCAAGCTCGTCAACTGCTTGTGATACAAAGCGACTGCAGCACAGGTCGCACCCCGCGGAGGGGCGAGCCTGACGAGGATGTTCACTCCTGGAGTGTGCTGCCGCCCGGGTGTAAGATACATATCGCGAAAACAGGTCGAAGTGGAAACTCACCGCAGACAAAACAGCCTCCACCTCGCCGAATATGGCAGCGCGGAACTGCACCAGTCTCGGTTTCCTTTGGCCGTCGTTTGGCTCGGGCTCCCTTGTTGTGTCCTTGGCAGTGAATAACCCGCCGGGAGGGTTACGGACGCTCTGGTCCCGGGTCAGAGCGAAATCCTCGTTGTATTTGGCCGTCGCCCACGCGGAGTGCTCGTTCAGTGCGTAGCGGCCGAGGAGAGTCATGATTCTGAGACATTGACTCTTGAGATCTAGACGCAAATGAGCAAGCAAAATTCACTGACAGAAGATAATGGGGAGTTTTGAGGTCTAGGTTAGACCTCGAGTCTGTGGGTCTTGGTCGGTATTTATACGCAGAACACAAGAGGGGAGCAATCAAGACAGGGACAATGGAGATCTAGAAGGAATATAAATGCGGCAATATGCAGACGACGGGCCGGGTTGAATATTGATCGCAATGCAAACCTCCAGCTGTTATCAAGTGCCGTGTAATTTCTGTGAGTGGTGTGCGGAGGAAATTTAACCGGGACGGCTCAAGGACAACTTGCACAAGTTGCACTCGAATTATTCGTGTGCATGCCATATACATATGATGCCATGAATCGATGATCACCGCGCGTTCGGTCAATTTCACTCCAGCTCATGGGGTCCGCCGCTGAAATGACGTTTCAGGAGGGATAATATCATTTGGCAAAAAGAGAGGCATGGTATGTACGAAGGAACGAATAAAAAAGAACTTGTCGTTTTCCCTTAGGTGCAATGCTCGCATCCAGCACATGCTACGTTATCAGCTTTCTTCGGGAGATCTTTGACGACCTCGTAATTCGAAGCAATTAACTCGTACATCTGTAAAAACAATTTCAATCTCAACTTGAAGGGTTGGCATACGCCTAGTAGGCACGACGTACCCGACTGGATGGCGTGTCAACGTCGATCCGTTCCAGGCCCGCGATGAACTCCATAATCGAGCCGAGCGAGTCTTGCCAGTGAGCGGTGACCGCCTGTAGGTTAGCCATAGATTGCAAACGAATTGAGATCTAATATGACCATACTCATTTTAGCAAGTCGATAGCGTTGGAAGATGCGGAAGGACTCACGTAGATCCTGTTAGGCATCTGCGGCAACCGGGTGCCATCCAACTGTGGATCGAACATTGACGACGTTATTTCTCCCGACTGGGGAAGTTAATGTTAGAAATCCACCATTGTGGAGTGCATCCTTAGAATGACTCACAAAACGCGGCGCAGCCGTGTTGGCCTGCAGGAACGAGGACACATTGTTCAACTGCTTCAGATACAAAGTGCGGGCGGCGCAAGTAATGTCGCTAGACACGAGGGCAGGTGCAAGTCTGACTATGACCTTATCTTCTGTAGCCTGCGGGACGTAGATAAACCTCAGGTAGGACGCCTTAATTGAAACGAACCGAAACAAAGAATTCCTCCACCTCGCCCCAGACCAGGCCAAAGTACTTTTGCAAGGCTCTGTTGCGACCCGTGGCGAGCTGGCAGTCTTGGGCGGTATACAGGCTTTTCGGAGGGTCTGAGTCACGAAAGCTACGGACCCGGATTACAGCGAAGTCGGGTAGAGGGCCCCACTGCGCTGTCGCCCAGGCAGAGTGCGTATCCTGTGCGTAGCGGTCTACAAGAGAAATCATGATCGTGGTTCCGATCGATCGATCGCAAATTTCAAAACATTTACAAAGCCGGTCGGAATTTCAATTTGCTCCCGCGGCGACGGCCGCCGACATGGCCGACACTCGTTCGAGTAAATTCTCTCTTCGTGCGCAAACAGTCCGCGAGTTTCAACCAGTGTTCAATCTCTCGAGAAGCGTTTACGTCACAGTGCTGTAAGTTCAATTCTGTCTTCCCACGGCTTCAAGTTCGCATCACCTTCTTAGTTGAATAAAATCTCATGGTGAAAACCGGATAAATCTATTTGGTACCCCCGGTACTGGGCGTACTGGGGGTACCATATAGGCGACTTCTATTTGGTACCCCCCCCTAGATTGCCGAGATGACTTAGATAACCGATAACCAATGCTTTGACCACCTTTCTAGTGTCATTTATAGGGTAAATGAAAGTACTAAGACCTCTTATTACATAAACCACATTGTCATCAAGGCACTCTTGCAAACCCACCCTTTTTTTTCATGTTTTTCCCTGCTTTATTTGGCAATTTCTGAGGTTTTGATGTTTAAAATCGCGAAAATTACCAGTTTCTCTCTGTTCCAAGTGAGGAAATCATCCAAAAAAAATGTGAGCGAGGGATATAATGTCCCACAGGTCATATGATTTTTTTCAAGCATTATTGGAACTGGATTCATGCCCCAGCTCCGTCCCGACCCCATCCCGCCAAGCCCGCCATCAGCCGCCATCAATGATTCGCTTATAAATCGTGGGGGTAACAAATAGCAGTACCCCAGGGTACTGTGAGTACCGGGGGTACCAAATAGATTTATTCGTGAAAACCTCTTCTCTTAAACCTGAAATTCACTGAATAGCTTTTCAAGCACCGCCCGTGCCATCGACGGCTCCCCAATCTCAAGGGCCACGGTTATTGGGTCCGAGTTCGCATCGCCGATCCGTAAACTAGTTCAACGCCTCTCGCTAGGCTAAGTTGGATGTTTTCGACCCGGATTCGGTCCACTTGGAAAAAGAAGCTTGTAGAGTTGCGTTTGAAGTTTGAACATCCGTGGAACTCAATGCGAACAAGAATGTTTTGGACCTCCCTCTTAGTCTAATCGAAGAGGTTTCTGTCTGAAATAACGGCGCTGATGTTGCATTAGTACCATGTGAGCACGTTTCATGGATCTCTCTCATACCGTCGGTGCCCGCAACTCATCGCGTCCAAGGCATTCCGCGGCCAATCGGTGCCCCGTGCATTGCCTCCGCCTCCGCGAACAAGCGCATGTGGCCCTCTAATCACAACACAGTGGGGTTAACAAGCAATTCAAGCCAGATGGTAGGACCAAGCACGCACCTGCCTCGTACCGCTGGGGACCCTACAACACGCCGATACATCCAGGTCAGCGCCAGAATACAACAAGTCAGCTTGAAATCCCACGGACCAACTCCTCCATTCTACAGCCCTCTGCCTTGAATGCTGGCTCGGGTGGAAATTTACTCTGTCCCCATAGCGCCCTCAAACCAAGCGCGTAGACCCCGCGGGACGGGGTAATACCACGGATGAAATTGGCGGCTGCTGGGATCCATACTGAGGTTATTATAGCGAATGGGACGGGGAGTGCGTACACAAGCGTGTACAACCGTACACGGCCGTCGGGCCCCACGTCGCAGGGCGGGGAGCGATGTACGCGTTTGGGCGCCGGTGCGGGAAGCCGAAGTACCGGATGAAGAAGGCGCGCACACCACAGACGACATGCACCGAGCGATGTGCCCAAGGCGGGGAGCCTGAAATTTGAAAGAGCGAGCCATGACCAGAGAATTGAATGGAAACACACATCATAGAGATCCTCAGGCGCTCTTCCATGAGGCAGACAAAGAGCGCCGTTACGAGGCGGCGCAGGCCAGTGAGTGGTGGTACACGGCGCTCGATGTGATTGAGCGCAATCTGCGCCAGTGCGCGGCTCGTCTCCAACGGAACCATGTGCTCGCGCTCGTACGCTTCGCTCCACGCTTTGAGACCCCGCTCGGTTGGCAGGATGTCGTAGATGCGCATCCGCCGGCCGAGCTCTTTCCATAGGATAAACAAGCACTGTGAGAGATCGTATCGATACGCGTAGCCGGCAAAACGCGAGACGCATGCACCTCGAGCTCCTCGGGGCTTATCGGACGCCAGTCGAAACGACTCATGAATGCCTGCATTTATGTTTCATTGGAAAGCCCTAAAGAAATGGACGTAAAAGCACCGTGGGTTGAAAAATGAAAACAGACATGGTGTACAGCGTGTCTTCGATTGACTAGTCGCGATCATAACCAGTCGAGGCGCATCTTCGACCCATTGGAAAAACTCACTATTTTGTATGTCCACGAATCCAGTTCATTCGGGCTGGAACACGCCTCAAGGAATCCTGCGGGCCAGCTGGGGGACAAGCGACGAAGGATGAGATAGGGATCGCAGTCTATGTTATAAGAAAGAAAGCAAAAAAAGTTTCAGCGTTGGAAGCAGTGCAGAGATAAATTGACTCGCGTCGGTGACGCGTTTCGTCATCGTCGCCTCCCCGCTCATCTCGCCCGTTCGGAGGAGTGTCTCCGCAATCGACGGCTGTGTAGTATTCAGCATGATTTTTCAACAAGGGTCTCACATGGATCTTACGATGCCGTACGTTCTGAACAGCGCCGCCGCCGCGCCGAGGCGGCCTGCGGACACTCGAAAGATCAGGGAGCGAAGTATATTGACACACGATACGCACCAAAGAACGGCATATATTACAAGAGCAGCACATGGGCAATCTCCTGCGCGGTTGACGGCGAAATATGCTCCAGCTGGCGCAGCTGATGTCGAGCCGCATTGAGGCGCCGGAATTCCGTAAATTTGACCAGGACAAGAGGATGGACAAGATCAGGGTGAACACCGTCGGAGTGTAGGTTGTTGTTGGCGCCCGTGGGTGTTAGTCGTGTCAGAGTCATGGAAGCGGAATAAGAACGATTCGGAGCACGTGCCCAATTCTCACGGTTGCACTTTCTCTCTCAGCTTCCATCAGCATGACGCGACATCGCTCAAATGCGACATCCCAGCTCTTACAATCGCATGCTCATGGTTTTCACCCGCTTCTATCAACAAAAACTGAGACTGGCGATCGGCTTCCATCGACATGGAAACGCGGAAGCGAACGCTTTTGGACGGCGAGACAAAAAATTCGCCCAGTCTCACTGTTCCGCGCGGATGCTTTCAGTTCAACCCTATGTTTCCCACCCGCTGCTATTGATACTGTCGATCGAATCGACATGGAAACGCGGAAGCGAACGCTTTTGGACGGCGAGACAGAAAATTCGCCCAGTCTCACTGTTCCGCGCGGATGCTTTCAAGTTCAACCCTATGTTTGCCCGTCGCCCCTCTTTCTGAAAAATATATATATTGGGGTGTTCTCTCCAGCAAACTGCTCACTTTTGCCTCCTGCTTTTACACGCGCCTCACACATTCACCCACGCTTTAAACCCCTTGTTTTTGAATTTCGTTAAGAATGTCTTCCCGCTATGCTGCTCACATGTCTTCCTTTCCCCGTTCAGCCCCGGTCCCGGCACGTTCGCCCATGCCAACGAAGCGCGCGCACGTCGACGACGCGGTCCGGGTCGTTCGCACCCTCCCGAAAGGATATGATTTCGTACCTCCCCATGCTCCACTGACCTACCCCGCGTCCTATCATCTCATCCCTGCAGGTCCACAGAATGCTCCGCGGAAGAAGCGTGCCGTGTTCCAGACGCTGACCAACTTCGCAGGCCGAGTTCGTCTCCCGAAGCGCAAGGAACCCGAGGCCGACTTGGCGAACGAGTCCTTCTCGTGCTGTGGTGATGAGATGCTCTGAGCGGAGTGCTGGGGGTGGGGGCGCTCTGCTGGCGGAGCAACCCCATTTGATCTTGAACTAACCTGACAACCACAGTCGGGCTACAGGTGACGGTCCTTCGGGATGCGGTCGGAAGAAAATGTTTGACAGATGCCCTTGATCTCGCGATACGATGGTGGCGGGGCCTATCCTGCATTTCGGTCAGCCTCATCTACCTCTTCTTCATTACACTCTGGCTGACTCTCCATTTGCAGGGCTGGGCTCTTTTTCGACATCGCGATACGTATGGTGGCGAGCCGGGTTTCGCTGGTCGGTGAGTCCGTTTTTTTTTCGATTCTTATCTATTCTGACGCTCAGACGAGGCTCGGCTCGAATATCCCGTTGGTCTGTGAGTATATTTTTGCTCCATATATTTTCCCAGTCTGACGTTCATCCAGGCTAACACTTCTTCCGCTTCTCCTTTTGGTCGTCACGACGGTCCGATGGCAATAGGACGCAGTCAAATTTGGGCTCTGGGGTCAGGGGGGTTATGATGGCTTTCTTTCAGTCACTCGAACTCGAATTTGGGCCCCGGGGGATCATATGTTGATTGGGTGCTGGGGGATTAAAATGGCTTTCTTTCACTCGAACTCGAATTTGGGCTCTGGGGGATCATATAATTGTTGGGCGCTGGGGGATCAAAATGGCTTTCTTTCACTCGAACTCGAATTTGGGCTCTGGGGGATCATATAATTGTTGGGCGCTGGGGGATCAAAATGACTTTCTTTCACTCGAACTCGAATTTGGGCTCTGGGGGATCATATAATTGTTGGGCGCTGGGGGGATCAAAATGGCTTTCTTTCATCCGAACTCGAATTTGGGCTCTGGGGGATCATATACTTATTGGGCACTGGGGGGTCAAAATGGCTTTCTTTCATGTGAACTCGAATTTGGGCGCTGGGGATCGATCGCTTCAGGCTATTGGATTGAAACCTGTTCTCACACATCCACGTCTAACGACTCATGTTTTGATTACGCCGCTTTGGGTTCCGGGGGATTATAATCTTGGCAGAGGCTAATTTTGTGGGACCTCGTTTGCATTAAGATCGCTGGCTATGGCCGCTGACATTTCCTACGTGGTTTCAGTTTATTCCTACATCGGGTTCTGGGGCCTATCTCTTCTCCGCCGCTTGTTTGGGTTCTGGGGGACCATCTGTACACGCGTATTTGAGCACCAAGCCCGCCGGAGCCTGATCACCTCTGCGTGGCCGAGCGGCGGGAAGATTCATCCTATCAGCGGGTGTGTGTGGACACATGTGCTACGGTGCAAATCCTGGTTCGACTCCAGGCACCCGCTTAATCATATTGAACGGCGAGCAATGTATCAGTTTGTCGTTTCTCGGTGTTGGTAGTATGAGCTGTTCAACGTTCATGCGTTTGAAACCGACGCAACTCCGCATACTGTGTGATTCTTATGCGTGAGCTCTTGAGAGTATCATGACTATAACGCGCGGTAAGATTCCAACAAGCAAAAGGCGAAATGGCGCTCGAAGCGCTTATTCGTGGCAAAAAGTACGAGAGGGAGACGGATAGGTTCGGTGATCTAGATCCTGAATGGGACGCTTCAATGCCGAAGTGCAATGAACACGATTTCGACTGGAGCACGGTGGAAGGTATTCAATACTTGATGATGTTATAATTCCCTTGTGCATCAAGGTTATAAAATATAACAGATCGGATATTCTCGTGCAATATTTACCAGTCGGACGAAATTTGGATAAAATTATGTTTACGGTATTACGACGAAACGCTGCTGGGTATTGTCGTCGCGGGCCACTTCTGTGGCGGTAGACTGCGGCGGCCACAGACCTCGTTCCTCCGCAACCACCTTCTTCTTCCACAGTAGACCCGCATAGATTCCTTGGTTATAGCTGCTGGCGGGATCGGGAGGCATATCGCGGCCGAACCGATGAAGTCGTGTGTGGTTCCAGAATTGGCGTTGGGCCTCGTAGGGATCAAACGTGCCGCCTGACCGCAGGAGGCGCAGGGTCGTGTTTGCGAGCGGCTCCTCAATGACCTCGGGCTGTGCAGCGGGGAACACGACGTCCCCTTGCGCCGGAAGGATGACGGGGGACGGAAGACCCGGGGTGAGGTAGTGCTCCACCGGCCGGGTGGATATGTCGCCCAAAATGACAAGCGGCACGGTGGTTTTGAGGATGAGGTTACGCCTCCACCAGTCCGCTGGCCGGGTATTGACTGGCTCGCCCACGCGAGTATATGCGTCCCACAGACCCTCTTCCGTCTTGGCCGCATCGTCCTGCGTCGCTGAGCCTTCATCTGCTACGGGAGTGTACCTGTCGACCCCGTGGATACATACAGCGGCGTCTTGCGAGTGCAGAACGGTGAGCTTCAGTTCCAATGAGGCTTCTCCAGAGCTGTAATACGACAAAAAGTCTGGGGCAGCCGTTTGAAGGACTTGAAGCTCGAAGTCAAAGGAGGGGTTGGCCGAGGTGAGAGAACCGCTACCACTCGGCTGATGATTTTCCCATTCGTAATTCATGGAATCGCTTTCCTGGAAGAAGAAGCTGTGGTGGCCAATGGAAATGACACCGAAAGTTGCCGAGTTTCTAAGGTATGTTGAGACGTTGAAATTCTCGTCGCCTCCTGTTGTAGCTTGCTCTGTCGCCCATCGATGATTGAGCCTCGGCATGAGAGTGGCAGAGATAGCGGCCATCTTTGTAGACCCATTCGTAACGGCATGGACAGTCACTTTTCCTTTCAATGATTGCCCTATGTCATCAGCCCAGTCGTCAGACATTGTCTAGGCAATCGAAAAAATTCCTCCCGTATACGTACCCCGCTGTATAACATTCCCTTTATCCAGTGTCACTTCTGCATAAAACGCAGAGCGAAGTTCCTCGGGAAGACATCTCTCCATATCGCTGCGGAGTTTCTTGGCATTCGGTTGCTCAGGGTCTCCGCAGTCATCCTGATCTCTGAATGTTGCGTTCAAGGTGAAAGGTTTTATTTCCACAGGCGCCGATACCGGGACAAAATTGGTGTGTCCCGCCGGAACGTTGACCGTCCGGCCGTCGGTGAAACTCACAACCTGCAAATTCATAAGCCAGCCGTACCGAGCTATGATCTTGAAGCTACTCACCGCAATGTAGTGATATCCGATCTGGCTATACGCGTGCCTCTGAATCGGTTGCATAGTGCTATCAATCGAGCGATAGGTCGTCACAGCTGGAGGATAATTGACGGCTGGGGCGGCGACTATGAAAGGTGTTACCATCGCCTGAGAAAAATCTGTAGAACGCTGCGATGAGTCCACGACGGCGAGATTTTGCCTAGACATGCCTGGATTATTTTCGAAAAGAACGGCCTCCGTGGTCCAAGCTCTGCGTTCTTCCGCCTTGACGACCCAGAAAGCAGGGTCACTCATAGCCCTATCGTACCCACTATAATCGTACACCGCATCGTTCTTGTTGAATCCCCAATCGGTGAAATCGGTTGGTATGGTTTGATTGTCAGCTTTGGGAATTCCGGGGAGAACAACACCGCGACGCAGATGCTTTACTTCGCTGAACTCGTCGAGCTGGAGGCGGAGAGAGACGGACGCAATGCGATTTGCACACTGCCCAGTCTGCCCTTTTTGCACTTTGATACGCAGTTCACCTGGTCCAACCCGGATTACTTTCAAAGCCCTTTGTTTCAAGTTTTTGACGCACCATGGGAGATGTGGTCCGGGCGAAGGTCTTCCGCGCGAACCCACGCCAGAACCTGGCAATCCTCTTCAGTCTTTGTTAAGTTCTGGGCCTGAGAGGCTGCGGCAGCGATGAGAGATGAGGCCGTCAAGAGGATTTTCTTCATGGTAGATGCTTCAGTGGAGGTTGCCTCCTTCGCTGTGCCAGACTTATAATGGGCAAAGAGCGCCTATTTTCATCATTCGAGTCGTAAAGAGCGGGACCGCATCTCATTTGGCACTGCCAATTTGTTACTTGCACACTGGCATCTTGAATCTATGATCACGATGCTGTAAGACCGATTCCTGTCAGTTCCCAGTGGTAGAGTTAGCGGTCGGAAGGATAGGCGCGAGTAATGGGTGAGACGGACACGATTTCTGTTCCCTTTCTATAACAAATATCCCTGAGATTCGATAGATTGTGTTTCTACTGCTTCGTAGGCACAACAGGTAAAATTATCTGCCGAAGGCCGTGAAAAACCGGTCGTACGGGCCCGGCCGAAACAGCCCTAACGCAGGCTAGTACGAGTCTACGACATCCATCCCTGGTTCCGTTCGCCAGGTGCGAATCGTGCGATGCCTAACAGTCACTATTAGGTGGCCGATCGCGTCACCGAGCTTTTCGCCCGAGAAGGTTTTGCCCGCGTCACCTTGGGCGAAATCGAAAGCCTGTTCGACAACGCGGGTCACCCCGCGGACCGACGCGCGCGGCCTCCTTCGTTGAGGCGTTTCTTCGCGATGTGGACGCGACGTTTGATGCCAGATTCGTTATCTTGGGGTGCGTGCCCCGCAGGTCTCCGCTCCCGGTTCATTTACATACTGACTGGCTGCCATAAAGCTCAAACCTGAAGCCGCGAACGGCCCCGTCGGGGATGTCTTCTTCGTCGATATACTTGGCGATCGCCTATCCATCCGCTTCTTTCCAGGTGAAGCCTGTGTTCTTCTTCGACTTCTACGACCGTGCTCGTCGACTGGCGCTCCCCGCAGCTATGAACTCGAAATCCTTGCCTTTGAAGGTTTGGCGGGCCCCATTCAATCTATCGAAGCCGTTGACGGTGTTAAGGTTAGAAAGCTCCGAAAAGATTTGAGCTTACCACATGTTCTCTTGGTCGACCTGGAATGAGGCCCCTGGCCTTTGATGTCTAGTCTCGCAGGACCCACTATAGACCACTTGTAGCCAGCCTGTCCGAAACCCCAATATATAGTGTAAGACTGACAAGACTTCAAATCGACACATACTTCAGGAGGAGGAGGAAGACGCCGATCACGTTCTGCTTCTCCGAACGACGGTTCCAGATCCGAGCGCAACGAAGCACGGTCGAAACATGAAGATGGAGTCGAGTCGCTGATTCCGTGTTTCACCACTATTTCACCACAAAATTGTCAATGGAATCTCCAGTCTTCGGGAATTTTGCATTTGCCTGATGATTGAAAAAGTCATGAGAACCAAGCAAGCAATTCGTTTTCCTACAAATATAGTACACTAGAATTACACGCACAGAGGTCTATATGAAGCAAGGTGGGGCGCGAAATAAATAGAGACGATGAGGGAGATGAAGGAAAGATTCGAGTCTAGATTTGGAGCACTTGGTGGGGAGAAAGAAACAGAGTCCCAGGCGTTCGTATATCCCACAAAAAAAGCCGAACAGAAATCAGGCAGCGCGTAGCCAGCAAGTCAAGGCTCGGAAGAGTCGCCAAATCAAGAGAAAACCCATCTAGTTTCAGACGCCACCCAAATCCATCCATCGTATCCCGCCACGTCGTCCGCGTCGAGCTTCGTGCGCCATGTTATGTAGCCGCCTCCGACCACTAGAAGGATCACCGAGCAGTCAGCGCCCCAGGCGACGCAGAGGGCGATGAGAGCGTCGGGCGTCCCCGACGCTTCCACCTCCCTCTGCGCTGGTTTGTGGGCCCACGCACCCAGGACCAGAGCGGCACGTCTGCCTCTCTGACCCCAGGCGACGCAGAGGGCAATGAGAGCGTCGGGCGTCCCCGACCCTCTCACCTCCCTCTGCGCTGTTCGTGGGCCCACTCGCCTAGAACCAGAGCGGCACGTCTGCCTCTCTGGTCCCAGGCGACGCGGGGGGCAGCGAGAGAGTCGGGCGTCCCCGGCCCTCTCACCTCCCTCCGCGTTGGGGTAGCTGACTGTCGGCGAGTTCATGGGGTGGTCTGTAACGACGGCGTATTGGCGGCTTGCTCGAGTTGGAGTCAGATGACGGGGCGGTGGATCGGGGCGTCTGGGTTGGGCGATGGGTCGTCTTGCTAGTAGATCTACCACGCACGCGGCGCGCGGGCCTGCGCGACGCCTAGGAGGTAAGGGTGGGCGTGGTGGTAGATAACAGGCTGGAACTGGTGGTACGTGGTAGGCTGCAGCTGCGCGTACCCGAAAGGATTACCCGGCAGCATATTCGTGGAAAATGCCGACACCGAGTGCTGATGGTCGAATGGGCGAATGGGCGGGCCTGAGCGGCCGTGGAAGACGATACCCGACGAGCTACTTGTCGGCCAGGAGTGAGGTTTCGGCAATGTGTGGATCGAGGGGGCAGCGGTCGAGCCGGAGGTAGAGTAGAGTACAGGAGAAGGCGCCGGAGGGGCGCGCGGAGTCTCATAAAGGACGGAATTCGTCTTGACCATGGGCGTGGCAAAGATGACTTGCGGCTGGGGTGTCCTCGCCCGCGGCGTAGTAGGCGTCTCGTACAGTATCTCTCCGATAATCGGTTGCGTCGGAGACGGAACGGGGTTTGGAACGGAGGGTAGAGTACGAGCACTTGAGAATGGCACGGTTGGGGAAGAGGCTGCCACGATTTGATGCACAGGGACGCCGACCCAGGTGGGGGAAGTGGGGACGAGTCTCAGTTGACCGGGGAGTTGACCAGGAGCCGTCCGTATTCGTGAACGAGGAAGCACGGTGGTCGACTTGGAGGTGTTGATGTCAGTGTAGGCTCGGGAGTGCTTTGACACTTTGTCGTCGGGGGAGACGGAGACATTGGTCTCAGAGGGTGCGGCGATCTCCTGGCTCTTGACATCTTGTTGATCGGCCTCCATGAACGCGGCGCCGTCGGACGTGGATGGGACTTGCGGCATGCAGGAGCATGGATGCTCGTCGATGGAAGGGAGGGATGAGCGGAACTTCCTGCTGCGCTGGAGAGGGAACAACTAGGAAGAGCGTGAATGAATAGGTAGAACTGGCGAGACGACATGGAGACGAACCCAGCACCGGCGTGTCTCGCCCGACGATTTGACCCGCGGTCTGGTGGCGAGTGCGGGGCGTGGTGCAACCTGAAGAGCGGTTAGTACGAGAGCGTGATGTGGGCGGGTAAACGTACTTGGCGAGCGGCACAGCACGCCACTTTGCATCTCAGGCGTGCACAAACAACCAATGTTCCAGCGGCCATCATAGAGACGGCGAGACAAATGAAGGCGAGGAGGGGGCTCGTCGAAGGGGGCCGGCGTGAGCGAGGGAAAGCACCAGGCCGAGGCGTCGTGGTAGGTTCCTCGGTCACGGGAACCGCGCGGTGGGTGCGCGAGGCGTCGTCGTCCTTGTCGTTGTCGTCGTCATTGACGTTGACGATGTCGATGTCGATGTCGTCGTCGTTCTCGTAAACAGGCTCGTCAGGATACCGGACCTCGATATCGAGGAGGATTGGTCCGTCCGGGTCTGAATTCCATTTGCGAGTCATTGTGAGGATCGCCGGGTGATAGAGCTCTTGGAGGCGCTCAAACTCGCGATAGTGCGCGAAAGCCTCGGGAACGAGAGCGGCGAAATGCTCCTCCAAGGTTACGGGGCCGTAGACAGGGGGAGATTTGAACGGATCGAGGAAGAAGACGAGGCAGACGAGCAGGGCGGTGACGAAGGAAACACGGACAAGGGAGAGACGGGGGAGGAATGGGAAGACCATGATGGATGGGAGGTGAGGTGTTTTGGAGGAATGGGGGGACCTTGGGAGGGAAAAGCGAGCGGGGGCTCAAGAAGAAATGACAGATGCGGGTGCAAGAGTCAATTGGCTTTGCAAATGGGCTAGCCTGGCTTATATACTCCTCCTTGTTTGGCACCAAAACAACGCGCGACGCGTCAACAAACTCTGCACAGGCGAGCCACATGTGACCGAGGCGACGACAACGACGACTCGAGTTCTGGAGGCAGAAAAAATACAGCGAGCAGGCACCGCGGAAAAGTACCCTTGATTTACTCCACCGGGCTGGCACGGAGGCAGGGTTCCTCCGATTTGATAGTGCAAGACATCCACAGCAAAAGACCAGTTCGTTGTGATATATAACCTGGCATTACGACGAGTGTTCAGAGATCACCGTGGTACGTGGGTGGGTCGATGGTTGGAAAACTATATGCTGTTTAGGTTTTCGTGGGCCGCTCGCTTGGATTCGCCTCAGGAGTCGGCAGGCTTCAAGACCTTGCCACCAAGTCTCCGCTTTGGAAGCCTCTGGCTACAAGTGGAGGGCGTTTCCGACGCCGCGACCTCGCGGCGCGAGGCATGCTCTTGGTCGAACTGATCATTGCGGTTCTGTGGATCGTTCTGATTCCTATTCGCCGTGCAAACGGGAGGAAGGATCTGGCAAGGACGAACGCTTTCGGAAGCATTTCGGTATGTATCCCCATAGAGCATCTCGGGCGCATATTCTGCCTTCAAAGGCTTCAACACACTCTCATCCACAACGTACTCTCGTCCCTTGTCCCAGATTCCACCTGCTGTGAATTCCTGTCTCCTTTTTTCTTTCGTGAGCTTGACCGTCGCCTACAACACGAAATAACTTGCTGAACTCACTAGACCGCACTGGAGTCAATTGGACACGATTCTGGCGCTGTTAAGCCAACTTCCGGCCTGAGAACAACTTGACGCGGTTAAAGACGATCTCCAAGGAGGAGTGAAAGCCCTCAGGCCAATATTTTTAGGACGGTTTTCCGGCCAGCATACTCTTCGTCGAACCGTTCTCTCCTGTGTATCGTTCCAGTTAACAGTATGCGCTGGTCCAAAACGGCAAAACTGTAGAGGGAATTGGACCGACGTCGGAAGCACCTCGGACCAGTGCCACAACCCGCTCTAGTACTACTCTCTGGGCAGTGACGCCGCGGTGAACCCAGTCGATAGCGGAATCGCTCTCCGAACGAGCCAAACCTCCTCGGAGCGTATTTCGGTTTGCAAGTGTGCCTTCTTCTCTCGGAATCTCGATGAATTGAGGAAAACACGAAAGTTTGCCCGTACGTACTTGGATTTTGTTAACGAAATTGTATCTTCCTCGAAGGCCCCAAGGAGGGGACTGCAAGTAGTCGACTCTTCGCCGTCCTCGAACCGAGTGCGTATCCATCCGGTTGGCTCTACACCAATCATTTAAGTCTCACTATTCTTACTAGAACTCTTCCTGGCTGTGTTGCTACTCGCGTTCTCGTTCGAGCCAAGTCCGAATCACATCGACTGGATCATGGGCATTACAAGACTCGAGTGCGGAGCCGTGAGAGCGAGGGCCTGCAACTGTGCAAGTGCTGTGCGCGTTTGTGTACTGTAATGGCAGTGCCGTGGAATCAATACTTTGAGACTTTTTTTTTTTTTCGAACGGAATGTATGCTATGTCGTATGCCGACGTACGCCTTTGAATGCCTCTGGACAGTTCCGTCTTATGTTGATAGAGTGGGATATGGTTGCGGAAAAGGAACACAAAACGAACCTCGGCTTATTCAACAGGCTTTGAAGTTGAACTCGTTTTTCAAGTTTCCGTCAGATATATTTTCCATTTTGGCCAAAATTTATCCTAAAAATGGAGCCTCGAACTTGAACATGCTCGCGCACCCGCATGACGTGTCCCCACATTCGAACCTTCATCCCCTCCCAACGAACGGTGCCTTCGAAGCCCTGTGAAAAAATGAATCACTAGCCTCTTGTCAAAGGCAAACAATATACATTATGGTAAAATGAGGGACGGCGACGTCGGGTGGCAGACCCGCGAGATACACGATCGAGGACGCGACATGTGCGACGTCAAACGTGGCTTCGGGTACCCTACGGCCGTCTGGCTGCAAGACTCCTTCCGCCATGCGCGCCGTCAGGCTTGTTGCGGCGTTTCCTGGCCCAGATTAAGTAACAGCTTCATTTATGGTTCAGGCAGCCTACGTACCTATATCGATCTGCGTGCAGGTGATGTCGAACGCGCGGCCGTCGAGCGCGAGAGACTTGGTGAGGCCGGTTATCGCATGCTTGGACGCGGTGTACGGAGACGAGAGGGGGCGGGGCGTATGCGCCGAGAGCGAGCCGTTATTTATTATACGGCCTGTGCAGTCCATGGCTATAGCTCGAAGGTAGAATCTGGACGAACGCAACCGACGCACCACCCATCGGCGTCTGGCTCTTGAATATTCTAACAGCTTCACGCGCACAGAGGAAGGGACCGATAAGGTTGACTGATATCACCTTCTGGAATGATTCTGGGAGCCAGTTATTGTTCAACTGCAACCGCTGCAGCTAGCTATGACATTCACCAAGGGAAATGTCCTCGAAAGGGATTGCAGGTGAGCCGACCCCAGCATTCTGGTCCGGAAAATTAGCGTGAATGTTTAGTCAAATAAATATTCTGACGTTGAACAAAAGGTCAACCCGCCCTGCAAGAGCGTATGAGATGGATATTCAGATTGGAACCCAGCAGTCGGCTTGCCAAACCGAGAAACGGTTTCGCTGAACAGTTTCTTGACGAACTCTTCGTCTGTAACATCTCCAGCAAAGATCAAGCATTTCTCAGTCGATTCACAGAGCAAGGACGTCTCGCGAAGCGCGTCTTCACGCCTGGCGGTGAGGACGACGTTCCATCCGGCTTTGGACAGTGCGATTGCACTTGCGCGGCCAATTCCTACAGAAAGATTCAGCGATTACAGCAGGATCCGCAGATGTTCTAGAACCCATGTACCTGCAGAAGAACCCGTCACAATTGCGGTTTTGCTCATGACGATCGGGTGAGATAGGGCCGAGGCTTCGGGACGACCCGGCCCGACCGACGACTTTGTGACGTAGGTGTCAAAGCGGAGTCTAGCCTCCACAAAGTTCAAACGGATATAAAAAGCAGACCATCTGCATAGACCGGCACAGACCAATATCCCAAACAAAAATGCCCTCATACCGGTCCTCAATGGCCCAAACATTTTACCTGCTCCTCAACACCCCCCTCGTTGAGTCAGAGCGCTCGCGTCTTCCGGACATAGCCATGCAGGATATGTCCGCCAGTCGGCGGTCAAGCAGTTCCTTCGACTCGGTGGTAAGCATTCAAAGTTGTTCATTGAATGCTCGGTTCTGACAGGTATACAGCCCAGCTCTTCTGGTCCGAGACCCAACCAAAACACATCACCAATGCGCCCTGTACGGTCGCAAGAATTCGTCGGGACCCAGTTTCACATGCAGTTATAACAACTTCACGACACCGAGATCTTACCCTAGAATATGTTAATAGCACTCACCATATCATTATACATACAGTAATCGCAATATACATCCGTCCTCTCGTTCGCGCAAAGCTGGGCAGCATCAAAGGAAGTAATATAGATATGGCAAGAAATACAGGAGGCCCGAGAGATTTACGAGTCGTCCCCGATCTTTGGTGCGAGGTAATACCTAACGTAACCTTGCCCAAAGTCGTAGTCCACCTGAGCCGGGGAGCGTCAGACGAAGATCGACAAGAAGGTAGATAAGCATTCACCAGCAGTGGAACGTCGTTGCTCATTCGTAGCTCGACGGTATTCGTCAGGCTCGCGGATTTTGAAAAGTTGACGAGGTATTTGAGGGAGAAGGTGAGAGAGACGTGCGAGTTCATCGAAAAGTCGAATACTAGGGGACGAATAAATGAGTCGTATTCAGACGGCGATGTAAGAACATACCTGGCTTTTCTTCCTCCTCCTTCTTACCTTTGCCCTTGCCCTTGGCGGAGGTCTTCGGCTTCTTGGAAGGCTTGGATGAACCGTTCGCCTGTATCACTTGATCAGCACCAGAACGAGCGTGAATGGCATGAAAGTCACCTTTTTCTTGCGCTTCTTCCCGCTTTCCTCATCGTCACTTGCTTCGCTCTTTTCTTCCTCTTCCTCATTGTCCGAGTCGGGCTTAAACTCCTCCTTTTCCTTTTCCTCCTCGTCCATCTCGACATCGTCGTCGCCGTTTTGCTCCTTCTTCACTTTCTCCTTCTTGATCTTCTTCTCCTTCTTCTCACCGTCTTCCTCCTCATTCTCCTCCTCCTCGTCGTCCCTTTCCGGCTCCGGCTCCTCGCCCCGCGCCCGCGCCTTGTCCGCCTTCCTCTCCTTGTCGGTCCTCACACGCCCCGGCTCGCCGTCCTTCTTCAACAGCACGCTCCCATTAGCCGACTCGCCTTCGCTCGCGAACCGCACGCCCTCCTTGCTGACCTCAATCCGCACGCTCTCGCCGAGGGCACTCAGGTCGCGCACGATCCGCGAAAACTCGGCCGACGGCAATACCACCTCCGCGTCATAGTCCGTGTCGGGGATCCCGAGCGTGTCCGAGTCGATATCCATCAGCTTCATGTCGTATTCTGCTATTCTGTCCGAGCCTGGTGGCGCGTCGACGACGAATGATGAGCACGACGCGTCGAACGCGAAGACAAAACAAAAACACCCACTTTTGGCCTCGTACACGAGATTGAGGACATCAGCCTCGTCGGCAGCCTTGAGCGTGCACTCGTCGTCGTCCTTCGCGCACTTCAGCACCTTGGTCAGACTGGAGAGGTTGACGCCAAGGGGCATGGGCCGGTCGCAGCGGTACCGCTTGAAGCCAGCGGCCTCGAGGTAGACGGACACGAGCGCGACGTGCGAATTGTCCATCGCCTGCAGATTGAGGCCCTCTTCATTGCACTCGAAGTTAGCGTCGGTGACGAGCTCTTTGATCGCTATCACGGTGAAAAGACGCGTCTGAATGAGCCCAGCGAGCACATGTCGATGAGGAAGAACTAACCGTCAAGGAGCTTCTTGAGTGTGCCGGCTTCTGCGAGTTTTGCTTCGAGCATGGTGGTGGTGGATGGGTAAAGAAAAGACGCGTGAGTGACGTGTGACAGCACGCGTTTTGTGATTTTGCGCACGGACCCATTTTGCTCAGGTACCAGATTCAATTTAATTTGTGTCAGTAAGTAATACAAGGCGTGTGGGTGTCTACAATACAGATGCATACAAGAAATAAAGCTAAATGGACTCTAGAAAGCGCTCTCGAATAGTAACTTTCGAGGTTTACTGATATGAGGCGCAACAGAGAACAAGGCAGGCCTACACCCGAAAATGAGACCTCAGATGTAAGTGATGAGAGCAAAGGGACTCACATGGACGTCCCGCAGTTTGCTGCAGGGTTCCCCATGATGATACTCTCGGATACGCCTGCAATGCTGTCGTTTTTCCCATACGCCGAGGCATCGAACAGATGGTCGGTCGTTTTCTCAAACGATGCGAGCATCAGCACGCTGTCTTTCATTTTTGCAACACCGAACCGGGTGATACCCAGAACTTCGCCCTGGTAGACAGTCGTCAGTGAAAAGGATGGAATGGTCTACGGGAAGAGCAATACTTTGTAACTCATGACATCGCCCAGCAACATGACATGTCGAGGATCGATAATCATGTCGTGCGATTTCATGGTGTACTGAATCTCGTTGATGATCGTGCGTCGTGCCGCCTCGATCCCAAGAACTTTAGCCACTTCAATGACGTGGTTGGATGTAGTGTGTTCTCCGATAACACCTTCACGATTGTCGCGGCTTAGCATCAGGAATGCGGAGCGCAGATGGCGACGTACCTTCAGTCACCATGCACTGTTGCAATCCATACCCCTCGACAAGCAGTTCCTTGTCCCCCTTCTTTCCCTTCGAATCATCCTTGTCCTTGATGTTGATCACAGCACGTTGGATACTGGGAACACCCTACTGCAATGGTAAGGAGTAGCCAGACTGGAAGAAACGAGCTACGTGCCTTGACTACAACATCCGGAAGACCCCGCTTCAACTCTCGTAGCCGGTAGTACTTGTCCTGACTGTCGACATAAATTCGAAGACGATTTCTCCGAGGAATGACGGTGATGGACTGTAGCAGCGTTAGCAAGTCTAACAGGGAGTTGAACGACTCGGCTCACTTCTTGCTTAATCTTCAGCTTTTTGGCTGCGACAATCGCCCATTTGACGTCGTCCAACGTCAGTTCAAGCTATGGATGATTGCCCAACAGTCAGTTGAAATCCAATATGATCAAGAAGCGTTAATAACCTGTAGCTTTTGTAGCGCATCCGTGTCGATGATAATCCCGATGTAAGTATACTCCGGCGCCCACGCTTCCTCCAGCACGCTCGCGACCTAAGAAAAGAGTCAACGCCCCTCATCTCTAGATCACGCTTGACAGAACATACATCACCCAAAAGTGTCTTTTCCAACCGGCCCTTGACAATACGAGCAGACGCTTCGCTGTCGGCAGTGACGAGTTTGCAACTAATAATCGGCGTGCTAATATTCTTGGAAGCATTGATAATCTCCTTGATACGCGGGACACCGAGAGTGACGTTCATAGACGCGACACCAGCAAAATGGAAAGTCTTGAGCGTCATCTGCGTCCCTGGCTCGCCGATGGACTGTGCCCCGACAGCACCAACGGTGGAACCTGAAATAGGCGTAAGTAGGTTGTGACTTAGGAGAGCTCAGCGACTCACCTGGCTCAATTCGTGCCTTGACATATTTGACCCAGCAAAGCTCAAGGAACGCCTTAAGCTGAGACTCAGTGACCTTGCTCTTGTTATCCACGATCGCCTTCTGTGCCGCTGATCAAATGCGTGAGCAGCCAGAGAGGGAATGAGGACATAAAGGACCGACCCGTAGCCCCGAGCGTCAAGTCGGTGGCCGCGTCCCAGCTGTCCTCCTTCTCCAGTGCCTCGTACATCCCCCAACTGCTCCGCACCTCCGCCTGGCGATGCGCAATCCGGTCCGTCGTATAACCACGTATAGTGGCCAGGTACGCCGCAGTACATTCGGTGGTGAATTTCTTGGTCGCCAATTCGCGATCGACGATATCCAGAACCTCGTACGGCAGGAGCCCTCTGCCGGCACGCGAACCCATTGCCTGGAATCTTTTCAGCATCACGTTTGGAAGAGAGATGAATTGACCAACCGAAGCATGGCTCCAAGCCCGGTCAAAGTCGATCGGTTGTGCATCACCCTCAAGGCAGGCGGGGTCGAGCCCATCGTCGCCATATCGAAACTGTACAACACCGCCCGTGGAATTCCGCACAGACAAATCGTACTGTGTCGTTAGATCTTCCAAGGCCTTCATCAACCTACGTTGCATGTACCCTGTCTCAGCTGTCTTGACAGCCGTGTCGACGAGACCTTCACGACCGGAGATGGCGTGGAACAAAAATTCGGTCGCCCGCAATCCGGAGAAGAAACTATTGCGAACGAAACCCTTGGACGGCGGCTCCTTTGACTTTTTTGGAAAGTGGGGCAGGGAGCGATCCTGGAAACCATCCGGGACACGATGTCCAGCAATAATTTGCTGCCCGACACAAGCCACCATCTGCGAGACGTTGATGACGGAACCTGCAAGCAAGTCAATACACCACGCGCAACCAGATCCCCTAGGCTTCACCTTTGGACCCGCAGGTAGCCATGATAAGCGGGGCGTTCTGGCGACTGAGCTCCTTCATGCAGATCTGCCCGACCTTCTCTCGAACGTCGGACAAGAGCCGCGAGATGTGCGCCTCTAGCGTCTGCTCCTGGTTACACCCGGGCTTGTTCTCGAGCTTGCCCTTCTTCGCCAGCGCGATCGCATCCTGACAGTCCGCGTACGCCTTCTCGACGAGCGTATCTTTCTTCTGCGACAACTCCGGCCCAGGGATAACATCATTAATTCCCAAAGAAAACCCATAGTTTGCTACGCGGGAATCAGTCGCGGGATAATAGGACAAAAGGCAAGCACTTACCCAGCCACCGGGCACAAAGCTTCGCGAGCCTGTTCATCGCCGCCGCCGCCTCATGCGGCCCATAATCCCGCATAATGACCCCAAATATCGACTTCTTCTTCCCGCTCCCAACCGTCGCCTTGTCCATCACCCCGCACATGATCTCGCTATTCACGATAACCAGCCACCCATCATTCGGCGACAAGTCGTTCGCGGGGTTCGCGATCGCAGGGTAGTTCGCCGCCTTCGCCTCCTCCCATTTGTGGCACTTGGACTCGACGTTCACCTTGATGTTGGAGTCCTTGTTGGGCCGCATGAGCACGTTGAAGACCTGCTTGCCCGTCCATAGCCGAACGGGCTTCCAGATCGTCGGCGGGGGGATGTCGATCTGCATGTTGGCGTCCGCGAAGTAGCAGCATATCTGCGTGAACTGGCGCCGGTCGAAGAACTGGTCTTTCCGCGAGAGGAGGAAGGATGCGGTGATGAAATCCTGGATGGCGGCGATGACGGGCTCGCCATTGCGCGGAGTAACGAGGTTGTGCTTGACGCTCATCAGCTCGAGCGCTTCAGTTCGCGCCTCCTCTGTCTGCGGCACATCTAACGCATCGACTAAGTAAAACGACTGACATCGTGATTCGGAGACTCACGAAGATTCATCTCGTCACCGTCAAAATCAGCATTGTACGGCCCACATACACACTCGTTCAGCCTGAACGACCGCCATGGCCGAATTTTAGCTCGATGGCACATGATGGAGAGCTACCAAGGGTACAGTCAGTCAAATTAACTGCATCCTGAAACCAAACCTACAGACCTTATGCAAACTCGGCTGCCGATTGAAAAGCACAATATCCCCGTCAATGATGTGCCGTTCCACCACATCACCGACCGCCAGTCCGTCCGCGATCATAGCCCTATTCCCAAACTTCAAAAACTTCTTGTTTTCCCCTCTCGCGACGAAGTTCGCGCCGGGATGCACCTCCGGCCCATTCCGCACCGCACGCTTCAACCCCTCGATGTTGTGCGAGGTGACGCGTTCGGGGTACGTCAACACCTTCGCGACGCGCTCGGGCACCGCGACCTCGTCGATGCGGAGGTTCGGGTCGGGCGAGATGACCGTGCGCCCAGAGAAATCGACGCGCTTCCCGGACAGATTTCCACGGAACCGACCCTGTTTTCCCTTGAGCCGCTGGACGAAGCCGCGGATCGGTTTCTGGCCCGGCTGGTTGGCCACGCCGGGGGTCTCCGAGTTGATGTACACGGCGACGCAGAGCTGCAGGAACTCCCATTGTTCCTGTCGAAAAATAAGTTCCCGGCTATAGATCATGAGGAGGAGGAATACCATGAATTGTGGTGTGGGGGAGCCCTTGGCAATTCCCTGCTTAATGATTGCGTTGGTGAAGACGATTTCGGTCAGCTTGACGGTGAGATCATCTTCGGTCGACGCCCCATCTTGTGCGACGGACGGACGGATGCAAACTGGAGGCACCGAGATGTACTGCCAGATAAACTCTTCCGGGCGCCCAAACTCGGGGCGAAGCCCAAGCAGTTCACAATCCTGGAATAAATGAATAAGTGATGAAAAAATGAGATCTTCCATACCTCATCAGAAATCCGACGAAAAAGATCGAGCACCTTGAGCGGATGCAGCTCCTCGAACAAGGGCTTGTTGACATACATCGCCAGATCCTTCTGGAACTCGATCGCAGAGTCGAACGTCTTGCGGAACGACTCCAGCTCGGGCGCCGTCTTCTTCGCGCGGAATTTATCGTGGATGATCTTGAGCGGGCCGGCCTTCTTGACGGCGCCGTTCGTGGCGGAGCAGTACGGACAATGCACGACCTTGCGCGCCATCGTGTTCACCGTCTTCGATATGCTCTGGCGCTGCATGTTCTCGAGGTTCGGGCGCCGGAACCGCTTGATGTAGACTCGCCGATCGGGTTCCTCGAGCAGCACGCGCGCGCACGTCTGCACGCAGGATTAGCATTAGGATCCGAGGGTAAATTATTTACAATAAGAATGCGGACCTTGCAGATGCACTGCAGTATCGCAATCGTGTGCTTGAAATATCCGACGTGAAAGACGGGCATGCTGAGCTTGATGTACGCATAGTGGCCGACGCAGTTCACGGAGGACTGCCCGCAGGTCTCGCAGTACGCGTTCTTGTCCGAGGTTCCCTAAACGCACGCTCAACGTCTCGAGCAGACGGAAAAGGGCAGGGGGCGCACCAAACGACGGTCAAGAACGCCATCCTTGACGGGCAAGCGGTCGGTCGGGGTGTACAACTCCCTGTGGGTGACCTCGAACTCCGAGATCTTGACCGTATCCTGCGCATTGAGCAAGCTGAACTGAAGCTGCTTTCTGCAAAGATCTTGTCAGAGTTATTGACGGCAAGAAGATGAATAGAGAGTACATGACTTTCGGCGCCTGATGGGACACTGGCTCCTTCATCCCCACAGGTAGCTCGACGCGACTGAATTTATCTTCGGAGTCAAAAGTATAATGAGTTGTGCAAGTTTGGCAACAGCTTCCCAACCGTTTTCCCGTCGCGTCCTCGAAAAAATAATGTTTTCCATCTCCCGACGCGCCCTGCAGTCCTCTCGGCCTCGGAGACCAGTTCTGCAGCATATTCGCGCTCCGGAACCACTTTGTCGACGCTCTTGCCTCACATATCTCGAACGCCGACCATACTCGAGCGGCACTGGCTCCAGCGACAGGAGCGCAGTCGGCGTTAGCACCTGCTTTCATCCCCCTTCTAAAAGGCCTTGACCCCAGGCGGTTCACAGGTTTTTACACCCAAATCTGCTGCCATATTTCTTGTCACAGGTATCGGCCTGCTATTCTATTTCCGGTATGAGAAGGCGAAAATCATCGAACAACAGGGTGGGCTGGAGACATTTACAGTCGCTGGGGGCTCTTTTGACATTTGGATTAGAAAAAGACCGCGCGAGCAAGGCGTACGGTCGCCCACTCGTCGGGGGGCCGTTCTCTCTGACTTCGCACTCGGGCGGGACATACACTGAGCAAGACCTCCTTGGCAAGTGGTCGTTGGTCTACTTTGGCTTCACCAACTGCCCGGACATATGTCCTGCTGAACTCGACAAGATGGGGCTCATGTTGGATGCGGCTGGTGCGTCGCAAACGGGTTCAACACCGGCTGCAGTTTGTCCTCATGATGTTGTGTTTCCAGAGAAAGAGCACGGCAACATCTTCAACCCCGTGTTCGTATCAGTCGATCCCGCAAGAGATTCGCCGTCCCGGATCGCGGTGTACCTCAAGGACTTTCATCCCGCGTTCACCGGCTTGGTTGGGTCGTATCAAGCGGTCAAGGCGATGTGCAAGGCATACCGGGTATACTTTTCGACGCCACCGAACGCGAAACCCGAAGACGACTATCTGGTGGACCACTCGATATTTGTGTATCTGATGGACCCGAAGGGGCAGTTTGTCGAAGCGTTTGGGCAGGCTGCCACGATTGATGATATGCTGAAAAAGGTGCGGGAGGAGATTGCGGCGTGGAAGGCGGAGACTGGGAGAACTGTATAATGAATAGCAAATTTTAGTGGCCTCAAGGCAGTGTGCTGATATGTGATGTCCCAACAAGGCAAGAGTGTGATCTGCTCTTGTGCTTGAACCACCATGTCGAGCACAGAAAAGCCGCAGCCCAGCCGTCTCCCGTCCCTCAACCAGCTCGCCGCTCGCATAAACATCAATGCCCCCAACGGCGCCGCTGCACCCCCCGCCGCTTCCACAACTTCTGCGCCGCGTCCAAGGCTCGCCGCATTTACGCTTAGAACCACCTCTAATGCATCAAATACCTCGCTCTCCACCGTCGCGTCCACCACAGACTCGATCGCAGTGAACGCCCCCTCTACCCGCTCCGCCTCCCCCTCAGCCCTCACCTCGTCGCCGAGATCCGGGACCCCGTCCAACGATGCCGCGTCCGGCGGCGACCCCAATTTGACGTCAGAAAAGCTCGAGAAGCTGAACCAAGAGACGGCTGCCCCCGTTCCCGAGAAGAAAAACGTCAAGGTCGGGTACAAGAACATTCCCAGTCTTGATGCCATCACCGCCCGTCTGCAAAAGACGCGCGCACTGAGCGTCGACGGAACCGCAAAGCCCCCAGAGGCCGAGATGATCGAAGACCCAAAGACACCCGGGTTCCCCATGAAAGCCCCAGAGCACCCATTGGAGTATCCGTGGTGAGTAAATCGGTTTAATTCATCAAATATTCTCTATGCAATCTATTCTAATCGCCGCATCCAGGACCATCTACCACGACACAAAAACAAAGGTCCCTTTCACCCCCGCACCGCCGTCAGCTGTCCCGCCATCCCAATCAAACTCCCCCGTCCCGCCGTCCGCCACTTCGGCGGAAGGCTTTGTGGCCCACCCGCCCGAGTCGACCGATTACGAGGCGGGCCTCACAGTCGTCGGCGAATTCTCCACCGTCGAGGAGTTCTGCCGCTACTTCAACTGGCTCAAGCCGCCCTCCCAGCTCGAGCGCAACTCGAACTACCATCTCTTCAAGTCGGGCATCAAACCGATGTGGGAGGACGAAGCGAACGCGAACGGCGGCAAGTGGGTGCTCACGATGAAGAACAACCCCGCGCTGCTCGATCGGTGTTGGAACTGGCTCGCGATGGCGCTCGTCGGCGAGGAGCTCGAGGAGGGGCACGACCTCATTTGCGGGGCGGTCGTCAGTCTGCGGAGCAAGGTCGACCGCATCCAGGTCTGGACGCGCAGCAAGGACGACGTCGAGAAGTTGAACGGCATCGGGAAGAAGCTCGTCAAGCTCCTCGACGTCTCCGAGGCTGACGGCATTGGCCTGGAATTCCAGGTGCGTGTTGTTTCCTTCTCCTTCCGCCTCCCTCTTTCCCGAATTCCATATCGACTGCTGCTGATGCGTCGACGATACAGTACAACACGGATGACCGCCCGCTGCCCAACAAGTTCCTCTCCATCCAGGCGATGCCCGTGACGTCCTACCGCCCAACATTCCAGCAGGGACCCCCAGGCCGCGTCGGCAGCCACGGGCGCACAGAGTCCGTCGGCGCGAACGGGTCCCCGTTCACGCCCATCGAGCAGAGCGTCCCCGCCAGCGCCGGCCCCGCCAGTGGCGCCTTCGGCAGCTTCGGGATCGGGATCGGCGGCGCCGCTGCTTGGAGGGGCGCAAAACGGCCATGAACGCCGTGTGTGCACGCAGTCTGCAAGGACTATGTATTGTTTTTGAGATGATGATAAATGTAAGATACAGCGACACGTCTAGTTCGTCCTACTGCGGTGTGTACGCTATGTAGCTCAAGAGAGTGTTGCCTGTTTTCCAGCTGATTTGGTTGATCTTTTCTTATTTGCATCGACGCGCCACTTCAAGCTTGTTTAACTGTCATGACACCTTTTGTTGGAATCTGACTACGGCCAACTAGTAAAGACTCCGTTCCAATTCAATTGCGGCCCAAGTCTTTAGCGCTTCAGCCTCCGCTGATGCAGACAATGCGAACGGACCCAAATTCCTCGCCCGCGCTACAAAAAATCAAGATGAGCATCTGAACTTCCACACCTACACACCCTCGCCCACTTACGTGAAGCACGAGTTAACATCGGGAACCGTGGTAATGAAGCCGCCTGAGGCGCCGTTGCAGTTGGCTGGGGCCCGCGTGCATTAGTGTGGACCTCGGGTACGAATATTGTGTAAGTACTCACAGGTGGTGTATAGGTCGATTTCGCAATTGGACGCTCCGGCGGCGATGTTGAGGGAGTTGGCGCCCGGCGTCGCCTCACAGAAGGCATTTTCGGATACACCAGACCAGGTCTCGGAGGGCGTGCCGGAGCAGCTAGTTGCGTTGTACGCGGAAAGGGTCGGGACATTCTGGGCGAATGCAACGCTGGCGGCCGCGAGAAGGATGGCGATGAACTGCATGATTGTTTGTTTGAAGCTGGAGAAGGCACGAATAACCACAACCCGACGACGGCTTATAAGTATACGCGTCGCGGGTCGTGCCGGCATAGTCTAGTTCCTCACCAATACAATTGTTTTTCCCGTCGTGTGGATGAGGCTCCGGCGCATCAGTCCCGATTGCTCTGGTATCATTATGATCCCTCCAGTGATTCATATGGATTGGCAATGGTTTGTGGCCGGATGACCCAACTCCAAGCGAATGGCTTTTTGAGGCCGAATCTTCGCAGGAAGACTGGAAGAGCCCTCGCAACTCCATGGAAGAATATGCGACCAGGCACGGACCCCGACTGGGAATCTATCGAGGGTTTTTCCAGCGGATATGCCCGCTACTGCGGCGAGGAGGGATGCAAGGAGAATCGGCTGCGCGTTTAATTTCGTTAAGCCTCGAACACGGTACCGGGAATCCCAAAGATCCTGATTACGACTCGGAGGACGCCTGCGTTTCCAATGTTCCGAGCAGAAGGGCCGCAAAGCAACTAAGCTAGAGGGGAGCGCGAGAACGGTATCGGGGAGGTGAGACTTAAGACTTGAGTTGTATGCCTGCTGCTGGCGCTTATTGGAGGACTGGACGTTGGGTAGTGCGTAACCCGATCATTGTAAGTTGTCGGGCAAACGAGGAAGGGGATATCGAGTTGGAGCTGCGGACGGTCCACCCGCTTTCATACTTGAAGAGAACGATACCCAGGGGCCGGCTTCGAAACTGGGCGTACGGACAAACGACGGACGAGAAACTAAGCAGATTGCATGATTCCTAGTTCCCAATTGCAATGAGGCGTCATGGATGCCAGCGAAAGCAGAGCGAGCCCAGCACTGCGTTGTCCCCAGAACGACCGGATCACATATTGCGACGGTGTAAAGATGGTGTGGTTATGAGTACTCTCGGTGACCGCCATCAGGACAGCAAAGAGAGCAGCCCTTCGGTTTGAGAACACTTTGGACCATCGTTAGAGGTCCCATTCCTTCCCCAAAGGACCCCAACCTCGCACATTTCTGAAGGGCCTGACTCAATACATCAGGAAAAACTCCATGGGAAATAGCTCAGTGGTTAGATATGTAGTCACAAATAGCGGTGCATAGCTGTAATAGCTCTTGCTCACCACTCGGTAGTTGTTCAGTGCTACAATAGCTATGTGTGATGCCTATAGAGATCAACATAGCTTGCAGGCAGAGCTCCTTTGAGTTACGTATATTTGGTCGGAAGTTATAGTGTACTCTGTATCATCTTGCTATCTGTATGTAGCCCTATTAAGGCTATAGTGCGAGTCGACTCAGTCGAGCTGCCATCGGAGATTACTCCCTTCTCCAAAAATGTATAATTTCAGCATTTTCTATCTGAGAACCTGCGGGATGAAGGCTCTCCGGGACATCAGCCTTTTGACATTTTGATTGTGGCGTTTGACGCGTTGTTTGGCGTTTCAGCGTTGTTCACCAAAATTGAAAGGGTTCCCCACCGGGTTGGGGATGAGGTACCTGCCTGAAATGGGGCATACTTGGGTGGATTGTACTAGATGTTCGGAGGGAACTCCAAGGCCGATGTAATTATTGGCTGTTCTGACGTTATCTGCCAATTATGTTTAGGCGTTGTCAAAATTTCATCAAAAATTGTTGGCGTTGTCCGTTGTCGCGTTGTGGGGCATTTTCACGCGTTTTTTGGCGTTGTGTGGCGTTGCACAACCCCACAATCAAAATGTCAAAAGTCTGATGGAGTCCTTCTCGAGCCTTCTCCCTTGAACAATTTACTATTAGTGTTTGGTGTGAATGAGTTTGTTGCCCTTCAAGGGCATGCCAAAACAAGGGGATTTAGTAACAAAAGTATCAGTGGGATGGTCTCTACTCAACTTAAACTCAGCTTGAGATAAGATCTGGAAACGATGTGATTGTGAAGTCCATCACGTCACATTATGCGCATTGCGCAGCAGTCCGTCGGATCAAAGACACGCACGTGAGCGCGAAAAGATGGTTGGTTTCGATCGTACCACAACAACGCCAAACTTCTGTCTTCCTTTGCTCTCATCTTCCTCCCGCCATCCCCACGGTTCTCCCTCATCCCATCATCCGTCTTCGGTGTCGCAGCACTTCAATGAGCTGTTGGCAATCTTTTTGTCCCTCTGTGCCAACCAGCTCGCCACGGCCTGGCACCGAATTGTGAAGTTCGCTGAGGATTTGGTCTAGAAGCTTCGAAGTCGTCGAATCCAGCTAAATTCACCTGCCGTTGTTTCCTGTGTGTACTGAGGATGCAGGACACTTTCGAGTTGAAGTACGTCCTTCGCACTAAGCCGTCTACTTGCTCTAATCTTTTGTAGTTCTTTTCTATCCCGTCCTCATCCGTACTGTAGCTGGCCAATGTCACGTACGTGCTCACCAACGAAAACTAACCTCTGGTCGCTGATGCCTCTAGCCGCCCACCACCTCAATCCAGGACTTCGAATCGGAGTGTCCTTACACATGCCTTCGTAACCAATGTGAGCCAGGTATGTCGGTTCTACTGGTCCCGCTGGCCTCGCTGACAATTGTATCATAGTCGGATCTGTGAGTCTACCAAGTTCGTGGTTGCCCATCCTAGTCCGTAAGTCGCCACAATTATGGACCGGCTTGCCATGCTAATGTCGTTGTTAGAGCGCTGTGAACCCAGATTACACAGTATGGCTGTGTGATTCCATGCGGAAGACAGTCTACCACTATTTCAAGGTTTGTCTGAACTGTCGGTGTGTGTCTACGACACATCGACCTTTCCTTGGGTCATCGTTGGCTACCTGTAGTAGTTATTTGATGAATGCATTCCCATTTTCTCTTTTTTGATGGTTTCTTCCATAGGCCGACACCGGACTATGTTGAGCTCTGAGTACTACTGAGTGCTATGGGTGCCGTGAAGCTATGAAGCTATGGCAGGTATATAAGCCTCACGCCAAGCTATGGTTAACTCTGTAGCAGTCTGTAGCTCCTGCCTGTCCCTACAAACCAGGGACTTAGCTACGGGGCTACCGTGGCTATATTGGCTATATTGTGCTCGGTTGCAACCTCATTTTTTCCTGATGTAGAGGCCAAGAGGCCGGTATCCCAGTGTGGCTAGTAGTTGGTGATAGTATGTTGCAGACAATTGCAGGCCGTTTCAAGTTCTCCACGCACAAAATTCGGGTAACGGTCTGTCGATCTGACCATTCTGGAGTAACAAGAGTGAAGGTACAAAAAAGGATCTACATCGAAGCGCAACATTACTACAAGTGCACGCCGCCCAAGAGATGTGATTAATTCGGCACGACTTTGATAACGAGGGTTGGGTACAGGCCACTGCGCGAAAAGGGGACCCACCTTCAAGTATCCACAGAGGATTCAACCCAAGGTCGGGAGATTGGGGCGATTCGTCTAAAGATCCGCCTCTTCGCCGTGGGGAAGAACGGGGGGAAGCTGCATAACGGGATGGACGCTGCCAACGACGTTCCTTGCGCCGTTTGAGCCAGAGAAGTACGGATCATCGAGAAGCTCTTGTGCAATGGGCCGTTCTGCCGGGTCGAGAACCAACATGCGCCGCATGAGTCTGACGAAGCCCGGGGGATCTTCCACGTCTAGTCGGGTGAAAAGCCCTTTTTTTCGTTCCCAGAACTCCTCGGTCATGTCGGGGGCGAAGCCTGCGATCAACCATGAGCACATTCGGTTTTGGAGTTGACTACTTTGTATGGAAAGCTTGGTTGGGCAAGACGTACCCATAGGCCAAGGTTGCGAATCGATATGATCGCGCCATGAGTCAGGAACCTCGCCACAGAAATACACCATGTAATAGGGAAGCTTTGCATTGTCGAGTAATTCGGAGAAAAGCCTTCCAGCACCGACTAGATCGTGGAACTGAATCGCAATTCAAATCGGGCGTGCAAGAGAGTACTACAAATAGGCTTACTGCGACTCCCAGGGACCAGATATCGCTCCGCTGATCCCATGGAGGATCCTCTATGTTCAAGGCCACTTGCGGGAACACGATCTCAGGTGCTGCATAGAAGGGAGGCGTCACAGGTCGGGGAGGGGCAGACCCGTCCACGACGTACGCTGTGGGTTTCCGTTACGTTGCGAATTGGAGGCTACTTAGAGAATGCACACCACCGCCAAAGTCGAATATGCGCACTGACAACGGGCGTCCCACAATATCTGGGGCATAGAGGCCCAGGAATTCACCGAGGTCCAGGTTTCCACAGAGGTAAGGCGGGTATGAGTGAGGATCGCAATGGGGGGGAAATGGTATTACGGCCCAGAGCGGCGGATAAGTAGCCTGGTGCCAAAAGGCTAGCTCTTCAAACCGATGGATCTCGGGGACCGCGATACCGAAATTGGCAGGATAGGGATCTACGCGCACGTCACCGTAAGGTAATGCAGAACTGAAAAGGGGCGAACCTCCGTGTGCGATGCCATGGCTGTGAATATATACAAGCCCTTCAATCATCTGGCGTAGGAGGTCTTTCGTGACTTGAGGGTAGAATTTCGGATAGCGTGAGTGGGGTGCGAGGAGGGGGACTACGGGTTCTGTGACGAGTACTTGATGAATGCCATTGGCACTGGTGTGCTCAAATGAATCCAGAAGCTGTATAACATAGGGATCCTGCCCCGCAGTAGAATCAAGGGTTCTGAGACGCTCGAGGACATCCGGTTCCTGGCTCCGCGCAGTGCTTTTCGCCTGGACAATTTTCAGTGCAACATTTCGACTAAAACCGATGAGATCGAGATGGTCTTTTCTCTAGGTAAGAAATCCAACCTTTCGACGCTATCGTGAGCCAGCCATACAGTAGAAAAACTACCAAATCCGAGCTTAAAAATAATTCGGTATCGAGGAGGAGTGCCTGGGCCGACCGAATCGCCCAGCTTGATAGGACACAGTCCCCCCGGTGCGTAGGATTGGCTGGATTCGTAAACGTCAAATTCTGGACCCACAAAGAGCCAATCGTCATCTCTGTCGGACATGATGGACGGAGGAAGAGAGAGGAGGCGCGAAGGAGAAATCCTCACCACGGGGAAGATCACATCCATGTTCTCCTTCCGGAATATTCGCCAGAAGATGTAGCGTATTCTCCTACGCAAATGGTAGGACTAGGGCAGCATTCCTATGAGAACGGCGCCCCTGTGAGCTTCCAAGAATTATTTTGTGACTGGGGAATTAAATTGGACACAGTCACGCAAATTCGGGACATATCCCGGGCCCTTATTTACGAGCCCACGTTGAACCCACGAGTCGCATGCAGACTTGCGCTTCCATCTTCAAAAACTCTGGCTTCTCTCGGAGGTTCAGCCCGTGTTGGGGATGATCTGGGCGACTAGCTTTTTCTAGCTTGCCGACCAGAGCATGGCGTGCGTGCGGCTGGGGAAACCCACCACTGCTGAAGGCGCGTCCCCGACGCACGCACGACGGGGCAACGCAACCCCGCAGATCTTGCTGGCACGGAGACCAGCGCGTCGCCTCGTCGCTGGTCGAAGGTTCAAGACAGACGTCAACAGAGTTTTGGCTCTGTTGTGCGGCTACCTTCGGCGGTCTCCGTGCCGGACCTCGGGACGGAAACCGTCCTCCGACACCAATCCGTCCATTCCCTACCAAGGGCATTATGATATGTATTTCCCTTCTTCTTTTCTGCAAGGCGTCACATATCTGACAATTTACAGAGCTCCCTTCCACCAGAGAGACAAGAACAAGCGAATCTCGATCGTTGTGGTTGGCAACGAGTTCCGGCATCAAACCGCTCCGGAATTCTGCAGGGACCTTCATACGGATGGTACACCACTTGGCCCCTACACCAGCTATTGGCTGGCAAATGCACAGGACCTGGCATTTGTGCAGACCGTGGGAGGAGGTGGGAGCAGACCTGGGCATTCGAACAAAATCCCTTACCATAGATGAGTACGACGCACATATATCCAACTTATTCGTTACATATTCCTTTGACGCCGACTCGCCATGGTTGATCTCAGCGAGTGGTGAACTATAGACTAAGACTCCTCAATTTTTTTTCTTCTTTTACAACTTGCTCAATGTTATGAATACATTCCGACTAGCAATACACAAAGCACGGACCACCACGTCAACTCAAGGCTGCTGTAATATTGGCGGCTTAAACTTCTTATTCGGAAAACCCATCGTCCCCCTTCCCATGCCCAAACGACGCTTCACCCCTGCAGCAGGTGGAGGCACAAGAACGGGGAGGGGATGGGGCGGGTTGGACAGAGCACCCTTCGCCGGAGCCGCCCCTTGTGCCGAACCGTCGACGTTCTGTCTCCCTGGCAGTGGAGCCAGAACCTGACCATGCGATGGCCCTGCGACCGGTCGTACCAAAGGCAAAGGCAATGCCGCCGATGCTCTCGGCGCACCGAGGGACGGCCCCGCCACTGCGTTCATCGACATCGTGCTCGACGCGATGAACGTCGTTGCACGCGTAACGCCTAACGATTCCCTCAGAAGATAGTGAGGCACCCAAGCAAGGACTTACCGGCCACCGCCAACGCGGGATGCCAGACCTCGCTGTGGGAAGCGTCGTCGCTCGCGGCGAGGTATCGCGTCGTCTTGCGGCTGCCAGCACTGTCAGCAGGATTCCAACAAGTAAGTATAGCACGCACAACTCAGCCACTCTCCTTGCCACCTCCGTCTCCTGCGCCTCCGGCCTGCCCAGTACCCGGGATATCACCACCCGCTCCGCCGGCGGGAACTGCGACGTGCGCGGCGTGAATATAGTCTGCAGATGCGATGCGCGCCAGAGTCAGTTATCGAACAAAATGGTATGTACGAACGCGCGCACCGGATTCTCTTTCGTGGCGGTAGCGACAAACTCGGAGATCTCCTTCGTCTTGGTCTCGCCGCCGACCTTGCGCTTCGAGACGTGCGAGAGATACAGGAGGCTCTGCGCGCGCGTGCAAGCGACATACAGCAGGCGCCTTCACTCTGCCATCAGCGCCAGCAGCGGCCTGCGGCACGAAGAGACGGGACGCACCTTTCTTCGGAGATATCGTCCGTCCGGTAGAAAGGGAACGTCCCTTGCTCGACGGCGGGGATAATGACCACGGGCCATTCCAGCCCTTTGGCGGCATGGCACGTCGATATAGTAACTTTCTGAAGGAAGGACAAAAACCTCAGCAACGTGCATAATTCTAGGGATCGTCCTACCTCTTTGCTATCTTCTTCGCTCTGGTTGTCCCCCTCAGAAGACAGCATCGATGCCTGTAGAAACAACCGAAGAGGTGTATCACTGTTACTCTGTGGATCATATCCTGGCGGAGGCGACGAATATGGCGGTTCGTTAACATCATATTCGAAGTCGCTCGCAAATGTGATGAGCTCCTGGACATTCTCCCATCGGCTCTCCCACTCGGGCTGGGTCTTCTTTAGGTGATCTTCGTACTCGATCAAGTCGAGCAGCCGGCGGATGAGGTCAGCCGGAGATGTACCCTGCTCGGCGTGAGCGTATTTTTCGCAGAGCAACGCCAATTTTACCTCGGTGGCCAACTTCCGCAGCGTGCGTACGGTCTTCACGAACGGCCCCAATTTAGGCTTCACCGCCGGCTTGATGTCGGGCTGCTTCGCGTCGTATATCAGTTCAATGACTTCCAGCGGCGACTTTTTCGTCTTGTCTGCCCGAGCAATGAGCGCCGCAACTGACTGTCAAGTTTAAATATCGGATGGTATCGAAGGATACAAAATAATACCTTTTCGCCGATGCCCCTGCCAGGCACGTTTATCGCCCGAGTCAGCGCTGGAATAAACTCAGGATTGTCTACGAGTTGCAAGTACGCTAGCAAGTCTTTAATCTGCACAAAAAATCAGCGAGAGTACATTACAGTTTGGAAGAAACGTACTTCTAGACGCTCAAAGAACTTGTGCCCGCCAAGAACTACACTCGGAATAGCCTCCTTTTGAAGGGCACTTTCTATAGCGCGCGACAGCGCACTGAATCGAACTAGGTCGAGGGAAATTAGTTTAGCCATGTAAAGACGAACCGAATACAAACGCAGAATCGCAAAGTCGCCCCACCGTAAAACGCCTCCCATAGACGCGACAACGCGTTTGATCTCGACGGCGATGAAGTTGGCTTCTGCCTGCTCGGATGGGAACGAGCGTAGCACAGGAACCGTCCCCGAAGGGTGCGACGTGAGAAGCGTTTTTGGGATCCGCGATTTATCTTTCGGGACAATGAGACAGACGCTTTGAAGATGATAAACCAAACCTTGGGAGACGATGGCTAGACTAGCTTTGAGAATAGAGGCAGTAGAACGGTAATTTTCTTCCAAAAGTATCTGCTTTGACCCGACGAAATCTGGCCCCGTGTCAGCTATTGGACATCGCATTCAAATGGAAGCACCCACCCTTGCGCATCTTTGCGAGATTTCCAACTTCTGCCGACCGCCACCTGAGACGAAAGCGCTGAGTCTGTTCCTTGATGCTACAGAAATTCGACCTACCCGTAGATTGACTGATCAGGATCACCAACGATTGTAACACAGCCCTGAGTCGGCGCAGCAATCGCTCGCATGAGTTCGTATTGCGTCACGTTAGTATCTTGACTGTGCTCTGTTAGATTGACCACGAGATACATACCAGAATGAGCTTACAATTCATCAACGAGTACGTGTCTGCACCAATTGGTTGCAGGAGGGTGTTCAGCGAAGAGGCGGACTCCATAAAGCAGCAAATCGTCAAAATCAAGGCTGTTACTTCGCCTCAAGGACTTCTCGTAATCTCGGTATATATTTCCAACAATACGCTGGATATCATCTTGAGGGAAGTCGGAAGAATGACGTTCATTGCTGACTTTGCTATGTTCGGCTATGAACTCCTTCGCGCTCAGGCCTTTGGATTTAGCCTTGGAAATAAGAGAGAGGACAGTTCCGTCCTTTAGGGTGATATCTTTCGACGAAAGAAAATCTTTAAACGGTTTCAAGAGGCCCGAAATGATCTTTTTGCTGTCATGTTCAGGTGAGTGGACGGCCGCCGAAACAGGATAGCTCGCACCTTTCATCAGCATCGCACACAGTGAAGTTCCCTTCTATCCCGACCACCTTTGAAAATTTGCGAAGGAAAAGAGCACAGAGGGCATGAAAAGTACCCATCCGGACCTCAGACGTTTTCTGCTTTCCGATGAGCTTGCCGAGGCGCTCACGCATCTCGTTCGCGGCTTTATTGGTGAACGTAACGGCACATATCGAGGACGGAGGGAGCATGTGGTGGAGGATCAGGTAGGCTATGCGTGATGTCAAGACCTGTTGAAGGAAGATAAATGAATCTAGATGATGTCGCGTTTGCTGGGTACGCGCCTTAGTCTTCCCACTCCCCGGTCCAGCTAGAATCTGGAGAGGAACCACAGGGTCATGCAGAACAGCTGTGAACTGTCTTTAAGAACAAGAAATGACGCTTGCTTTGTAAATACCTTGAAGTTGAGCAGCATTTAGGGAGTTTAGAAGCTGAGGTTGGGAAGGAGGGGGTAGCATTTTCGCCACAAATGTTCATGGGGCATGTAGCGCGTAAGTTGTGAGTCGAAGCTGAGAGGCACGTCGTGGCACGAGGCAACACGCGCCAACGCGTCCAACGCCACGGTCATGTGACACAAACAAGTTGATCTCGCACCAAACCATGGAGCAGGACACGATCCAAAGCGCCAGCGCTTTCCAAGCTGCTTTCGACAAAACCAGTATCCAGATTGTGCACAATGTCTCCCAGTTCAACACGCACTCGGAAGATGGCTCCGACACCGACGACATCGAGATGAAAGACCCCGCGATCGTCGCTCAGGACTTGGCGGCGCAGACAGTACGATAACGTACATGCGCTCAACTGTCGCTAACTCTCGACTAGTCTTTCCTGCGAAAGCTCAAGTTCCAATACTTGGAGCAAAATGCCAAAGCCAAGTACATTACGGCCATCGTCAGCGACATCGACGATGCAGCCATTGTCACTGCGGAGGACAACAATGCCCTAGCTATTGTGTGCGAGGAAAAGAAAGAGAAACTCCGTGTCGCAAAGGCTGGCCTCGCCGAGGTGCGGACGAACATCCGGGCGTTGGCGCCCATGGTCGAGCAAGGTGTGTTGCTCGCGCTGCGTAATCTCTTTATTCTCAATGTCTCCCAAGACTACGTGAAGCTCAAAGAATCCGCTGCGAGGGCTGCCACTCTCACACAAAAGATAATCGACGCGCGTTTGGCCTTGACGCGACTCCGGCACGCCCACCCACAGCCGCGGTTGACGATCCCTGGAGCAGAACAGCGGCTGGCAGATCAAGTCACGGAGATGCAGGTTCTTACCGATGATATCGAGCAGGCGTCGAAGAAGGTGCAGAGCGTGAAGGGGAGTGTCAAAAGTGGCACACAGGAGATCGAGAAATTGCGCGCAGAACGAGCAGAGGGCGAGAAGGCAGTCAAAGCGGCCCGAGTCAACGAAGATGACGGACGGTTGGTCCCATTATATGATCAGTACGTGCACCGCGCTCCTTCACTCTGTCTCACTGATATACTCGACCTTAGACACATGGCGTCGCTTGCATTTCACCGATCCGTTTTTGACATCCAAGATTCCCAGAACGTTTCTGAAAACGAATTGCGACTCACCTATAATATCAAACGGCGACCAATATCGATAACCCTGATTTTTCACCCCAATACGAAGCATCTAGCCACTGCAAACGTCGTTGGACTTGATGAGCTCGGAGTGGACGCTTCGGAGCTCGTAGATTCGTTTGTCCAATTGAATGACGCCCGTGGACTCATCGCTGCCGTATTGGCCATTGCAAGAAGAGCACCTCAGTGAGGACTTTGTCGTGTAGCTTGTATTCCTACTTCGATGGTAATTTATTGGTCGAATGTATCCCATTCCTCGATCTACCTAAGTAGTTCAGTTTTCCGATAGATTACAGCGTATATTCACAACATATGTATAAATGAAAGAGCATGGAAGGGAAAGGAAAGGACTCAATCAACATGGTTCAAACCTTGAATCTCTCCGAGACTTTGTCGGATTGATCGCACCCTCTCCTCCACCGTGTCGAGCGTCGTTTGTAAGGCGCTTATCTCTAACTGAATGTTTCCCGCATCGATAGGCGTACCGGGAACTGGAGGGGGCACCACCTCGGCACCACCAGAAGCACCGCCGCGAGGGGCGATAGGGGGCAACTTTCCCGAAGCAAGCTCGTCCCAAAGGGTAGTGACGACGCTGGCGATGTCCTCCACCTTTGCGAGATCCTTCTGTTTCACCCGCCCCTTGTCCACGGCGGACCCCATACGCATGTATGTCCACAAGTTGCTGAAGACCAGCACGACAATGAGGAAGTACAGGATCGTCGTCGACGTCGAGTTCTCCCACCCGTCGCGGATGAGCTCCAGTGCGCCCTTGGTGCTCTGCCTCGCGACCTGGTACGCGCCGTCGAACGTGTCCCACGCCCATTGCAGTCCGCGGCGGGAGCGCTCCTGCTCGCGCTGCTTCTCGGAGAGCGCGTCACCACTAGTGGGTGTCGGTGGCACATCTGTAACGGCGTCGGGCAGGATCGCAGCCGCGTCCACGCCCGCGGGCATGAACTCGGACTGATGCTCCTTGATATAGACCCGCATGGCTTTGTCGAGATCAGAGTGATATTGGTTTTGCCCTTCGATCGCAGACCGCTCAATAATGGCTAGTAAAGCGGGTCAGATGAATAACTTGACGATTGAAAGAGTTACTGACACTTGATGAAACTGCGCCCAGTCCATTCCACTTGCGTGGTCACGATGACCTTGGTGGATAGCGGGGTAGCCCACATAATACACGTCCTCGTCTTAACGGAAAATACCCCGCCGCTCGGCACATCAGGGTTTCGCGTAGTCGTGAGAGTCGACACGTAATCTTCAAAGTCAAGATGTGCAGTCTCGTCTCTGATCTCGCACTTCGTCTGCTTCGGTCCAAGACTCGCAGTAAGAGGCTTGATATAAGACATGTTGCGGGCAAGGAGTTTGGAGCCGGGCGTGGTAGGTGCCCAGTCGGATACTTGGATATCTAGAGGAAAGGGTCAGCGACTTCCTCAAGATGGCTTGTTTGCAACGCACCAAGCAACTTCTGGTTGACTGCCAAAAAGTCCTTCATGAACCCGCTGGCGAACATCAGATTGTAAATACGGTCCGGTGTCCCAGGGAAGATCGCTTCCATCGCAGTCTGGGAGAAATGCAAGCCCTCCTTCCCGCAAGCACAAGCGGTAGCTTTGCGCTGCGTCACCGCGGCCCCTGGGCCGGATATAGCCCCGCCGATGATAGTCCCCTCCGCGATGTTCCCAACTACACCCTCCAAAGATCCCGAGCCAATCGAAGCAGCGTCGCCCGGTCGTGCGAGACGCCAGATGTTGTGTATCACGTCGAAAGTCGTGTCGCGAGAGAGGAATGACGCAAAGGTATAATCCGCGCGGGCAGTTCCGACGCGGATGGCGTTTGGGATAACGAACGCGGTCATTTTCTTCTCCAGAGTCGTTATTTCATAAAAAGGTATCATTAACTGCGGAGCCGTCAGACGCCCAACATGCACGCGTGAAGCCAAACACTCACGTCAGTAACCCACCCAAAAATGTTGGCGTGGAAGCAAATGTGGTTTTCTGAAACGTAAATCCTCCCCTGGATCAATATCTCCCGTTGAAGAGCGCAACCGTAATCTCCACGGATAAAGTCAGAACGAAAGAAGGGGAAATGAACGAGCAGGCTCACCCTCAATAAGATAGTCTCCTTCCGGAATTCCAGGGAACAGCTCGTGAAAGTCCGCGTTCCTTTTGTTGCTGGCGACGGCGAACCCAGTAACGGGAATATCATCCTCTCCCAAATCCAAGTCCTCCAAATCGCTCCCGCTGTCGCCGTCGGAATCACTGCCGCTGCCGTCCTCCGAGCTCTCCTCGAGCCCGGAATAATACCCTCCATGCTCATCCGGAAAATACGCCTCTCCCGCATCCCCGTGGCTCGCGACCGAGCCCGTCGTGCGCCGCCGCACATGGTCCGTCGTCTTCTCCCGCTGCGGTTTCCCATTCACGCCCGTGGCGTACCGCTTGTGCTTCGGCGGCATTTCCGGGCTCGCGGTCAGCTTGCGCGGGTTCTGAATGGGTGACGTCACCAGCGACGGGCTGCTCCTGTTCTCGTTCGTGTTCATCACCTGCGGGCTGAGCGTCGACTGGTGCGGGGCCGTCATGCCTGGGTTCGCCATGGCAAGGCCGGAAGCAGCGATCGCACCCGCCAAACCCATGGGCTTCTTCGGGGTGCTGCGCCGCCAGGGGCGCGACGTCGGCTTTTTCTTTTGACCCTGCGACGTGATCGAGAGGACGTCCGTGTCGCGCCGGCTTGGCCCGGTCGCATGTGAAGAAGACGACGCGGGGCTCGTTTGTGGAAAGTCGGTAGGCCGCAGTGCCTCCGGTGAGTCCAATATGTTGGGCTCTTCCTCGTCTGGAGTAAAGCCAGACGAGGAAGCGGGAGAAGTCGCAGCGCGACTGTGAGCTGAAGTGACAGGAGCTGTTGCCGGAACTGGGGGGACTGGGGGCGCGGCGGGTGCATGTTGTTGTGGCTGCTGTTTCAGCGACTTGTTGGATGTCTGGCGCCGGACGGGAGGGAGACCATTTGTGACCATCTGAGGGGACGACTTTGGAGTTTTTTCTGAGCTCTTGGGGGTCGGCGGACGAGGAACCGCCACGGGAGCAACAGGGACCGGTTTCACGGGAACGGGAGGACGACCGGTAGGAGTGGTTTCATCCGTGTGCGGCAAGCCGTCGATCTGTTGGCCATTTGTTTGGACAGTGTGTTTGGACGTGGGTAGAGCAGGCACATCGCTGCTGTTTATTACCGGCGACGGGGGTATTACGGTAACGCTCGGGTTCGCTGAGCTGTACATGGCGTTAGATTTGTTGGAGTTTGCAGTGCCGTTCGAATATGTGGAACTTGCGGCAAAGGTGGAGGTGTTCCGAGAAGAGTGGTCAACGGACGAGGGCGTCCTACTGCGGGAAACGGGGGACGGGGGCGAAGGGGAGCTCAAGGAGCGGTCTCGTGTCCCTGTCCCTGACGCTGGCGATTTGTTTACGAGCTTTGACAGAAAATTCGGGGCCATGATCTACTTGCTGCGAAATGTCCGGATGGACGTCGCGGAGGGACGTTGGTGATTCCGAGGGACTTGTTTTCAAGATCTGCAGTAAACTCATTAGTCGGCACACGATCTTTAGATTCAGGATGGGATAAGATACAACAAACAACTCATGTGTACGATCGCGAAGATTTGAGGGAATAAGACAGGAAAGCAAATACAACACACCTCTACCAGTGTCCGGTACTACGCAACCTTACTTGAAGCAAAAGTATGTGGCCAATGACACCGAATCTGAACAGGGCAAAGGTCAAATATGATGTGATGTTGGAGCGGGGCACTAACCACAAGCCGTAAGCCGCAAATGGGCTCTGTGCGCTTCCTCCACTTCAGCACTCGAGGCTGAAGGCTACTACTTATTGAACTTCGGTGCTGATACAGTTATCAGTGGAAGCGAAGACAGTCGTGGTGGTCCAGCGTACTTGGGGGCCTCTCGTTGTAGTTTTCGTGCCAGGGCGTTACTGAAGCAAGACTAACAGGAAGAGAGGAACGCGGAGAGCGCTGGCCGTTGGCTGAACCCTATGCGGAGGAACAGATGGTGCAGTGATTGAACATCTCCTGATCCGAGCGCTCAGTCTCACACTGCCACTGAAAACATACAAGGTGCTCGTCAATTATATTCCTACTCAGACACAAAAACACTCCAGGCGTTCTCGATGGTCTGAAAAGATTGGTCTCTGTCAGCCAGATATCGTCTGTTCTTCACGAAAATCATCGACGACGAAAATTCATCCACGACTCTTGAACTCACTGCTCGAAATACACTCTCTAGTGCAGGATTTTGTTTCCGAGCTCAACTCACCGAAACTTCTGTCAGATATGACTTGCGGCATTAGCGCTGGACCCACAGACGTCTACTCTTTACACGTTGTGAATCTTCTCAATTTCCGACTCAAATCTACATATTCGACCAAACAAAGTATTTTAGCGGCCAGTGGTGGGACCCAGCCCTGTACAGAACGTATCCCGACCAAGTACTTGCCATTCACAGTTATCAAACTTTGTCAAGTATGGACTCCCCAGGTATGCGGCTCCGAGTCTTGTCTCAGGCTTTTGGGGCTTTCTAAAAACTCGGAGAATTCCAGTTTCCCCTAAGAACGCGTCGTTCCGAGCCCAGATCGAAACGACTTTGGGGATATATAGATCCTACCCTGAAAAATACCGACTCTGGTCGGAATACAAGGGGGAGCACGTTTACCCGGAGAACCGAAGCAATGTCGTTTTCTGGTACGGCCGGAACCAACAACCCGGCGAACTTCAAGCGCCACCAAGGTTTTGTGTACGGCTGCTCAGAGTCGACGAACCTGACACACTTGCGTGGAAGATCGTGCATTACGAGGCAGACCTCCCGTACTACGACGAAAACCTTGAAATTACCGGGGACGATATCATCCGGCAAATACCTTTCATAGAACAGCCAAACGACGACGACGACGACGAAGAGGACACGGACGAAGACTGCACCGCCCAACTCGCGCTTCTCCCCCTCGTGGACTACGAGCCCTCGATACACTTTGTCAAAAAAGCCCGCTTCAAGGCAGAAATCCTAAACCTCCTCCGCTGTAAGGGCTCCCCGCACATCGTCCAGCTTCTAGGCCGGAGCGCCGACAACCATCTCGTCTTTCCGCGATACAAGCTCGATGTGTACACGTTTGCCATCCACTACAGCCTGAGCCGGTTTCTAACCATCGGATTCGTGAAACGGCTGCTGCTCAGCATGATCGATGGCGTAGCGTACCTCCACTCCCTGGGCATCATCCACGGCGATCTCACCGCGAGAAACCTCCTGATGTCGGGGGATCTCTCGAGTTCCGACCCAGAGCCCGCGGTCGTCATTGCCGACCTCCAGTGCTTCGCCGCGTCGTATTCCGCCGCCCCGGAGCTTCGCGTTCGCAGCGGTTGGTGGGACATGTCCACGTTCTCACCCGCGAGCGACATCTATGCTCTGGGAGTATGTCTTCGCGAGTTCATGCTTCCTGTCCACCATCGGAGCAGCATGATGGGATTCGATGTGCCCGTACCGTTCAAAGACATCTACGAAGCCTGTACGCAAGAACTCCCTCAGAATCGTCCCAGTCCGCCGGTGCTTCGTCAGATGGCTCTCGACATCGAAGAATAGATGGATTTGAATTTGTACACGATGGATATACTACCATTCATTATGTTCTCTAAATACAATTGACCCTACATTCAGTTCGATCCACTCGACGAGGCGGCCGTCAGCGGCGGCGGCCCAGCCTCACTCGTACTCCCATACCCCCCCAAATGCTTGGGGATTCTAGAGCGTCCCCGCCGTTCTTCCTCCTCTATGTCTCGTGCTGTCCTCACCGGCGACTTACCCTTCGGATTAGCAAGCGGGCTTTGGACAAGCAGCGTCGCCGTCAAAGCGACAAGCAGAATCCCAATCGCCGCGCCAAATACAGCCTTGGGGAAAATGGCAACCGTTTCGCTGTATATCAGTCCGAACAGCAGAGGCTGCAATTGAAATCTATATCAGCACTGCGAATGGAAGGAAGCAGAGGAGCAAGATAATTCATACTCCGAGGATCATCTGGCCTGTACAAGAACAAGAGAGTCAGGACTCGCGGAGCTGCACGGAAGGAGAGCGCGCTCATCCGTACCGATCGCTTGCAGTACAGCAAGGGCACCGAACAGGCTTCCGGACCCCATATCGGCAACGACAGGCGCCACGCCTTCCACGCCTTCCACGCCTTCCTCAGACTCGGCCGCGATCAAGGCGCGCGCCTGCACGATGCAGAGCGCGAGGCTCTGCACGGCCGGCACCAAGCCGGCGCCCCAGCTCGCCATCCAGCTGGAGACGACGAATAGCGCCTGCGAGTTGCGGAACTGCGCATCGACGCTGGCAGCCCCCCCAGCCGACGCGGAAGTCAGGGCAAGCTGCGAATGCAGCGGCGCCGGCGCGAGGACGATGGCCGTGTTCGCGACGATGTCTATGCAGAGCGAGATGCGCGTCAGGCGGAGATCGAACTTGATTTCACGGGAGAGGTGGTCTTTGGTGGGCTTTGGCTTCGCGGCTTTGACACCTGGGATAGCCGGGGCCTGCGGGAGCTGGGACTTTGGCTTGAATATGGTGATGACGACTTTGGGCAGGGCATCTCAATACTCGAGCTTTACGGGGGCGAGCGGTACGCACGGGGAAAGACAAATAACAGAAAGAGGGCCCGTCCGCCGCCTACAAAGAGGTCCGTTCAGCGTTGCGAGACAAGAGGTGTCGGTCGACTCACCCATGAAAGAGATGTAATAGGAAAGCTGCTCAGGGCCCCAGCTGTAGACATGTTTACCGTACAAATATTTGATCTGGTACAGGCCCTGGTCTTCCATTAGTCGACGGCCCATTTTATTCTAAAGTGTGATACTCACAGCGGAAAGAAAGTACGAGAACAAGGCTGAGGCTAGCAGGGTCAAGCTCCAATCTTTTCGTTTGCGCGTCGATCCTTCGATATAAATGGGAACAGGCAGGAAAAACGCAAGCGGTTTCAGTAGGCCTCGAACGACCCCAACTTTGGCGGGCGGCTCTGGAAGCTCCTCGGAGGTACGATTTGGGCCCTTGCCCTTGCTGCGCCCAGACGCCAGATCCCGCTTTTCCTTGCTGACCGATTCGGGGAAAACAAAGAGCATGAGGCAAAAGTTGATCAAGGAGCCGAAAGCGGCGACCCAGAAAACTGAAGTAACCGACTGGCTGGCCTGGTGTTGGGGTAGGAACGTGATCGGATGCCGGATGAGCCACCCTCCGATGATGGGCCCCAGCTATACACGGTGGTTTCAGTACTGTGGAAATGAACGATAGAAGAACATGTACACTGAATCCGAGATAGGTGACGCCCGTGAACCGGGAAAAGACAGAGGCTCGACTTCCGCTGGATGTGCAATCCGAGATATACGCGGCGGTGCCGGAATGGAGGGACGACCACCCTCCCAGCAACCCCTCTATGAAGGGGGCGATGAGAAGCAACTTGTGACCATGCGCAGAGAGCGGAGAGGATGGTGTGGAGGCAAGGATAAAAGTCAGATCCCTGCCAGATCATAATCAGTAAACTTGAGGGCATTACTATTAATACGAATTGAGATACGTTAGGAACAGCCCAAAAGTCGCGATTGCGAGAACCTTAGTTCTACCGTGACGCTCGCCGAAGTGGCCCCACCATCCAGTGGTCAAAGCGCTGAGGAGGCCCATGGTAGCTTTAATATCTAGGTCGGTTACTATTTTGGCGGTGAATTTAAAGGATATTACTGGTGAAAATTGCCTGGATACGAGCTGTTGAAGGTAAACACCAAGCCATGGACAGCAAGAAGGCACTTGCCCGCACCAGCCTGCACGGCTGGATCGGATGTACATTGAGGAGTCGGAAGTTGTCGGAGCTCTTCAACAGTAACCAGAAATTCGAATGGACCGCTATCATGATAGATGGGCGTTTCAAGCAGCGCGTTGGTGTGGTTGTGATTTTCATGAAGCCGGGCGCACGATAACTGTGTGAAAACTTCAACCCTTGGGGCCAGAGTCATACCTCTGACCAGGGCAGCAGTAATCGCAAACGGCAGGAGCCTGATACAAGTGAGCAGACGAAGACGCGTCAGTCTGGTTCCTACCATAGTGGTCGCGCACGGTAGAAGGGTTTCTTCCTTGGAACCGCTGCGGAATCGGCGAGAAGGGGCTCTCTCTCAGGATGGATGATCGAGCGAGAGCGCGAAGGGAAGATGGCAACCAGGGGGTCGGACTCGAAGGACTGTTCGACCTCTTGGGTCCAGGATTGCTCGCTGGACATGGCGTTGGGAAAGTGAGCGTGGAACCGACATTCCGCCGGGGTGCGGCAAACGCGATCCTATCTTGCTAAGTAATGCTAATGGTTGATAGCTGATTTTGGATCGATGACGAGGCAGTATCATGTCAGTTTGCGGAGATCTAGAATCTCTCCGCGCCGACTCTGCCGCGGCCCCGGTTTGTACTGTTGCTTTCAGGGGGAACGGTACGACGAGAGAATAGAATGGAACGAATTTGAGGATATCTGAGACTCGAAGCAACCCGAGCGTAAGCTCGAGAACAAGGATAGGAGGGGAGTCGGAGAAAAAAAAACCTCCGGATTTTCGAGGAACAGATCAGTGGCTATGTCTTCAACGATGACTCAGCAGCCTCATCTCTGAGCCGCAAGTTGCGGAAAACCAGGCCCTTTTCAGCCCTTTGCGCTTTGCCTACTGCGCAACTATCTTCAGAGGCATTCCGAGTCGACAATGTACATGTACAACGAAGGCTTGTGGTTCATTTGCCTGGTATTTCAAAAGCTCCTTCCGTCCGACTCAGAGCTGGACTCGGAATAAATCTCGTCGAGTCCTCCGCACCATTATATGTACCCACTGGCGTGTTTGTGCAGACGGGACAGACGGTGGGAAAGATACACTATCGACGTCCACTGGACTGAATCTGTCTCATGTTGGAAGGTACGGCACTGATACTTGTTGAACTGCGATCTGTACTGCGATCAAGGCCCGGGTGCATTGATAGGAATTGCTCTGAATCCCGTTTCTTCGCGGATAAAGTTCAACTTGATATTCTGGGAGGCGTAGTCGGATCGCGCAGCCCACCCAGCTCTCCCTTAAAGCCTCTCTCTGTCCTCCCATTCAACCGCACACAGTCAGCCATTGTTTTATGCTCACAGATGTGATAACCTACATGAAATCTCCCACAGCCAACCCCGCATCCTCCGCCGCTATGATGATCGACGACAAAGTCCCTCAGCCTCCAATTGACAACGAAGCCCCTCATTATCTTCCTCCCTCATACGCCGCCGTGCCAGTCGTTGGATCTGCACCAACTGTTATTCCTTCCACCCCCGTCAGCGAGGCAGAATGGCGGGCCAAGCTGCAGAAGCTACAAAAGAAAATCCGGCGAAACAACTGGACGAACCGCGGCGACGAAGCCCAGATCGTGGCCTCAATGCGAGACCTCGCTGCGACCCACCCCGACCCGGAGGTGCAGACCTATTGGACTCGCCGGGCGGACGACTTCGAGCGGGCGCCGGACACCGACAAGAAAGCCATCCTTGTTGATATCGCAATCGCTATGGGCACCATCCTCGCTGCCCCGCTCGTCATTATCGCAGCCCTCATGTCGGGCACTGCGACGGTGCTGAGGGCGTCCGGCGATCTCCTGACGGGCGGGAGAGTTAACCAAATGTGGTCAAAGTAAAGCAGTTGTCTGTCTGTAAGCGAATTCTTTCATCCTTTACCGCCGTGTCTCTGACATCCCGAATCCAGCTTCACTTCAAGAAATACAATGGTGTCCGATTGGAGCACGCTGGATCCTTTCTGGGCATGGGTTGGCGCAAGGCCACGATGAGAGGGCTGGTCGGAGCCCCGTGTATCACTTCGAGTACTTGGTGTTTCATTAACTTATGTATGATCATCCTCTGTATATATTTTCATTCTTTCCAACAAGGAGGAGGAGATACAAGTACCAGTGTCTGTACCATATCCAAAATTGCAACTACCAATTGCATATGCATCTGTGTTGAACACTGTCGCGACGAAGCTTAAATAAATATCAAAACGTTGGACCGAGATAGTACGGTTCTACATGAAAAAAAAAAATGGGCTCCCGCTAGGACTTTCGACGAGCTCGTGGGCCTAGTAGGCGGGTGTGAACGTAGGTTGACGTTCAAGAATCAAGGCTTCAAGCTGTGTGTTCAATTATTTTTTAATCTCTCGCGACGCGATTGGGGCTGAGGTGATCACGTCTCACATTCGCCTTGAGGAGATATGTAGTAGCTGCATCAATGCACAGTAGCTGCTGCATCTCTGCGCCGCAGTACATAGTGGTGATCCGATGATCCGCAAATATGGTCTGCCTACACCATCATGATCCGCTGATCCGCCCCGTGAGAGCGACGATCATTGTCGATCGCTATGACTAAGCCCGTTTCTTTTCGTACCGCCGCAGCACACAAGCTTTCCTTAAAACCTCAGACTCTGTCCGCACAGGTTAGCCGATCTTCTGTGTTCAAGACATGATATCGAACATGAACACTTCCACAGCGTCAGGCAAGATGCTGATCGACGAGAAACTTCCCCCTCCTCCCTCGTATTCCGCCGTCGACTCTCAGGCTGGACCATCAACGCCCCCCGCCACCACTAATGTCGACGAGGCGGAATGGCAAGACAAGCTTGCCAAGTTGCTGCAAATGAAGTACGGGGAGGCGGAATGGCAGGCGAAGCTGCCCGAGTTGCAGAAGAAAATCGACGAGGCGGAATGGAAGATGAAGCTGCACGAGCTGCGGAAGAAAATTCGGAAATACAACTGGACGAAACGCGGAGACGAGGCCGCCATCATCGAATCAATGCGAGACCTCGCTGCGAGCCATAGTGACCCGCAGATTCAGGCCTACTGGACTCGCCGCGCGGACGACTTCGAGAGAGCCCCCGAAGTTAATAAGAAAGCCATGCTGCAGGATGTTGGGATCGGCCTTGCTATGCTCATTGCGTCCCCGTTTACAATTAGTGCTGCCATCCTCATGGGGACCGGTGTATTGTTGAAGGCGTCGGGAGATCTCCTGATTGGCGGTAAGAAGAACAGAATGTTGTCGGTGTAATGCGTTTTTCCTGTGAGCGGAATCTCTCGTTCCTATTCCATCTCTAACCTGTTGAGCCTTCCCAGATACCACTCGTTGAATACTTTCATACTCGCTTTCGATTTGCTCGGAGTGCATTGGCACGATGAAAGGGCACCGCTATGCTCTAAGGACTCACACGTACCATAACTAACTGCATAATCCTGTGTATATCCTATCCAACAAATGTACGACCGTTCATATCTAAAAATTCAACCAAAAAGTCTGCAAGTCGTATATGAGCATATCTTCATGTTCGAGAGCCTTACACTATCCCAAGAGGTGGACAACGCAAACGTCGGGCCCCGTAGCTGCGGCAACTCGCAATGGAGCAGCTTCGCTTTGGCACATAATACCTTTTGCCCAGTTCAAGAACCAAGCCCTCTCCGCCGGCCATGGCGGAGCTGGCCTCGAGAGTTTCGACGTTCCATAGGCTCGGTGCGCAGGCGGGGCTCAGCGGTGCCTCCACCCGGCTCGCCCACCGCACAGCGTAGCCATTCTGAACAGAGTTGGTCATGAGGCGGAGCATCACCTCGCCGTCGACGAGGTGCGTGTCGAGATACACCCGGCGGTCTAATTCAACGTATCCGACGTCCTTCCAATGTGCCAGCGGCGCCGGAGATGTAAGGTTCTGCTGCGTGTCAGCTACATATATATCTCGAGCGCGAAAATCATCGGCGAGCGTACTTCCATACCAGCGACTCCCAGGCCTGGACGGGGAGCGCGTGGATAAACGCGTACCGGAAGATATACCGTGTCTCAGTTTCAGTAAAGTCGATGAAGCCGCCGTGTTCGGAGGCTCCATTGGGGAACTCCTGTGTGAGGCCGGTGACGCCCGCCGTATAGAGAGACCTAAAACGGGGGTGATTTTCTCCGAGGATCTGAGATGATTCATGAGAGAGAGGGACATACCATATCCTTGTACTTAAAACCGACACGAATTTTGAACCGTCCATTGTTAAACTAAGATACAACAAACCTCAGTGCCTCATTCTTGGCCGTGTTATCCCGTTTCTCGTTGCTTGCGTTGAAGCTAGGCTTTGTGCGAACCCAAAGACATACTGAGCAGAAAAATGGTGAGTGATCCGAGGGTGAGAATCGGTTAGAGTCAGTATGGCAGGCGTTGAATAAACAGTATACAAGAGCGCGCCGGGGGCGCGACCCGGCACTTCACCCGAGTCCTGAACATGATCAGTGCGTTGACTTTTGCGCGACGGTGCCCCGGAGACTTAGTGAGAGCCTTCAGAGATCGACAAATTATGTTTCGTCCCATTGCTAAATGTTGGAGTTTGAGCCTTTAATTTTAAAAGCCTTTCAACGTGAGGAAGCCGCTAGATTCGTCGCCGTCGTCGTGGCAGTCTACGTGTTCCACGTCCTCCGGTGCCAAACTGCGGCGATCTCCTGGCTTCAGACAACGCAATTTTACAAATAGGGAGATTTGCTTTGCCAGCGCATGAGTGGGTCCCAAAAACGGGGTCGTGGGGCGCCAGTACACCATCAAGGGATGTTTTTTATCCCGTTTTACGCCAGCCTCTGTGCGAACCCAAGGATGCAATGAGCAGAGAAACGGCGAATGATCCGGGGGTAATAATCATTTAGAATGCTCGTTGTGGGCGTCGAAGAGAGATCCTTGTGCCAGTGCGTGAGTGGTCCCAAAAAGCGGGGTGAATTTTCCCCAACGAAACCTAGCCTGGAATTCGATGCTACCCGGCAGACACGACATGTACCCGAGCAAAGACTTGAAGTGAGAGACCGAGCGAGGTTTGTGCAAAAAATCTGGAGAGACAAGACGTGAAGCTTCATTTCGAGCCCCTGGCGGGAACAACGAGTTTGTTCGCAGGGTTGAAGGCCGAGACGTGGCCGAGACACTGAGCAAGACTCGGAGGTGCCGCAGATGGGGACAGTGATAATGAACTTGGAATGTGGTTGCTATCGACGCGAGTTTGCAACGATCATCGCGCGCAGTCAGCGACTCGTTTCACTGCTCCGATGCGAGCAACCCATTCAAATCGTAAGTAAGTCGAACGTGGACCAAACACTGACCAAACGTGGACGATGAAAAAAAAAATTGGCGATCAACGTTCCGCCCGCCAACTTGACAAAGCGCCTTTGCCGCTGATGTCGATCCGACAATATCCATCTTCCTCCTGAGTGGTCGACCCCATCCTAGTTGGTCCTGGGAGGCTCGCATCAGGAAAAAATAAATTCTACGTAGTTAAGGCAGCATCCATGTAGTCATCTGTAGCCATTGTAGTCGCACGATTAGATCTGTAGCCTGATGTAGCTGTCTATATTCAGTATGGGAGTGTACATCAGCAATATGAACCACGTACTCAATAGAGGAACTACACGATGTGTGTAGACAACGGAGCCAACATTGAACAATATAGCTTGGCTTTCGGATCCTGGCTTTCAGGCCACAAAATGATTGAATGCATTGTTCCGAGACATAATATTGGGTTGGAGGGTTGGCACTATCATTACAATTGACCAACTGGTTGTCCTACATGATGCCTTTGCACTGGCACATATACTTGGCTGAAAGATGAGCTCAGAATGTACTAAGTCCTCTGTTGCAATCAGCTGCAGAGACCTAATCTAGTGGCCTCATTGGAACAACCTTAAGTGCTTCTGTAGTCTACTGGTCTGTATGTCGTCTTTACAACAATAATAAATTTGAAAAAAAAATGTTCTGTCTGAGGTCCTGAGTTCGATCCTGCCTGTCAGTACTTAATAAAAACAGTTACAACACGCTGGAAATAAAAGTAGGGAGTACAGCATGTAAATGTTTTGTTATTCTTTACTGCTCATCCCCTCCTCCCCAACGAGCTTTGGTAGGCCTTCAATAAGGCGGAATAAGGCGGCTGGCTGCCTTCACCACAGTTGACAATGGTATCCGGCCGCTTCACCACAGACAACTACATGACTTGCCAGTTGGCTACAGGTGACTACATATGGCTACACAGATGTCACGCTTGGCTATGGATGCCATATAAAGGGGTACCTAGCAACGAGGCTACATAAAATACATGGCCTACATGGACCTCTGTCGTTGTATCAGTTTTTCCTGATGCGGAGGCTTAGAGAGTCCGACGTAGGCTTATCACAAAAACGCGAGATAGGCGCCCGTGTTGCACGCGATATTGCCCAAATTAGGTCGAATGAGGCCCCGGGTGAATGCCAAGTGGGCGTTGTCATCAGTTCGGAGGAGACAGGCACCGACCAGCTTGCCAGCACCATAACAAATAACGATGGCGCTAAGGGTGGGTTTTGCTCTTTGCTCGCAGCAGCTCCGTCGCGATGATGTCCTGGTTATCGAGACATCGCCCCAGGCGACGGGGAGCCAAAAAAGCGGTAGAACAGTCTAAGCCGCGCCCCTCGGCGTCGACGGTCGAAGACGTGGCCATGGGCGGCATCTCCAGCGCCGTTCCCCAGCGTTCTCCCGCGTTCCGTGCTAGGCGTCGAGACACCGATGTCACACTGGTAGACGGGTCAGAATTCAATTCGGACTCTGAGTCCTTTCTTGACGCCGATCCCAAAATTCCGCTCGCGCGCTGTGCCAGCCCGGACAGCTTTGACGGTCTCCCAATCAAAAAAGAAAAGGCGCCTCGCAAAGCTGTAAAAGTTTCAGTAAATCCGGATGACCCCTCTCTTTGGAAAAAATTGCACGAAACTGGGACGCAATGCTTTGGTCCTGTTCCGTTGGACTGCGAGCCGCCGGTCAAGGTGCATCGGTCCAAGTGGGGCAAACTCGCTTCGGGCACAACCCATTCGATTGGGACCATCCTCGCATCCGTCGTTGTCATAGGCGAAGCTTCCAATATCCCTTACTTGAAGGGTCTTGCTGGTATTATACTATTGGTTTCAAATTCTGTTCAAGTAAGTTTTCCATATGCGTTTGAGAAATCTGCTCATAGATTATCGATAGGCTACAGAAGAAAACAAAGTCGGATGCATACGGTTATCGAAAATGGTTATCGAACTGGCTTCTGTTGCTGCACGGCAGGTAGAAGAGGGAGACCCTCACCAGTTATCTTTGGGCATGCAAAGCCTCGGCCGGTATGCTCTGCCTTGTTCCATTGTATGTCTCTGACCATCGTCGTAGAGGGTTTACTCGCATCCTTCAAGCTTTGCAGGAGAGCAAGAAACGCTCTTATACTCGGCGCTTCCTCGAGGCGATGAACGATAGCGATCTTTTACTACAATGTGAGAAGGAGCTTCAGCATTGTCTAGATACATTTCAAGTATGTTGTGTCTACCCGGCATGGCCGTATGCTAAAATTGAACTCGACAGATACGGTCGCATATCGTAACAAACGTCGCCATTAAGCGGAAGGACACTGCCGATGCAGCATTTGAAGACCAAGTCACAAACGCGCTCCTTCCCGTCAAGAACCTGCTCGCACACAACATCTCGCCTAGTGATCATGTACGCCTTCCGTTTTTTTTTCCTTCCCGAGATCCTGCGACTCACTCATAATCGTTTAGGTTTTCGAGGATACGGATGAACCCTTTGACCTTCCTCCGATGCCTCAGATATTTCGGGGCCGCAACAAGGAACTTTCCGAGCTCGCTGGAATGTTTGCACAACCCTACCAGGCTCACGCAGTTCTCATGGGCCAAGGCGGCGCCGGCAAATCGAGTCTGGCTCTTGCTCTCCTACACCAATCTCAAATAGTGGACACCTATCGTCATCGACGCTTCCTCGTCAAATGCGATTCAGCCAAGGGTTCCTCGGACCTTCTTTCCTGTATCGCGTCTGCGATGGGCTTGCCAGCGATCCGAGAAGGAACCAATTCATCCGGATACAAAGAGACGATAGTCACGTCGCTGGGGTGTTCTCCAACTCCGTGCCTCGTCGTATTTGATAATCTTGGTGAGTTGCGCTGCCATTTCTCCCACCGTGCCTAATATGATTGATATTAGATGGCGCTTGGGACCCTCCCGCGACAAGGCTGGAGGTCGAAGATCTCCTTACCGAGCTGTCAAACATCCCCACCGTTTCCTTGCTCATCACTCTACGCGGCACACAGCGCCCACTTGGTCCGGCCTACACCAAACCGTACCCGGCGGTCGTCGGACCTGTTTCCCCCATAGCTGCCCGCGAAACCTTCTTCGCCATTTCAGACGTCGCGGAGGACGGCGAGGATGCCCCGCTCGTCGATGTACTATTGCACATGGTGGGATTCCTCCCGATGCCCGTCACCCTTCTCGCCCAACTCACCCAGTACGAGCCACTCCCCTTCTTGATGGAAAGCTTACGGGAAGAGGGGACGGCGATGCTCTGCAGCGTGGACGTCAGCATGGAGGAGTCCATCGAAGCTTCTTTGTATAGCGCCCGGGTCAGCGAGTGTCCCGCTGCACTAGAAGTTCTGGGGGTCCTGGCCAGGTTTCCGGATGGAACTCCCAAGACCGAAGTTACTGCCCTCGTTGTCGGAGGAGGGAGATTGCCCAGGGCGATGGTGAACAAGTGCCTGAGCATCCTCCACAAGACTTCTTTAGTAGTGGTCGCTGGCCAGGAGAGGCTGAAAGTCCCGGAAGTCGTGCGCATGTACCTCGAGCGCCATGTCCTTGATGGAGGGCGTTTCAAAAGTTCTGAAGACCTTGCGTGTTATTGAATACGCGGTCCCAAAGGTGACTTCACCGTGTTTGTTTCCCCCGCAGAGGCTGACGGGTGCATTTACGCAGAGATCTTCATATAACGCTGGATGCGTCAATTTAATACAAGTTAATCAAGATACCACCAACATTATATACCACCATCAAGTTATAATGCGTTCTAATTGTTGGTATGCAACTACAACTATGCCCTATTGAAAGCACGGACCATTATATCCATGTATTCGCCGACGCGGCTCATTTATCTTATTGTAACATGCGAAATCAAAAAATCCAAAGGAAAATTGTATTGTACACTTTATGCTCGACGCGCATCAGGAACCGCGTATCCTTCTTGAGTTCCGCTCTTCCTGTTTATACAGGCAATACGACTCTTCCAAGATGGGATGGGATTGTAAGGAAGCGTTGCCGGCACTGGGAATAATCCGCCGGATGGGCCGGACGCCCCTTAAGGCCTCCATTATCAGATCTCTTAAGAGAATGTGTCGCGCCTTGCTTAAGGCCTTCACCTTCACTGCGTAAATTTACCTTAAGGCCCTACATTTAATCTGATTTGCTGGGTGACACAGGGGACAATGAATTCAAGTAGTGTCACATTCAATTGAAAAGAAAGGCCACACTCCTTCTGGAAGTTCCTTCCATAGCGATAGTTTTTTTTACGGGGACATCAAGGCACCCTAATTTTTTTGTTTCCTTAAGCAGCTTGTTTCCCCTTCTGCTTAAGTGTTGTGCAATGCGTGTACCTTAAGGAACCTACCACATATCCTGCTTAAGTTGCCTGTACTATTTCATCCTTAAGGAGTCCGGACTGCAAGGTCCTTAAGGTCTGCCGCGTTCCATCTCCTTACAGCCGATCCGGAAAGTAATGAGAATAACTTTTTTTTTTTTGCGCGCGTTCTCAATTTGGCAATTCCAAATGCAGGCAGTCGTGGGTTCGATTCCTGGCGCCGCACTTTTTTTCAACAGAAAGTCCTTCCTTCAAACTGCACTTTGGGTTCAAGATTAGGATACCAGCTATTGGGAAAATATGTTGCAAGCTCTATCCGCTGCCACAGAGGAAAAACCTTCGATTGTGACTTCTGATCTGATCGGTTTGGGTGTACACGCTCCGAGTTGCATCAATAAATTTACCAGAGCCCGACAGGAATAAAATATGAACACATGTCTTGGGCATATGGAAATCTACTCATGAGCTCTCCTTATGTACCCTTCTTTACCTAATGGCTGCTCAATGTGAATCAAAATGAACTGATTTGGATGGATAAACTTCGATCGGATTACTTTGGTCAACGTCAACCCATTATCACACTCAATAAACACCCAAGCTGAGGGAAGGATGAGTAGCTAGCCTGAAAAAATTAGTAGAGTACAGTGCAGTGCTGGCACGAATTTGAGTCCGTGATCTGAGTACAACCAACTGATTACTCAATACCACCAGCCACGCACTCTTCTAGTACACATACTAGTACCCACACATATTTATACTGCAAAAATGTCACCAGAGAATGGTACAGTCCGCCCAGACCGCACAAAGAGTTTGAAAAAAATGCACGGGTTCGCGGGATTGAACCCGCGACCGTCTGCATTTAGAATTACTAAATTGAGAACGCGCGCAAAAAAAAAAGTTATTCTCATTACTTTCCGGATCGGCTGTAAGCAATTCTAGGAACCACATCCTTAAGTTGAAGGGCAGTTGACAACCTTAACCTTAAGGAACCCACAGACTTCTCTCCTTAAGGGGTCCAAGGTTGCAGGACCTCAAGCACACACGGATTCTCAGCCAAAATATTCATCTATTTGTAAACCCGTTGACGCATTTACTACTGACTGACTACTTACATCGTTACGATCGTGACCTTCGTCACGATCCTTTCTTGTCTCTTACCACCACCTGTACGCGTACTCCGACTTTCTTGATCACATAGCCCGGTTTTATTGTTCTTCCTGTCCGAGTCTCTTTCTTGAGTGTTACTCCCCCTAGTGAGTTTCCACTTTTTGAACAATAGCCTCCGTCGCTAGTACCCCTGCTGTGCATCAAGATCTTCATATCTTGATTGCTGATCCTTGGCGATCTCTCCGATATCCCCTCGCGGGCGAGCGCCATACCCCACCGACCTTCCAGCGGTGAAATTCTGTCCGTAGAGCCAGACCCGCTCACCATCCGTCCGTATCCAGACACCAACGTGTGCACAGCCACATCGATTTCCCTCCGATAAATTTTCCTCAAACTGTCGCGTCGAACACCGTCCGTGCCCGTCCCTCTCGTCACGCGCAGCGCGAAGAGAGCCGCAGAACCATCTCCAGAACCCGAGTCGCTGCTCACGCCTCTCGTATCGTCTCCGCTGGCGCCACGTACCCCATCGCTGCCGCCCTCTACTCCGTCCCCGCCGCCAGCACGACGCGAAAGGACCTTTTCGTCAGATTCCTCCTCGAATTACTCTTCCTCTCCAACATCGTCTCCTACACGTCGCCGTCCCGCCATGTCTTCATCCAAGACGGCTACCGTCACCCGCCACACCGGCAAACTCCCCACGTTCCACCGGGGCGAAGTTACGGCGCTGGCGTGTTCCGAATTCAAGGACGCATGTTCTAATTATTTTGCGCACAAAGACACTGCTCCCGAGAAGCAGGTTGGAATCATCCTAGGCTGCTTTGAGGATATCAAGGTCAACAACTGGACCCGTCCCGCGCCTCAGCGTAAACGCCTCCTCGCTCTCACCTTCACCGACTTCATGACAGAGTTCCGTAAGAAATTTCTCCGTTCCAACTGGCAGGAGGCTACTCGCGCCGAGGTCCTTTCCTCGCGCATGAAGGCCACAGAGACCTTCGACGAGTGGACCACGAACCTCCAATCCCTCGCTGCCCTCCTCGCTGATGACGACTCCGCCGACACCGGTTACGCGCTCGACGACAAACGTTTGCGCCACACGATCGAGGCCGGGATGCTCCCGGACCTAAACCGCCGCTACACTCGCCATGCTACAGCCCCGAAGATTGCCGATGACAAGTTCGACGACTGGCTCAAGGCCGTCATCGAAATCGACGAAATTCGACTGTACGAGGATGAGCGCATCGCGACCCTACTCGCCGAGAAGGCCGAGAAGGAGCGAGCCAATGGCGGGGGTAAGCGCAAGGCCCCGAGTTCCACCGTCGACGACGCAGACCACGCGCCAAAGAAGCCCTTCGGCGATTCACGTAAAGGGAACTCAGCTGCGTCGTCTTCCGCCACCGCTACCTTCGTTAACTGTCCCCCCCTCACCGCCGACGAGCGCGAACTCCTACGCGTCAACGACGGCTGCAACAAATGCAGGCGCTTCTTTGTCGGACACCAATCCAAGGCCTGCCCCAACGGCTTCCCCGATCCCGCGGCCTACCAGACGCTGACGCAGGCCGATGCCAACCGTGCCAAGACCGTGTCGAAAGGCAAGGCGGTCGCTGTCGTCATGCCGGCCTTCGACGACGCCGACGACAGCGAGGACGATGACGAGCTCTCTTCTGTGAGTTCTGATTCTTTTCCCTACCGCGTACCGCACCTCGAATGGGAGTGCCTCATCGAGGGCCCCATGTCCAACTTTCCCTTACACATCAAGGTACTGATTGATGACGGCGCGCATCTAGTCCTGATCGACTCCGACATGGTCGACAAACTCGAGCTCCGCCGCTTCAAGCTACATAAACCCGAACCGATATCGCTCGCTATGGCCGCAGACTCTGAACCCATCACGCACCTGAAAGAATTCGTAAAACTTAAATTACATTCCATCGACCAATCTTGGACATCACGTACGATACGCGCGCTCGTCGCACCGAACCTTTGTGCCCCCGTCATACTGGGCCTTCCTTGGCTAGCCCGTAATTCTATTGTCGTAGATCACGCCGAAAGAACGGCCGTTGATAAAAAGTCCGGTTATGATATCTTGAACCCGCCGCCCCCACCGCCGCCTAAGAAAAAATTTGAGAAGCTCCGCGACAAACTGAAGCGCACTAAAGACAACCATAAAGCCGTCGCGCGAGAGCTTTCTACCGTCTGCGAGAAGCGCCGACTGGACATGGAAGCCAGGTCCCTCTTCGAGCCTGTCAAAGAGGTGGACGTAGTTGCCGCTGTACGCGAACGCGTAGAAGTGCTCGCCCATTGGGATGAGTTGAACAAGCGTGGCGACAAAATCCGCAAGGAATTCCCTGTCCTGTTCGAACCGATGCCTCACGTGGACATGCTCCCGACAGATGTTTATTGCGAGATTAAATTGAAAAATGCCGAGCATAATATTGAGACCCGATGTTATCAGAGTCCGCGGAAATATAAGGAAGCGTGGCAGACGCTGATCCAGGGCCACCTTGACGCGGGTCGTATCCGTCCCTCGACGTCGCCCCATGCATCGCCCGCCTTCCTGATCCCGAAAGCGGATAAGACAGTTTTGCCCCGTTGGCTGAATGACTTTAGACCGTTAAATGCGAGCACCATCCGGGACGCATTTCCCTTACCGCGCGTCGACGACATCTTGGCGGATTGTGCGAAGGGGAAGATTTGGTCAACCATTGATTTTACAGACAGCTTCTTTCAGACACGCATGCATCCAGACTCTATCAAATACACTGCAGTTAGCACCCCGCTTGGCCTATACGAATGGCTCGTGATGCCACAGGGATTGAAAAACGCACCTTCGGTCCAACAGAGGCGTGTCACCGCCGCTCTCCGTGAACTGATTGGGAAAATCTGTCATGTTTACCTCGACGACATAGTTATCTGGTCGGAGAACATCGAGGAACATGAAAAACACATCAGATTGGTGTTCGAGGCCTTGAAGAAAGCGAACCTCTACTGTAACCCGAAGAAAACCAAGCTATTCCAGTACGCGATTGATTTTCTCGGCCATCACATCTCCCTGTCCGGGATTGAGGCGGATGTGAAGAAAGTCGAGCGCATCGTGAACTGGCCACAGCCGAAGTCAGCTAGTAATGTCCGCGCATTCCTTGGCCTAGTCAGATACCTCGCGAAATTCCTTCCGAATCTAGCCGAGTGGACACCGACACTAGAGGCGCTGACCACCAAGGAGTGCGACAAAGACTTCCCTGCTTGGACTAAGGCCCACGAAAGGGCCTTCCGTAAGATAAAGAAAATTGTTGTGGGCAGGGACTGCCTCACTACGATTGACCATGACGACCGTGGCAATAACAAAATTTTCGTCACGGCAGACGCCAGTGACAAGCGCTCGGGTGCCGTCCTTTCCTACGGTGAAACCTGGGAAACTGCTCGGCCGGTGGCCTTCGAGTCGATGAGTTTCAAGGGAGCCGAGCTGAATTACCCGATACACGAGAAGGAACTCCTCGCGATCATACGTGCGCTCCGCCGTTGGCGCGTTGACCTGATGGGAAACGAATTCTTGGTGTACACTGATCACCGTACCCTCGAGAGCTTTGACACACAGAAAGATTTGTCGCGCCGCCAAGCCCGGTGGATGGAGTTCCTGCCCCAATACGACTATAAAATAATTTATGTGAAGGGCGAAGACAACACAGTAGCCGACGCCCTCTCACGAACCGAGTTTGACGACCCGACCGAGGCTGAGAAAGCTGCCGCGGAACCATGGGGAGTCGACGAAACTGGCGCTCCAGCGGTAGCTGCTGTTTTGGTCCCGCGCACTGCCACCCCGTTCCTGAGCGCCCAGTGCTTGGCGCGCACGCGGATCAAAGTTCCGGCACGCGAGTCTGTGTCGCCCGTTGCCTCCGTCCTGAATGTCTCCGCGGACGCAAAGCTGCTCGACGTCATTCGCGAGGGCTACAAGACTGACAAATGGTGTGCCAAATTAGCGTCCGCAAGTAAAGGAATGTCAGGACTCGAGCTGCGTCAGCCCGAAAATCTCTGGTACGTTGGGGACCGCCTCATAATCCCGCGCGTTAAAAACATCCGCGAAACCCTCTATCATCTGGCTCACGACGCGCTGGGACATTTCGGCTTCGACAAATCTTATAAGTCGCTCCGTGATGCATACTACTGGCCGAATATGCGCCGCGACCTGGAAGAGGCGTATATCCCCACTTGCCCGGATTGCCAACGCAATAAATCGCGGACAACTCGCCGTGCAGGGCCTCTGCATCCACTACCTATCCCGGACCAACGCGGCGACTCTGTCGCCATAGACTTCATCGGTCCCTTGCCCCCGGACCAAGGTTTCAACTGTCTCGTCACATTTACCGACCGCCTCGGCTCCGACATCCAACTCGTGCCAACCCGGACTGATATCAGCGCCCCCGACTTGGCTTTACTCTTCTTCAACCACTGGTACTGCGAGAATGGATTGCCTCTCGATATCGTGTCCGACCGGGACAAACTTTTCATTTCGGCATTCTGGAAGGCGCTACACAAGTTGACCGGCGTCAAACTCAAAATGTCGACCGCGTACCACCCCGAAACCGACGGTGCCAGCGAACGAACAAACAAAACTGTGAATCAGGCGATTCGTTTCCACGTTGCACGAAACCAACGCGGATGGGTTCGCGCCCTACCCCGCGTACGTTTCGATATGATGAATACTGTGAATGCATCTACTGGTTTCTCAGGCTTCGAACTCCGGATGGGTCGTTCTCCGCGCATTATACCGCCACTCGTACACAGACCCACGACCGACATGCCTACCGAAGAAAAACTGGCGGCCGAGATTATTGCGCGCCTCGCGCTCGATGTTGTGGAAGCCCAGGACAACCTCCTCACGGCGAAGCTCGTCCAAGCGGAGCAAGCGAATAAGACACGCGGTGAAGATCACGACATCAAAGTTGGCGACCGCGTGAAGCTCACGACCGTTCACCGCCGCGCCGCATATGTCAAGAAGGGAGATAAGCGGGTGGCGAAGTACATGCCACGGTTCGATGGCCCTTACGAGGTCATAGCGAAACACGCTGAGTGCTCCACTTATACCCTCAATCTCCCCAACCAGCCCGACGTGTTCCCTGTCTTTCACGCTTCTGAATTGGAACCCTACATAGAAAACGACGACGTGCTCTTCCCGAACCGAAAGCTGGCCGAACCAGGACCTATAATCAACGCCGACGGCGAACAAGAATGGTATATCGAAGATATCATCGACGAACGGACTAGGGGACGCGGAAAGCAATACCTTGTACGGTTCACGGGCCACGGACCCGAAGCCGACCTCTGGCTCCCTGGACGCGAACTCGCTGAAGCAGAAGCTCTCGACCGATGGCTCGCTCGACGGGATTAGGCCGGCGTGCGCAACCTTTTTTCTTTTTGCGGTCGGTGCACTGTCCGCGTAGTGGCCCGGCCCTAAAAAGCCGCGAGATGCACCGGGCACGCGTTTTTTACGGCTTACTTATCGACCTTTTCTTTTTCTCTGGTTGTTTTGGCGAGGACACGGTCGTTTTTTGGAGAAGGGGAGGGTGTAAACCCGTTGACGCATTTACTACTGACTGACTACTTACATCGTTACGATCGTGACCTTCGTCACGATCCTTTCTTGTCTCTTACCACCACCTGTACGCGTACTCCGACTTTCTTGATCACATAGCCCGGTTTTATTGTTCTTCCTGTCCGAGTCTCTTTCTTGAGTGTTACTCCCCTAGTGAGTTTCCACTATTCTCCAAAGATACATAAGTATGACAGCCGACAGGGAACAGGACACAACACGGGTGAGGGAGGCGGTGGTACAGATTTGAGCGGGTGAACGTGGGTGGCGGGGACGAGGTGGCACAGAAGTGAGGCAGGAGGGAGGTGATCAGGAGGTGGATGCGGAGACAATCACTGAAGCTCAACTCAGTGTCATAAGTGAACACAGCAGGAGTAACCTCCGCCCCTCCCCGCATCGACATACATGCGGTTAACGTGACATAAGCGTGTGCAGGGCCGAGGAGCGGGGCGGGGCGTGGCAAACGTCGGGATGGGCGCTTCTGGGAGACAAGAGGCAGCAGAGAGCGGGAGAGTGGAAATATGTGTCGTCGCCTATGCGAGGAGGCGCACGGGATCATTGTGTAGAAAGTGGACAGGCATGGCGGCGGACCAGGTGGTACAACGGGGAGGAGGGGCTGGCGTGGACTCCAGCGTCGCATCTCGCGGAAAAGGCAGCTGGCATCCTGCATCAAGAAAAGCCGCATACGGACGAGGCGAGCGCGGGATCGAGGCAGCGCGTTCGGTGAACCAACCCCCGACTGCAGACGCGTGTTAGTACACGCACGCACCACCTGCAGAGGGCGGCCACAAACCAGTACGCCGCATGCCACGGGCGAACGAACGGGTATTCACTATCTGTGACAATTTCGAGAAGTATTCCCCAGCGGCAGAGGACGAAGAGCCCTCTAAGTGTCCCGGTGGAGGGGAACTCGATTTCGCGGGCCCCTCCACGAACCGGGAAGGCAGGGGTGTCCAGGCAGGCGAGAAAGGCGTGTGTGGCCGTAAAGTGGCAGCGAGGTGGCGCCGGCATTGTGCGGGCTAGGCACCAAGATACGTGCTGGGGTAGACCAGCGAGCGTGCGAGAGTCCTGTAGTACTACTATTCGTGTTAGACACCAACTGACAAAAAGGGAACAAAAGGTACCTCAAGAAATACGGCACACAGGAATTGTAGTTCCCTGGCCCATTTGACGACCTCCTCGACGACACTGATGAAGCCAGGAAAAAAAACGACGAGCGGGCTTTTGAGGGAGTGGGCGAGGGCGAGGCGGCCGGCGAGGCGGAGACGGCTGACAGCCATGTCTACGATCTATACGAATGTCGTTGGCGGTGCGTCGATCTTCCATCCATGCGAAGGCATCACCCACGCGTCTCCGTATGCGGATACGGACGGGGGTGCGGCTTGGTGCTCGCTGGCGGTAAACCCGAATTTCAGCGGCGATGAGGAGAGAGATGGCGCGTGGGACAAATAACGACAAACTGCATAGTTCGTAGGGCGGCCACCTAAGGAGGAGGGAAGTATGGTGTTCCTTAAGAGCCCAGGAACAAGAGAACTTAAGCAGGAGTCTGAGTGGAGATGGCTTAAGGGAAGATAGGTGGGTTGCACTTAAGGAGAAGGCGAAGGCAACCACTTAAGGAATGTATAATGTTTGTACTTAAGGACGGAATCGGAGAGGGCCTTAAGTGGAGACGGAGGGGGCCGCCTTAAGAGGTGAGCTAGCTCGGTACTTAAGTCGTTGCTGAAGGTACTGCTTAAGGGCTGTCCGGCCCATCCGCCGGATCCGCCGGAAATTTCCTCAGAACAGAAGCTATCTGGATTGTAAGTACTGATGTCGCGCGCAAACAATTGAGCACTGGACAGTCGCCGACTCGCCGGATCGAGTCCGAAACAACACGACGCGAGGGCACCGTTCGTTCATTGGAGGCTTGGAGAAGTTTGGAGCTTTTCAATGCTCGATGTGTGGTACATATATAGCTGGGTGGTCGACGCGCGAGAAAAGAGGAAATTTGGGAAATAAGCGCCGAGACCTCGAAGGGGATATTGCGCGCGTCTAGTGAACGCCTAATCTCGAGCTCAGCAGACGTCTCCTCTCTAAACCTTTCCTGATTGACGTCCCTCCAAGCGTACAGAGAACTCGAGTGGCAGGGAGAAAACAACTACTAGATTGACTCACTCTGCGGTCTTGTGCTTGTAAAGAGCACTCCCAGGACTACGGCGGCGCGTGCGCATCGCAAAAGCCAGACGAAGGAAACCGCCTTCAAACCGGAAGAATGTGGACTCGTTTCTTCGCTCTTTGCCAGTGCCCTGTATGTCTGCGAACACATTCCTCCCGGAACCTGTGAATTTGGATCAATGAAATACTGGATGGTGCCTTCTTGCTCCGAGTCCTCTCAGTCTGCTGTCGTTGTCGTCCTCGCCTCGGTCACATGTAGATGGGCTGTGCGCAGGATGTTGACGCGGCGCGCGTTGTTTTGAGACCAAACAGAGCGGAGTATAAAAGCGAGAATCGTGGATTTCCATTCCTCAACGACTCTTGCTCTTCCCCGCATCAGTCTCCTCTTTGCTTGAGCCTTCGCTCGCAATCGCTTTCAAGCCTTTAGAGCCTGCAAAGCACCCCACCCCCCCATTCGCCATGCACCCCTTCTCCCTCCCCGCCCTCGTCTTCGCCATCATTGCATCCTTCTCCCCCGCCGCCCTCTTTGACATCGCCCACCTTGTCCCTCCGGCACCGGCTCGCGTGCTACGACTGAGCATTGGCCCTGCCATCCCCAGCGACCGTGGCGTCACCAACGTGCACTTGGCCTTGGACTTGCTCGAGGACCACCAAGATTGCGAACCGGATTTGCTGCACATCAAGAGCTCATTCGTCGTCACTGTGGATTTTCATCAAGTCCTCCGCAGCACCGCCATCTCCACCGGTACCGATCCCAACGACAAAACTCTCAGCGGCTGCCTTCCTCCTGCGGCGGTGTCCTGCGCCCTCCCCTCGGACTCTGGCCCTGCGGCGTCCTTCTTCCTTCTCCCCGCTTTGGCCTTCGTCTTGCTTTACGCACTTTCCCTGGGACCGGACCTCGACGCCGCGCTTGCAAGAGCTTGTATCAAGTCTACTGAGTCGTCGGCCAAGTCCAATGGCGAATTGGTGCGTCCTTCATTCACTTCCCTTTCCCTATCTTACAAGTCCCTGAGCAGGAGACCGCAGTCGTCGACGTGTCTAATACTGTACTTTCTCCCGCCGAAGGCGTCAATTCGCCGGATATCATTCTGCCCGCCGAGGACGTTCTCTCGCTCCCATCTCTGCTCCTTGTCAACGAAGTTGTACCCCTGGTCGACCCTTTCCCTTCGGTTCGGTCAATCTACACGGGCGAGGAAGCACCAAGACTAGGAACAGATCGTGTCCGTGCGCGCACCGTGACGGTATGTGGCCATTCAATATTGTACGGACTTCCATTCATGCTTGTCTTCTCTAGCCACCTCGCTCATCGTCTCGTCTTCGGACTCGAACTGCGCCTGGCCATCTGGTTCCAACGTCGGCGTCCGTCACACCGGCTAGCACTGCCGTCCGTACGATCGTCCCTGCTAAAGACGTGCTTTCTCCACTCTCCCCTCCGAGAGCCTGCACCATTCGTGCTCGACCAGATCGGGTCCGGGCCACCACCGAATCGCCGACCACGGTACGTGACATTCAGCGTTCTTTGCACTCAGCTGATCGTTATTGCAGAGGCCTCGCTGCTCATCTCGCGTCCGCACCCGGACCGCCCCTGGACAACTCGTTATCGCACCAACGACCCCCGCTGGTGCCGCAGTCAATCGCATTCTACCGCTCCCGCCTCTGAGTGCCCTGGCCATCCCGAGGCCACCCTCCCCTGCCATTCAGAGCACGCCGGCCCCGCCTACCTTCGCCCATCCATTCCGCCCTGCCTGCCAGGCTCAGCCGGCGACGTGCGGGATAATATACCAAACCCCAATCGCCCCACCGCCGCGCGTGATCTACGCGACATCAACTTCCTCACCGGTACCCGCATCCGGGATGTCTCGACGAGCGTCGACCATAGTCTACCACGGACGCTCCGCCCCGCCCGCTTTTTCCTTTCCCCGTGAATCGATCGTATACTTCCCGGCTCCGCACTCGTTCGTCCGAGCTCAGCTTCAGCAGCGCGCGAACGCGCTTCACAACCAAGGCGGTCGCAAGACGACCACTCTCACCGGTGGCGTCATGCTTGGCACCGCTCAACGCCGCGCACAACCTCAAATTAGCGTCATGCACGGCCGCGCGCCCGGCGCTCGGTAGATCGTTAGCAAAAGAGCCCATCGCCCACGATACAGACGCCTCAATCCACCGCCGCCCCCGTCATTCGACTCCGACTCGAGCAAGTCGTCAATACGCCGCCGTTACAGACCACCCGATGAACCAGCCAACAATCAGCTACCCCAACACGGAGGGAGGCGAGAGTGTTGGGGACGCCCGACGCTCTCGCCGCCCCCGCGTCGCCTGGAACCAGAGGGGCAGACGTGCCGCTCTGGTTCTGGGCGAGTGGGTCCACGAACAGCGCAGAGGGAGGTGAGAGGGTCGGGGACGCCCAACGCTCTCATCGCCCTCTGCGTCGCCTGGGGTCAGAGAGGCAGACGTGCCGCTCTGGCACCGGGCGCGTGGGACGCCGACTGTTTGGTGGGTTCGCTAGGCGGTTCGGAAGCGGCAATGCGGCGCATGACCCTCGACGCGGACGACGTGGCGGGATGCGATGGATGGATTCGGGCGGCGTCTGAAAACTAGATGGGTTTCTCTTGATTTGGCGACTCTTCTGAGCTTTGACTTGCTGGCTACGCGCTGCTCAATTTCTGCTCCGACTTTTTTGCGAGATGGACGAACGCATTCTGTCTGTTTCTCTCCACCAAGTGTACCATCATCAAGTGCTTCGAATCTAGACTCAAAATCTTTCATCCATCTCCCTCATCGTCTCTATTTATTTCGGGCCCCACCTTGCTTCATATAGATCTAATTTAGTGTACTATACTTGTAGAGAATAAATTGCTTGCTTGTTTCTCATGACTTCTCCGGATTGAAACCCTGTACTGTAATAAATGGCTTCGCCAGCGCACATTGAATCACCCGAAGTTCAAAATCCCTGAAGTAAATCTAGCATCACTCGGTCCTGGAGGTTCCAATTATGTGGTGATGCGGAATCGCGACTCTCCATCCTCATGTTTTGACCGTGCTAGTGAGATATCATCAGGTGGCCTCACTCAACAGCGCGGTTTGTTTCCGGGCCAAGGACCATATATCTACCCCATCCGCAGCACATTCATCCCAAAAGTAGGACTCCCGGAATGTTTGTTGTAGCACCGTGTAAACCAGGATGTTCGAGCCGCATTCTCGTGCGACCCGCACCAGTTCGCGGGCATCCCATAAATGGGGCGGGTGGGGGCGGGAATAGTGGCGGGCAAATGGCCGAAAGACAAGAACGGCCAGCTGGAGCGGCGTCGCTTTCCACACGCGCTCGAGTGAGTGCGCAAAGCTGCGGATATGTGCAGTGTATTCAGCGGGACTGCGCGACCATCTCTTCTCCGAGCCCATAGCGAGATGGGTCAGGCGCGGGAAGTGTTCCGCGGGAAAGGTTTCCTCGAAAAGGTAGTGGTGGTGCACGAGGCGGAGATGCGTGATGTTATGTAGAAATACGGTGCCATGGGTAGTCTGTATCAAGTGGGTCCATTTGGAGACGGGGCTGTGCCATGACACACCCATGAATTCAGTGAGTGTGATTTGGACAGAAAGAAGGCGGGTCGGAAAGAGCTCCTGGGAGTCGCATAGTCTCTGGAGCGGGTCAAGACGGCACCCGAGCGCGCGGAGATTTTGACAGGCTCTAAGGATGTCAGGGATAAGAGTCTCCGCTGGCCATTCCACAGAATCAGAGATCCAGAGGGTCCTCACGGCACCTCCTGCTCGACCGGAAGCACAGACCAAGCTGTGAAAGGATGAAATCTGTTTCTTGGTGCGCAAAGAGACATGTGCCAAGCGGGCCAGGAAAATCATATTGGAAATCCATGGTGCAGCAAGTGCAAGAGCCAGACCAGTGCTACGAGACGACATGACCGACATCTCGAAGATTTTGGTGATGAGCTCAACAGGGAGATCTCGAAGAGACTTTTGTTGCCGCGCCGTGGCTTCCAGAATCGCCGAATATAGATATTTACGATAGTAGTGAGGATGGTGCGACTGTATGGATGTATCCCGGGCGGTAGCAGATTTTGGAGTTATCTCATAGCCAGTATCTTTCGAGTCTTCAGGAGGTTTAATTTATATCATCAGTCCCGAGAAAGAAATGACTTGGACGACCTATGCTTACCGTAAAAAGGGAGCATATCAAGTGGATTTCCCATTGTGTGAAGCAAAATTGTGAGCGGCGTCGAGGGCAGATATTTTTCTGACCGATCTTGTCTGAGGTTGAAATTGAAGATGGTGGTAGGAGTCAAAAGAGGTAACCATCACGTGCGAGTGTTCAAGCTTGGTTCAAGCTCAGCTCTGCATGTTGAATGAGATAGACGACCTTCTCATGAATCACAGTAACATGAAGCGTGTGCCTGGAGTCGAACCAGGATTTGCGCCGGAGCACATATGTCCACACACACCCGCTGGAAATGTAAATCTTCGCGCCGCTCGGCCGCGCAGAGGAGATCAGGCTCCGGCGGGCTTGGTGCTCAACAATGTGTGTAAAGATGGTCCCCCAGAACCCAAACAAGCGGCGGGGAAGAGATATGCCCCAGGACCCGATGTAGGAATAAACCAGAACCACGTAGGAAATGTCAGCGGCCCTAGTAGCCAGCAATGTTAACACAAACGAGGACCCACAAAATTAGCCTCTGCCAAGATTATAATCCCCGGAACCCAAAGCGGATTGTGTGAGAACAGGTTTCAATCCAGTAGCCCGAAGCGATCGATCCCCAGAGCCCAAATTCGAGTCCATGTGAAGGAAAGCCATTTTTGATCCCCAGCGCCCAATAAATGTATAATGCCCCAGAGCCCAAATTCAAGTTCGAGCGAAAGAAAGCCATTTTTGATCCCCGAGCGCCCGATAAATATATGATCCCCCAGAGCCCAAATTCGAGTTCAAAAGTCATTTTAATCCCCCAGAGCCCAATGATTATGTGATCCCCCAGAGCCCAAATTCGAGTTCGAGTGAAAGAAAGCCATTTTGATCCCCCAGAACCCAATCAATACATGATCCCCCGGAGCCCAAATTCGAGTTCGAGTGAGTGAAAAGTAATCGTGATCCCCCAGAAGAGTCCATGAACCCCCAGAACCCAAGTCGAGAGTTGTTTAAACAGATCCCCAGAGCCCAAATTTTTGATCCCCCGAAGCCCAAATTCGAGTACGAGTGAGTGAAAGAAACCCATCGCAATCCCCCGGAATCCATGATCCCCCAGAGCCCAATTTTTACTGCGTCCTATTGCCATCAGACCGTCGTGACGACCCAAAGGAGAAGCAGAAGTGTTGGCCTGGATGAACGTCAGACTGGGAAGTATATGGAGCAAAAGAATACTCACAGACCAACGGGACATTCGAGCCGAGCCTCGTCTGAACGTCAGAATAGATAAGAATCGAAAGAAGAAAGGGACTCACCGACCAGCGAACTCGACTCGCCACCATACGTATCGCGATGTCGAAAAAGAGCCCAGCCCTACAAATGAAGAGTCAGCGAGAGTGTCATGAAGAAGAGGTATATGAGGCTGACCGAAATGCAGGATAGGCCCCGCCACCAGCGTATCGCGAGACCAAAGGGCATCTGTCAAAACATTTTCTTCCGACCGCATCCCGAAGGACCGTCACCTGTAGCCCGACTGTGGTTGTCAGGTTAGTTCAAAATCAAGAGGAGTCGCTCCGCCAGCAGAGCGCCCCCACCCCCAGCACTCCGCTCAGAGCATCTCATCACCACAGCACGAGAAGGACTCGTCCGCCAAGTCGGCCTCGGGTTCCTTGCGCTTCGGGAGACGAACTCGGCCTGCGAAGTTGGTCAGCGTCTGGAACACGGCACGCTTCTTCCGCGGAGCGTTCTGTGGGCCTGCAGGGATGAGATGGTAGGACGCGGGGTAGGTCAGTGGAGCATGGGGGGGAACGAAATCATATCCTTTCGGAAGGGTGCGAACGATCCTGACCGTGTCGTCCACGTGCGCGCGCATCGTTGGCATGGGCGAGCGGGTCGGCGCCGGAGCTGAACGGGGGAAGGAAGAGGTGTGAGCAGCATAACGGGAAGACATTCTTAATGAAATTCAAAAACAAGGGTTTAAAGCGTGTGTGAATAGGACCGGTGATAACCCCAATATAGGTCCGATCCCAAAGTCCGGACACAATTTCGTGAAAATTTCGGGCAAAAAAAACCGAAACTGACCGCCTTGCAGAAAGAACGATTTCTGCAGTCTCAGAAACCGTGGGAACTTTTAAAAAGTCCGGACAAAAGTCGAATCGAGGCCGATTTTGCGGATCGGACCTATATCGGGGTTATCACCGGTCCTGTGTGAATGTGGGAGGCGCGTGCAAAAGCAGGAGGCAAAAGTGGGGAATTTGCCGGACGGCGCACCCCAATATATATATATTTTCAGAAAGAGGGGCGAGGGGAAAACATAGGGCTGAACTTGAAAGCATCCGCGCGGAACAGTGAGACTGAGCGAATTTTTTGTCTCGCCGTCCAAAAGCGCTCGCTTCCGCGTTTCCATGTCGATTGAAGTCGATCGCCAGTCTCAGTTTTTGTTTGGTAGAAGCGAGTGAAGACCATGAGCATGCAATATTGAGGAGTACCAAGTTGGTTTCGAGTGTCTGTGGTTAACGGGAATCGACGTGGGCGTCAAGTTGACGGCAGGAAAAGAAAGTGCAACCGTGGGAATCGGAACACGTGTTCCGTCGTCACCCAGCAGTTGCAACAGCGCCCACGACTACTGTACCATTTCGACCGTAAGTTCAGGTGACGGGTGACGGGGGGTCGTGAACTGAACCTATTGGGTATAGGTGGCGGTGACGGCCGGTTTTTATAGCCCAAATAGGCTAAAAACTGTGAAAATTTCTCCTCCGGCGGTTGCCGGATTACCATAAATGGCAATTTTACCATGATTGCCGAGGAATGAACATCGAAGAAAATGAACATGTGCAGTGACAGGTGACATACCGTGAACCTACGGTCGAAATGGTACAGTAGCCTCAAGCAGTGAAGCAACCTACGCTCCGATGATGCTCACCTGGATCTTGTCTAACCTCTCCGTATATCGTGTGCTCGTCCGGCACCCCACTGATGCGGCCCGACACGACATGACCCGAGAGGAAATCGGCAGTGCGCCAGCGGCGGCGAGTAAAGCACATTTCGCTTCGGAGCGGCGCCTTTTTATTGTGCCGCTGTCTGTCCGACATACTGTTCATCAGCCGTTCAACTTGGGTCAATCTACCTGAGGACCAGGCAAGCTTACGGTGGAAACGGCTTTGATGCCGAAAATTAGCAAGACAGCATAATAGCAATGTCGGAAGTCCCGCAGGTAGGTAATTACACGGCAAAGGATCCCCTGATGGTGTCGCAAGTCGACATATCCCGATGGTCAAATCTAAGCACGGACGTCGAGAGGTGATCTCTGGTGATCTCTTGCCGCCACCGCTACGCACGGCATGTAAAACGACTCCGCCTTTGATCCGCCTAATTCAGAAAACCTTGGAGCTTTATAGGGCCGTATTGGCCCGGCTTTTGAAGCCGAATCTGGGGATCGACAGCACTTTTGCAGAATCTCCCCGAGGAGCTCCTCCTTCATTATAACTTGATCTCCAACGGGCCATATAAGTGGGGCGACGTTGACGAGAAGCATCACCCAGGATCAGCTTTGTTTCTGCAATGATCTTCAACACTGAATACTCTGTTCTTACAACATAGGCTGCGGCCATCTTCCCTCGTCGTCCATATCCCCAAAGGATACCTCGAGGCGATTCCAGTCCACCCGCACGGGAGCTTTGCGCTCCCCAGTTTATAACTTACTATAATATTAATGGGCAATGCGCGCGTTACGAGCCTATCTGGTCGCGTTTGTACACGCGTCCTGGTAGACTCTACTGTTCACCGATTCCGACTGCACGTGGGAGCAGAGTCGTCCGAAACAAATAACTTATACAATCGAGTTAAACAAATCCTACAGTTTCAGGCTAACGCCTCCGCTAACTGGCACCCCTTGGACTAGACTCCTGCCCGTGCCTTATTTGTCACATTCAAATCCTCTGGGCGTGGTGTCTGAACATATGTCGAGGAGGTAGACTTCAGATCGTCATCCTTGTCGTTGTCCTCGACCGGAACTCGGAACAACCACACGTTGACGAGATCCTGGTGAAAACGACATGAGCGAAAAACGAACAAACAGAACTTGGCAGTTGATGCAAACCATCTGCGTTCCGAAAATTACGACAGCAGAGGCAGGGACTGGAAGGCACTCGTCAGATATGCTGAATTGAGCCAAGTGGAACCCATACGGATAGAGATCATGATATCGAAGACTGGTGCTCGCTCAGAGAACAGAACGTATGCGAACCCAATGCTGCGAAAAAGATATTATTGACGATGCTCGAAAATGGTGAAAGACGCCACACCCTAAACCTATTGCGGCCATCAAGCTGAAGACCATAATCCGAATTGCCATCGGCAACAACTTGGAGTTTTTGAGGAAATTCCGTTTTCTGATCAGGCGGCTCCCAATATAGCCTTGACATAAAGCTTAGTGACGGCGCCAGGGGTTAGATTTGCTTTCAAACATTACCTTGTACAGCAAGAAGAGATACCGTCTGAACAACGACGAGCAAGCCGCTGATTTTTGACCTAAAACCAGGTCTGAGCAAGAGAAAGGAGTACGAGTGGTGTTGTCATTACGGAGTGAAAGAGGATAAATCGCAATAGGTCCCATTCGGTCCTAAAACTAATTGTCAACGAGGTGTCGGTATAAAGAGTGTTGCGATGCCTTTCTGGACCATAGCCGGATTATGTAGTCCAAACTTGTGATATTCAGAACTCAGCGACAAGGAACAACATAAATGCATACCACGAGAAAACCGATGAATAGACAAATCCAGATGAGGTACGGGATAATCAGAAGCTGCTCTAAGATTTAGTCGGGCGTTGATGAATAAATGGATTTGGGAAACAAACCGCTATGTTTATGGAGGATATGTGCTTTCGAGGAAGATTGGTGGATGCCGCACGCACACCAAACAACATCTAAAAGACATTTCACCATGAGAACTGTATGGAGAAAATTCAAAAGGGGATGTTTTTACGTCGATGGAAAAAGCGAGAGTCGCACAGCCTGTCCTGGAATATCAATCTGTCAACCTCGCTTAAGATGCTTTTGTACGCAAGCAATGCCTACAAAGACGGCGCAGAGTATATCCCAGCAGCCTGGGTGACGCATACCCCAAAATTCGGTGATTCTTGCTGCCCGACAAGGAATATAAAGGTATACGAGATGCAGGACACGATCCAGGCCGCGCAGAACGAGTACCAGGTAGGATTACGCTTCACACGGTTGGAACCCAGAGCAGTCCAAACGAGGATCGAAAGCCCGAGTCCGGCTCCTATTTGCAGGCCTAGGAACGCGTCAACGAGTTGTAGGTCGACGTGCCGGTCGGAAACTGAGTCCAAATCACTGGTGAGGTTCGAGATCTACCAGGACTTTCCCGACGAACCGAGTATTGTCATGGCGGATCTTGAAACAGCCAGTTGGACTGAAAAGTGCGCCCTGCGCTACGAAAACTCGCCGCCAGTGCGAAGGGTAAAAGGGAGCGCGAAGAAGGAAGGAAGCCTCAGTTTACCACCTGTTTGGAGCGTGGGGTATATATGTTGTCTAGATGTCGAAGCCGTCGATTGATCGCTGTTGCAACTGATCATTACATTCAAATCGTTGCAACGAACCCATGGGCCACATTGTGCCGATTCGGAGGCAGTGGGAACAGGCCAGGGATGAATGGATTTGCCACACCTGATCCCGGGCTAGATGAGGGATGTATAGGCTGCCACTGTAAGCGAGACGTTAACTCTGGGATTCCGGAACAGTCGTAGACCTAGGGGAGGAAACTGACCAGGTCCCGGACTCAAATGTTTGCCTTGCCTTGACGACTTGAAGGAGACTGGAGGGGTGGTATCCAAGCTACAGGAAGATCGACATGGACAAAGTATTTTTGGAAAAGTGTGGCAAAGTGCAGAACGCATCAGTCAATTGGCGAAGGGCAGCAAGGCAGGGTGCCGCAGCTAAAGGGACTCGGGGATGAAAAGTTTGGCTGGCGCCCGGAAACTTTGTTGAAGGAAGGATAGACGACTCGGAGAAGGTCGGAGACGGAGCAGCGCAACATATATCTCCATGCGGTTCGAGCATGATTCCGGTAATGACCGTCTTCGGCAGCCTGTCACGGAAGCAAATCCGACCTCGATCCGACCCGACCCGACATGAGATACTTACTCAAAAACATAACCCCAAGAGAAAGGGAACAAATTTATTGAGAGAGCACTGTGATTTTCCACTTGGAAGGCAACTGCGCCCATGATATCTTCAATTCGAGTATTTCGTTTTACCCAAACTTTTATACCGATCTACTATTGCAAAATAAAATCTGGCTCCGAGTCGGGAGGTAAAACCGACAGATAATGTGGCGCGCTCGGCGTCTACTTTCTGAAAGCATCCAGGCTAGTTGATTTCAGTCTTTGACGAGATTTTCGACGAAGTATGTGTCATATTATATACAATTGAATTTCACAAAGCTACAGATGAGTGCTATTAATCCGTCATCCACAAGAACCTAGAGTTGGGAAGCAGTGAGTGGACGTATTGACAAAAGGGGGAGGCTAGACCAACAAACGCACGATTAAACTAGCGTTGTTTCATGTTCAAATTTGAACGGTGACGGTCGCCTGACCGCTGCCGGAGAGCCCCTCCACTGCCACAATCTGGTAGTTCAAGGTACCCAAATCCATCCCAAGCGCAGCCCATTCCTTGACGTGGTTGGCCACCGTGACTGTACCACTGGTGCGCTCGCTTTGGCGAACGGAAATGAACTGGTTAAAGGTGGCGGTGCTTTGAATCGACGGTGATCAATTTATAATGTCCGTAGTATTGAGGTTGAATGAACTAACCCAATGATTGAAGGCTGGTTGACTTGTTCATGGATAAAGACATTGTAAGTTGATCCATCGGACGTGAGGCTGCCCTTTTGTGTGGCGTCGAAGGTTATGTCGAACTGGCCGTTGTTGTTGAATTCGTTGATGTAATATTCAACGAGAGGGTTCTCCGACCAACCTATATACAGTTCACATAGCGTCAGCAGCAATAATGTGAATATTAGTCGGACCAACCGTAGACAGAGAGAATCACTTCAGCATCGGCATTGGGCTCGAAGGAACTGCTGAAGGTGATTTCTCTGGTGTATTTTTCAGGTTTTAGGGACCGTAAATCTAAAGCTGTAAGTATCTTACGCGGATGTGCTTCCGGGGTTTTGACCCTGGCCGGCAACGAAATCGCCGCTCCCGTCCCACTGAATCTCGTACTGTCCTGCGGCGATATTGGTGAAAGTGGTGGTGGAAGTGCCGGCGGTGAAGTAGGAATAGAAAACGCCGTCGAATGTGCCTTGGCCAGGTGCCGTAGATCGAGTCGTCAGCTCGTTGCGAAGCTGGCGCATCCGTTCCAACCTCTGGGTTACGTTACCAGGGAGGGCGGCAACCCCTACGACGGAGAGCGCGACAACGGAAAGCAGAGAGGTAAAGCAGACCATGAGTTGGCTGTTCGAAACTGAAGCTGCTTCAAACGTTTTGCTCTTATATATAATCGCTGAAAGCTCACATGAGCTCGCTGAAATTGCGGAAGTCGTCTTACCGGAGCTCGAGGTCGCCATGGAACGGCGCTTTTAGTAGCGACAAAAGCATCAAATCAAAATAGACCCCATCCAGGATGCAGTGAAGTGGCGAATTCGTCGAGCATCCACGAGCCAGCGGGCCGCCGTGGAGAAAAATCGGGAAAAAAAACGCTGTTCAGACCTTAGATGGCGCAACCAGTGAACTCTTGAACTAGTTTCGGTATGTCATGAGGCCAATAACTTGGAAGCTATTTTGGATAGTAGGCCCCAGTGACTGCGTCTTGCGAAACCTGCGAAACACTGCCCAGGATTTGGGTACCGCTTGTGAATCGGAGAGAAAAAAACGACTGGTGACGACGGCTTCTGTATGCTCCGGAGGCGGAGCGGAAGGATGGAGAGTCACTGGGATCATACATACTAACATAGATGCCCGGACAGTAGATGGATTGAAAAGTTTGTAGACGGTCTAGCCCAATGTCCGGCAATGCAAGTATCCGGCATGGCCGTCGCGCACACCAAGGTTTAACGTTTAGGCTTTGCTCAGCGCCTGCAGTTGCTGGCTGCCGGCGTCATTAAACAGTGAGTTGAAGGACCAGAGACAAACCAGAGGCCCAGATATAAATATATGAACACTAGCAGGAGTTTATTTTGAGAGGGTCTGTAAATTTTCTCAGACTAATTTTGAACTTTTGGTCTTGTTATGTATAGGCAACCGGTATAGACTCTTGCAGCTGCAATTCAAAGGTAAAATACCCGACATTCAGGCATGTATGTTCCATGAATTCGAGCCCCAAATTAGCAATTGGCACCCAATGGCGTCCCGATGGTCTGGAAAGAAGGGCGTACATACCCTGTACCGGCTGGATCTACTTAGTTGCCGCTCAGTGGAGTGCTGTGGATACAGTTGGAGTATCAGATGTGGGGATCCGCGGGGGGAATTCGTCGGAGGAATGCTTCAATGCTAAAGCGTTTATACGTACATTTCCGAGGCTAGTGTGCTGTATAGGCTACATGTGAACGTTCCAGCTGAGCAGATTTATTGAAAGCCTGGTGGGGGGCAGTAAGTGATCCATGTGCGGTTTCGGAACCTTGGCTGAGTCCAGATAGTGTGACAGAACGGTATAGTCAACGTACGCATCGCTCGAGGAAATGCCGCGCAGTGCTGGAGAATCAATTATCAGTCACAGTGTCCCAGAGCATATCAGTCAAGTCTACTCAATTCACTTGGGTGAGGTAAAAAGGAGTGTAGGGGGGGAGGGGCTCGAGTCGGGCAACGGGCCCGAAGAATATTCGCGAGAAGCGCTTAAGCAGGGCCGCGGCGCGAGTGACGGCGAGTCAGACAAGTAGGCGCGCATTGCTGACAAATCTCGGCTGCGCTTTCTTTGTGCCCCTTCTTCCTACCACTACAACCTCGCACACGATGGCAGACATGGATGTTGACCCCCCCGCGACATCGAAGAAGGAGGGTAAAGAAAAGGAGGGCAAGCAGCGCTTCGAAGTCAAGAAGGTATCGTATCGCGTACCGTCGCCACTTTGAATCGCACCCTAATCTCTTCTTTGTAGTGGAATGCTGTCTCGCTGTGGGCTTGGGGTGCGCTTTAGCTACGGAAATCCTTACTTCCCCTAATTCTTTATTCCAAAGACATCGTGGTCGACAATTGCGCGATTTGCAGAAACCACATCATGGATTTGTGTATGCCTCCCTTTTCATGCGTTGTATTATCCATTGACATTGGCTAAGGCATCGACTGCCAAGCAAATCAAGTCTCCGCAACCTCAGAGGAATGCAATGCTGCGTGGGGTATCTGCAATGTATGTCCCTTCTCCATCGACCTCGACCCTCATGATCTGACCCATCACGTAGCACGCTTTCCACTTCCATTGCATTTCGCGCTGGCTGAAGACGCGTAATGTGTGTCCTTTGGACAATCGTGAATGGGAGCTTCAAAAGTGTGTTTCATTCCCATTTGCTTTAATCGCGTTGTTCTAACTATCCATTCAGATACGGTCGGTGAAAGAGAGCACCTTGGCCTTGTATTCTAGATCCATCTTCGACATGACACTCCAATATCGCTGCACAATAAACCAATACTGAATCCATTTATTTTTCCTGTCTTTGAATCGCTGAGTTCTAGTCATATTCTAACCATGAACGCAGCGATACCCCCCCTCTCTCTGGGCATACAACACGCGCTCACTTCGACTTGAGAGTTAGTTTTCTCTTCGGCGAAGCTATGTGACGATCGCCAAGTATCACATCTATTTCATATGTACATGGGTACAACGTAGCCTGAGAAGCAAGCTCATTTGTCGGCTGAGGCTTCCTAGCCAAATGTTTGACTCTGCACGGAGTAGTTAGTACCCAGCAAAAAGGCAAAAGGGTTGTCCTTACCGAGCGCGCACTGCTCTTTGCCTTCGACAACCGCCACTCGTCGGGCTTCTCGTACTTGTTGAACAGCGGCTCGATCTTCTCCTGCTTCTTGCGCTTACTGATCTTGTTCGCGTCGGCGACCTTGAAGAACTGCGGAGCCACCTCCACGAGCCATTTCGGCTCGATGGCAGTAACGTTGTGACAGTACTCCCTGGTCGTCAATACCAGCTCGTGGTACACCACCCACTCTGGATTGCGGTTGAAGAGTGCCGAAGATGGGTGGATGTATACAGGCGTTCCCTCAACGAGGGTCTTGTATCCTTCTTGCGGGTCCTTCTTCGCTGCATTGCGGAAGAAGCCCGAGCAGATGGCCTTGCGGACGATATTGTAATCTCGCCCCGCAGACAGAATCTCATGCTTGTACCTAGAGAAAACGTTGAGTACGAAAGGCGGATGAAGTGGTCAAGTATCACATACCGGTCCATGATGCCAAGGAGCTGCTTCCTCACATCCTGCGCTCGTCGCATACTCCGCGCCTGGATGAAGTTCTCATAGCACCAGGGATTCGAGAAATTGGCTGCTTTCCAGCCGTTGTAGACCGTCAGCAACGTCAGATGATCCCCCTCCGGCTGGTGGAATTTAGCCTTCTTCGAGTCGGCTTGCCCTTGTTTCTCCTTCGGCCGGTAGAATACCGTCTGTACCGACAGCATCGCTACGATGGACAAGATCTCCTCCGAGCATCCCAGGTCGACGGATGCAATCAACATCTTCGCCTGCGACGGGTCCATGGGGAAATCCGCCATCTTGCGGCCAAGCCGGGTCAGAAGTCCCTCGTCGTCGAGCGCCGACAACGCATACAACGACTCCAATGCAGTCAACATCGTCTGCGCGGGGGGCGGGTCCATGAAATCGAAGCTAAGGAGATCGTTGATACCCATGGCCTTGAGCTGCAAAATGGTCGACGAAAGATTCGTCCGCTGGATTTCGGGGATGGAATTGGGCAGCATCTCATTCCGGAAAGCAGCTTCGGTGTATAATCGATAGCATTTACCGGGGCCAGTGCGTCCGGCACGCCCAGCACGCTGCCGCGCCTGAGCCTGTGAGATGGGCATGACGACGAGCGAGTCCATGGCCAGCCGCGGGTCGTACGCACTCTGCTTGACGAAGCCGGGGTCGATCACGTAGTAGATACCCGCAATGGTGAGACTGGTCTCCGCGACGTTAGTCGCGATGACAACTTTACGAGCACCAGGAGGTGTAGGTTCGAAGACCCTGGATTGGACTTCAGATGGGAGGGCGGAATAGATGGGTAAGATGATCAGCTCTGGGACTTTAGGTCCGAGAGCTTTCATGCGCTCGAAAAGGATCTCGCATGCGGTGTCGATCTCTTCTTGACCTGTGAGAAAGAGCAGGATGTCACCGGGAGGCTCGGAGAGATGGATTTGCATGACGGTAATCAAGGATGCGTCGAGGTAATCCGATTCGGGATCCTTGGTGTACAGGACCTCCACAGGATACGTTCGGCCGGGGATCGTGAAGATGGGGCATCCGAAGAAGTATTTCGAGAACTTTTCGGCGTCCAAAGTCGCTGATGTTACAATGAGTTTGAGGTCAGGACGGCGCTTAACGGTTTCTTCAAAGTATGGTTTAGCATCAACGATTTACTCAATGTCTGAAGTCGACTTACTCTTCAGAAGACCGAACAATACATCGGTCGCGATTGTACGTTCATGCGCCTCGTCCAGCATGATGACGGAATAGGAGCTGCACAGCGGGTCTATCAAACACTCTCGCTGCAGCATACCGTCCGTCATGTACTTGATTCGTGTCTCTGGACTGGTGCAGTCCTCAAAACGAATTGTGTACCCGACTTCTTGACCCAAACGACATCCGACTTCCTCCGAAACACGCTTCGCTACAGACATGGCAGCCACGCGACGCGGTTGAGTGCAGCCGATACGGCCGCGATCAGCATACCCAGACTCGGCCAGATATTGTACCATTTGCGTCGTCTTGCCAGACCCAGTATCACCGATGACAATGAGTACTTGATGCTAAGAGCAATGTAAGCGTCGGTGGTGGTGCAGAAAGTGGGAAACGCGTACCTCTCCGATGGCCTGCAGCAACGGATCCCGAAGCTTGTATATCGGAAGACTCTTCCGTTGGTCCTGGATACTCAAGCTGGTGTGTTCTCCGAATGCCGTGGCCTTGTTAAACGTCGACTCCTTCCACTTCGGCACCTCACCCGCCTTCTGTCCTTTCAAATTCCCTCGCAAGTCCTGCGCGAACATTTTATCCGCCTCCGTGGACATGGGATCAAGCCAGGGCTGGGTAAAGTCTCGCGCCTGCGAGTCCGCCTCCTCGTTAGCTTCGTGTTGCCGCAATTCACGCCGCTCTCGCGCGAGAGATGCACCGCCCAGGGCAGCTCTGTTCAGTGATCCATCGGGCGCTTTCACGATCTTCACGGGACTGAGATCCAACGTGCGTTTCGTCTGTCCAGCAAGGAACGGCGGTTCATCCTCCCGCACTTCAACGTCGAGCTCTTCCTCGACTTCCGCGTGCGCCATCGGATTATTGAAGTCCTCGTCGAGCTCAGGGTACTCTGAGGCATCCAATGCACCTGAGGAGATGAGCTGCTTGATCTCCCAACGTTCAGGCGAGGTCAGCCGCTTCATCGACCGAACAGGCGCATCGTTGGCAGACGAGCGCAAGGGGACGGCATTTGCCCCGGAGGAAGCATACGACGCGCGATTGCGTTCTTCCTGCATTTCGGCTTCAGACTGGATGCGGAGATGCGGGGTGAGGTCGCGGCCGGACGCTTGATCGACATCTTTCATCGAAAGGCCGATTCTGCTTCCCGCGACACTCATGACTTTGACCTTCACAGGCTGGCCCCTACTGAGCAGGTCTGACGCAGAATTTACACGTCCCGACTGTATATTCGAGATATGTACCATCCCTGCAATGAGTTAGCATTTCCAAAGAACAGCCCTGGCAAAAGACACACCTTCAGCTCTACCAGCGACACCCTCGAGTGTCACAAAGGCCCCAAAGTCCTTCATCCCCGTCACCTTGCCATTGTAAATCTTGAACAGCACCGGTTTATCATCGATCTGTAGTCTTCCCCCATTCCTGCCCTGGTCCCGTCCGTATCCACGGCGCGGGCTCGGACTTCGCCTCCTCGGGGAAGGGGACCGGCCCCGCCGCTGGCGCTTAGGCGATCGGTCGCTGTCCGCCGGCCGTTTCTTGCCCGATACCAAATCCCCAAGCTCTTGGAGGAATACATCGTCCGGGAGAGCCACCGGATCCTGATCCTTCATAGCAAGACCCGGAAGTAGTCGCTTCTTCTTCTCCTCCTCCGTGAGCACACCCTCCGCGCCTTCGCCAGCCTGCCCATTGCCCTTCTTCGCCGCGTGCTTCTTCTTGTGCTTGGGGTGCATGCTGAGGATGAGCCGGTCGACATTTTCGACGAACGAGTCCGGAAAGTCCGCGCCCGCTTCCTTCAGCTTGGCCTTGAAAGCGGGCAAGCTTTTGTTGGACTGGTCATGCAGAGATATTACAAACTCCGCGAGCGTCTTGTCATTTAGTCCGGTGTGATTGTCAATCTCCTGGATGATTTTGGCGACCAAGGACAGGAACTCGAGATTGTACAAGTCCAGGTCCGAAGCCATGAAAGAGTTGAGGTTGAGCGAGTGAGTGACTAGTTGTGACACCGATTCGGCTCTCGGTTCGGCTAATTTGGGCGTCGATCGTTCACTTTGCCCAACTCACGAGCAAAACTTTACATGTAACGCGCTGAACCTCAAAAATCGTCAAGATAAATCAACCCGCCCGTATTCTACGTGTGTTTTACAAAATTTCGTTTCCTTTTCTTCTTTCAAAAACTTACAGACGTCCTACCATTCCAGTTATCAGCGGGATGAAACACCTTTTGAGTAGAAAACGACGTACCAACGTTGCCGAGGTCGGTGCAGGCCTCCTTGACACGAGTGACGAGGGTCTTTTCACCTTCGCGCACCCACACACGGGGGTCGTAGTACTGGTAGTAATGATCAGCACGACAACGGCGAGTACATCGGTGAGCCTGACCTTCTTGTTCGGCTTGTCCGGTCCCTCAGGGTTACCGACTTGTGTGTGGATGTAATCCTTCTTGTTAATGACGAAGTCCTATGAAAAAAATTCAAGCCTTGCGTGAGAAAGCCTGGAATCATGCGTACCCGGATGCCGACGAGATACGCAAACTGGGTGTCAGTGTCGACGTTCATCTTGACTACACCGTGCCCGACGGCAGTCTTAATCTCCTGCTTGGTCGAACCGGATCCACCGTGGAAGACGAGATACCTACAAAATTAATGTTTTGCTTCGAATAAAACGATATTACTCACAGCGGTTTCTCGATCTTTCCATTGAGCTTGCCGCTCGTGAAGATCTGGTGTTTTCCCAGCAAGTCGGGCTGGAGTTTCACGTTGCCGGGTTTGTAGACACCGTGAACGTTCCCGAATGCCGCTGCGATACTGAAGTTGGGGCCCACTTTGCTCAGCGCATCGTAGACCTCGAAGATATCTTCGGGCTGTGTGTACAGGCTTGCGTTGTCGACACCCGTGTTGTCAACGCCGTCCTCCTCACCCCCGGTGATACCGATCTCCATCTCGAGCCACAGGCCGATGGGAGCCATGCGCTTGAAGTACTTCACGCATGTCGCGATGTTCTCTTCCTTGGGCTCCTCAGAGAGATCGAGCATGTGGGAAGAGAAGAGTGGCTCTTGGTGCTCTTTAAAGTACGCTTCGTCGGCTTCGAGCATCCCATCGAACCACGGAAGGAGTTTGTGGGCACAGTGGTCACTGTGGAGGATGACCGGGCTAAAACGGAAGATATAGATAGGATCGGGAAATGGATGGATACCACTTACACGCCGTAAGCTTTGGCGACAGAGCGCACATGGTGGGCCGCAGCGACTGCGCCCACAATGGAGGCTTGCTGCTTATCGTTGGCAAGTCCCTTGCCAGCGAAGTAAGCGCTACCTCCTTGAGAAACTTGGATGATAATGGGGGCTTTAATGTCCCTTGAGAGAATCGCGTCAGCACTGCAAGTGGATCAAGCGGGGGATACGGTTACCTTGCAGCTTCGAGAACAGCGTTAGCCGTTGAGGAGGAGGTTACATTCTGCCATTGCCACGTCAGTGCATGAGTTGGAAGTCGTCGAAAAAGGACGTACGATGGCCTAAAACGCAATCGGCACGCGATCTAGCAAGCTGCACAGAGACTGAAACAAAAGAATTGAGCGTACTGGAATTGCGAACTGATTTTCAAGTCAGCGGTGAACGAATAGACGAAAATGTCGCGTACTTGGTTTTCTTTTGCGTAATCAAATAGTTTGCGAACATTATCGCCAGTAAGGACGCCGGCCTTGAAGGAGAAATCAACATCGACGAGTAAAGCGAGAAATGGGTGCATACGGGTACGATGTCGAGAACGCCCATTGAATGTAGTGGTAAGGGAAAAGAGCAGGAAGATTTCGGAATCGCGTCACGATATCGATGTGACCGTGATGTCATTTAGCCCCTATTCCGATTCTAGTCAACAAAGGGTTCTCACCAAACTACTAGAGCACCTTCAAGCTTCACGTTGTGCGGTTCAGACATTCATGAAACCGGGGGTAGTTCACATTTTGTTACAGTTGTTCGGCCTGACAGTAATACGAACAAGACTGGGGTCACTTTACTGGATATCTCACGGTTCTGACCGGGGTCGCTGTTCTGAGCAATCCAGCATGAAAAATATAGAGGCAAGGTATATATGCTACATTTGGTTTGTCTTCTTCGCGTCACGGCTAAATGAAGGTCCAAATTAGTTGGATAACCAAGGTCGAGCAAGTCGACTCACGGGAACGGGAAGCACCTCATCGAGGATTTGCTTCGACGCCTCAACAATAATCTTCCACTCGACCGCGTGCAATCGCTTCGCAAAATCCTCCAGAGTGTCCCCCTGCGTGAGATGAATCTCCCGGACGATCAAAGGCTCCCCGCGATCCACATCCTTGACCACCCGATGTACCATTACACCAGAGTGCTCAATCTCCCCCTTCTGGAACGCTTCGTATGCTCGCTCAATAGCATTTGTCCCGTCGAAGGCACCAGGCAAAGCAGGATGCAGATTGATTACAGGAACGCCCTCTCCTCCTTTGGCTTGATTCGCCAAGTCAAGGAAACCTTCTCCGAACACATGCATCCAGCCAGCGAGGACAATCAAATCCGGGTGTTCCTGAAGGACGCGTCTCGCCACCTCTGCATCGTAATCATCCCTGGTTTTCCCTGGATTTGCTTTCAGGTAGGGCTGAAGCGCCAGATACGCGGTGGGTATCGGTGGTTGCGCTTCCGATGCACGCGTTAGTCCGAATGCTGCCTTGCGATTGGAGAAAACCAGGACGATCGCAGCATGAGGTAAGGAAGGTGTATTTTGCGCATCAATGAGAGCCTGCAGATTGGTCCCTAGATGCCAGTCATTCCCGTCTCTCAAGTGATGCCTCCGTTTCTACCTGAGCCAGATATGAGGACGACGATTCGTCGAGCTGGGAACGCCGACATCGATGCAGGAGGAAAACTCGATCTTTCAAAACAAGCAGCGACAAATAATCTCGGCAAATGCCGCAGAAAAATCCATTTACGAAAATAAAACCAACTTGCGCTTAAATGGGGACGTGAATAATATTTTGCTTCCAGACCGCCTCCACCTCGTCCGAATTCCAGTTGGCCGAAACATACCTGCAGAACCGAATCTGTGATCAACTGAACTCTTGGTGACCGACAATCTTCATAAAGTTGTCCCGGAGCCGGGGAAGAAAGGTTGGTGTCAACGACGAAATATTCGGAGTAGTCCCCGGTGTTTCTGTGCGTACACACTATTCGGCCTGAAGTGCTCTGATCGAATGACTGATCTTGTTCAAGTTGTCGGAGGTTGAGTTGCAAGAGTGATTTCTTGAGTGATGAATTTGATCTCGGATCAATATATGCTGATCCGTGGTTGAAAAGCCTTAGGTGTCAGATTGTCTTTCTTGACGCTTGATGTTTTGAGCACGAAAACTTGCAAGAAGATCATCATTGAAATTAGATCTAACGGAGTGCACTCGATATTCTCTTCAGTGGTAGTAGGGAGAAGCCTGCGCTTTCACGCTCGCCCAAGCCTCATCCAACGCCTTGACCACGTCGTCGGCTACAGATAAAAGACGTCAGTAAAAAAACGACGATGTTCTTCCGAGACCCCTACGGAGCGGGCCTTTCTCAAGGTCGAGGAGATTCTATGAACGGTCAGTTCACTCTGTAGACTGACAGTGTAGCCGTTGCATACCTGCTCGATGTGGTTCAGGCTGGAGGCACCGATAAGGACAGAATCCCCGTGCTCCCGGCGCATAAGACTGTGATGAGAGACCCAGCGTAACGCAACTTCCGCCATCGTCAGATTATGCTTCTCGACGACGGGGCGAATGATTGCTAGCGCATTGAAATACGCCTCGTTCCAGTACCTTGCGTCTCTGCTAAGAGTTCCAAATTCGTGATGTCCGGTAATGGCGCGCACCTCTCACGATAAGCCTGTGAATACTGGTCAGAATGTGGATTTTACGATATGGTGTGGGCTTACCTTCCCCTGACGTGTCTCGTTGTCAAAACGCGAACCACTTTCAACTTGATCTTCCGCCGTATTATATCTGCCGGTGAAAAACCCACCACCCACTGCGTGCCGTTATCAACCGTATCAACGAGTCTGATATGTTCCCTACGTGGATTAAATTCATAAAAACGTATTCCAAACTTGCGGAGACAAGGGAAGAGCTCGGGCTCGACCGCCCGATGAATTGCATTGTAGATGCCCTGATATACGGTGGGCTGCACATAGCCGAATCGTTTGCAGATCCCGACTACTTCAGCAACTTCCCAACTTCGGCTATGTGAGGAGAGACATGTTGAGCAGCGAGAAGAAGCTTACGACATGAAGTTGCTGATACCGAACTCTTTGAAATAGCCTTCCCTGTATAGCTCGTCGACTCCCTTCATCGTTTCTTCGAACGGGACAGAGCGGTCAGGGGCATGGAGGTACCACATTTCGAGTTTGCTTGGTCAGTGTCAAAGGGGAAAGATGATAAACTTGGTGTAAAATCTTACTCGGTGTTGAGGGCCTTGAGCGAAACCATGAGGAACTTACGGAGGTCCTATAAAACGTTCATTGGCGCGAAAGTTACCCCCAGGACTGCTGTAATACCTCGGGATAATGAGTTATATTCCAGAACTGTTGGAGTTGAAATGTGAGCTGATGCAAGGAAAGCGATTCACGCAACGCACGGGTACGGGATAGAGTTTGGTCTCCATAAGTATACCCTTTCTCTGCCAGTCGATCTTCCCGAGATATTCCTCGCTCGTACCCCCGCAGTAGAAGCGCGCGGTGTCGATCTGCGAACTTTTGAGCTCCACTTACCGCGAATCAAAGCCATGGAGTTCACCTCGCGATGACCGTATTTCATAAATACATCCAAGATCGCTTCGATGTCTTTCAGGTCACTGACCCTGGCCTGTTCCTCGTCCGCTGCTCCGAATGTCATCGTGCCCTGCGCGTCGCGGTTGCTCGGTCGGTGATTTTCCACGCCCGAAAGTTTGGCAGACGGACCAGGACAACGTTAAGGGCACTTTTCTGTGTAGGCAAGTCGTTGGAGGCCATGATACGAGACTCGAGGGTGATTTCGTAGATGGCGGTTCCTTTGGCATTCTACCTTTTATATAAACAGATGACGAAGACACGTCATATGGAGGCCATCACGAATTTTACGCTATACTTCACCACGGACTTGCGGATGCTAACCGTTTTTTGTCTCAATTGGTGGTGGAAGTTGGTGGTTTTCCGTCAAGTGTATTTCAACCGATTTGGTAATTTCTGCACCGCATTGCAGATCTCGGCGCCGTCGACTAAGCAAGGGTCACCAAGCCGCCGCTAACCGAGATTAGTGGGCAGATTGGCCGAAGAAAACCCACAAAGAGCGATTTTTTTTGTTATTACCCCGCGCTAGTGGTCAAGTGAGGAGCGATGTTGTTTTTACCTCACTCGGTTTTGAAAGTAAATGGAAATCTGTGTTACAGATCTTCTTATATCGTCAAAAAGAAACACTTTGGAAGAGGTTCAGTGAAGAATTTTGAGACAAACGGTCCCAGTCCCTTCACTGCCAGTAACACGGAACGCCAACGGAAGGCGCCAGATAACCTGTCCGTTTACCTCGCGCCTAGTTCCGGCCACTAACAGGAGCCAGTCTCTACATACCTGGTCCCTACGGTTTTTTGGGTATCTGGATCCGGCTCGACAGCATTGTATAGAATTCCTGAATCCGGAGGTATCCGACGCACGCATCAGATCAGTTACGTAAGACGCACATCGGTCGTCCACGGGCGGCTGTGCCGCTAGGGGTCCGGGACCCTCCGAATCCTGTAGCCTGACTCGGATGTAAGACTTGGCACCTGGAAACCCAATGGAAACCACTGAGTTTGATAGGATCTAGGTCTACGTTGCTATGCTGTCCCGCTCTTGACGACCAGAATGATGAAAATAGGCGCTCTTTGCGCATTATAAGTCTGGCACAGCGAAGGAACCTCAACTGAAGCATTTACCATGAAGAAAATCCTCCGAGTCTTGACGGCCACATCTCTAATCGCTGCCGCTGCCTCTCAGGGCCAGAACTCAACAAAGACTGAAGAAGATTGCCAAGTTCTGGCGTGGGTTCGCGCAGAAGATCTTCGCCCGGACCACATCTCCCATGGTGCGTTAAAAACGACTTGAACGAAAGGTTGAAAGTAATCCGCGTTGGACCAGGTGAACTGCGTATCAAAGTGCAGACTAGGCAGTGTGCAAATCGCATTGCTTCCGTCTCTCTCCGCCTCCAGCTCGACGAGTTCAGCGAAGTAAAGCATCTGCGTCGCGGTGCGGTTCTCCCCGAAATCCCTAAAGCTGACAATCAAACCATACCGACCGAGTTCACCGATTGGGGATTCGACAAGTACGATGCGGTATACGATTATAGTGGGTATGATAAGGCTATGAGCGACCCTGCTTTCTGGGTCGTCAAGGCGGAAGAACGCAGAGCTTGGACCACGGAGGCCGTTCTGTTCGAAAACAATACAGGCATGTCTTGTCAAACTCTTGCCGTCGTGGACTCATCGCAGCATTCTACAGATTTTACTCGTGCGATGGTCACACCTTTCATAGTCGCCTCCCCAGCCGTCAATTATCCTCCAGCTGTGATGAGCTATCGTTCAATTGATAGCTCGATGCAACCGATTCAGAGGCACGCGTATAGCCAAATCGGATATCACTACATTGCGGTGAGTAGCTTCAAGATCATAGCTCGGAATGGCTAGCTTATGAATTTCCAGGTTGTGAATTTCACCGACGGACGGACGGTCGATGTTCCGGCGGGACACACCAATTTTGCCCCGGTATCAGCGCCTGTGGAAACAAAACCTTTCACCTTGAACACAACATTTAGCGATCAGGATGACTGCGGAGACTCTGACCAACCAAATGCCAAGAAACGCCGGAGCGATATGGAGAGATGTCTTCCCGAGGAACTTCGCTCTGCGTTTTATGCAGAAGTGACACTGGATTAAGGGAATGTTTTACAGCGAGGTGCATATATGAATTTTTCGATTGCCTAGACAATGTCTGACGAATGGGCTCATTACATAGGGAAATCATTGAAAGGGAAAGTGACTGTTCATGCCGTTACGAATGGGTCCACAACAATGTCCGCTATCTCTGCCACTCTCATCCCGAGGCTCAATCATCGATGGGCGACAGAGCAAGCTACAACAGGAGGCGATGAGAATTTCAATGTCTCAACGTGCCTTAGAAAATCGATAAATACGGGTGTCATTTCCATTGGCCACTACAGCTCCGTCTTCAAGGAAAAGGACTCCAACAATTACGAGTGGGTTAATCATCAGCCAAGTACTAGCGGTTCTCTCACCTCGGCCAAACCCTACTTTGAGTTCGAGCTTCAAGTCCTTCAAACGGCTGCCCCAGACTTTTTGTCGTATTACAGCTCTGGAGAGGCCTCATTGGAACTGCAGCTCACTGTTCTGCACTCGCAGGACGCCGCTGTATGTATCCACGGCGTCGATAAGTACGCACCCGTAGTAGATGAAGGCTCAGCGACGCAGGACGATGCGGCCAAGACGGAAGAGGGTCTGTGGGACGCATATACTCGCGTGGGCGAGCCAGTCGATACCCGGCCAGCGGACTGGTGGAGGCGTAACCTTATCCTCAAAACCACCGTGCCGCTCGTCGTTTTGGGCGACATATCCGCCCGGCCGGTGGAGCACTACCTCACCCCGGGTCTCCCGTCCCCCGTCATCCTCCCGGCGCAAGGGGACGTCGCGTTCCCCGCTGCACAGCCCGAGGTCATCGAGGAGCCGCTCGTCAACACGACCCTACGCCTCATGCGGTCAGACGGCACGTTTGACCCCTACGAGGCCCAACGCCAATTCTGGAACCACACACGACTTCATCGGTTCGGCCGCGATATGCCTCCCGATCCTGTCAGCAGCTACAACCAAGGAATCTATGCGGGTCTGCTCTGGAAGAAAAAGGTGGTTGCGGATGAACGAGGTCTGTGGCCGCCGCAGTCTACCGCCACAGACGTGGCCCGCGACGACAATACCCAGCAGCGTTTCGTCGTAACACCGTAAAGACGATTTCGTCCGACTCGTAAATATTGCACCGGGATATCCGACCTGTTATAATTCATAACCTTAACAAGGGACTTGTAACATCATCATGTACAACACGTACACAACCAGAACATCATCCGCCATGCTCCAGTCGAAATCGTGTTCATTGCCACTCAGGATCCAGATCTTCGAAGCTGTCCGTTTTCCTCGTAGAGTCGTACTTCGTCCGACGAATGAGCGCTTCGGGCGCCACTTCCCACTCAGCACGTTGCTGCTTGTATGCCGCAAATCGGGCTCTCTTGTCGCGAGTCCGAGTCCGCTCCACTTCTGCAGCAGTTAGGATCCCTCCGGCCTTGAATATTCCATGGATGACCTCGTAACAGGATTCCAGGTACATATACTCCAGCCGGCTATTCCCGAGCGCTTCCATCACGGTCACGTCGTTCCAACAGCTCTCATTGTTCGCATAGCACATACACATGTAGGCGCGTTTGTACTCTCTTTTTAGGCCGGGCCTGGTTCTACATTTAATCTGCGGTGGTCCTGCTACAGCCCTCATCCGAGTCCCTTCCAGTGTGAAGGGCCCTGTTTGTCTCTTACCTCTTGCTGTATATCAACTTGAAGGACCCAGACGGCGGATTATCCGCCACGAGACGCACTTGCCAAGCCGCCACTGACGTGGAGTTGAACAACTTCGTCAACGCGTATACCCCGGGCCCTCATCGGTTCCGATTGTCGTTCCTGTTGTACCGTACCTGGGGAACAATGAGGAAACTCAAAACGTACCCTTACAGGGTGGTTTAGACGACTCACTCGATGCAGATGGGTCGATTTTGGCTTTAGAGAAGAGCTCAATAAGTGGCACCGAAAGGAATTGGCATCGAGAGAAGACCCTTGCACACTTTGATGCAATCGATAAATTTGCTGATGACCGAAGAGGGACCCACTGAGCTTGGTATCATCCTGAATCTTACCCATGACCATGAGATTCATTAACTTGGTTGTATCTTGTTCGCAGGAATTTTGGGAGTATCTAGCGACTTCCGGCCTCTTTGCTTGGCATTCGTCTATGCGTATCGCAATTGCTTTCTCGGCCGTCTTTCTGTTTTCCAGGCCCACCAGTATATTTCCGCTTCAAGGGTAAGGTCCCGACCTGTTGGCATCGACCTGTTATTGACTGAACTAGACGCATAATATCGCGTCGACCAACCCTGTGTTTTCGCCTTTCAGCATTCCCGGGCTTCTTCTTCCTCGTTCGACCTGGAACGCTACCTTTCTTTGGATGTGGCTTGACAGAAAAACTAGTCAGTGTTGCCTTCCTTCGAATGTCGCGTCTTCGATGTCACCATAGGTTACTTCAACCACCAGCATGATGTCGTTCTCATGAATCCGCTTTTCGCTGGTGCTCCTGTCATCTTTGTGGGTTCTAGTCGTGTTGTTCAGCAACTGCTGGGAAATGAAGCAAAACTTCACTTGGTGAAACCTGCCGAACTGACTCTAAAATCGTGTGTTATCGCGCCATGACTACTTCTTCATGATGATCGAAGATTATTAGGCTCATTGGCGACAGCTTAGCTTCTGCTAGCGGTGATACTTGGAGAAAACACCGACGAATCCTATCACCAGCGTTCAATGCCAAGCTGTATGTTCTTTGACCTATCTAATAGGCATATATTTATTTTTTAGGTATTCATTGGTTTGGGATGAGGCATCGGTCGCGTATGAAGAGGTTGTCAGTTCAGAAGGATGGGTGACAGAGCGTCAAACCAATGTTCCGTCAATTAATTCCATCGTCCACAAGGCAAGCGGCTTGAACCGGTTCCTTCGTATATGCGCTGAACGCATCTATGGCTCGCAGTTCTCACTCATGATGATCTCGAGATGTGCCTTTGGAATTCCATTGGCATACGAAGAGTCAGCTTCAAACCCCTCCAACCCCGGCTTCTCTGAAGCGCTGGTCACGATCATCAAGGATTTCGTCCTGTTTTCCGTCATGCCGCGTTGGATGTTCCGTCTTCCTTTCAAAAGGCGTGCATATCGTCCGAAGCGCGCTTCACGATCCTGATATATGTACAGGCTGCAATTAGCCAGAACGTCGTGGCAAAAAGTGGAATCCGAGATCAAGGCTTTGCAGCAGTCCAGGTCTTTGAAAGATTCAAAGGCTGATCAGGATACCGCCGATATCTTGGGGAGACTCGTTTCGTCGTTCGAAGGTTTCGGTAAACTCGAGTTGACGCAAGAGGAGTTGGTAATTATTTTTTTAGATTTTTATCCCCTTCTATAATACTTGCGCTCATGATCTCCGCCAGTTTGCCGATATCTTTACCTTGCTGTTTGCGGGACATGGTGCGTCTCCTCTTTTCCTTTCAACACCACCGCCCAAGGCATGACACAGAGACCACCGCAAGCGCAATCACCACAGCATTGGGTTACCTCGCCGTATATCGTGAGGAGCAAGCGGTTGTCGCCACTGAGATTCTCGGCGCCACGGACGCGAGCGGTCACTTGGTTCGCATTTTGGCAGCTTCTTTGTCTTCGATACTAATAAATCGAAGAATTTTGAAAGTATGAAAGATTTGCCCAAGCTTCAGGCCTGTCTCTACGAAGCTCTGAGACTCATTCGTACGTTTGAATTCTTCTGCCCTCAATCAGGCTGACAAGTACACAGCTCCGGCTCTTTTCCTCCCGCGAGATATGGATGAAGATGTTTCGATCATGATTGAGCACCCTGAAAAGCGACGAATAATCCTACCGCGGGGTTCACGCGTCATTATTGATCTGGTGGGAACTTGTTAGTTGAACCCTTCTTCTATTGCGAGTTTCTCCGTGTTCACCTAATTTATTATAAATTTAGTGCGAAATCCACATTACTTTCCTGATCCAGATGTCTTTCGACCCTCCCGCTGGTACGATAGCAACGACCAAGATGTGATATTCGGTACTGGTCCTCGGCAATGCATTGGCCGGCGGTTTGCGCAGTCGATGTCTATCCGTTTCCTTGCATGCCTTCTTCGAGACTTCGACATCGATGTCCTCCTTGGCGCGGGCGAATCCAGAGGCGGATATCTCGAGCGTGTAATGGGTAACGCCACAATGGCCGGAACCTCTTTTACCCTCCGAGACGTGCCTCTCACATTGACCCGCCGTCGTTAGCGATTCTAGCCACTGTTTCGAGTGCTTTGAATGTCCAACTTGGGAGTGTAAAAAACCGTAAATGCGACCGCACTTGCTGCATAGAATCCTGGTCTCTCTGCGGACGAAGCTGGGGAGATCTGCGAGGATCTATAAAAAGCGTGGAGAGATGAAAGCGGCATTACGTACATCCATCCATCCATCCCTCTTTGTATTGTTGTCCCTTGTTTACGTCGACCTCGAAAGCCTTGCCTCTTTCTGTTCTCGAGTGGGCCACCAGGAGCGTATGTACATCGTACGTACTCTTGACAGCAAGGGTCCCGTTGAGGCCCAAACCGACCGGGAAGATAGTTATTGCGAGTTGATCAAACATGAATTCATAACTTGTCTACATTTATCTGCAACATTCCGGGAGAGCTTGGCTCCCTTCCGGGACTAGCATAGCATTACCACTGCCTTTATTTAATATTCTGCGTTATTAATACACCTTTTAATTGCCCCAAGCACCCAATTCTCATTCGCGACGTCACATAAACGCGTATGACTATGCAGGAGACGCCCTCAATAAGATCCTGGTACGATATCATGGCTATAGTCGCACTGATCTCCGTACTTGCATCTGTTACGGAGGCATAATCAGTCTTGGCCTCAATTTAGATGTTTGGTTCTGTGCTCGCCTTCCTGCTGCGAAGAAATTGCAAAGTCTTCTTTTATTGTGTCTATACCCATCATCGATGCCTGCACCTCCCCGACCTCGTCCGCGGCCGCGTCCCCGCCCGCGTCCAGCGACCCAGCCATTGCGCTCCCCACCGTCGTCTTGGAACGCGGGCTGGCTGTAATCTGCACTAAATTGATTGAGACCAGGCCAGTCGCCGTAAGGCTGCTGCGGTGGCGCCTGCTGCTGCTGCTGCTGCTGCATCTGCTGCGGTGGCATCTGCGTGGGCAATTGTGCTTGCGCAAGTTGCGCAAGGAGCTGCTGCAATTGCTCTGGCGGCAGCTGTTGCATCATCGGGTCCGCGGCGGCGGCGGCGGTCGCATACGCGGCGTCCGTTCCCACCGCCAACTGGCCCACCAGGTCCGCGACAGACGACATCGGCAGTGCCGAACCTGGTGGCTGCTCCTGCTGCATCGGCATCGGCGGTCCACTCCAAAATACCTGGTCGACCTCGGGGCCAGCGGTCATTTCGCGTACATCCTTGTCGACTTCCTCGTCGGGTATTATCTGTGATGGCTCCGCTGGCGAGTCCGGGATCGACGAGGGCGACATGTAAAGCGACACCAACGCCGTCTGCTCCCGCTGCTCCTGCGTCGTCTTTTCCTGACTCTCCGCCCCTCGCGGCCCCTGATCGGGTATATCCGCTGGTATCTCAATCGCTAACAACGTGCGACATGCGCATGTCAGCGTCCTCGTTTCATGCACGGTAAAGCGAAAACATGTCACTTACGCAGCGGCTCCGTCCAATCCACCGTCTCCTCGAACAAGTGCATGTGCAGCGCGGCGCCTTCGCTCCGATCGAGATCGCGGAGGCGGCTGTGCGAACTATATACTCCACCCTGTAACCCAAAAAGGAAGAAAAAGAAAAAGAAAATCATTATCAACAAAGTACGGTACGAGAGGCGGGCGGTGCTGACATCAGAGTTCTCGTCGCCGTATATCGCGCGCTCAATCAGCCGCACCGACTCGAGCTTGTCGTCGGGCGCCCAGGTGACCGTCTTCCGCGGCTTCCCAGACAGCGTCGTGGATCCCGGCGGCCCCGCGCTTGCGCTCACATCACCCGCGCCGCTGCCGTGTGGCGATGGTGTTGACAGGACCGCAAGCGGCGACCCCCTGCGCGTCTTCATCGACTTGAGCGCCTCCTGAAACGGGTCGATCGCGCTCGGCTGCGCGACGTTTCCGTCCTCCTTCTTCACCGCTACCGCAGGCGCGGGCGGCGCCTTCTTGAAGCTCGGGAGCTTTGGCTTTGGCTTGGGCGCGGAGAAGAAGGACGAGTCGGACTTGGCGTCCTTGACGGCGGGCGCAGAGAGCTTGCTCGATACGGGCTCTTTCTTTACTACGGATGGTCGCGCATTCCCCGTGGCGGCCTTCTTTAGCGGTGGTTGAAGCGCAGCACGCGCGGGTGGGTCCGCGAGTTTCCGTTTCTTCGATTTCGCGTCTGGAAACACAAAATAAAATAAAATATATGTTAATAACGTCTTCGGTGCAGACACCGCGTGACGTACCGTCCGCTGCAACCTCGGGCTGTTTCTCAACAACCATCTGGCGCCACCGGCGCTCGACGTTGGATGCCATATCCTTTATCGCTGCGCGATTCGAATTCCATTTTTTTCCGTTTCGTTTTCGTTTCGTTTTCGATTATAGGGCAGGCGTGGGAGAGGGACATAAAAGGAAAGAGGACGTTAGATACATGGATTTCTTCTCTCGATGTTTTAATACGGTTCTCAAGGTCGCGTAGGATAATAGTCTCTCTAACAGTGACGCTGGTGGCTGCAAACCACGGGCTCACGAAATCGGAGGAGCGCACAAAACCAAAGGGGCGCGCGGAGACAAAAGCGCGGAGCATGAAAAGGAAAGGGGAAAAGACGGAATTGAGGCACTCACCAGGCGATGGCGGGTCCTTGACGAGCTTTACCACAATCTTGCCTAGCTTGGACGTCTTGAGCGAGTCGACCGTCATCGGCAGCCGGTCAATGATCTGTACGGGTTTCAGCCAGCCAACACAAACAACATTGGAGGCGTCACGCACATGTAACAGCGGCATGATCGTCTCGCTCAGCGCGTCGGCTTCGCCTCCCTCTCGGCTCGCAGTGAACGCCGCCTTGAGCCACTCGCGCGTGATATCCACCGCGGTCGGGTTCTCCGCCCACGCGCGGAAATAGTGGTTCCCCGCGCCGTCGCGGATCTTGGTGAGGATCTCGAGCCGCGTCGCCGCGTCCACGTCCGCCGCGCCATAGTCGTAGATACGCGACGCGAGCGTCGCGACCGCACCCGCGCCCGTGAACGCGGACGCCTGCAGCAGTGGCCGGATCGCGGCCAACATTGCGGCCTTGCGTTCTTGCGGTGTGGGCCCGGGCGGCGGTGGGGGCGGCTGTTGTTGCTGCTGCTGTTGCTGGGTCTTGGAGGTAGACGGCTGGTAGTAGCTGCTCATGAGCGAGTTCGTGGCGGGGGCATGAAGGGCGTGCGGGGAGAGAGTCCCTTGTTGTTGTTGCTGCTGCGGTGGAAGAAAATAGGCCATTTGGAAGGGAGGGAGATACGAGTATTGGGCCAGCTGTTGTTGTCGCTGTTGCTGCTGGCTGGTCGCCTGGGTAGAGTAATTGGGCGGTTGGGGGTAGGGGTGATGGGAGCCATTGGACGTAGAGCCGTTCATGGTCGTCAGTGCTGGACTATAGGATTGTCAGTACCAAGGAAAAGGTGATTTTCAAATAGTGGGGAATGGCAGTTGGCCGGCACATGTCGGGTGACCGCTCGGGGGCCATGCCTGTCCGGCCCGTTGTCCCGAAAACGCCGCTGGCGACAACGGATGGTGGAAACTGTAAAAACGACTCACTCTATCATCATGGAAGACGTCTGCTGCTGCTGCTGAGAGGACGAGGCGGTGTTTGTGCTGGTTGCGCCATTGAGAGTGGAGTAATTTGAGAGCGGAATGGGGTCCGGCGACTGCGACGGCTGGCTAGTTGGCCATCCCGAGGCGTAGTACGGTGTTGCTCCATAGAAGCCCGGGTGGGAGGTAAAGGGGTAGAACGAAGCGGCGGTCTGAGTGGGTGTGGATGACGCGGCCGACGTGGACGACGACGAAGCGACTGTTGGACGCTCTGAACGCGGATTTCTTGCGATATCGGTTGGAGACACACCTGGGAGATCTGCGAGGGTAGTAAAGTCGGAGAGATCGAGGGTGGGAGGCTGGGGAGATGTCCCGGATGGACCTGGCTGCTGCTGCTGCTGCTGCTGCTGCTTTGGCCAGTCCTGGGGGGGCGGAGGCGAGTGGTGTATTGGATGGTGGGGAGACTCTGGCGGATGGGGCTGGAGCCAGGTGTAGAGACTGCTCGACTCCATTTTCTCTCTGTACTGTCTTTATCTTAAACACAGTGCCACGAGTACGCCGTGAACGGGTCGACTGGCAGAGACTCGACTAGACCGTCGTCGTCGCCTCCTCACGCGGCCGTTTTTGCAAAAAGGTCCTGGCCCGTTGAGCCTTGTTTGCCCCTTGTTTGGCCATTTATTCCCACGCTCAGATAAAATTCAGGAGTCCTTCAAAGTGTTTCACATTTCAATCTGACCTTTTTTCCTCTTCCTCACACCCCAAAAAATGGTCGCCAGCGCAGACCAGCAGCGTCTCGAGGTCAGTCTTTCTCTATTTCATTCAAGGCCATTCTCAATCCTTGCCACAGCTCGTCGCAGGCCTCGCGTCCGCCGCAGACGCGATGCGCACAGCCGCAGAAGTCATCCGCCATTGTGCAAAGCTCACCGAGGACTGGGCAGAGGCCCTCAAGCACCCCGGCGCATCGTCCAATGGCAAGCGCAAGGCCGTCGCCGCCGACGACGACGACGAGCCAGCCGCCAACGGCAAGCGCAAGCGCGTCACCAAAAAGAAGGACCCCAACGCGCCGAAACGCCCCGCGTCTTCGTACCTCCTTTTCCAGAACGAGATTCGCAAGGAAATAAAGGAAAAATATCCGACTCTGAGCAACACCGAGCTCCTCAATGTCATCAAGACGCAGTGGGCGGAGATGCCGGAGGCGAGGAAGGCGGTCGGTGCACTCTCCCTGCCGCGTCCCAACACGCGTCTGACGCGTGTTCCCTTAGGTGTACAACGACAAGATGTCGAAGGAGAAGGAGCGATACAACGCGGAAAAGAGCGCGTACGACGCGCGCTCGCCGGAGGAGGTCGCGCGCGCAGACGCAGAGGTTGCCGCCGCCGTCGCGGTATGTTGTGTCCGCGCCGACCTCGCATGCCACTGACCCCCCCGCGTTAGCTCAAGAAGGCGACCCCGCGTGCACGCAAGCCCAAGGCCGAGAAGGTCACCGTGTCCGCCCCCGTCCCCGCCCCCCCGACCGACGACGAGGCGCACACCTCCGAGGCCGACGAAGACGAGGACGACGAGGACGACGACGAGCTCTCGCCCGCCGCCCCCGTCTCCAACGCCCGCCGCCAGCACTCCCCCTCCTCCGAGTCCTCCGAGGACGAAGACAACGAAGACGACGACGAGGAGGAGGAGGAAGAGCCCGCCCCGAAAAAGGCCAAGCACGCGCCTGCCCCCGCCCCCAAGCCCATTTCCAAAGCCGCCCCCGCCCCCGCTCCCGTCAAGGAGAAGAAGAAAAAGCCAAGCAAGGCCTGAGCACGCTTTCGAATCGAATCGAATATGGGTATACATTGACACTTACTTATCTGTTTGTACATACGAGACTCGCCGGCCGCCGCTGCTACCTACTAGTGTACGTTACTCTCACCCGTCCGTCCAGTTGATACCCCATCTTCTTGAGGTTTCGCGTGACTACATAATGCATTTTTCTTTTTCGAGGCTGATTCTACATGGTTAGATGCATATCGGAGACTCGTAACAAATCAAACGCGTCGCGTCGCGTCGCGCGCTTGTTTGTTTCTCACATCTCACGCGTCGAATTAAATGGGGAAATGTCGCAACCCTGCACTCAACTTTCGAGTGAGGCGTGAAAGATGCCAACATTTTTTGTGGAACCCACCACACCGCAACATGTCTGACGCCAGTGGTAAGTCTCCTTGACCATGCCAATGGCCCAGGAGTGACTGCAACTGAAGAACGCGTGTAGATAACAGTGGGGCTGCCTCCAGACCGAATGCGAGCGAGTCAAATTTGAAGGGAGTGACCGCGACGCGTCTTCAACAAGGCAACGACGCGACGCGTCCGCCGCCGCAACAGGGCGCGAAGCGCAAGGCCCCCGCAGCGCCCGACACCGGGAGCGTCAAGGCCACAAAGTCTTCCGCCGACGCGACCCCCGCGAGCGCGTCGCGCCTCGGCGAAGAGGCTGCGGCATGTCGATGCCAGGACGGCTGGCTCTCCCCGCGAACCAAGTTTGTTCTCGAAAGCACGTCTCTCCATCACTGCTGGACTCCTGCTGACGCTGACGCGCCCCCTCAGCCGTAGCCGCCGTCGCCCAAGACCTCATCCCCGGCACCGACGCTGGGCTGGTGGAAGAAATGGGGTTCGTGAACCAGAACTGCGTGTACCTGACGAGGTTCATCGCTTCGGGGTATATCCCCCGCGGGCGGAAGGCAGCGCCCCTTTGGGTCGAGGGGTTCACGCTCATGTTCGAGATCATGGGGGAGATATTCGAGGCGGGGCGGATCCCGACGCCGCAGGAGATGGAGCGCACGCTGGGGCTCCCCGCGCACAAAAAAGATCAGAAGCTGTTCAAGGCGTATGCGAAGAAGGGGGCGGACTGCGAGGGCGCGCTGGGGGCGCTCGTTCAGGGGGCGAAGGACGAATGGACGACGAACGGCGCGGATTTTAGGGATGCGCACTGCGTTGATAACCCTGAGTGGAAGGCGTTGCCGCGATGCAAGGAGCACGATTTCGATTGGAGCATGGCTGAGGATGTTATGACGGATGCGTGAAGGGCTACGCATCTGGGAGCAAAAACAGACCAAAAATACTCATAGGATCTTTACAGACACCTGCGATGTACACTATACAATAATTTCTCTGAAGCCCTTGAAATACGAGGTACTGTCGCGAACAACCGCGACTATTTCAACAGCTTCGCCACTTGCAGCCTCATCCCTCCGTTCTTCGCCATGTGGATAGTAACGAGAAATTTGTCTCTATGCACGCGAACAGAAAGGATAGCTGAGGAACGAAGGTACCTGGAATCTTATTCTGCGACGCGACTCGAACTTGAGGAGTTTCGACGGATCGTACAAAACACACGTCCTGGGCGCGTCTCGCGCGCGCTTCCGATTGTTTCTGGCAAATGGTCTGGATCCTGAGTGGGACGCTTCGACTTTCGACTGGAGCATGGTTATACAAGATGATGGTTACAAGTTTTATAACACGTCGGAATCCCGGTGCCATATTTACAAGTCGGACGAAATTCTGTTTACGGTGTTACGACGAAATGCTGCTGCGTGTCGTCTCGAACCACTTCTGTGGCGGTAGACTGCGGAGGCCACAGACCTCGTTCCTCCGCGACCACCTTTTTCTTCCAGAGCAGACCTGCATAGATTCCTTGGTTGTAGCTGCTGGCAGGATCGGGAGGCATATCACTCCCGAACCGGGCCCGTCGGCGTGTGTGGTTCCAGAATTGGCGTTGGAACTCGAAGGGGTCAAACGTGCCGTCTGACCGCATGAGGCGCAGGGTCGTGTTTGCGAGCGGCTCCTCGATGACGTCGGGCTGTGCGGCGGGGAACGCGACGTCCCCTTGCGCCGGGAGGATGACGGGGGACGGGAGACCCGGGGTGAGGTAGTGCTCCACCGGCCGGGCGGATATGTCGCCCAAAACGACGAGCGGCACGGTGGTTTTTAGGATGAGGTTACGCCTCTGCCAGTCCGCCGGCCGGGGATCGACTGGCTGGCCCACGCGAGTATGTGCGTCCCACAGACCCTCTTCCGTCTTGGCAGCATCGCCCTGCGTCGCTGAGCCTTCATCTGCTATGGGTGTGTACTTATCGACCCCACGGATACATACGGCGGCGGCCTGCGAGTACAGAACGGTAAGCTGAAGTTCCAATGAGGCTTCTCCAGAGCTGTAATAGGACAAAAAGTCTGGGGCAGCCGTTAGAGGGACTTGAAGCTCGAAGTCAAAGTAGGGTTTCGCCGAGGTGAGAGGACCGTTACCACGCGGCCGGTGATTAATCCGTCTATAATTCACAGAATCGCTTTCATTGAAGAGGGAGCTGTGGTGGCCAATGGAAATGACACCGTTAGTTCTCGATTTTCTAAGGCACGTTGAGACATTGAAATTCTCGTCGCCTCCTGTTGTAGCTTGCTCCGTCGCCCATCGATGATTGAGCCTCGAGATGAGAGTGGCAGAGATAGCGGCCATCGTTGTAGACCCATTCGTAATGGCATGCACAGTCACTTTCCCTTTCAATGATTTCCCTATATAATGAGCCCATTCGTTAGACATTGTCTAGGCAATCGGAAAAATTCCATATACTACGTACCTCGCTGTAAAACATTCCCTTGATCCAGTGTCACTTCTGCATAAAACGCAGAGCGAAGTTCCTCGGGGAGACACCTCTCCATATCGCTCCGGCGTTTCTTGGCATTCGGTTCGCCATAGTCTCCGCAGTCATCCTGCTCGCTAAATGTTGCGTTCAAGGTGAAAGGTTTTGTTTCCACAGGCGCTGATACCGGGACAAAATTGGTGTGTCCCGCCGGAACGTCGACCGTCCGGCCGTCGGTGAAATTCACAACCTGCAAATTCATAAGTTAGCCATTCCGAGCTATGATCTTGGAGCTCCTCACCGCAATGTAGTGATATCCCATCTGGCTATACGCATGCCTCTTAATCGGTTGCATAGTATTCATTGAGCGAGAGGTCTTCACAGCTGGAGGATAATTGACGGCTGGGGCGGCAACTATGAAAGGTGTGACCCTTGCATGAGAAAAATCTGTAGAATCCTGCGATGAGTCCACGACGGCGAGAATTTAACAAAACATGCCTGGATTGTTTTCGAACAGAACGGCCTCCGTGGTCCACGCTCTGCGTTCTTCCGCCTTGACGACCCAGAAAGCAGGGTCACTCATAGCCTTATCATACCCACTATAATCGTATACCGCATCGTACTGGTCGAATCCCCAATCGGTGAACTCGGTCGGTATGGTTTGATTGTCGGCTTTGGGGATTTCGGGGAGAACCGCACCGCGACGCAGATGCTTTACTTCGCTGAACTCGTCGAGCTGGAGGCGGAGAGAGACGGAAGCGATGCGATTTGCACACTGCCTAGTCTGCACTTTGATACGCAGTTCACCTGGTCCAACACGGATGACTTTCAAAACCTTTCGTCCAAGTCGTTTTTAACGCACCATGAGAGATGTGGTCCGGGCGAAGATCTTCTGCACGAACCCACGCCAGAACCTGGCAATCTTCTTTGGCAGTCTTTGTCGAGTTCTGGGCCTGAGAGGCTGCGGCAGCGATTAGAGATGTGGCCACCAAGAGGATTTTCTTCATGGTAGATGGTTTAGTTGAGGTTGGCTCCTTCGCTGTGCCAGCTTTATAATGGGAAAAGAGCGCCTATTTTCATCATTCTGGTCGTAAAGAGCGGGACCGCAGCTTGCTACTGGCACATCTTGATTCTGAGTCTATGATTACTGTCAAGCCTGATCGATGATCCAGAGACCCACAAAACCGTAGAGATCTAGAGGTGGTATAAGCGGAAGGATTAGGCTTGAGGTGAAGCAGGGTGATCATGAGACGGACACGATTTTAGTCTCGGACCATACTCTCATGACATCCCGATTTGGGAGCCCTGTCATGAGAGTCTGGGCCTCTTCCACCGAATTAGCCGTACCATTGCGCTATCAAAATTCCGGTGTTTTCCGGGAATTTCCGTAACATCTGCTGGAGCATTTCTGAGCCATTTTGCTTCGAGCCTTGGAGAGAATAAGACGAATATAAGCTAATTGTGATCTTCTGTATATTCAAAATTGTGTTACGGGTGCCCTAATAGTAAGGAACATGAATATTTACTCTTCTAAGTCACCGGCGGCACTGCCACAACTCCCTGCTCTGCCAAATGTCGGGCTTCGTCTGAGCACCATCGATGGCAATAAAAAAAATTGAAAGAAGCCAAACTCATTGATTAATACCATTGAGAAAATCTGCCTCCTAGCTTTAGGCACAGATATCCACTAAACGGTCAAACGAGCAGGAAGAAATCAGAAAACCATAGCGCAATGGTACGGCTAATTCGGTGGAAGAGGCCCAGACTCTCATGACAGGGCTCCCAAATTGGGATGTCATGAGAGTATGGTCCGAGACTACCGCAAGTGGTAAAGTATAGCGTAAAATTCTGGATGGCCTCGGTATGTCGTGTCCGAGGCGACAATCGCTTGTTCCTCACGATATACAGCGAGATAACCCAATGCTGTGGTGATTGCGCTTGCGGCGGTCTCTGTGTCATGCCTTATGTTGGAACGAAAAGAGGTGACGCCCCATGTCCGGCAAACAGCAAGGTAAAGATATCGGAAAACTGGCGGAGATCGTGAGCGCAAGTATCATAAAAAGGGATAAAAAGATAATGACCACCTCCTCTTGCGTCAACTCGAGTTTCCCGGAGCCTTCGAATGACGAGCCGAGTCTTCCCCAAGATATCGGCAGTATCCTGGTCAGCCTTCGAATCTCTCAACAACCTGGACTGCTGCAAAGCCTCGATCTCTGGATTCCACTTTTTGCCACGACGTTCTGGCTATTTGCAGTCTGTATATATACTGTATATCAGGATCACGAAGCGCACTTTGGACGAGATGCCTGCCTTTTAAATGGAAGACGGAACATCCAACGCGGCATGACGGAAAACAGGACGAAATCCCTTGATGATCGCAACCAGCGCTTCAGAGAAGCCGGGGTTGGAGGGTTTTGAAGCTGACTCCGTGTATGCTAAAGGAATTCCAAAGGCACATCCATCTCGAGATCATCATGAGTGAGAACTGCGAGCCATAGATGCGTTCAGGGTATATACGAAGGAAACAATTGCCGCCTGCCTTGTGGACGATGGAGTTAAATAACAGAACATCGCGTTGACGCTCTGTCAGCCATCCTTTGAAGTGACGGCCTCTTCATACGCGACCGATGTTTCATCCCAAACCAAGGAATAACTATGAAATGAATATATGCCCATGAAATAGGTCAAAGAACATACAGGTTGGCATTGAACGCTGGATTCGTCGGTGTTTTCTCCAAGTATCGCCGCTAGCAGAAGCTAAGCTGTCGCCAGCGGCCAATGAGCCTAATCGTTTTCGATCATCATGAAGAAGTAGTCATGGCGCGATAATACACGATTTTAGAGTCAGTTCTGCAGGCTTCACCAAGCGAAGTTTTGCTTCATTTTCCAGTGGTTGCTGAACAACACGACTAGAGCCCACAAAGATGACAGGAGCGCCAGCGAAAAGCGGATTCATGAGAACGACATCATGCTGGTGGTGAGCCTTTGAAGTAACCTATGGTGACATCGAAGGCGCGACATTCAAAGGAAGGCAACACTGACTAGTTTTTCTGTCTAGCCGCATTCAAAGAAAGGTAGCGTTCCAGGTCGAACGAGGAAGAAGCCCGGGAATGCTGAAGGCGAAAATAAAGGGTTGGTCGACGCTATATTATGCGTCTATTTCAGTCAATAACTGGTCGACGCCAACAGGTCGGAAATCTTACCCTTGAAGCGGAAATACACTGGTGGGCCCTTGGAAATAGAAAGACAGCCGAGAAAGCAATTGCGATACGCATAGACGAAGGGCCGGAAGTCGCTAGATACTCCCGAAATTCCTGCGAACGAGATTCAACCAAGTTAATGAATCTCATGGTCATGGGTAAGATTCAGGATGATACCAAGCGCAGTGGGTCCCTGTTCGGTCATCAGAAATTTGCTCGATTGCATCAAAGTGTGCAAGGGTCTTATCTCGATGCCAGTTATTGGGCTACTCTCCAAAGCCAAAATTGAGCCACCTCAGGCTGCATCGAGTGAGCTGTCTAGTAAACCACCCGGTAATGTTATGTCCGAGTGTCCTTGTTCCCCAGGTACAATACAACAGCAACGACAATCGGAACCGATGAGCGGTGTTGACGAAGTTGTTCAACTCCACGTCAGTGGCGAGTGACTGCGTCGTGGCGGATAAGCCGCCGTCTGGGTCCTTCGAGTTGGTATACAGAGGTAGTATACAGCAAGAGGTAAGAGACAAACAAGGCCCTTCAAGGGACTCCGAACATGAGGGTGGCGGCAGGACGCAGATGAAATGTAGAACCAAGCCCGGCCTGAAACCAAAGCACAGACGCGCCGATCTGGGCGTACATGTGTATGCGGACGATGAGAGTTGGAACGACGTGACCGTGATGGAAGCGCTCGGGAATAGCCGGCTTGCTAGAGAGGTTATTGAGAGGAATAAATTACATTCCGGTAGTTTTGCAAGTTTTAGGAAGCTCGTCGTGCTAAAGCCCGACTATCCATCACTTCCTCCCTTTCCCCTTGCCTTTCTTTTCCGCGGCCCCTTTCTCGGGCGAACTAAGCTCCCCGGCACTCAACTCGGAGAACTCGTCCCCGCTGGTCAGCGCCCCGCTCTTCTTGCGCACCGCTTTGGGCTTGCGCATGTGGTGCTCCGGGATCCACTCCTCCTGGTACCCGCCGGCGCCAGTGGCCGTGACGGCACCTACGGGTGCGCTGACCGCGGACGGGGCGGGCTTTTTCCGGGGGCGAGACGACCGTTTCGGCGCGAAGGCCTTGTACGCGACATAGACAAGGCCGCTAAGGAGAGCAGCCGTCACGAGGTAGGTTGATATCCTATGCAGAAAAAAAAGGTCAATCCTAGCAGAAAACGGCACCCACATTCGGACTTACATCTTGAAATCGAAGATGGAGACCTCGGGTTCAACGACCGTGACAACTCCGTCATATGCGCCTACACGGTGTAAGGAATCCTAGAGGTCGTGTGAGTCGTGACGGACAAACGTTCCCAGATAAATGAACACACCTCGAGAGTGTGGTCCAGCCAGACGTTAAGACGGATATCGCCGGGCTTTAGATGTAAATGTGAGTTGGGATCCACCAGAGACGGAAGTAAAGGAAGTAACCTTGAACCTGAAAAATTCAAATCAACAACCACAGAAAGAGCACGATAACTTCAATCTCACTCGCTGTAGAAGGTATAGGGAACCTGCGTCTTGACCGACGGAATCAAACTAACAGAGAAGGTCAGGGCAGTGAGCTGTGCCCGTAGTAAGCCAACACGAATGTGCGATCAGGGAGCAAGGGGGCAACTCACATTTTTAATGAGCGCCTCGGTGTGGACATTATACACAGCGCCGCCGACGCTGACGAGGGACACATTCTTTCCAGACTTGTTCTCCACCGTCAGCGTGATGGTGTTCTTCTCGCCATTGACAATGTCTGCCAAAATTAAACCCCTCAGAGGGTGTTGTGGGAATAATTGAGGGACGCGACGCACGACCGAACACGTTGCTCTCGGGGAACGCAGCAGAGACAACGACGGGGTCAGTAGAGGCTTCGGTTTCGGCTTCGGCCACGGGGGCGCCCTCTTCGAGCACCACTGCATTTACTATAAGCACAATCCACATGAAACGAAAAGTGTCGCACGAACCCTGGGACGAGAAAACCAACGAAGCAAGCGAGAGCGCGGTTCCAAGCAGGATATTGAAACGCATCCTTATCCTGTACCGTGACGAGAAGGGACCGGAGGTTGTAAGGAAGCAAAGAGTTGGTGAATTCTGGCGACGTGTTAGCTGACTAAGCACCACCGCCACGGTTTTCATCGGAAGCTTGAGCACCACCAGCATTTTTCTAGGTTAATTACATGGAGGATATACTTTTTGCAAGATCAATCACTCTGATTAACAAGCTCTAGCGCCCGCGCACACACATCGTCTATACTCCACCGCTCCCTCGGCCCCAGCCCGTGCTTCAAATCCAGTATGTCGCCCACCTCGTCGCACGCCCTCAGTACCGTGTCCACGTCCTCCTTAGTGTGCGCCGCACTGACGCAGAACCGCACTCGTGACGTGACAAGAGGTGTTGCAGGATACGCGACGACCACGACGATAATGGGCGTCTGCCGGTGCTTCATGAGCCGGTGGAACATGTTCATCTTGCCAGGGTTGAACAACAGGAGCGGCACGATCGGCGAGGAGGGGTGCCCGTACGTGATGAAGCCCAACTTGTTCAGGCCGTAGTGGAGGTACCGCGAGTTGAACGCGAGGCGGCGGAGCCGCGAGAGGCCTTCGCTGCCATCCGCCAGCGAGGCCGGGAGCGATATCCACGTCGGGAGGGACGACGCGGGGGCGCGGGAGGGGTGGTGATACGGCTCTACCTCAAGATGTTGTTGTTGTAGGGTCGAGGAGGAGCTGCCCGAGCTACTGAGATTGGGCGGCGAGACGCCCATGATGCTGGCCATGCTTGCGACGATCTGGGTCAGAACCGGCGGCGTCATGGCCTCTGCATATGGACCGGAGTGGCCCCGTATGCGCAGGCGGTCGATCAGGGCCTTGTTCCCCGCGACATAACCGCCTGCAGCCCCGAACGACTTTGTGAATGTGCCCATAAGGATGTCTATTGATTGTGGTGGGATGTTGAAGTAGTCAGCCACACCCCGGCCGTGAGGTCCCAAGGCGCCGATGGAATGGGCCTCGTCTACGAAGAGATAAAACTAGTTTGGACGTTATTATGTAGTCTCACACAGTCCTTGACGACGCACTTTGTATTTTTTCTTGAGCTCGATGATAACTGTGAGAGGACTTAGGGCGTATCATTTTTTGGAGCGAGGATACCGACCTGGGAGATTAAGAAGGGTCCCTTCCATCGAATAAAGACCCTCTACAAGGAGGAGAATCTTTTTCCAGGGCCTAAGAAAAAATTAGTATGAATCGGACGGCACAAGTTATAAACAAAGCTACCTGTGCGTTTTTGGCTGTCCCTGACTGATGACTTCCCGCAACAAGTTCTCCAGCGCACCCATATCATTGTGCTTGAACATCCGGACATTGGCGCCACTCAATCGCACACCAAAGCGGATAGATGCGTGGTTGAGTTCGTCGGAAATGACCAGACAGCCTTTGCCAACCAATGCAGGTATGAAGGTTGAGTTGGTAGCGAAACCCTACACAGAATTAAAATGAGCTGACAGATGGCGCAGTCAAAAAGTACCATGGAACTAATAAGCGCGTCTTCCATTCCCACGAATCTGGCGACCAGGGATTCGGCTAGGACGTGGAGATCACTGGAACCACCTTCCAGACGGGAACCACAAGAAGAGACGCCATGCTCTCTGATCGACGCCTCGACCGCGTCGGCGCATCCGCCTTGGGCCTGGGCAAAGCCAAGGTAGTTATATGACGAGATATTAAGGGCGCGCGTGCGGGTGCCTGTAAATATTTGGTGGTGGTTGTAGTCTGGGGAAATACGGTCGAGGAGCTGTATCGTGCGACCCGCAACACCGGTCACTGGCTGAGAAAAGCATTCATCCATCCGAGTTTTCAGCCGGCGCGTGTAGAACGAGTCGAAGTCGGAGTTGAGAGGGGCATAACCCTGTATAGATTCAGACCGTGAATAGAACCAGTGCTAGTTCGCTCACATTGCTGGGCATGAGATGCCGATAGGCAGCTGGGCGAAGGTATTTACCGACAAAGTCGCGGAGGTGACCCAGGCAAATAAGGATAAGATAACTGACAACAAACATTAGCTATATGTTCATGCATTGGCGGACAAATTTCACCTAATGTAGGTAGAAAGTAAGATATAATATGGTGGGTCGCGATCGACATGGCCGGGAACAGCAGTGCCAGCGAGGTGCTGAGAGATATACCGATAGCCGTCGTTCGAGCAGTGACCAAACTCCGTGTGGACCGTAGAGAATACTTCTGAAGAGTTGGGGGCCCGAGAAGGGAGAGCCAATCCATCCGAGTTGTCTGCCTCCGAGTCATCCTCATGCAGAACAGTGTCCTCCGAAGAGGAGGTGACGGAGGACGAGAGCGACAGGGCGGGGGTTGCGGTTGGGCCGGCGCCATTGAGGTTGCGAGTTTCTACCTTTGAGAGCCCGGCAAAGTAGGACGAGACAGGCGTCGACGGTCTTGACGACGCCTTTTTCTTGAATAGCGACATGGAGGAAAGAGCAGAGAAATTCTGACAGGGTTGAGTGACAAACCGGCCGCGCACGTGACTGGCCTTGGAAATCTCGACTCCCGTCGGACCACTTGTATCAAGAGGTGATTGATCTCTGGATCTCTCAAAATGATGTTGCTAAGCGAGATCAGTGATCCCACGGCGGAACGCTGGCAGCCTTCGGCCACTCCATGCTTTATGTACTGAGCATCGGGGACAGAAGTCGCCAGTCCCCGTTCTCGTCGTGAACTTCATTACTGTTACTATGTAGGTACAACCAAGAAATAAGAGCCGTAGTGTGGCAGAGGAATTGCATTATCTGACAGAGATGTATGTGCAGCATATACAGGATTAGGATGCCATATTGTTTGCAGTTTGAGTCTTTGTGTGCCGGAGGCGGTTGGATAGCCCTGGCCGGGGCCAGAGGGCTCCGAGTGGCGTTGTAGAGCAGGTCGAGAGTGGGCGCAATGGAACTTGATGGATTGATCTGGCCGAACGTTCCGCTGATAATCATTGCCTTTTCTGGGGGGGGGGGGGGGTCGTGGGTTTTTTTGACTGATCCAGAGATCGAGCGCCTCTTGACTTGTATTGTAAATGCAAATTCGGAGACACTCACTGTCGTATCATCCTCAACTTGGGACACGATAATCACGACTGAATTCGTCGACTTGCCCCATCTCAAGTACAGTAGTATATTCCTTTCAGCCGAAGATCGGATCAACGAGCTTTCAACTGCTTACCATTCCTCTCTGAATCGACAGTGGTCTATGTTTTATTTCTCGCGCGCCAGGAACGACAATAATTTCCAGGTGACAACTTGTTCTAAGCCAATTACAGATTCAAGGAGCCAGCTTTCACGCCGAAAGGACCGAGTCTCTTTCGGAACTTACCGTACAGAGTCCAGATAGTAACGCCCTCCGGGCAGACCTGGATCCTCCGGGCCCACCTTTAACAAGACTTTTTAGTCGTTAACTTTCAGCATGACATGGTTATCAACCTCCTTACAGTTACACGGATTGAGCACGGAGCTGAAGAGGAGAGAGAATAGTGAAGTGACGTGTTGAGAGCCAAACAGAGCGTGGGTAAAAAGTGCATGATCGAGTCGGACGGACAATTACTGAAATGAGACCTGGATACCTTCGGATCCAGGAACTCCCTCTCACATCAATTTCTACAAGACGGTCTCCAAACTGCCCTATTCTCCTCGCAGTAGAGCGTATTTGCAACACCCTCGACGCAGTTTTAGGGCGAAATTTGATGGGGCCTGTCAGAAATTTGATGACACCGAAATAGGATACCTTCGACTTGCAAAGTTTGGCAAACGGCGTGAAAAAATGCTAGATAACCCGATTTTTTTTGTGTGGACACACCACAATAGTCTCGAAGGCACTGGCCACTTTCAGGAGAGAAATTATGCGGCGAAAATTGGTTTTGGCTGCTGGGAAGGACGGTTACGGCACATCCATCATTTCTCTGACCTAAAAATGATGGTCGATGCCAGAAATTTGGCCGTCGATTTTGGGTGCGTTCTAGTAGAGCGTATTTGCAACACCCTCGACGCAGTTTTAGGGCGAAATTTGATGAGGCCTGTCAGAAATTTGATGACACCAAAATAGGATACCTTCGACTTGTAAAGTCTGGCAAAAAGGCGCAAAAAATGCTGGATAACCCGGTTTTTTTTGTGTGATGCGCCACAAAGGTCTCGAAGGTACTGGCCACTTTCAGGAGAGAAAGTATACGGCGAAAATTGGTTTTGTCGGCGGAAGGACGGTTACGACACATCCATCATTTCTCTATCCTAAAAATGATGGCTGATGCCAGAAATTTGGCCGTCGATTTTGGGGGGTGCAAATACGCTCTAGTAGAGCGTATTTGCAGCTCCCTTGACGCAGTTTTAGGGCGAAATTTGATGGGGCCTGTCAGAAATTTGATGACACCAAAATAGGATCCCTTCGGCTTGTAAAGTCTGCCAAAACGCGTAAAAAAATGCTATATAACCCGGGTTTTTTGTGTGGACACACCACAGTAGTCTCGAAGGCACTGGCCACTTTCAGGAGAGAAATTATACGGCGAAAATAGGTTTTGGCTGTTGGGAAGGTCGGTTACGGCACATCAATCGTTTCTCTATCCTAAAAATGATGGCTGATGCCAGAAATTTGGCCGTCGATTTTGGGGGGTGCAAATACGCTCTAGTAGACTTTGCTGCGGTCGCGGCATTGACGGACCAAGAAAGAAGATGAGATCGGATTGCATAAGGATAGAAATAATGAGCTCGCTGGCAGTTTAGACCTCGGAACAATCTCATTTTTCTATTCACTGAAACCGGAGAAAAAGAGACACGTCGCTGGTACGAAACTATGGAGAAACCGAGGCGGAGAATTACTGCAGCAATTGCAGAGCCTTGCCATCATACTGTAGCTAAATATTAATGGCTTTTCATTGAGACGCTGCGTTCTGTGAACGCCTAGAGCGGCTCTACACTCAGTTCAAGCTTGCTGATTGCGCCTCAGCTGGAATCTGTTGGGTCGCTAGACAACAGGCCCTGTTTGGGCGTCGACTACTCTGTGTACAGTGTAGAGCTGGTTGTGCCTCAACTTGAAATCATTTATCCGCCGATCGTCCAATTGTTGGCATCACAGGATCGCCGTTCAGTGGCTGTGTGATTGACAGCGTTGGTCTTGTGTGTTTCACTCTCTTCTTTCCTCCACCATGTCGATTGCACTCTCGACGCTCTCTGGCCTCGTCTAGTGTCTCCCTGCTCAGAGTTGAAAGCAATGTACTTTGAAATTCATCGAAGACACCGACACAAACCGTTTCAACCACAACTTCGCTTTCTTTCATCGCATCCCCATACTTCTTGGACTCGTTCTACTCCGAATCTCTCTCTCTCTCCGCTCATGATGAGGACTAGTGTCTCCCTGAAAAACAATTTACTTTGAACTACGTCATCGAAGACACCGACCAACCCGTTTCAACCACAACTCCGCTTTCTTTCATCACGTCCACATACTTCTTGGACTCGTTCTGCTTGGAATCTCCCGCTCTCTCCGCTCAGGATGGACTCGAACGGCGACATGGCCGAGTGGTCTAAGGCGCCAGAATCAGGAAATGCATGCTCTTTCGGTCTCCGAATAGTGTTTGATACCAATCTCAAATCTGGTCTTTCGAGGCGAGGGTTCGAATCCCTCTGTCGTCATCTCCTTTTGCTCCTGCTTCGTTGTTTTTACCATCCTTTTGCGCCAAACAGGTTCCCATTTCGTCTCCAGACACCCCCGGGTGGGCGAGCAAGCGTGGAAGGGCTCGGATTGATCGTAGATTGAAACTCATCATTTTTTATCACTTCCGCTACGCCATTTATCAGCTCCATTACCGTCGCTGCATGCGAGGAAGAGGACACATAGGAAGACTTGTGATTCCGCTCAGACGATGTATCGGTATCGGACCTCGACAAATCCGTAGGCACGCGACTCCATCTCCTCGGTTTGAACATCCTGAAAGCTCCCGGGTCAGCTTCCAGTCGCACTGACGCTCCTGAGTGTCGTATCTGTTCTCAAGTCTCGATGCCCCGACTCGCTGTTCATTCATGAAGCCCATTCTCAGCTCCTCCGGGGTTTTTTCGCAAGCCCCTGGTCCATATTGGATTGAGCATGGGAGAAGTTTATACGAGACGCCGTTGCTCCCAAAAATCAGTCCTTCGCGAGACGCCTGCGGTCAGCAAGCGCGATCTCCGGTGGCCCTTCCTGCATCTTTGGCCCTCGGTTCGACCACCGCTCCTCATAAACATCTGCTTCGCCTAGGCCACTTCTTCTTCGTATTACCTGCGCATATCTCCACCGGTAGGATATCGAGTGGGAGTACTTGCAAGTGGTCATGAAGAAGGTTCGGATAAGACACGGGATCAACGTTCCTCAGTTTCAAAACCGGGTTTCTTCTTTGGCTGCTTGCCTCAGAGCTTGGAATTAATGGATGATGGCACGTTTCAGATGGCGCGATTCTGCTCAGCTCTATTGTCACTCCCTTTCCGCCGTCCTTCTTAGATTTTTAATTCGCGGGGTCGCACGCAACAACTTACTCGAGTTGAGCAGCACAACAAGTAAGGAGCTAATGTTTTGTCAGAATCGATACGAAAACTGCATGGATAGAACCGAATGTGCGTGAATTCGTCCCTAATGCAACGGTGCCTCTTCTTGCCCGCCTAGGAAGACCGGCGAATAGCATTCCCCGCCTTCAGAATGCTCCCTCGGGTGCGCGGATTTATCACTCAAGACGACGAGGGAGGGTGACATAAATTGTGCGGCTCCAATCTCCGCATCGGCGGAAACTGAAGGCCAGATCTATAAATTTCTCCATTTCAATCAAGATTCCGCCGCTGAATTGCATGGGGTTCGGAAAGACATCCGGATCGTAGAGCATGTTTCTATAAATGCTGCAGCTGAAGCAGCTTCCAAGATCAAAGCGTTTTATTTAGCAAACATATGCCAATGGTACTTGTCAAGATTGAAAGACATTCCTTCGTAAACACCGTCCATTCGATGGATACAGACGCAAGGGAACATCGGTTGACATGACGCTGCGAATGTAACGAGATGCTGGGGAAGCGTTATCGAGAAATCGATGTGTAGACTGAAGCTGGCAGGGAGACAGGTTTAAACATGATTCGCTCGAAAAAAAGTTCAAGTGGGATACAAGTACAAGAGGGTAGATAAATAGGCCATTGATAAACACAGAGAGATCCATGTAGATAGGATAGCGTAAGATACAATCTAGAGTAGTAGTAGTAATTCAGTAGCACACCGGAGAGGCAAGCAAGAAAATTAGGCAGCAATGCAACAGCACAACATAGCAAAGGTAGTCCGAGACAGACCGGCGCACGGCCGCACATTATCAACCACCGCCCGTCCGTCGCCGGCGTGTGGCGCGCTTCGGGGGCGGCTCAGAGGTGGAGTTGGGGCCAGGCTCGGTGGGCCCGCCCTTGCGCTTCAGCGTCGCATTCGCAAGCGCAGGGGTGTTATTGCTTGTGCTCGGCGTCGGCGTCGACGCAGACGCGACAGAGCCTTTCGAGGGGATCGTCTTATGCTGCTTCTGTGGCGAGTTGTGCGCAGATGGCGGCGCGTTTTGGGGCGAGCTCATCGAGGACGAGGCTTGAGCAGACGCGGGGTTCGTCACAGACGGCGGTGCGCTAGAGTATAGTGTGTTGCCTTGCCCCGACGGGCTCTGGAAAAAGGGATTCGTCCCGAACCCGTTCATCATGGCGAGCTGTGGCTGCTCCTCCCGGATTTTGTCGGCAAACGATTTCAGCGCGGAAAGTGGCCCGACGTCATGTTCCTTCGCGAACGATATTAATTCTGCCATCTGCCCGACACTCTCCGCCAGCTGCACACAATTAGTACGCGCACAAGAAACTCACGAGATACGCACCTCCAAACACCGCATCGTCGCCTGTGGGATGCCAAACGCATTGACGGGCTCGCCGGGAATCGACCCGTTCTCAATCAGTAGCCTCGGCTCGTCCCACTTCTTATCCTCATCGCCTACGCCGTTCGCCGCCGGGACAAGCTCCTCCGCCTTACGCGGGCCCGAGATCGACTCGAGCGCAATGTATTTGTCGTGCGAGTGCGCGTCAAACTCAAAGTCGTCAAACTTCAGCACATACGGCGGCGCGCCGTTGGTCTGCGCCTGCGAGTGCGGTGCGGGAGAGCAGATGACAAGGTGCGCGGTGAGGGGGCCGCGTAGCGTGACGATGTGGCCGTTATTGTACCGGTACGTCCACACAGCGGTGACGCACTCGACGATCGCGTGCCCTGGCGCGTATAGCCGCTCGCGCGCGCCGTCCAGCGTCAGAGACATGGATTTGACACCCGACTGCGTTGTCACGAGAAAAAACCGCGGGAGGATGCGGACGCCGATTTCTAGCGGGGTTTTAGCTCGGGTCGTTAGAGACGACAGCGACGCACCAAATGGCTTCGCCTCGTTTTTCATGCTATCTCGCCACAACGTCAGCTTCATGATCGCCTTGGGCGTGAAGTACTCTCGTATGAGTGAGTCCCAATACGATAGACGCAATTTTTGGCTCTGGAGAGACCTCAGTAAAACAAAGCGGGTCGACGACGCAGGACTCACCTGGCCTTGTGCCGCATCAGAGTTGAGTAGCCCACTGAACTGCATCACCCGAATCAGGCCCTGACCGTACCCGATCGAATGCGCGTTGCTCGCGGGGGGGCGGGGGATCGACGTCGGCAACGTCGGCAGCATGGCGCCGGCATCGGGTGGCGAGGCCGACGCGGATAGGAGCGTGCCATCGGAGCTCCCTGGCTGTGCTGTTTGTTGCACCTGTGGAGGCGGTCGTGGCGCGATCGGCTGTTGGTGCGAGGAGGAGCCGGAGCTCTGCGGGCGGATATTCTGCGGGGGCTGCTGCTGCTGCTGTGGTGGCAGGCGACCGGGCGGAAGAAGTCCGGGGTTATTGGGCAGCCCCGGCTGCTGAGAGGGTCTCGGCGTGTGCGAGGGACCGGCACCAGAGAGTGGGCGGCCAGGAGGAGGGTGTGGCTGGGGCTGCGACTGTGGTCGTGGCGGGTGCGGGTTCATGGCGTCGGAGTGGTGCGGAGAGTGGTGTTGCGGAGGTTGTTGCGGGGGAGAATGCTGCTGCGGCATACCGGGGTGTTGGTTGTTGGAAAGGGGACGGGGTGGTGCCATGGTGAAAGGGTAGCCCCCATTGTCGGGGGCGGCCCCGTGCTGCTGCATGGACAGCTGCTGCGCAGGCGTAGGTGGGAATCCTCCGGCGCGCCCGGGGGTACCTACTGAGGGGGGGAACGAGTCGGAGAGGTTGAGGGGAGGCGTGGGGGAGGTGCCGAAAGCAAATGGTCCATTAGCCGCCATTGCGCGCGGCGGGTATTGGTTTTGTGAGAAATTTGTGAACATCTCGTCCGACGACATGTGGGGGCGATTGAGAGGAGGTTGAGAAGGCCCTGGATTCATGTTCATGACGGGAGTGCGAGCGCGGGGGGAGCCGGATTGCGGAGGCGGGGCGATGGGATTTTGAAACGAATTGTGCGGCATCCCGCCAGGATGTGGAGGTTGGTTGAGCGACGCCGGCTGCGACAGACTATTCATAAGATGTGGGCCCGCCGAGCCTGTGCGGGCGACGCCAGAGTTCTGGGGATTTCCTGGCTGACCGCGACTCATCATGGCCATTTCCATTTGCTGCTGCCGCTGTTGTTGTTGTTGCGCATGCTGCTGCTGGGCCATCCGGAGCTGCTGCTGCTGCATTTGGTGTTGCTGCATCTGCTGCTGGATCATCATCGACTGGCCGTTCATCCCGGCGCCGAGCGAGGCGGGGTTGGACGCTACACGCCGGGGGCCCATCACCCCCGGCGCAGGCATCATGTTTGGAGGAAACCCCATGCCGCCGCCCGCCATGCCGGGGTGGCCTCCCATCGACTGCATCGCGGGGTTCATGGGTGGTCTGACACCGGGGCGCATACCCATCGTCGATCGAGGAACCATGGATGGGTTGTGTCCGGGTGGAAAACGCATATCCGGCCCGCCTTGAAGCATGCCCATGGGTGGATTTGGGCCGTTTGGATTGCCCATATGCTGGGGCCCACCCGACTGAGGTTGCATAAAAGCGGGATTATTCAAGCCAATCATGCTTGGGGGGGCCGGCTGGCGCAGCATTGGGTTCATGAAAGGGTCCAAATCGGAAGCAGAGAAGTCGGGGGCCTCGGTGTGCAGGTAGGAACCAGACGCTGACATGCATTCACAAGGATCCAGACACGGCGAAAAAGCGAGGAAAGCCGAGACTGCCCAAGATGATGGTGGTCAGGAGCAAGCAGCAGCCCAGCAGACACAGCGCGGCGATGAGCAAGGCTTGTTGTCGTCCAATGCGGCGTGGGGGCGCTAAAACAGCCAAGCTCGATCTCCCACGTGCTCCCACTTCCTCTCAACACTTGCTCTCACCACTCAAAAAATGGTCAGAAAGCTCAAGTACCATGAATCAAAACTCTTGAAAAAAGTAGACTTTCTCAATGTAAGAGCCCTGCCTTCCGTCCAGCAATCAATCTGTTCACACCGCATTCCAGTGGAAACAAGATGCCAATCTTCGTGAAATAAAAGTCATGCGCCGGTATCACATCCAGGACCGCGAAGATTATCACAAGTCTGTCAATCTGTGGCTATCTCTTTTGTTCTGAGCTGATTTTTGTTTTGGCTCCAGATACAATAAACTATGCGGCTCCCTGCGTTCGTTTGCACACCGTGTTTCATTGCTTCCGGCACAAGACCCGTTTAGAGCGCGCATGGAGGGCCAGCTTCTTTCAAAGCTCTACGATATGGGTGTCCTCAATACCTCGGCGAAACTCAGCGACGTCGATAATAAGCTGACCGTCGCAGCGTTCTGTCGCCGCCGTCTCGCCGTCTTTATGTGCATGTCAAAAATGTCAGAAACCGTCAGTGCTGCCGTCAAGTTCATCGAGCAAGGGCACGTCCGTGTAGGACCCGACACGATCACGGACCCCGCATATCTGGTGACGAGGTTAGTATGATGTGCTTGATTATTCCTTTTTTTCTGACTGTCTGCAGACATATGGAAGACTTTGTTACCTGGGTCGACACCTCGAAACTCAAGCGCACTATCATGAAGTACAACGACGAGGTGCGCTTTTCTCGTGTATGGAAGACGCTCGGTAAACTGATGGCTTTTGGTAGCTCGACGACTTTGACCTGCTATAGCAAGTGCTTATAAGCTCAAAATGGATGATGCAATCCCGAGCATAACGCCGCTAGCTTACCCGGACCGCGGATCCAAGGGGCCAGCTGCTTGCACTGGACGATACACGCATTTCTGTTGCGCAAAAGCCTCGTCGTCGCGCCCTGACGCTTGGTGTTTATCCGTCGCGTCAGTAGGTAGCATACTGCAAAATTCTACTACTACTACTACGAATAACAACAAGATTCCAGTTCCCGCTGGGTTCAGGTTCTTTTATCGCCACGTCCTTCGCGCCCGACCCCTATAATGCCGTTATTATCCTTTCACGTGTTGCAAGCAAGGTTGCAGATCGCAAAATCGCGACTTGCTCAGGTTGCTCCGAACAGGTTTGGGAAGGTCTTCAGCAGAAGGCCACTGGAGAGGCGGAAGATGCGCTGAGAGTGTAGACCAAAGAATTCCGTAGATACTTACTGTAGAGGATACTCAAAATTGACCGGCACAGCCGTCGTCAAGCAAAGGGACTCGGATGCATTGTTGACTTGTACCACGACCCTAATTTTTCTTGTTCCTGGTTGTCTTTTCCTTTCTTGCGCGCAGTAGAGCACAGCGCGTGCCCCACACCCAACCACCATGGCCGAGGCAGGCGACGGCAACATCAAGGTCGTGGTCCGATGCAGACCCCTCAACTCTCGCGGTGCGTGCAGCGCGTAGACCAGTCGCGCTTCAACGCTCAATTCGCCGTAAATGTAGAGCTCGCCCGCGGGGCAACGCCCCTCATCCGCATGCAGGGCAATCAGACGTTCATTGACCCGCCCGAGACCGGCTCTGCACAGGACTCGAAGCGCGCGACGGAGCGCAAGACAATCGCGTTCAGTTTCGACAAGAGCTACTGGTCTGCCGGGCCCCGCGACGAGCCGCAGTATTGCTCCCAGGAGACGCTCTACAATGACCTCGGCAAGGAGCTGCTCGACCACAGTTTTAACGGCTTCAATGCCTGCATCTTAGCCTGTGAGTCGTGTCTGTCTCTGTAATCCTTCGGCTACGTGCTGACCCTTACGCAGATGGACAGACTGGTGCGTGTGTTTCCTAGTCCCAACCGTTTGTACGCTGACGAGGGGCGCCAGGATCGGGAAAGTCGTACAGGTGTGTGGGCCGCTTCCTTCTCCGTTTCTCCATCCTAATTACTCTACGCTGCATAGTATGATGGGCTGTGAGTTGCCGAGAATTTTGTTATAGTCGCCACAACTAACTCGCAATAGACGGCGCGGACAAAGGGATTATTCCCCTTACTTGCTCCGAGCTCTTTGTGCGCGTCGAGAACAAGAGGGCCGCGGACGCGAATCACAACTTCACCGTCGAGGTCTCTTATATCGAGGTGCGTGGTGTGCGTCTCCCTTTGATCAGCGCTGACCCAGCCTAGATATACAACGAGAAGGTACGGGATCTGCTGAACCCTAAGAACACGGGCAATCTCCGCGTGCGCGAGCACCCCAGTCTCGGGCCGTACGTCGAGGACCTCTCGAAGCTCGTCGTTAACAGCTACGACGAGATGATGACGCTCATGGACGAGGGAAACAAGGCCCGCACGGTGGCTGCCACCAACATGAACGAGACCTCGTCCCGTTCGCACGCGGTGTTCACCCTCCTCCTGACCATGAAACGCCACGATGTAGACACGAACATGGACACTGAAAAGGTGTCGCGCATCAGGTGCGTCGCGCATTTCGAGCAGGGGCTGTTAAATAACCCCCGCATTAGTCTTGTTGATCTAGCGGGGTCCGAGCGCGCCAACTCCACTGGTGCGACGGGCCAGCGGCTGAAGGAAGGCGCCAACATCAACAAGTCGCTTACGACGCTTGGCAAAGTTATCTCGGCCCTTGCTGTCGCCAGTCAGGTAGACCACACCAAGAAGAAGAAAGGAAAGGCGGACGAGTTCGTTCCCTACCGTGACTCTGTGCGTTGCAGATGCGTATAAATGAAAGGGTGATGGCTTGCTCACTTTCTCTCGCTAGGTTCTGACATGGCTGCTGAAGGACAGTCTTGGGGGCAATTCCAAGACTGCGATGATCGCCGCCATCTCGCCCGCCGACTATGAGGAGACGCTTAGTACGCTGCGGTACGCTGATCAGGCAAAGAAGATCAAGAACAAGGCGGTGGTGAATGAGGATCCCAACGCGAAGCTGGTGCGCGAGCTCAAAGAGGAGCTGGAGATGCTCAGAGGTGCGCGTTGTCGCCTGTTATGCTGATCACGCTGACCCTCACCCGCACCTGTGCAGCCCGCTTCACCGGATCAAGTCCCGAGGATGTGTACGATCCCAAAGTCCCACCCGAGAAGCAGAAAGTCACGTACAAGACGCGCGACGGGAAAATTAAGACGGTCACCAAGGCGGAGCTGCAGGATCAGATGGAGTCGAGCGAGAAGCTGATGCAGAGTCTGAACGAGACGTGGGAGGAGAAAATGCAGCGGACGCAGGAGGTGCAGAAGGAGCGGGAGAAGGCGCTCGAGGAGCTCGGGATTACCGTGGAGAAGAATCTGGTCGGCGTGCACACGCCTAAGCGGGTGAGTTCATTTCTAAATGCGTACTGCGATCCTGGGATTGACGCTGGGCGGGACCCGACGATTAGATGCCGCACTTGGTCAATCTGGTACGCCGCCATCTCATTTTCTTTGGTCTCGAAACGCTGATATAAAACGATCGCGCTCATAGAATGAAGGTTCGCGATTTGCCCCTCCTCTTCTGCTTCTCCTGGAGATCGATCCCGTTTCCCCACAGATCCCCTGATGAGCGAATGCTTGATTTACCAGATCAAGCCTGGGAAGACCATGGTATGTTGTGCTTTGACCTGATCCCACGTGATCGCTTCTCGAGGTTAATGTCGCGTAGGTGGGCCGGTTGGACAGCGAGAAGCCAGCCGCGATCCGGCTCAGTGGCGATAACATCCTGGAAGAGCACTGCTACTTCGAGAACGCGGAAGGCAAAGTTGTGATTCACTGCATGCCTGACAGTGTCACGGTACGTCATTTTCCTCGTGTGTACGATCTCAAAAATCGTTAACGTGGAGAATTCACAAAGTTCTTGAACGGCAAACAAATCGCCCCCGGCCAGGTACCCGTGTGGTCCTCTAGAACCCGTTCTTTCTCGTCTAATAACCTCCGTACGATAGCCTTACAAGTTGCGATCCGGCTTTCGTATTATTCTCGGTATGTCCTGCCCCACGCGCTTTATTTACGTTTTACTCACGGTTTGCTTTCTTCTCAGGCGACAACCATGTCTTCCGGTTCAACGACCCCGAGGCGGTGCGCAAGCAGCGGGACCGAGCAACGCTCAAGTCGAATCTGCAGCTTAGTGTCACTGCGGCTGATCTCGATGGCGGAGAAGGGTCGCCTGCGACACGGCCCGACTCCCCCACGTCGTCTGCCGACGGCGCGGACGTTGATTGGACGTTTGCGAAGCGGGAGGCGGCGTTCGCGCGGCTTGGGTTGGACCCTACGCTGGACAACCTCCCCGATGACGACTTGAACAAGCTGTACGAGAAGATCACCAAGGTGAAGACCATGCGAGACCATAATCTGAAGCCCTCGCGGCCCGAGAGCAGCATGAGCATGAGCCTTAGCCAGCCGGACGACGTCTGGAGCGAGACTGGCCGCCCGTTCTCGAGCGATGCCACGACGGACGACACCAGCGTAGATGCTGCACCCAGTGTTGGAAGCCCGGAAATGATGGACGGGTCGCTGAAGGACGTGCAGAACCAGCTCGAGAATCGCCTGCAGGCGATTACGGAGTCGTCGACGGAGGCGGAGGATCTCAAGGTGGAGAAGGACCATATGGAACATCAGCTGCGAATGGTAAGAACGCAGATGCGGCGCCTCATCGATGCGCGCGCTCGTGGAGAGACGGACGCGGAGGCCGTGGAGTTCGAGCCCGTCATTTACAGCGCGAAGCAGCTCAGATTAATCCGGAAGGTGTTGGATAGGTGGAGAGCACACAGAGCCTTCTCAATGGCAGAGGTCGTGCTCTCGAACGCTGTGCTGGTAAAGGAGGCTAACATCATCAGGTTTGTCTTGCACTCCATCCAAGACGTTTTTTGACCCTTTTACAGCAAGGAACTCGGAAAGGACGTTTCTTATAATTTCACTATTTCGGCTGGAGGAGCCCTGGCAGCGCCTGTGTCTGCCGTTGACACAATCGCGGGATTAGATGAGTTCGGCGACGTCGCGGACCCTGTGCTCGCATCTTCGACCCAACCTTCCGTCGCCGTCAAGGTTCTCGACAAGCGGCATAATGCCATCTATACCTGGTCGTTGGACCGCATGCAGCAGCAGCTGGGCCGCATGCGGAATCTGACCACTTACATCGACCGACCTTCTTATACCCAGCATTTCTCCTCTGACGAACCATTTTATGACCCCACGCCTTCCGAATATTCGTTCATTGGCAACGCCTTGATATCCCTCGCCCCTCTTTCCCGTCGACTCTCTTCCACCTCCACCGTCCCAATATTTTGCCGGTACACCGCTGAAGCTATCGGCTCATGTCGCGTTGACATAAAAATAGTCAACGTCCAGCTGTCTCCGAAGCACGCGAATGGTTCCTCGGCTTCGACGCGGGCTTCTTCTCCGAATCCAGGCACCATGCCCCCTGGCAGCAAGATCGGGTTTTACCTGACTGTCGACACCGTCAAGGGCCTCTCGTCCCATGACTTTTCCGCTGTGCATCTTCAGGTTCGGTTATCCTCTTTCGTTGGCACCGCCATGGCCTCCGAGGAGGTCTTCCCCTCCCCGGCGCTGGACATCGATGCCTCGACCCTCTCAGAGCTTCGGTTCCGCCGTATCTTCTCCATCGTGGCCACAGCCAAAGTATTGGCACACATGAGAGAAGGCTACGCACCTATCGAGTTCTTCGCGAGCGTGCGCCCAACGTACCTGGAGCGACTGGAGCGTTGGGACGAAATGCGGGAACAAAAGCTTCGACCCACACCGTCACGATCTTCCCCGGTGCCCGATAACCCTCCAGCTACTCTGCCGCCCATGCGTCGTTCTGAAACGGACTTCGTCACACAACAAACGCACGATGTCGTTGCCTGGCTGCAAATGTGCGAGCTGGCTCCGGATGGGCAGTATGCCCCTGTTCCAGTGGTTTCGCAGGGCAACCTGGATCCAGGCTCTTTCTCCCTACACCAAGGCCTCCAGCGTCGTATCAATTTGACATTGTCTTCCAACTCGGGACAGCAACTTCCGTGGATCGAGTTTACCAAGATTCGGATTGGTAACGTCCGGCTCCTCGACAACAATGGCCGTGTGCATGATTCAACTTCTAAAGCCATGGTCACTCTCCCCTTGATGAAGGAACAAGTTTTGGAGTTCAAGCCTGACGGGACTGGGCACCTGGGAGCTGAGGCGCTGTGGGACACTAGTGTCCACGATTCTTTGCTGCTCAATAAAGTCACTACCCCAAACCAGCGCGTTATCCTGCAACTCAATTGGGCCGTCGCCGTTGATACTTGCAGCGATCCCGTTCAATTTAATATGGATGTTGGTATCACGATTCAAACTCGCGATGCGCGCCCGCCCTCCAAACTGATGGCATTCCTCGGATCGACGAAAATCCTGTCCAAGTCCAGCTCCCTTTTCTCTGTACGATTATCGCCGCCTCTGACCCGCTCTCCCCGAGATCTTTGGAGGCTTGATACGTCGGAAAAGTATGTCCGGGGCGAGGAAGCGTTGGGGACTTGGAAACCCCGCGGGCTCTCTGTTGTTCAGGACTATTCACGCCTGGTGTCTACAGAGAGGCGGGCTGCTGACGTTCAGGCCATTCGCGTAGTGTTGACGACGTCTCCGCCACGTCCGGTTAATACGGAAACGCTTGCATGGAAGGCTGATGAACTGCTCAAAAAGTCGGTGGAACTCTGGCAAAAACAATTCGGTCACCGTGGAGAGGTCGGTCCCATGTCTGTGGATCTCTCACGCACCACTGACGGGTTTACAGATAATCCTGAGCCAAGATCCCACAGAATCCGACGAATACAAGCCGATCAAGAAGAAGGGAGGGATAGTGCCTGAGGAGGGCCTCAAGCTGATCTCTGAAACTAAATTGATTCCCAGAAGGTACGTTTATGTTCTAGGCCCGTCCGTGAGAGCGCAAATTGACAATCTCGTCACTAGTGATTCGAGTGGCTCGACAAAGAAAGGTCATTTGATGATCCTCACCGATGCAGGACAGAACATATGGGAAAGGCGGTGGTTCGTGTTGAAGAGGTGAGTCTTTGTATCGTTATCATTCCTCTGAACGAAACTGATGATGTGGATCAAGACCGTACTTGCACATATACTCCCACTCCAATGAGCTGGAGGAAGTTGGCATCGTAAGCCTCGAGGGCGTCAATGTGGAAAGTGACCCCCACAAGGAGCTACTTCTTGGAGTGAGTTTATGGAATGGCCGACCGTTCGTTCATTCCTGACGATCTGCCCACAGAAACCGTTCTCTTTCACCCTCTTCACGTCATCCAACTCGCATGCCTTGGCTGCTCCTAATCTGAAGGAACTCCAATCATGGTCCACGAAACTAGATCCTACACGACTACCCTCATGATCTCCCACCTGTTAATCTGACGTCGTCCGTCGTACATATTCTAATTCCTGCCCATAATGTTTTTCGCCCGTCATTCTCACTCTCGTTTATAGTCTAGATTGCTATCACCATCTATGTATTCTGCATCTCGATCACACTCCTTGGGTTATTATCAATATTTACACCACAATGCTCGTTGAGGTCCGTAGTCGTTGTACATTGGTAAAACAGAACGCTACATACCTCCCGATCCGACCCTTTCGAAGTGGCGTCAGTCCGCGCAGGGCCGTGCGGGGTAGGGTGAGGGGAAGTTACATACATGCCGCCGCCGCAGCGGCTGTGGGACTAGTGAAAGGACGCGACGAGGCGGAGGATCTGATGTTAAGGCTTTCGATGTCTCCACCGCCGAGCGCAAACTTGAGAAACATCATCTGGGTCGCGTCTGTCAGTACTTCGGCCGGTGCGCGACGTTTGAATCACAGAAATAGTAATAATCATAAAGATAATTGCTTGGAGAGACCGCGACCGTCGGGATCACGGCGACTGTGAAAGGGGATTAATTTCGGGCATTACATTAATCGCCGAGACTAGTCCAAATAAGACGACAAAGTTGCCAGAAGGGGCCACGCTAAAAACAATGCACTGAAAAGGGTAGTGGCGCCCCGCGTTCAAGTTGTCGTGCGTCGTGCGAGAAATTGGTTTGAATTAGGCCTCCTTGCATCTGAATGTCTGCGATGAATCGCCGAGGCTCCAGTTAACTCCAATCCATGTTGTTTCAAGGACGCTTCATATCAGAGAAGACTGACCAGTGGAGCGTCTCGGGTTGACATTACAAGCGTGAATATATTTACCACGCTTTTTTTTTTTTTTTTTGAGCCATTATTTTAGTTTGTACAACTTGTTTTGAGACGTTCTTCCTCAAGGATTCGCGAAACTCGACTCACAAATAGCACTGTCGACGAAGGACATCTTTTTGCGAAGCGTGAAGCTTAAAGTTTGAGCGTTCTCGTGGGACTGAGCAAAGAACTTGATGCTCTCCGTTGCGGTTCGTCCTGATCGAGCCAATGATAACATGCGAAGCGTCGTAAATTTCGTGCAACTAATCTAACATTTCTAAAATTGTAACAGGATTCCAGATTCCAGACGTGAGGGGAAGAATAAGGATAGCGTTGTACATAGATAACCCGAGAGCCCGTCAGAAAGCAGACGTGGAGCGTATAATCAATCGCATGTCTCAGGCGTGTCGTTCTGGAGCAGTAATGGTTAGGGCGAGGATGCAACAAAAGGCTGGGTAATACTGACTTGGCGGATGAAGGTCAGCATGTGGCAGGTTATGTACCCTTTGGCGAACCCCGCGCCGGCGTATGCGAAGAGATATTGCCACTTCCGCTTGAACGCGTCGTAGTCGGCGCGGTCACGCAGCCCCGGGTAATCTCTGGACACGAGGTCCTGGGTGAGGTTTGCCTCGAGACGGCGGCCCCATTCGCGCAATGTGCGGGGATAGTCTAGACATTGTTAGAAGAATAAAGTGGACACGAAAGGAGAGACTTACGGGCTGCGTGATTTTCGACACCTTCAAGAGTAAAACGACCCTGCGAGGACGTTTGGGCTGCCGTGATCAATGCAGTTGCGCTGGGAAGGCAGGAGTTGGGCCACATGTAGCGGCGCATGAAGTCCTCCGCTCTGATGACCTCGCGATGAGCTGGGGTAAGGAGAAAATAAGAAGAGGGACTGACTGATATCCGGAGTAGCGGGATTCGGGGAAAGTGGAAGCGCTGACAACGACCGTCGCTTGCGACGACTTGAGAGCAAAATCGACCAGCTTGAAATATAAATTATAATATTTCGACCCGACATGCTGTAGAAGGCTGTCAGTTTGATGCGAACGAAGGATGAACTCCGGACAAACCTCGAGCATCTCAATGCTAACAAACGCGTCGAAAGCCTTTTCGAATTCGGCGGGGATTTCCCGGTAATCAAGTAGGTGGACTCGGATCTTGCCTTCAAACCCAGCCTCCTTGATCCGTTCCTCTGCCAGCTTTTTTTGCTCGATCGATAACGTCAGCGTATCGACTTCACAACCAAAAGTACGAGCAGCCTATTTAATACAAAGCATGAGCTCAGGTGCGGAGTATGTAAAAAATGCAAACCTCGATAGCAAGACCGCCCCATCCGCTGCCGAATTCGAGAATCCGGTGGCCGGGCTTCACACGCGCCTTTGTGAGGACGTGGCGAATCTTTCGGAGCTGGGCGCTCTCCAGGTCGCCGGGAAAGGGTCCGGACTCAAGATCGCCACGTACTCCACCCTCGGCAGACGACCACAGTGCGCACGAGTACATCATTTCCTTGCTCAAGAAGGCCTGCGTTCGAATATATTAGATAAATAGGCGCAGGGAGGCGAGAGGAAAGATGTGCCTTGAACAACTCGTTGGACTGGTCGTAGCTGGCGATGACATTGAGGCGGGCTTGGGACCGGGTTTGGCCGAGAAAGCTGTTGTACAAGCCGGAAACGGTTGACGAGATCTTGGCCACGGTTGACGATAGAGTGGCCTCCATGCCAGACTGATTCTCCAGCCACAACTAAATGGTCGACGTCATAAATTGAGATAGAGCTGGGAAGAAGATAACATACATTCATGGCGCCCTTGAGATCCGAGACTTCAACGTCTCCAATCATGTACGCTTCGCTGACTAGGCTAATGTTAGGAGCCTGATACGATGTCGGAACAGTGGATCTCACATCCAAGATCACCGGATCTGCAGGGAAAGGAAGTAAGAACGAGAATAGGTAAATCTCGGGAAGGTCCGCATACAGCATAAGTCGAAGCCAGAAATTGTCGTTGACAACCTTGAGGTGGACGTCGTTGCATCCTTTTCGATAATGGCCGTAATAGTGGGTTCCATCTATGTCGGCGATGGTTAGATGCCCGACAGTAATTGCGTCGCCGAGAACGGCGAGGATCGAGGTTCGCGCTGAAATACAGCAATGAGACCCAATGACGACAGTAAACTAAATCTGTGGGGCGCGCACCAAAGGCACAGAGCCACGAGTAGGGACGGAAGGATAGGGACAGCAAGGAAGATGAGGTGGTCTGAAGCGCCTTGGTGGATGGCGCGAACTGCGGCGGAACACAGGATTGAGCGACGGTGGAAGGCATTGGAGGGGAGGGGGGAGCAGTGGAGAAATGCTGGGGAAGGAGGCGGCTTTTATGTCTTCCTAGATGTGTGTGGCCATTTTTTGCACTGAGGCTTGTCGCATCGAGATCGGCATCGGCTGCAAGTCACCACAGAATTTCCTATAGATGCCCCTCCCAAGCGAACCCCAGTAGTCATCCCAATCAGGTACTTCGCCTGGCTTCATTTTCGAAAAGGTAAATGAATCCCCACTTATTCAATCGCGGTCGCGCGCCTCAAGGCAGGAAGACTGAGGAAGTTGTTGCATCTTTCCACGTGCGATTGCCTCTTTTGCCCACGCAGATCCGAATCCTGGGATTCTCGTAGGATTCCAGCATTATTTCGGTGACACCAAGAGCAGTGTGTGAGCGCCCGACCCTGGCCATGGGAGGTCAAAACAGTCCCCGCTTCTGTTGCCATTCGAGTTCAGTACCCAATAGCTTTTTCTTCGTCATTGTCGCTTTGGATTTTGCGGGCGGCAGCTCCGACGGCAGATCTCCAGACTTTCCTGCGCCACCATGCTGATACAGGCTGCGTACAACTTGAGCACACTCGTCTTTTGCGATAACCAGGAGAAGGACCTCTCGTTTCTCAGGATGCCGTCTCCAACTTGTCAGCTGTCGCGCGCGTTTGATACAACGATAACTGGCCTCTGATAGAAGCGGAACCAAAGCGGAACCTTTAGTTCATGAGGAGAATCGCCGTACTTCTTGCGCTCCAGTTTGGAGTCACTACGTTGGTTAAGTCGGTGCTGTCGAAACCACGGGTAACGAGATGAAAGAGGTGCCGAACGGCACCGCCATCATGATCACTTCGTTCCATGCGCCCCAGTTCGCAAATCATCGCTACCTGGGCGTCGGTGCGATTTTTCTGTTTTCTTCTGGAGCGCCCGCACGCCTCTGTGTCATGAACGCTTTCATGTACCACGCACGATGGATTCTTGTCGACAATCAAGGGTTACTCAACCTTCTGGACGTTTGCTTGATATTCTTCAAGTTGGGTGTCGCCGTCGTCAGTCTGGGCTGGAGCGCACCCATGGTCTTGTCAGATATTCTGGAACCAATCTTGGTCCCTCTCACGCTGCAGAAAATTGTTTTAATCCCCGCCGCTGGGCTCCATCGCTTGTGAGGGTTGTCCGCCGGACCGCCCGTCTTGGACTTTCCCAGAACGTGCTCCAACGGACGCGAAACGCCCACTTGACAGCTCCCCCTTTATTGAGGTAACATACTGCGTTACTTCAGTAAATCTTCCCAACAGACGCGAGATTGAGTTGACCCCCCAGCGGCGCCAACCTAACTCAAAAAGACTCGACGTCGCTCGCTTCTTCCTTCCCGAATAATTAAGGCTCCCGCCGGCCTAGCCTTACGATCTCGCTCCAGTACGCTGTCGGGGGCGCGAATCGAATGGTGGCAAACACATAGTGGCACAAAAGGCTCGTCTCAAAAGTTTATTTCACAGAATGTGTCACCTGGCGCGAATCCGGAAGCGTTGACCCTTAATCAACCCTGTCCTTTCGAACATTCGGTAGAAAAAAAAACGACATCAAGATGCATTGAGTTGCACCAACGGGTCAACCTAGGTGACCCCTCCGACTCTCTCATCGATCCGTACAACACTCGCTGTTACTGATCAGGCGTGAACCGACTGCGATCCGAATCTCGCGTCTCGGGTCTTCACAGGCAAATATTCGAGACAGCTCCAGCTTCTTCGAAGAAAAAAAGTATGTGGTTGTTTCTTCTGACATCATACAAACTTACTTCTCCCGAAATATGTGATTAGTGGTGATATTACCGCGTCGAGTGCAATTATAGATCATTGAGCGGCGGTAAAAGACTTTTAGGATATTTGGGTCGACAGCAAAAGGCGGAGCGGCGGTACGTAATGTGGGACGTGGGAAAGAGATGTTGGATGGCGAGAAAGAAATCAAAGAATTTTGTGGTATCGTATGGCGGATAAACGACGCCGGACAGACGCCGCTCCCAGACCGCTAAAGTCATTGACGCGGGGGCCGGGATGAGGTCAAGCCGCGATTCAGCAGCTGATTTTGAACAACACTTTTTTTCAAAAAGAACAGCGGCGGACGGATGGCCAATAAGGAGGAGGTTTCCGAAATTGAAAGGCCGGTGACACGTAAATTGCACGCCGAAGTAATAAGTCAAGTCAAGGAGGTTTCTGGTGTCCCGGATTATCGCATGAACAATCGAGGTTTTCATTCAGTGTTCATTGACGACAGACTTCGAAGGCGAGGCAAGAGATCGGCGATAACGAGTAGTGCATTCATGCTCGTACGCGATTTGCAAGGACGCGATATGTACGCCTTGGTTGTGCAAAGCGCCGATTTGATGCTGCTCTTGGCGGATCGGGAAGGTTACTGCGGTTGATCAGACCACCACAGGAACAGGGCCTTGTATCGGGGATGCAGTAGTAGAATAATATATCCTTCCTGCGACGTCCGCTACTACCCAGTCCAATCCTGGGGCGTTGAAACGAGTTTGAATGTGAAAGGGAATTAAAATGTTGGGAGCATAGGCCTACCCGTTACAAGATTTTCGCCGGTCACAGCACTGCAGGGCCATATCTTCCAATGGTGGGATTTGATGGACCGGAGGTCGAGTGCCTGAAGGAAACATAATGAACTACGGATTGAAACAAGATTAACTGACTAACATCGCGGATTTCGACATCCGTCATTGAACCCTGGAGATCCTGCTTGTTGGCAAAGACGAGGAGGGATGCACCTGCCAGGCGCTGTACGGGATGCCGTCAATAATCTATTTCGGCGTTAAACGCTTCAAACACACTGACATCTTCGAGCAGGAGACTAAGAAGTTCCTCCTTACAGTCTTGCATTCGCATCCTATCTCCTGAATCAACGACCCACACGAGGGCATCTGTCTGCTCGAAATAATTCCTCCAGTATGGACGAAGCGTGCGTTGTCCGCCTACGTCCCCTATTGAATGGACAGGTATATCAGACACGGGCTATCGCCGAAATATGAAGCGATACGAACAGATATTGAGGGTGTAGCTTAATACAGGACGGAATCGATGAGATGTCGCGACATATCGATACAGAAACAGGCGCACTTGCCGTGTGCAAATGTCTTGATATTGAATCCCAACGTGGGGCTAACGCTGAGGATGTCTTCTCCGTTGAGCTTCTTAAGAATAGTGGTTTTGCCTGCGTTGTCCAGGCCGCTGCAAGGCGCGCATGAGAGGTTGTTGGACAGGCAAATGCAGCAGCCTCACAGGAAAAGGATCCGCATCTCCTTCTCTTTCTGCCGGTTTTTTCTAATGATTGTCAAGAGGCCCATTGGAAAAAGAGAATTGGTTCCAGTCAGAGTAGCGGAGAAAGTCAACAAGAGTCAAAGCCGCGGCCGACGGCACCGGCCCGTAACGCCGGCAACAAAGCAAAAGCTGTCGGTACACTTTTCTAATTGCTACTTCGACTTGCACAAAAAATGCCTCCCAAAAACAAAGGCAAGAAGGGAAAAAAGGGTGTGGACGACGACGAATACTGGTGCGTTGCAAGTGGATATCTCCATCTCATTCGGTTCTCATTTTATGCGTGGCATAAGGGAAAAGGCTGGCGAACCGATCGCGTCCAATTCACCAGTCCCCGATGACCCACCAGCATCCAAATCCAAGGTCTCGTTCGCCGGATTCGCAGCCCTCGATATGGCCGCTGACGAGGGAGGAGCGGCGCCGGAGGAAGAGGACGAGGATTTTGGCGGGCTCATGGTGCGCGATTCTGTGAAATCCCGCTGGGATTCATCTGAATATGCGCTCCTAGTCTGCCATTAAAGCTACGACTAAGGGCAAGAAGGACAAAAAGAAGCCCAAGAAAGGTGCTGTGAGTGACGAGGTCAATGGGACGGATGAGCTTCCCGTTGGCGAAGAGCCCAACGGGGAGGCTATAGCTGCGTCCAAAAAACCGGTCGAGGTCACAGCCGAAGATCTGGCGGATGAAGAGTGGGGCCCCGTGAAAGAAAAGGTCAAGAAAGGCAAGAAAGGCAAGGCGAAGAAGGGGAAAGCACAGGATGAGAGCGAAGACGAGGCAAAAATTGGTACGCGCCATAATTTCACTCTTGCCCCATGGATTTTTTACTCTCTTGAGCATCGCAGATGAAACCGAGGCTGCTCTAGCACCTGCTCCGACTCCACCTCCGTCCGTTCCCGACGCTCCGGCCCCCCAAGAAGCGGCTGAGGATGACGACGACGCCCCTGAGGACACGGGCGTCAAGGTCCTCTCGAAGAAGGAGAAGGAGAAACTCAAGAAGGAGCGGGAAAAGGTATGGGTCGTATTTTGTAAAATGTTCCTTTTGTCTTACTATGTGTATCTACGTAGGCAAAAAAGAAGGCACAGGCCGCTGCCAAGAAAGTGGCTGCCGGTGACGCCCCCCCTGCAGACGACGTACCTGCACCACCGCCCGCCGCCTCTGCTCCGGAACCTCTAAAGGCTGAGGAGAATGAGGACGAAGCAGAGGAGGGTACAGGCGGAAAAGCCGACCCAAAGAAAAAGAAGAAGAAGAAGGTCAAGAAAGACGATGAGCCGGCTCCGGCCCCGCCACCTGCTGCGACGAAGAAGAAGGGAGCCATAAGCGCGCTGAAGGCCATGATGGATGAGAAGCGACGGATCGAGGAAGAGGCGCGTCGTCTTGCGGAGGAGGAGCAGAAGCGGATCGAGGAAGAGGAGCGACTTGCTGCTGAAGAAGAGCGCAAAAAAGAGGAAGAAAAGCAGCGGCGGAAGGAAAAAGAGAAGGTCGCTTTCTTTGCCTTTGACCGGCATCCATGTCTCACGATCCCCGCAGGCGAAACGTGAACTGGCCAAGAAGGAAGGTCGTCTACTGACGAAAAAGCAAAAGGAGGAAAAGGCCTTGGCCGAGAGACGAAAGCAGGCCCTCCTTGCGTCAGGTGTTCAGATTGAAGGACTGCAACAGGCATCCGGAAGCGGCGCGTCGGCGGTGAAGAAGGTCGTATATGGTAATCGCAAGAAGAAGGGCCCTGCTGGCCCGGCGAAAGAGGTATCCCCCGCGCCAGAATCCCGACCACGGACACCTGAGCCGGTTGCACCTGTGGTGGAACCGGTAGTCGAGGCAAAGGCGGAACCGGAGGACGACTGGGAGGCCAGCAGTGCGGAGGAAGAGGAGGTCAAGACAGCAGTCCCCGGCGTCAAGGACTCCTGGGATGCCTCGAGCGATGAAGAGGATGCTCCACCCCCACCTGTACCCGCATCAACTCCTGCCGCCAAACCAACCGCGAAAACTACTATAAAACCAGGACCAGCCACCGTCAAGAAAGGTCAGTTAGTTAGGTGGGGTAGCACAAGTGCTGATGTCTCCGCAGAGCCCGCACGGCCCACTGCCAAAGCCACCGAACCCTCCAAGCCGGACCCTACGACCACCAAACCCATTGCTACCAAATCTCCCGCTGGGCCCGCGGCAGAGTCATCCGAGTCCGAAGACGATTCAGATGATGAGGGTTCCGACGACGACTCCGAGTCCGACTCGGAGGATGACTCGGACTCGGATGAGTCGTCGTCCGAGGAAGAGCTCACGCAGACGCAGAAGATGGCTGCACAGCGCAAGGCCGAGGCGGCCGCACGGAGGGCGAAAGCGCATGAGGACGCCCTAGCTGCGCGGAGCAAAGACGACCTACGGAGTCCTATTTGCTGTATCTTGGGACACGTCGATACGGGCAAGACGAAGCTCTTGGATAAGGTGCGTCATATATTCCAAGGAAGGTTCTCGCTGCATGTTCATTGTTGTTGCTTATTCAGATTCGGCAAACCAATGTCCAAGAAGGCGAGGCGGGAGGTATCACGCAGCAAATCGGTGCCACTTACTTCCCTGTGGACGCCATTCGGACCAAAACGGCCGTCCTGAACAAGGTAACCCCCTTTCTTTGGTGGGTCATGGATATTCAATTGACCACAGGATGGGACGGCCGAATACAAAATTCCTGGTCTGCTTGTTATCGACACTCCTGGCCACGAGTCGTTCACTAATTTGCGATCTCGTGGAAGCTCCCTTTGCAACATCGCTATTTTGGTCGTTGATATCATGGTAGGCCTGAACACTCCGACTTCCCGCACGAACCCTTGATTCAAAAAATATCCTTAAGCACGGATTGGAGCCGCAAACTCTTGAATCTCTCCGGTTGCTCAGGGACCGGAAAACCCCGTTTATCGTTGCGCTCAATAAGGTACATTCACTCGCCTTTCTTCCGCTGAATCCCGTAGATTTGACCCACTTAGATCGATCGTATCTACAGCTGGGATCCCACGCCGGACGGGGCGTTCCGGGAATCGCTGGCGAAGCAAACGCGCACAGTTCAGCGCGAGTTCGAGGACCGCGTCTCCAAGATTGTCGTTGCATTCGCCGAGGAAGGTCTTAACGCTGTCTTGTACTACGACAACAAGAACTTCGCGCGGAATGTGTCTATCGTGCCTACTTCTGCGATCACTGGGGAGGGTGTCCCGGACATGATCATGCTGCTGGTCAATCTGACACAGCAACGTATGAGCGACCGGCTCATGTATCTCTCCGAACTGGAGTGCACGGTACTCGAGGTCAAGGTAATCGAAGGCTTGGGAACCACAATTGATGTGGTGCTTTCGAATGGAATTCTCCGCGAAGGAGACAAAATTGTCGTTTGCGGTCTCAATGGCCCCATCGTGACTCAGATTCGCGCACTTTTGACTCCGCAGCCCTTGCGTGAATTGCGCGTCAAGGTCCGTCTCGTAGACTTCTATTATAGAAGACTTGCTGATCTCGGACCCAGTCCAACTATGTACATCACAAGGAGGTCAAGGCCGCCCTGGGTGTCAAAGTCACTGCACCTGACCTGGAAAAAGCCATCGCTGGATCTCGCCTTCTTGTGTGTGGGCCGGATGATGATGAGGACGATCTAAGGGACGAGGTCATGTCTGATCTCACGTCACTGCTGAACAACATCGACAAATCCGGCCGTGGTGTCTGCGTCCAGGCATCTACTCTCGGCTCTTTGGAAGCGTTGTTGGATTTCTTGAAGTCCAGCAAAATTCCGGTTTCGGGAATTAACATTGGGCCTGTACACAAGAAAGACGTCATGCGCGCAGGGACCATGTTGGAGAAGGCCAAGGAGCTTGCCTGTATTCTCTGTTTCGACGTTCCGGTGGACAAAGATGCCGAGCGGATGGCAGAAGAAATGGGTATCCGTCTATTCAAAGGTAAAAATATTCATTGTTACATTCACCTTGTAAACTAACCTTCTCTCTAAAGCCGACATCATCTACCATCTCTTCGATGCATTCACGGCGTACAACCAGGAGATCGTCGATGCTAAACGTAAAGATGCTGCGCCTCAGGCAGTTTGGCCTTGCCGACTCAAGATCATCGCCGCATTTTGTAAGCGCGACCCCATCATTCTTGGCGTCGATATCCTGGACGGGACCCTGCGTATCGGGACCCCGATTGCTGTTGTCAAGACTGACCCGGTGACTCAAAAGAAGGAAATTATTGACCTTGGAAAGATGTGTGTCTATGGGTCTTCCTGGTTCGTGCATACTGATCACGAATGGACAGAACGTCATTGGAAATCAATCATAAAACTCACGACGTGCGCTATCGATTCCTTTTCTGTACCGGTTAATTGAGACTCTCTGTAGTTTGTCAAAAAGTCGCAGGCTGGCGCTGGTGTGGCGGTCAAGATCGAGCATGCTGTTTACCAGTCCGCCAAGATGTTCGGTAGACATTTCGACGACAAGGACGAGCTACTCAGCCATATAACAAGGCAGAGTGTAGATGTATTGAAGGTGAACAACAATTTTCCGAGTCTCCGAACTTGACGCTGATTACGATCGGGGCAAGAATTCGTTCCGAGCGGATGTGACTCCTGAGGAATGGATGCTCATCAAACAATTGAAACCAGTATGCCCTTGCTTTTCCACCTTGAGCTGAATCCCACTCATCTCATTCGCTCCAGCGTTTCAACATTCAGTGAAATGAATCGTTGGGGGAATCTTTGTATTTGTACTCTCGCATGGCGTCTGTTGATATACGGACGATACTCTTGCTTATTGGCCAACGCTGACCGAAACTGTAATCTGCATCCGTACATACGACATCGGAGACATAATCGCTGTAAAATTTGATTCCGCGGAAGCAGTTAGTGGCTCGGCTGGACTCGTACATTACTTATTAGACAGTGCTCCATCGTTAAAAAGGCTCGAGCCCCAAGAGGCCCAGACAGGCACCTTCCACATCCGCGATCTGGGAAACGCTGGGAAACGCATATACATTGCTATGCGGGGCACATACCTCTTTCGGGGCGGCAACAGAAAGAACAGTAGGATGTTCTTTACCGACGACGACTTCGTCCTGGAGGATACGCAATCAGTTGCGGCCTATGCCTCGAGGGTGTCCGTATCACCTCTATTCGAATCCCAATATTGTGGAAGTGTTTGGGAAATGATGGCGACGGCGGGACATATATACCTTGGCCGTAAACAATTGAGCTGAAAATCTTTACTGGGAAAAAAGGGTAGAGCTCACCAGGTTCGATGGTAATAACCATCCCAGCCTTCAACCTGGCAGCAACGCGTTAATGTACGTGCACATATTTTGCAGAAAAAAGGCTTGCCCGCTGTAACGGTCGAAATGGGTTGATTCGTGCAAATCTACGTCACACAATGAATACCACCGCAAAGACGAGAATGTTCGCCTGACCTAGCCCGATAGGATGGGAGACATAATGGGGGAACAGTACCTGCTCCAGATCATTCGCCTGCACGTCCATGCCGATTTGCTTGAGCTCCTGACGGAGGAGAGCACAGGTTCGGGCGTGGATCTGGTGGATTCCGAGCCCCGAAGATTCAGTGCAAAGCCCTATGAGCTCCTTTTGCGCCGAGAGCACGGCGGCGTACAGATCTCGTTGCGGTGGAGTGAATGCCCCGGAAGCCGGGAACGAGCGTGCTTTAGTTCCAACCCATCAGTGTCGGCCATCTCAAGACGCTATTTGACACACTGATATCGGACGCATAGCCGCTGAATCATCGTCAAAAACCAACTGATGACTAGTTGGTAGTAGCACTCACTTGTATTCACACCCGGCATCGATCAAAAGCACTTCGTTGTCTCTAATGAGGTGATTATTCGAAGTATAATGGATGATGAGGGCATTGGCCCTATCCACAACGGAATTAGAATCGCTTAGGAATTGAGGACGGAGGTGTTACTTGCCCCGAAGCAACAACGGGTACGTATGCTGGCCGCTGTGAGCCTGCTAAAGAGCACAGATATTCGAAATGAGCGGCAAGAGCCGCTTCCGACAGACCCGGCCGTGCGAATCGCATCGTCTAGAACGTGTTCAGCGATTTATATTGACGACGGAGTCCGCCAACCTTAGCGTGCGCACGGCCGCTGATGTCAGCAGCTTGCCGCATCATGTGAAGCTCCGCCTCGCTCTTAATTGCACGGAGCTGCGCAACTTTTGGGGCGAGGGGCTTTCTCCGGGAGCTTGAAAGCGCTTCCAAGATTGAGTCGTATTCCGTCCGTGGCGTAAGAGGCGCGGAGAGGTAGTTCAAGATGGACTTGCTCGTAAATTTAGACGACTTGCGGGTATGAGTAGGAGGGGTGTCCACAAAGACGTTTGTGTAAGCAGACAGAACAGACCGAAGGTGTGAAGAGAAATGGTCGATGGACCGTGCGTCGTCTGCATGGAAGATGGTTGTAACTTCCTTAAGACTGGTCCTGGGTACAGCGATTCGTCGAGTCGTATCCAAGAAAAGAAGCAAGCGGCTTACCGCGCCCCGTCCCACTTCTCCTTGGCGGAGTCTTTACCGGCGGAGAATAAAGTCATCTTGTAGCCTCGTGACGTCGAGTTTTTCTCTGGAACAATGATAAACGCACGTCTTTTCTAAAAGTTGAACGCACCCAAAATAACGGCAGAGTTTGGCTCGTCGAAACCGGTCAGATACCAAAAGTCGGACGCCTGCCGAAATTTATAACTTGTAACATGAAGTCAACCCCCAACCATAATCTTGCCATTCGTTCGACGTACAATATCTGCCCACTCATGTACTTCACGGTGCCTGCGACGGAGACCACAATACTAGATTCAGGAAGAGAGTTCATCAGTTTCCGTCGTCGCGTCTCGTACTCCTGCGCACTGAATCCAGGCGTCAGCTCGACATCCCGTACTTCAATGCCCCAAGGTATCAGAATTGAGTCGATCTAAGCAGCAGGAAAATCCTGCTCACCTAGGTGTGGGTGCGACTGAAACAATGGCTGGCCAAATGCGGAGGGTTTTGGAACTTCTGGATGGGCCGCTTCAGTCGCGTATCTGCGACTCATGCGCGGTATTTTGGCGCGACAGCATGGCGCCCTACGAAAAAGAAACGACATAAGCCGTCCGAAAACTGAAGAGGTAGGAGCCAAAAAGATATAGCGATGACGAAATTCTACGGCTTCGGCCCGCCGTCCCATTTTGGGAAGGAACTTAGCATTTCTCCAATTCTCGGTCCTCGACCAAGAGCTATACTGGTATAATTCTGTATGCATCCTCACTCTTTCGCCATCAAGTTCTGGAACGATACGATACTAGTACTTTCATTCCAAGACTCCAAGTCCTCAAGTCGATCTGTTTTTCGGAGAGCCATATTTTGCAAGCTGAAGGATCAATCCATACGTTCCCTGGTTGGCATGTATACAATTTCTTTCAAGAAACGCAAGAGAATTCCCGGATCAGCTGGAACCGACCTAGCGCTTGTCAAAGAATAAACGTTGATAAACTATCAAATGGGCAACGCCGATGTAAAACACAGAATTTTGTGAAACAGATAGATTCGTAGTGCTCTTCTCAGCCACTCCGTTGTCATTTCTTCTGGATCGCGGATTTTGAGTTATCTGATAAGATATGATCGCCCAGCAACCGAAAGAAGAATACATAAACCAGATGACGGAATCTGAATGCTCGGAACATGTACATGCAGGTAAACAAAAAAGGCACAAGGGATAATGAGAGGAGGAGATACAGGGATAGAATAAAAAGGAAAACTTGAGAAACTTGTTGGATTTTTAATTCAGGTCGAGAAGGATGAGGAAAGAAACGAGAAGCGCGCCGCACAAAGACTTGCGCCTTTCTGCCATTCTGTGCTTACCAGCCGTCATCACCACCTCCACCATCGTCGCCTCCCCCACCGTTATAGCCTATCATTGAATGGTCAGTTCGTTTCAAGGTGGGGCGTCAAGGAGCAACTCACCATCATCCCCACCTCTCCCGTCGTCACCACCGCCCCATCCGCCATCGTCCCCGCCCCTCCCGCCATCGTCCCCGCCTCTCCCTCCGTCATCCCCACCGAAGAATCCTCCTCCGTCATGGCCGTCATGGTGTTCAATCACATCCGCCAGGAGTCCGCCCGCCAGCAAGCCGCCACCGCCTGTACACGCCGGTCAGTGATTGCAGATGTGAATGCACATAAACAGTCTACCTAGCGCGAGCGCTGTACCCATGCCCATGCCGCTCTTTTTCGGCGGCGCCGCTTGTTCCACGTACACCGGTTGTGGCGACTGAGACGACTGGTGGTGGAAGAGTCCGCCCAAAAGCCCTGCCAAAAATCATTGAATTTGCTGCACGACAGGCCAACAGAAGGAACGCACCTTTCCCTTCTTGCGGCGGGGGGCCTTGATACTGCTGTGGGGGCGGCTGGTTGTAAGGCGAGTACTGGCCGGGGGGCGGCTGCTGGTACCCCGGGCTGTAGCTACCTTGCTGGGGCGGGTAGGGGCTCGCGCTGCCGCCGGGTGGGTACGCGCCGGGATACGGGCTGCCTTGCTGCGGGTAGCCGTAACCGCGGGTGTCCGGCGGCGGGCCACCGGCGGGCGGGCTGTAGGCTGCGGGTGGGGGAGCGCCAAGTGGATGAACCCAGGTCGTCACAGGCGGTGAAACGAGCGTGTTCACGTAGAACCTGGAGAATTATTTCATTAGCGTGTCGGAATGGATATGCATCGATGCCACACACCAGGCATTATAGCTGCGAGGGGGATTATGGATCAGGATCGCGATCGATAAGAATGAGAGTCGGGAGCGTACTTTGCGTCGAACTGGGTGATCCAGCCCGGGGGAAGCTGGCGGGTATCGGGGTTTGTGCGTTGGCCACCGTATGGCGGAGGCTGGGACATGGAGGTTGCAGAGTAAGAGCAACAACGAGACACGGCTTTATATGTCCCGTGGCACTGCTTCCCGATCACTTACTTAGTCTTACTAAATAGGGGCAACTCACGAGAGGACAAGTCAGAGGCGTTGCTCTTCACTGCGTGGCGGGATTTCCGCCAAGCGGTGTCGTACAACTTCAGTTTGACGGCCGATCGCAGGAAAACCTGTGTAACTCTAAGTTCGCAATGGCAGTTCACTACCGCAGCTGACGCACAGCCCATTCGCACTGGCAGTCGAACTTGGAGAAAGCTTGGAGAAAGCCTTACTGAGCGAGGAAAAAGCTATACTGAGAGGCAGTGAGCACGGATCTTCCAGATCAACGCGAGCGGCGAAAAATCGAAACTATAGAATTGAAACCGCTCGAACGTTCGCTGTACTAATCATGAATTCGATACCAGCTGTTGGCCAGGAGTGGGAGATGAAGGATGCAGAGGTGTGGCCCATTTGCCGTTTCGTCCCTCAGGCCTCAGGCTTAGCCACCGTGAACGTCCGGTGTCCCATGTTCCTAGAAGGCTTGCTAAAAGGCGCAGCGTAGAAGGTGGGCAGGGGGAAAAGTGGGGCTCCTTGGGTACGAAGGTACGCATGTCCATTCGATGTTTATGGGAAACTGTGGAAGAGAGGCTCGATGTTTTGATCGAGCCAAATTTTCACTGGCAGAAAAGCACATTCGCGATCACGTGCCTCTATATTCTGCGACGCGACCGGATTCCCGATAGCCGGCCACTGCAGCTGATTTCCTCGGAATATCCCACACAGTACGTCATGTACAACAGGTTCGACGAAACGAGATCCGGTCCCGCTCACTTGAAGCCTGGGTTCCTCAGTCTCTACGGCCGCATCTAATGCTGGCTCAACGTGTGATTGTCAGTGCGGCCGTCCACGAGTGCAAAGCTGGCCTAAGACTTCAAAGCTGCCCACGGATTGCGCCCGCCTCACAATGGTGTGCCGGGACTGAACGATATTAAACTATAATCAGCGCTTCGGATGTAATGCGTGAAGTGCGCAGAGTATATCTGTTGCTTTCCGCGCGGTCAACCACAACCGGCCCGGTTAGAGGAGCCTGCAAGCTAAGCACCCTGGCGGGCGACGACGTGCAGGAAATAAAGATCTCTAATCAGACACACACTCCTGCTGGAAATCCCACCATCCGAGTCGGGTCTCCCTTTCCCGCTCAAATGCGATCTTCTGGTGCCCAAAGCAATCGTCCCGAATTTTTCCTTCATTGCATACTCCCGGAGCGGCTTCGTTGGACGACTCGGAAACTGCATATTGTACCGGCAGCTGATGTTTCTGGATGGCCGCCGGGATGGAAGAGAGCCTACATATGAGACTGGTGCCAGGTGCACCTGATGCATAAACAACTCCCAGCGGCGCTGGGACGTCATTTTGGGCCACACATTAGGCTCCTTCACATTAATATTAGCCCTTTTAAATTTCTGCTCCTTTTTCTCTCCCTTTTTTCTCACCTCTCGAGTTTGCATTGTACAGTTTTTTTTTTCCTTTTTTTTTCTTTCTTTCAACTTTTGCATGTAAAAAGTGAAAAAGGCTCATAGGTTTATAAAGGGAAAGAAACCTAAACCTAAGTGCAAAAGTGATCAAAAATGAATGCAAAAAGGGAAGGGAAAAGGGCTACTCTACCAGAACTCCTGTTTTTTGTTCTCTTTTCCTTCCGTTTAGGAGATACTACAGCCACTGTAGGTTAACTATACATTGGATTAAAATCCCATTCTTACCATATCTGGTCCCCAAATGCTAGATGATAGGCTGATCCAACCGTTCTCTGCTAGTGAGCTTAAGACACAAAAAAAGAAAGGGGGAAAGGGCCGGGAAAAGGGAACCTTGAAAGCTTATTCACCCAAAGAAACGAATCCGTCTACCCCTGTAAAATTATCAGCCGTCCTCAGCTCTTCGGATCAAGAATGACTCCAAAGAGGCAGAATTTCCATATTCGGGAGCCAGAGGTTGCTTAGTTTGTCTCTGTTTTGTTAGCCCCCAATATCACATGCGACACAGCGGCTGAACTCTCTTTCCTGAACCTCATGCTCTTACGACGATGGTAGCCTGGGACACTTACAGTCGACAGGGCGTAGACCTTGCCTCCTATGCCAGTTCAGCCACCTTCTCTGCGGTTAAGACGGGCACCAGACTCGGTTTCGCAGTCACTCGGGGGGTTGCGTCCACCGCAGTTGGGATTACCGCAACCGTCGTTGACCACACCCTTTTTGGCGGATTAACCGTTGCGCGGCCTGTCGTCGGAGGTGCAATATCTACCGTACTCTCTCTCGCGGAGCAGATAGCGCTGGCGCCCATATTCTTCAGCGAATACATCACGAGCACCTCGTTGCTTGCAGCGCACAGTTCAATCAACCTTCTTTCCGCCATAATTCCTGGAAGCAGCGAGGCTTCCTTCTCTTTGTCCTCTTTCATCACTCTCGTCAAACGGGAATTGAAGGAGCCTGCGGCCGGGGCAAGTCTTCCGGTGAAACAATTTGGCATCACACAGATAGCGCGGGCCATCGTGGCATGGGTTGCGCTGCAAGGTGGGGATTCCGACTCGGATAATGGAGGAGGATATTCACGCGCAACTAGGTGTAACCCAGGAGTGGGACGAACGCCGGTGGCTCAAGAATATGCGCGAGATACATGTTAAAGATGTGCCCAAGAGTTTTGAATCCATAATGCGATCACGCCGGTGCGTATCTGCACACCGTCGAGTATTCCTCGAGAACTTACCCGAAGCTCAGTGGATCCCGTGTCCGTGTTACTTCCGACGTCATCTTCCCTGGCAATAGAGGCCAGCTCATTGTTGCCGACATCGGAGAGTCCCCGCTGCGCGCCCAATCGATATTTCCACTCAACAAAGGCAAAGGAAGGACTACGAGCCGAATGGCAGCATCCAAGTCACCCGCGATTCCCCCGGAACCAAGGAAAATGACCAACGCACAACTAAAGACGACCCTGCGGCGGCTTTCCAAGCTGGTGCTGGCCGGATACGGCGGCGCGAGCCTGCTATTTTTTGGTGTATCTCTGACTGCTCCACATGGCCCGACATCGACCAACTCAGCCTCAGAGAAGGCGGCAGAGGAGGCCCACCTGGCGCATGCCATCGATGCCTCTGAGGCAGAAGCCGCTGGCGACTTCCCTGACCTTGAAACGCCAGCCGGATTGGGCGACCCGCAGTACTCGTGGTGGGACGTACTTCTGGGCAAGCATGACCATGAGATCTTCGAGCGGTATGCCAACACGTCGGAGGACAAGGCAGACGCTGAGATAAAGGAGAAGATGCGCGCGACCGCCAAGATTGGCTCAGAGCACCTCATGCCGAGGTTTTGGGTGCTCACGGATCATAGTCGAGGTTTGTCGTCGCTCTTATTATCCCTTCGATCATTCTAACGTGTTTTGCAAGGCCAAATCGTCCTAGTTCTGAGAGGTTCGTCTTTCATTTTTACAATTCCGTAGTTCTCACTGAATTTCAAGGCACGATGTCACTAAACGAGATCGCTGTCGATCTCACCTGCGAAGATGAGGAATTCGAGCCGGCCACTACGACGACGTCAGAAGAAGACGAGAATCCAATCCCTGGCAAATTCGTTTTCCCCGGTTCAAGCAGCAGGTCACAGGCCCACCCTTCTGGGTCCTCTTCGCCACCCCAGGCGCCCAGACATCACGCTCACGGAGGGATGCTCCGAATGGCTCGCGCAATGGGTGGCGTCGGGAAGCCCGTGCAACTGGCTGTTCACGAGGCACTCCTTCACAATCCGAATTATGGTTCGTCCGTCTTTTGCCCGCCCGCTGATGTCCCTCATTCCTGTCGCAGAGCTCGTTCTCTGTGGACACAGTCTAGGTGCGGGCGTCGCCGGGTTGCTTGGCCTGATGTGGGCGGACCCCAAGACATGCCTCACGGTTCGCTCGAGCGGTCTTCCCATCGGTCGCCGCGTCTCCGTGTATTGTTTCGCGCCTCCGTACGTGCTCATCCATCTCCGCATGCTCACAAGCCTGACAGTTACCCAGTTCACTTGTGGACGCCGCGCTGGGGAAGGTTGCAGATAAATTGATTGTCTCGTTCGTGTACTCGCATGATGTCGTGTCCCGCCTTTCGCTAGGCGCCATAAGAGATCTAGGCGCCGCAGCAATGTGGTTGTGCGATGGGAACGAGGCGAAGGACGGGCGGCCGGCTAGTGAGGGCGCGGGGTACACTGCGGTGACTTCGCGTGCGAAGCAGTGGAAAGCGGGCGCCGGCACCGCCGACGATCCGAATTGGGTGCGTCTGCTGGCCTAACCACAATCTATGAATTTGCTGAAACGTCTGCAGTTCATCGCGGTGAGGAAAACACTGGAGGCCAACATGAGAATGTCCAACACGGTTCCGCCTGGGCGGGTGCTTTGGGCGATGCGGGACGACGATTTTTTCCCAGCACATAGACAGACGGCGAATTCGGACAGTGCGCCGGATAAGCTACGGTTGTTCGAGGTCCTGGATGCGGAGAAGGTGTTTTCGCAGATTGTCTTTGCACGAGATATGCTCAGGTATGTGTCTCCCTCGGCAAAGCCCAGCGAGGACTGGCTAATACGAGTGTGCAGTGCCCATCTGCCCCATCAATACGACCGCGCCCTTCACGAGCTACTCTGACAGGATTCCTATATATTGTAAGATGCTTGTAGTGTAATGTTCAGCGCATGTATATCACTCATCCACTGTATGATATGGCACACCGGTAGAAATTATAGTAGTGTTAATACAGGTTCTATACAATGGTGAAGGAGGAGGAATGCAGGCGCTCTTGCAGCAATCTCTAGTCCTGGTCCATTTGATCGCGTGTTCGATACCGAATGCCGCGATTTTCGAGCTCGTGTTCAACGTCCTCTGGAATGCGACCTCGGACGCGGATTGCGTACATGCCCCGGACGTATTTCGCTGGCGCGTAAGGTCAGGAAAGGAGTAGGATTGCTGGGTCTCGAACGCACATGTTCGTTGCCATTTCGCCACCCAGCTCTTCTCCGGGTCAACGACCGCGATGATCCCATCGTAGTAGGTCGTCGTGCATGCTGTTACGCGGTCCCCAGAGTTTTTCATCTAAAGGGAGGTAAGTCATAGTTGTGCTAGTGAACGAGTGGGCTATGTACCTGCATGAGCTCTTCGCAGTTTGGGCATCCGTGTTTCCGGAAGTCAAGCGGGTGCTGAATGAGGGAACATAAAAGACATGCGCGCAGCTGCTTGGAGCCTTTGGCTATCGACGGAATAACTGCCGCCGGGCTTGCCATCGAGGTGAGAGAACGAAAGGTGTCACAGTGTGACGAAATACGACTTGGAGCGAAATTCGCGTGAATCTATGGACAATGTTGGGCAGCAGCTGTTCTCCGGTCAGCCACGCTTTCGTCCATACCGCAACGCGCTATATGAAGGGGAAATTCAGGCGCATTGTCTGGTTTTGCTTCCACGGTGTGCCTCCAGCCATGTACGTCCCTTGGGTGTCATTTTTTTCATGAATCATTGACTTGGGTAGTCGACCTTCTTAAGACGCGGCTGCAGCAAGGGGACGGAACGGTGACGACACGGTACAGTTCTCACGTCCTTTGAACAGGGTAGAAATGAACATTGGAGTTGACAGAAATACCACTACCCTGCTAAGAACAACGCAGCAAATCGTTGCTTCCCATGGACTGATTGGTCTCTGGCGGGGTACAAACGCGACTCTAGCAAGGGAGGTTCGAATCTTGTTATTGCCTGTCGTTATTTCACGCGCCCTATGTTAGAAATGTTCCAGGAGTCGCGTTATATATGACAAGTTTAACTCAATTACGAACGGTTATGGCCACTTCTGCGTATTTTGCGCCAGTCCGTTCATCGGACAACCGAAATGCGTCCGTTCTTCCCAAGCTTACGAGCCAAGGGAATCTTCTGGCGGGTGCGACGACGCGTGTCGCCGTCGGATTCCTCCTGAATCCTTTTTCTGTCCTCAAAGCACGATACGAGGTCTGTCCCATAGTCATGCTGCGTCTATCTTATTAATTATTCGCAGAGTAACATGTACGCGTATAAAAGTTTGACTGGTGCATTTCTATCCATAGCTCGACTCGGTCCTTCCGAGCTGTTTCGAGGGTTCCTCGCCTCCTCGTTACGCGACGCCCCGTATGCGGGAATATTTGTAGTGTTATATGAAGGAATCAAGCGCCAGTCCGGTAAACCTGCTTCCTACGTCCTGTCCTTCATTCTTACTAGTCCTCGCATTAATCATTAGCGTCTATCCTCCGTCCGACCTCAGACGCACAGTCTACCTTGATGCATACGATCTCAGCCGCATCAGCAGGTGCGATCGCTACAATGGCGACGCATCCCTTCGATGTCATAAAGGTGGTGTATCTACTAGCCCGCTTTTACATGCACTCGTCCATTCTTAATGAAATTGATACAGACAAAGGTACAAGTCCGTAGCGAGGACCGGTATCATGGCTTTCAGCGGACCGTACGAACCATATGGACTGTGAGTGGGCTAATAATCGAACCGCACGCCAAGTATCAAATTATGTTCAGCAACGAGGTCCCGCCGGTTTTTTCGACGGAGCTTCTCTCCGAATGTCGCGCAAAATTTTGAGTTCAGCGATCGGCTGGGCTGTCTACGAGGGTGTATTGATGTTCATACGGACTTCTCACCTTGATACATGAGATTTGGCGCAACTCGGACAAACAATGCCGTGTCGTTTCGTTCCAATTTAGGAAATAATTGGGAGAGGGATCTACGGCGGTGTTACGTGATACATGGACAGCTCGTACACAGAAGGGCCGCTAATTTAGCTCGCGACACCATCGGCGGATGTGGTCTGCGACTTCACACACCACGGGAGTTGCAAAGTTATCTTTGTACCTAGGATTCGAAACGTGAGATGGGCGAGCGACTAGCTGGGCATATACGGGTGCACGTACCCGACCATATCTGCATGCTCAGCGCCCGCGACAGTATGGACCTCGAGCAAGGGCATGTTCTCACGCGTGAAAAAGTTTAGTTCGTCGTCCCCGCCATCCGAGACATAAAACTCGGTGGCCGATGTATCCCGGACTCCGGCCCTAAGGAGCAGGACCGGAACCTCAATCTTGGGTTCGATAAAGTGCTGAATTAAGTGGTACGTGTGCCGTTCACTCAGTCTTTGAAGTTCTTTCGCGCCTGCACAAATAACGATGAGATCATGACGGGGTCAGGAAGTAGACCCACTTGGGTTTAATGCATTCGAGATGTGGTTGGAACCATAGTCTGTATCAGGGGCGAAGCCACGGAATGTCCATCCTAATAGGCCCAGGCGTTCAATAATGTATTGAGCAATGAAACGAAGGGATTGTCCACCTTGCGTCATGAACGTGTCGAAGAGAACCAAACCCTTGACCTGCATTCGAAGATCAGAATCGCGCAGCGTCGAATAATGATAAATTGCAAACAGGCTGTCCAAGAGAACACCGGCGCGCTGCGATTAATATGGCTAACAAGCCACCAGAGCTATAGCCGCCTAGGAAGATGGGTTCATCTGGAGGCATCAAAGGTAAGTATTTGTCCGTGAAACTCTCCAAGGTCGGGAAATTGGCTTCCAAACCCATTCGGTTCTTGGAAGGGTTAGATATCGCGTAAACGTCGCGTTCCAGGGCCGGTAAGTTCATATCTAAATGAACCGCGTGAATAGAGATGCTTAAAATTTACTTTAACCACATACATTCGTGCCCAACACCTTCCGCGCAGTGCAAGAACCACAATGGAGTCTTGCGGCCTCCGCCGGTATATTTTTGCACAGGGAAAACTAGGCCCAGAACCGGTTCTTCCACGAGATCGTCAGCAATATCATTGCCCGATGAACCAATGAAATGGGCAAGAGACGCGATCGTAGAAGCCCCATAGAAATCTTGGATAGTTAAATGACAACCTTTGTTCCGCAAACGAGCGAGGACTCGGATTGCACGGAGCGAATCTCCGCCAGCGTTAAAGAAGTCGTCGTGGACAGACATCTCTTCCTTGCCAAGAAGCTCGCACCAGATAGCGTGCAGCTTCTTTTCGAGCGCCGTTTCCGGATATTGGAAGGGTTTGGCGCATAGCAGAATTCGTGTGATTTCCTCAACTTTTCCCGGCTGGCCAGCCAAGGATTCGAAGAAAGAGCGAAGCAGTTTCCGATTGTATTTGTTGCTCGGGACCTGAGGGATGGCGTCTAAGGCAATCCACAAGGTCGGTACAGAATATGCCGGCAGTATACGTTTGCAAGTTTTCGACAGCACTTTTATCCAAGGTTGGAGGGCGGGAAGATCGGCGGGGAGGGCGAGTTGAGTATCTCCAGCGGGGGATAGTGAATGAGCCAAGAATGCAACTAGATGAGGCTGCTGCTCAACGGTAAGTAGCTCGACCACCGCAATAGTCTGGGCCACAGAATTCAACGTCGCCTCAATTTCTGCGACGTCGATACGCAAACCTCGGAGCTTGATATATCCTCCCTCTTTGCGGCCCAGGTACTCGATACGGCCATCACTCTTGAAACGAGCGAGATCCCCGCTTCGATACATTCGCTGACCCGGATGGAACGGATCGGCAATGAAGGCCACCGCCGTTTCTTCCGGCAAATTTAAGTATCCTCGAGCGACTTGATTACCTGCCAGCATGAGCTCTCCTGTGGCGCCAACAGGTACTGGCCGCATACATTGATCGACAATGTATGCTGCCAATTACAGATGAGACAAGTTCAACCACACTAAATCGATTGCCTACCTCGCGTCGAGCCAAGTGGCATTCCGATCACTCCTGGAACATAACTGGAGTGCTTGAAGGAGGCACTTGTGCCGTGAACCGTACATTCGGTAGGACCATACCTACGTCACGGCACATCAGCGTCAAGAGCTGCGCAGAGCACTGGGGGCACTCACGCGTCAATTAGCTCGAGTTTTCCGGCCCATCGGTGAACGAGTTGGCCAGGCAATTTCTCCCCTCCACAAACTAGAGTTCTCAGATGGGGGAGGTTCGTTCCGGCGTGGATCAACTGCGCCACAGCGGGGGTCAAAACTGTATAATCAGCCTTACGTGAGTTCAATGTGGCTGTGAGGTCCATGAGCATCTCGTTCATGCTGGCGAGGATCACAGTGCCGCCAATTGGGAAGGCAAGAAGCAAGTCAGCTAGACCTTGATCGAAAGTCCAAGGACTGAAGTGCAAAAAACGGCGCGCATTTGTTAGCGGGAATGCAGTCCACGCGCTGGTTGAAAATTATGGTTCAAGTCGGATGACCGCCGCAAAATAAATTTACTCACTTTGCAACGAATGCGGCCGCATTCGAGTGCTCTACTAGAACGCCTTTCGGCTTTCCCGTCGAGCTTCCGCTGGTGAACATGACATAGCAAAGTGAGTCCAAAGTCAGGTCGGGAGTGACGGGAGGGGTCTTGGGTTGTCCCAACGCCAGCGCTTCGATATGGAGGAAAGAAACGGGCAGACTGTGAGCGATTGCAGGGGTTGAAGAGTCACAAATAAAAAAATTGGCATTTGTTTGCTGAATGCACGATGCAAGTCGATCGATCGGCCATGAAGAATCCAAAGGCACCAAGGCACCTCCGGCCTTGAGGACGGCCAAAAAGGCGACCACGACGTGTATCTGATTAGTGTTCTTGTCGAATAAGACAGGGACGCAGATCTCCGGTCTGACTCCCTTAGTTTGCAAGCCGTGCGCAACTTGGTTCGCAAGGTTAACGAGAGATTCGTATGTCATCGTCTCTCCACTTGTGTATTCCAAAGCGGTGTTAGAAGGAACACGTGCAGCAGTTTCATCAACCATGCAGTGGAAGAACTTGGAAAGGAGTGCAGCATCTGGTGTCGACCCGATTCCGATCTCCCTCACAAACTTGTCTTCTTTGGGCGAAAGGAGATTGGAGTCGGCGACAGATAGCTCTGGATGCTGTATAAGAGCAGAGATCGCTGTAAACAAATGCTCTTGAACCCATTCAATATCCGCGGCAGACAGATACTCGGAATCTGACTGGAACTGGAAACGGATCTCGCTGCCATCCGGTGATGGAAATACGGAGATAGCCAAGGGGTAGTTCATTTCGAGAAGGTGGCCACGCACATTCTCGCCTAGGAACTCGTGTTCAGTTTCGTACAAACCATCTATATTTTCGATGGTAAGCAGGACCCTGAATATGTCGCTGTCGAAGTTGGCCGCTTTGAGGATCTGGTGCAATCCGGCGAATTGGAAAGGAACAGATTCGACGGAATGAGCATGCACTGTGTGAAGAATGGATTGCAGAGAAAGGTCGGAAGGAAGCCGGACACGACACGGGATGGTGGAAATGCACGATCCAAAGATCTTCTCGACTCCTGGAAATTCTCCCGTGCGTCCTGATGTGACGACACCAAAGAGCACATCACTACTTGTTTCGTGCAGACCGAGAGTAATGGCCAGGGCAGTACGCACAGCGGAAGAGAGAGAAACACGCTGAACGACACAAAAGTCCGCCAATTGTCGACCCATGCGGAAGACTGCAACAGACGACTGGTCCGTTACGGCTCTTGTTCTGACATTGAACACCGGCACCTTCGGCCACGACGGGAGAGAAAGATCGGCCAGCTGCGAGCGCCAATATGTCGATGCTTTTCCTGTGTCCTGATCTAAACTCCAGCGGGCGAAATGGGAATAGGGAGTTGGGTTACTATCCAACCAACCAGATACGTTAGATCCCGAGGAGATGTTGTACGCATTCTGCAAATCCCGCAGCAAATGCGGGAACGCCCAACCATCATACTGGGAGTGATGAAGTTGAAACACGATAGCCGACGTATCGGGGCCATTGAACAGACCTACTCGGGTCGGGCATTTCCCAAGGGCGAAACCAGGAGCGCGCTTCAAGTATTCTTCCACAGCGGCATCCCGCTGGATATCGTCAGAAAAGGTATGCGATTCCCAAGACAACGGAGACGCTTGATTGTTCAAAACAACTTGAACAATGTCGCGATGCGGCGGAGGCGCGACAATGAACATGCTACGGAGGATCTCATGACGTTGCAGTAAAAGATGCCAAGCTGCTTCCATGCATTCGGGGATGAATCTTGTACGCGCACGATAGACGTACTGCGCAAAATAGCTCTGAAAGATTGATTTAGTTCCCATCGAGGTGGAACTGTTCGATACGTACCAATGGGTTTCCAGCGGCGAGAGAGATCAATCCAGAAACTGGTGGCGGAGAAGGATATGCATCTTCAACATCGTTGAATCGGTAGCCGTAAGAGACCACCTCCTTCTCAAGAGCGCGGCGATAATCTGGGCCTACCAAGAGGTCGAATGGACGATAAACAGCTTCTGTGACGCGAATTCCAGACCGAAGGTCGACCAGTCGAGCTTGAGAGGATATGGTTGGGGAGTCCACGAAGTCCATGATTGACAGAGAATATCCTGTTGACCGACAAGCCGCTGCGACGCGTATGCATGATATGCTGTCACCGCCCGAACCGTAAAAATCAGCGTCGAGGGAGATGTTTGCGGCAGGCCGATTAAGAACGGTCGCCCAGGCGTCCCTGATTATTTTCTCACTTGCAGAAATGACTTGATGCGGGAGCACGCCGTTTTTAACATACAACGGCGGCCCCTCCGTTGCCTCCAGTGACAGTTTCTCTAAGCGATTGCGATCCAGTTTCCCATTCAAGGTTACGGGTAGAGTCAAAAGCGGGATGATGGCACTGGGAATCATGTATTGAGGCAACGTCTTGCGTATCATTGAATGAACATGTTGCAACACCGTTTCTTGCGTGGCACCCTGTTAACGATATTGAGTTGTTAGCGGCAAAGTGAAGTAAATGGAGCGAACCTTGGCAATTTCAATAAATGCGACGAGCTCCTCCGTGCCCGAGCGCTCGCGCTTGACGACCCCTGATGCCGTCACTCCATCCAGGGCGACCAAGATGGCCTCGATTTCCGCTGTTTCGATCCTCTGGCCGCGGATTTTGACCTGAGTATCCGCCCGGCCCATATAGAAGAGCACGTATTCCTCGGACCCCAGTTCATCAGGCGCCCAAAGACAAACATCGCCGGTATTGTACATCCGCCCTCCCTGGCTGTACGGGTCTGGCGCATACGCCACAGCTGTCAGGTCGTCTCGACCCAGATACCCTTTCGAGACCTGGGGGCCACCGATCCACAAGCGTCCGGGAACGCCAACAGGACACAGTTGCTTGTCGTCGTCCAAAACATATGTCCGATTTCCGCCGAAGGGTCGCCCGAATATCCCCGGTAGCGATCGTAGCTTGATTGGCGTGAACACTGACATGACGGTACATTCCGTCGGCGCTCCTCCATTGAATAACCGGATCTTTGGCAAATGGGGCTGGAATTTTTCGCGTACCGCTGGAGTCAGCGGCTCGCCGGATGAGTACACCGTGTCGAGTGAAGGGACCTGGGCTGGATCGACAAGGGAAAGTACGGTTGGCGTCGTTTCTAAAAACGTTATAGACAGCGACCGAAGAGTCCCGGTCAGGTCGTTGAGCATCTGGCTCTTGGGGGAGATACACAACGTCCCGCCGCCAGTGAGCGTCAGGAAAATGTCCCAAACTGACTATTTGTGTGTTAATTTCTTGTCAGAAAAATAAAATTTGAGATGGGCACACATAATCAAACGCGTAGTTTGAAAACATCAAGGTCCTGAGGTGTTGGCCCTTCGCTCGAAGTCGCTGATTAGAGTCGGGCCCATTTATGACAGACGAGACGACGCAGGAATGCGTCACCATAACACCCTTGGGCGCCCCTGTCGATCCCGAGGTAAACATCACATAGCATAAATCTTCACCGCCCAAACTCCGAGAAAGAGCAGGGGGAGGAACCGATGAGACTGGGCGGCATGTGAACTCGTCAACAGACACCAACGTGATGTCGATGTGAGATGAAATTTCGGCGCGTAGCGAGGCCGTGGTGAGACATAATTTTGCCTCGGTCGTACGATGGATGGACTGGATACGTGTGGCAGGATGTTCAATATCGATATTCACGTATGCGGCGCCGGCTTTGCACTGAAGGTGAAAGAAATTGAAAAATGTTTGAGCAAAGAAGTTGAAGCAGACTCACAACGGCGAGGATTCCCACCAACATTTCGACACCCTTGTCGAAATATTCCAGGACAAGATCTCCAGGACAGACTCCGAGTTGTTCTACGAGGTGGGTGGCAAGCGCGTTAGCCCAATTATTAAGCTCTTGGTAGGTCACAGTCATCCGAACACCCTCAGTGCAGTGAACGGCGACAAAGTTTGGGTTTTCCTCGGCCACTCGTTCGAAATAGCTGTGGATTAACGTGTAATCACCGCAATGGATAGACGGTGGAGCGACTGCCCATTGGAGAAGAGCATCTCTCTCCGAAGCAGGAATAATCGATAGGTCGCCTAAAAGCGTGGCGCTGGAGGCATTGCGAAGAGCATCGAGGGCGGCGCGGAACCGACCAGCAGCCCATACATCGTTTACTTGGTCGAAATAATAGGGATCCTGTGTGGAGGCACCCTCCAAGGGAATGTGCACCGTCGATGCAGGTGGCAGGTCGCGTGAAACAATGAGCTCTTGAGCGGTGCCAGTGGGAGCTAAAATAATTGTAAGGTGATGTTGGAGCTCGATGGGGTCTCCGGGTCGACCCTCTATGGCTTGAAAGAATTGAGAGACGGTAACTTTGGGAGAGACGGGAATGTTTATGAGAGAATTGCGTTCATCAGGGTGGAAGACTCGACAAAGAATCGCGTCTTGTTTGCTGAGACGTGTTTTTGAAGCCACCAGGACGACAGAGGCGATGATTCTCGTAAATTCGAACGAATAGAGTTGCGCCATAGATGTTACTGTCGAGAGCCATGGTCGCACGTCTTAAGTACATCTGTGTTTCCTGACAATCATTTCGCAACAACCGAAAAATACGCGTTTGATGCCATCAATAGCATCTGCTTCCGCGCGATCCGCAAGTACATGCTTCTCCGTTCCGCAGTACGTAACAAAAGATCTCGGAGGTGCCCTTGATGAACGGCCCTTTTACACTCATCCAGTGTTCTTGACTCTTGAGCCCACCGGCCTCTCAAGGCCGGATCCATTCAAACCGTTCAGCGAGCTAACAGACGCTTCATTTTACTGTAACTTAGCTCGTTCCTCGCTCAATCCTTTTGAGAATCCTTTCCAACGGCGGACCACTGGCAACGCGCGGGCGCAAGTTCCTTCCAAGATTGAATATTCCAATATGCTGGGTCTCGACTACCGGAAGTAGGTGGTGGGAACGCACGTCGAAATCCACACACGTCGAAATCTTGTCGAAATCCGCGGAATCATTCTGGAGTGGAAGGAACGGCCCGAAGGATCTTGGGATATAGTATCCGAGAATACGAATCAAGTAAGTGCAGCCATAAATGTCAAATCGTAACACGCAAAATGCACAATGAACGGGTTTGGGCTGAAATATATTTCAGTCTGTGTGCTAATTCAGGGCCATATATACCATAAATCAAGACGGCATTACCAGTCACGATTTGGCCTTTTTTTACCGTGCAAGAAGCATCAAAATCCAAATCTGACGGCCCATGGGTTCCCCGATGGCGCTTTGATAACCGCAACACTTAAGAGCTCAAGCGGTTACTGTTTGACTCGACATCGCTCTATGCGCCATAACCGGGCCCAGGCTGAATACGGAGGACATTAACGTAAATATCTTTTCCCGTTCTCCTGCCGTTAATGAACTCAAACCTTCGCCAAACAGCTAATAACAGGCTTGACGTCCGCAGGCTTCGAAGGTTCCCAAATGTCTGCTCGTATCTGCCCCCGGTCTTCACAGACGTTGTTGTGCTTGAGTGATGCAAATTTTGTGAGTGGAAACTCAACCTCAGGTTATTTAAGCTTGACTCGCAATGCAGGGACCGCAATCTCTGTGTCGCTCTTTCGATTTCACAGTTACGTTTGAAGCATCGTAAGTGATCCCTCCAAAGTTCGAAATACTGCCATTAACGGGACATCAGAATACTTCTAATCCTTCCCTCAAGCATCTTCATATGTTTTGCTGTTCCCTACATATGGCTCACAAAACCGTGGAGGAATTTTGATGTCCGAGCGGCAAAAAATTTTCGCTCCATTACTATCCTGGCATCTTCGTTGTTGTTGATCTGTGCCGCCATTCTGAGCCTTGCATCATGGCTTCAGATTCCGTCACCCAGTCTCCCATCCTCGACTATACATCTAGTCACGAGTGCTTTAATATTTATCCTGATATCATCGGTGAGCGTTCGTCCTGATTCCATCGATTTTTTGAAAATCTATATCTTAGCGCAGTGCTTATTCGTGATTGTCAGTTTGGCGGCCATTTCCTCTAAAACGGTCGCATTTTTTCTCGCCATGTATCAATTTCTCAGTCTTATACTCCAAACGGCGCCGCTTCGTACCTTCATGCTCTATGGTGACCGCGCAACCTCCACCTTCTTTCCGGTGTCCTTCGCCCTCCTATTCGGAACGACCGCTCTCGTCGTATTGGGTCTTAGTATTCCGGGACCCAGTGTTGCTAATCGGCTCTCTGAAGGCGACGGCCTTTTCAATCATTTATTTGTCCTCTGGGCGGTACCATTGATGTGGAAAGGTCGGAAGCCGGATTCTACTCTTGACTACGAGCTGCATCCCGAAATGGACTCCATCGAACTCTATCGACGGTTCAAAATTGCATGGGATCGAGAAATGTGAGAATTCTGATGAATTCAAGCCAACTACTTATCAAAAAAAAAAACGCACATAGGAAACTGCATCCATTTCATCCCCTCCTGGTCCGCGCGCTCTTCCGAGCATTCTATCCAACCTTTTTGAGTACTGTGCCCCCTGCGATGATACGTGCCCTAACTCAAGTTGTACAACCGTTACTTGTGAATGCGGCCATCAAGTTTGTCTCGTCATATGCCACCGGTTCAAGGCCCGAACCAGGCCAGTGGGGATGGGCACTGGCCGGAACATTTGCTTTGATGTTCCTAGCTCTGTCGGGAGCTACCAGCCTCTACTTTTATTCCATCGCCAAGACTGGCGGGTATATACGAGGGGCACTCATCGAAGCCATGTTCCGAAAGGCTCTGGTTCTACGCGCAGATAGTGTGACCGATGCAACAGGAGGAGACCCAATGAACTTAATGAGGTATGTTGATGAACGACGTTACCTCAGATCGCTGTTGAACTTCAATTGATAGCTCGGACGTTGAAAGAATTACCACCCACCTTGATATGTGCCATCGTAAGTGTACGTGAGCTTGCACCTCCTGATATTCATTTCCGCACAGAAATCTGGTCCAGTTTCATCATCATCATTCTCGGTCTCTACATCTTGTACTCTCAACTTGGATTAGGGCCTCTCGTCTCGGCGCTCCCCATCATCTTTCTGGTCATCATCCTTACCCCTGTGCTTTCGCGGAAAATTGGTCCGCTGGAAGAGGATATAACTGCCCTTTGCGATAAACGTGTCCGACTCGTTACCAGCATTCTCCGACAAATCAAAGGAGTCAAACTCGCTGCTCTTGAACCCGAGGTAGAGAATCGCGTTGGAGCGGCGCGTACTGCCGAGTTGGGAGCACGCAAACGATTTTGGGATCGCTTTGCCATTGTCGTGTCGGTGACAAACACGACGTTGAACATGCTATCACTCTTTGCGCTAGGCACATATTCGATCATTTCCTTCCTCGGCCACGGCCCACCGCTTTCGACGGCCCGCCTTTTCACGGCATATACTACGCTCACGATTATCTCGGCGAGTCTGTTTGCCATTGGGCAGGGTTTACCGGCCGTGTCACAGGCATATGTCAGCGTACAGAGAATCGAGAGATATCTCAGCAGTCCGGATTCCGAGCATCATGGCGACCGAGATTCCATTTCGGATTCCAAAGAGGCCCCTAAATCCCTGGAGCCACTTTTCCAGCCGTCAGAAAAGATGACAGAAGATTTAAACCCGCCGTCTGTTTTCATTCACTTAGAAGGCATTACTACCTCTTTGTCTGTTCCTGTCCGTGGCGAGAGGGAGCCGAAGCTCGTCTTTGATTCGGCGCGCGTTGCTTGGGGCGAAAAGGTTGTCCTAGATAGGTTGGACGCGACAATTTGTTTGGGTCAATTAACCATGCTCATCGGCCGTGTTGGTTCCGTGAGCGCCAACCTTTATCGTTTTGCTTTGATTGAATACTCTTTCAAGGGAAAATCAACACTGCTCGCGACGATGCTCGGAGAAACCAGCATCTTGTCAGGGCATGTTTACTTCCCGCCCGAATTTCGACGAGGCATCGCATACTGCTCACAGAGCCCTTGGCTTCAGGGCAGCTTGTCGGTTCGAGACAATATCCTTTTCGCCGCGAGCATGGATCAGGCGTGGTATGACCGCGTCATTTCGGCCTGTGCACTCGATACCGATTTTGGGCCGACTCCTGGAGGTGACCTCGTTTTGGCGCGCAGTCTAAGTGGAGGTCAACGAGCCAGAGTCGTAAGATATACACTCATTTAAATCACCTTGGCCTCACTATGACGTCGGCAGGCGCTTGCCAGAGCGGTCTATTCGAGACTAGAAGTGATCATCTTAGATGATGTCTTCGCTGCATTGGATGGGAATACTTCAAGTGCCATATTCAATGCCTTGCTTGGAACCGATGGTCTCCTGCGTGGAAAAACGGTCATTCTGGCCACCAATCAATGTGGGTTGCGTTTTTCTCATTCAAACGATCGCTTACGTAATGTGGTTCAAATTCCAGTTTCGCAGCTTAAGCACTCGGATTGGATCATAGCCCTTCACGAATCGAACGAGTTTCAACAAGGGACGTATGCACAGTTTTTGGCCTCAAATACCATTACCGGAAGTCTCATTCGCGACAATATTCACCGCCATAGCGTTGACGATCAGATTCTTACGGTGGAAAGAGAATCGGTGGATCAGGCAACGGAAGATTTAGAAGAGACCGAAATCGATGAACCGGAGCCTTTAGAAATGGATCTTGGCCATACGACGAGGCAAACATACCTACACTATATGCGCTCAGTTGGGTGGGACCGCATGGCACTTTATGCCGTGCTCCTGCTCGTCGCAATCGCTATTCAGGTCGCCACTCCCGTGTTCCTCCAAATATGGAGTACATTCAACGATACACACACGACACTTGCGGCCAGAAATAGGATGGGCATCTTCCTAGGGAGTTATGCAATCTTCGAGGTTCTCTACAGCATCGCGATCACCGCCCTCTTCTACTACGTTATCATGGCGGTGACGCTTCGAGCCTCGTCCAACCTTCATGCGGGGATTTTTTCGTCTCTGATGAAGACATCAATCGAGTTCTTCGATACAACCAATGCAGGACAGATTATCAGCCGCTTCAGTCAAGATATATTCGTCCTAGACGACCTCTTCCCCATCAGTTTCTATGACTTTGGGTACGGGCTTTTCCTATTCATGATTCCACCGAATTGAATGGCGAGTCCAGGTACCAACTTATGCGCCTTATTGGTAGTGCAATCCTCATGATTGTGTCTGTGCCGTATTTGGCTGCTGTGGTTGCAATAGTAGTGATTATTGCGTATGTTGTACAGAAATTTTACTTGGTGAGCGGAGGGTGTTCACTACATGTACCGCCATTGACTTCTTCTTTCGTAGGCCACTGCAAAAAGATTACGTCGATTGGATCTATCCAGCAAAGGTCCATTGTACACCCTGTTCCAAGAAACTATAGACTTCAACGGACTGCTGACCATTCGCGCCGCTTCGACTGGGAATCGTTTGATACAGTCCAATTCAATGCTTCTCGCCAAATCTCAACGACCTTTTTATCTGACTACGATAACGTCGGTGTGGTTCGCGGCTACAATCGGGGTCATGACTGCTACTGTCAACACCGCCATCGTGATACTTGCTGTGGCGACCCGGAGAAGTACAAACGCCGGCTTGCTTGCGGTCGGATTAACACAGGCGGTATCACTCCAGGACACCATCACTCTCATGCTGACCAGCTGGACGCAGCTAGAGATATCTGCTGTAGCGCTGGAGCGAAATTTGGAGTATTCGAACTTGGTCCCGGAGCAGGACACACAGCCAGATCAGGACTCAGCACCCGACGCAGCATGGCCGTCCCAGGGAGACGTCAAGTTTACAGATGTTTTTGCCCAGTATACGTTGCAGGGCGCCCCCGTTCTATGCGGCATCTCATTCCATGCGCGTCCAGGAACAAAACTGGGTATCGTCGGTCGCAGTGGCGGGGGCAAATCGACGCTTTTGATGGCGCTTCTGCGCGCTCTTTATACTGAAGGCGAAATACTGAGTAAGTAAACACCTAATTATCTGACTTCAATTCAGACTTCTGATATTATTATTCAGTCGATGACATCGATATTAAGAATATTCCCCGGCACCACCTCCGGAAAAACATCACTGTCATTCCGCAGGATCCGTTTGTTCTTGCCGGAACCGTGCGCGAAAATGTCGATATCGCTGGAAGCAAAACAGACGCCGACATATGGAATGCCCTAGAAATTGTTCAGGTGGGCGTTGATGTTCCTTTTCGACGCACAGAAAGTTTAAAGTGCTGCATTCCTAGTTGAAGCCCACCATAACTGCTCTGAACGGTGGCCTCGACCACGAGCTAACGCCTAGCGGGCGAGCATTATCCCAAGGACAGCTGCAATTACTTGCCATGGCACGCGCGGTTCTATGCGGAAGCACCATCTGCATTTTTGACGAACCAACGGCAAACATCGATCCAGAGACGGATGCACTCATCCAGAATGTCGTCAGGTCATCGTTCCAACATTGCACGATATTCGCCATCGTGCACCGGCTGGAAAATATTGGCGACTTTGATCAGGTCATCGTTCTTGATGCCGGCCAAATAGTAGAGCGGGGAAAACCAAGCGAGCTGTTACAGCAGCCAGATAGTCTGTTTAGACAGCTGAGCCGTGCCCACCACTCATTTAGATAAGTATTATTCGTGTCCTCAGACGGTAGCACCATTACGAATATAATTATCAACCGTGGGAACTCGGCCGGATGAGGAGCCGTTGTAGGGTGTCCGTCGTCAGCCTTCAAGGCTTCAAGTTTCCCGGATGATCGCACCGAACTTGCATACTGGGTGCAGGTAGTTGTATTAGGTCGTACTCCTCGCTTCCCGATCACCGTCTCGAGCGACCAGATAAATAAATATACAACTTCGAAGGCCTTTTTCCATTCACAGCATGTCCAGCGCTACGTTTGAAACGGTACCAGGGGTGCTTGGAGGGCTATATAATGACCTGATCCGACTTCCGATTGAGCCCCTTCTTTGCAGAACAGGATAAATCGGCAAACTATAAACAGTGAACCCCTCCGATTTGTGCGTGCGAAATTTTGTCATGTTATTCTTATCAATCCGTTCGGAGCCGCGCTCGGAGTCATCACGCTGCGTCGCGTCACGATCGTGCGTGACGGGCAGACGCGATGGGAAGACGCAATATTGACCAGAACAGTATCATGCTGAATCCGAAAAACAAATCTCTGACCCCTAAATACCTGCCCGCACTTGATGAGTAGAGACTAGCATTGCAGTCCCCAGAGTATTGCCGTCCAGAAGTCTGTTTTCGAGTATTTTCTTCCTCTGTGTGTGACACCTGGCACGTGAGTTAATTAGTCACGCGTCGCGGAGTTTGAAAAAGCTTTTGCTCTTGTTCTCCCATGTCGGCGCGTCTTACGAGGCAGTCCACTCGCCTCAATCCTGGCCACTCACCGGCGACGACGACCACCAACTCCACAGCGAACCCCGTCTCCTGCTTTCAGCACCGTTTCCTCCACAGGACATGAGACACCCCCCACCTCAGACGACGAGCTTCCCGTAGTCGCGTCTAAACAAGAAAACGCCACAAAGCCTGCTCTGAAACGCAGGGCCTCGACGAAAGCGGTCTACGTGGAACTCGATGCACCTCATCGCGGAAAAGCAAGAGCTCAGGTGAGTCTACTTTCTGATACACTACTGTACGAGTCTAAGTACGCTATACAGACCCTGATTTCTCCCATCAAAAACAAGGGCAAGGGGAAAGCGCCCGCGCCTGTTTCTGGAGATGAGTCCGAGGGACTTGAATATGACGAAGCCCCGGAAATCGAAGAATCCGACGACAGTGGCTCAGAATTCGTCGACTCCGACAAAGATGACCCGGTGTTCCCTCGCTCCTCTCGCCGTCGTAATGAAGAGGTTCCATCCGACTTTGATTATGAAGATATAGATGACGAGGAAGACGAGGATGTCATGCTTGATGCCGCTATCCGTTTGTCCCTTCAAGGCCCCAGCGTAGCCAGCTCTTCCTCTTCCAGACTCACTTCCACCAACCCCGCAGCTGTTCTTCGTGCCAGTGCCGCAGAGGCCCGCTTTGCCGCCGCACGCGCAGGCGTCGCTGATACAGTTGATGATTCTGCGATGAACGTCGACCTCAGTGGCTTGTCCTCCATGTCAGACTCGGATATCGACGTGCCACTCAACAAAGCGGAAATGAAGGCGAAAGCGAAAGCGGGAGGCAAGGGGAAGAAGCTTACTGTCCGTGCCACCCCCAAAAAAGCGATGACGATGAAGCAGCTGCGGGAGCAGAGGCGGCAGGCCCGACTCCAAGCAAAAATGGCTAAAAGAGAAAATCACCTGGAGGAAATGGCTCTCCGAAAGGAGCTGGGACGGAAGCTGACCTACGTGAACAAATTCCCATTTAGAATCATTCTTTGAACTCACGGCTGCCCAAGGCTGAAAAATCTACCATCGCACTGCGCAAGCACCACCCTGAACTGAAAGATGTCTGGGGTGATCTAGCTGCCAACATCCCTATCGTCATCCCGACCAAAGCTGATCAGCCCGCCAATCTCAAGCTTACCCTCCTCCCGTTCCAGCGCGAAAGTTTGTTTTGGATGAAAAAGCAAGAGGCCGGCATCTGGAACGGTGGTATGCTTGCCGTGAGTCTCGCTTTCAAAAGCCCATATCATATTACTTACTCGTGGTTGTTCAGGATGAAATGGGGTAGGTTCCTACGCGCTCGTACCGGGTCCGTACTCATCGTTTTTAGAATGGGGAAGACCATCCAAGTCATCGCTCTTTTTGTGTCTGACAACGTCAAGCCAAACCTCGTCATTGCGTTCGTGTCTTAATTATTGCCTACCATTCCTCCGCTTACCACTTCCTTCAGGCCCACCGTTGCTATTATGCAGTGGAAGAACGAGAGTGAGTTTCTGCCTACTCCTGGTTATAAGTTGCTAAAAGTTCGGTCAAGTCGCGGCTCACACGGATGGCCTTCAGGTCCTTATCTGGCACGGGTCGGGTCGTGAATCTAATCCCGGTGAACTCGAGAAATACGACGTCGTTCGTGGATCGCCCCTCTCTTTACGATTTCCGGGTTGATAACATCCACTACACAGGTCCTAACCACCTACGCAGTTTTGGAGAGCTGTTTCCGCAAGCAAGAGCTCGGGTTTAAGCGAAAAGGCCACCTGGTCAAGGAAAAGTCGCCCCTTCATAGGGCTCGCTGGAATAGAATCATTGCAAGTGCCTCATAGTGTAGGTCACCACATCGCTGAATCGTTTTCTGCAGTTGGATGAAGCACACAACATCAAAGAGCGTGCTACCAACACTGCAAAAGCCGCTTTTGAGCTCAAGGCCAATGCCCGCTGGTGTCTTTCTGGCACCCCTCTCCAGGTCTGGGCCCGAGCCACTATAAATCAATACGGGTACTCATCCTCTCCAGAACCGCGTTGGAGAGTTGTACAGTCTTGTACGCTTCCTGGGAGGCGACCCCTTCTCTTTCTACTTCTGTATGGCACATCCCGCTGTTTTGAAGTTGCCTTCCTCACCGAGGGCTCCCATCTAGGCAAAAAATGTGATTGCAAGTCATTGCATTGGAAATTCAAGGATAAGAGGACTTGTGATGGTGAGGCATATATCTTTTTTTTGCTCCCGTCAACTGAAATAACCATGCTACCCAGACTGTGGTCACAGTCCCATGCAACATGTACGAATCGTATCGGTCTCTAGCATACGCAGGGTCTGATCATCTTGCTTTCAGACCTGCTTCTGGAACAATGAAATCCTCACCCCGATTCAAAAGCATGGGATGGCTGGGCCGGGTCACACCGCTTTTAAGAAGCTCAAGATCCTTTTGGACCGCATGATGCTTCGTCGTACCAAGGTTTGTTTCCGAAGATTGACGGGCTTCGTACTTGTCCTGACAAGCATATGTAAGCTGCAACGCGCGGACGACCTCGACCTTCCTCCTCGCACCGTCTTGGTACGCAGAGACTACTTTAGTCCTGAAGAGAAGGAGCTGTATCTCTCTCTTTTCTCCGATGCAAAGAGGCAGTTCACGACCTACTTGGATGAGGGGACTATCTTGAACAGTATGCCATTATCACCCACTCATACACGACGAGCTACTAACCGTCCATTCAGACTACTCCAACATCTTCAGTCTGTGCGTATTGATTGGGACTATGCATGCGAGCCTAGCACTGACTGACACCGTCAAGGTTGACACGCATGAGGCAGATGGCGTGCCACCCGGACCTCGTTCTGAGGAGCAAGACTAACGCGACCAAGTTCTTGCCCGATGATCCGGACGAGGCGACCGTGTGCAGGATCTGCAACGATGTCGCGGAGGACGCGATCCAGTCCAGGTGCCGTCACATCTTCGACCGCGAGTGCATCAAGCAGTACCTCAATACTGCTATCGAGCAACAGGTGCGCCTTCACATCGAGTAGCCCCTGTTCCTCCTGAACGCCTCTGTAGCCCGAGTGCCCCGTCTGTCATTTGCCCCTCACGATCGACCTGGACGCGCCTGCCCTTGAGCTGGAGCAGAACCTGCCCAACGCGCGCCAGGGGATTCTCGGCCGTCTGAACCTAGACACGTGGCGGTCATCGACCAAGATCGAGGCGCTCGTCGAAGAGCTGAGCAACCTGCGGCTGAAGGACGCAACGACAAAGAGCCTCGTGTTCAGCCAGTTCGTCAACTTCCTCGACTTGATCGCGTACCGTCTGCAAAGGGCGGGCTTCAAAGTAAATCCCTTGGCCGCCGCTGTATTTGTGTCTAACTCGCGGCGCAGATCTGCCGGCTGGAAGGGACAATGTCCCCGCAGGCACGAGACGCGACTATCAAGCATTTTAGTGGGTCCTTTCTTTTTTTGATCTTCTCCAAGTTCCTGACGAGGTGTCAGTGGGAAATGTGGAGGTCACCGTCTTCCTTGTCAGTCTCAAGGCCGGGGGTGTCGCGCTGAACTTAACGGAGGCCTCCCGGGTGTACCTCATGGATAGTTGGTGGAATCCCGCTGTACGTCGTCCCCGTTTCCCTCTATATGCCTACGCTAATTCTCCCTTGAATATAGGTCGAATACCGTAAGTATTATATGCGTCTTGAATCGTGATTGAAGCTCAACGGTCCCCGCAGAGGCAATGGATCGTATCCATCGCCTGGGCCAGCACCGGCCTGTCAAGGCCATCAAACTCGTTGTAGAAGATTCGATCGAGAGCCGGATTGTCCAGGTCAGTCTGTAACGAGGGTGCAAGTCTGCGCTTCCTGACTTAAACGACCATTCTTTAGCTTCAAGAGAAGAAGTCCGCCATGGTGGATGCGACGCTTTCCACGGATGATTCCGTGCGTCCGCATTTTCTCGTACTACCGAACGCTTTCTGATATCTGCGGCAGGCTATGGGACGACTTACACCGGCAGATGTACGTCCAAGTATCCTTCATTGCTGACCAGAGACTGATACAGTGTTGATAGCTTGGATTCCTCTTCAGGGTTAGTTTTCGTTCATCCATAAAGCCACTGATGTCTGAAATCATTTCCAGCTCTGACCAGTCGTTCTCGCCATTTTCTTGTGCGAGCCATACATGAGTAATAAGTCAAGGTATCGATACAAGCGCGTCCACTCAATTATTGTATATCCAAGCCTGCATATGTACATCCTTTTGTCCCCGAGCCCCTCGGCGGATAGCCGTTCAATTTGAGCTCCCGCTTGCCCCCCGATGGAACAAGCCCTTCTTCTTCTTCTCCCCGTCCGTCGAACCGATGCTCGAGGATGATGGCGAAGATTTCAATGGAGTAGGAGAGAGGTGCTCGGTTGAATCCGCGCCGCCCTTTCGGAACGATGAAGCATTGACTGCCTTTACAAATCCCCTGCACGCGAGCAGTCAATGAAGGTCATAGTCATAATGACCGCACGGATGTACGCACCTCTGCGTGGCGTCGACATAGTCCTCCCGATCGAATCGTTTGGAAGTCTTAACGGAGACGCCCTTATCGGTGATGTGGAGACCCTTGGTCTTCAGGCTGGATGGCAGAGATTGGGTTAGCATGCATACGAGCGGCTCATCAGCAACGCACCCTTCTTTCGCCGATTCTACGCCTTGCGAAACGGACCGCACCACGAGCAATACTGCATAGATGATGCCCCCGAAGACTGCGACGGTCTGTGATCCCACAATTTAGCGGGCACCGTCGATAAAATAGGCCGGGTCGTACCGTAAGTAAGGAAATCAGATCCAACCTAAAAGTGTCGATGAGCAATTGCACGGCCCGCAGCGCCGAAATCTCTCACCAGGTTGCCATTTTATTACTCGGGGTCGGAGAAAGAGTGAGGAGCAAAGGAGCGGAATAACAACGTCGAGTGGAGCCGAGTGTCGCAGTTGCCGATCACTTCGACTTGACGATTCACGGAAAGAATGATGACATTTCTCAAGAGCATCCCTTTCTGGTCAGCTCAGACTCTCCTCTATGTAAACGCCAATAGAGTACTGCCTGCTTGGTCTTGAACGCTTCCGACAAGAGTTTGCAGGTTTCGGGCTAGAATCGACGGATCAGCGGATCAGTAAAACGTATCTCCCCGAAACCTGAATGCGTATTTTTCAAGAAAGCAAATCACCGCCCATAGCAAGGCCATGATGGCTACGTTGCGGCGCTGTTGCGCTGTATGCTTACAAACACCGTCGTTACAGTAGCTAACCAGAAATCGAGTCATAGATAAACTTGATCTTAAAATGACTCGAACTTTTGGGCCTTTCCTTGATGACCGTTTACCAGCTCGACATCTCCATTGCTCTTGCCATTACCGCACTCGGTAGTCTTGCTTTACTCGCGCTCAACAATCCTACCCACGGAAATATCAAACTCCCTGTCTACGATGAACGGCATAACCCATATGACAGCGACCCGTTCGATGTCACGAAGCCGGAGGACCTCGTTGACGGCTATCCCATCAACGGTGATGAATATTGGGCTCGGGCATGTTGTTCACATGTACAGTGTTGGAGAATTTTCTAACAATATATATCTGGCAGATGAAGCGCCGAAAAATATTTTTGTGCATTTTACTGGCTGGCCTTTTGACGGTCCAAACTACAAGCTTCGTCTGGCTCAGTTTTCACGGAGAACATTCTAGCACGAAGGTGTTCGTTCTTGAGGCCAGCTACCCGCTATATTTGTTCTGCCTCGGGGCTGTTTCTGTTCGTCAAGTTGAACGGCATTCCGAATTTATCCTACACCTCACGACCCTCACGACCCTCTCTGCGGCTCTCATGACCTTTGCCACAATTTTACCGGACCCTGAAACCTCGGCGAATGGCCCAACATCTTTCTGGTTTGGGCGCGTCGTCCTCGGATTATACATCGTTCTTACCTTCACGACAATGAACACGCCCCTGGGACCGCCGTTGCATTTTCCTCCTTCAATCATTTACTCGCAGGAAACCGCCCGTGCGATTACCAACGCGGACAAAGAAAATGTGACCGGGGTTGTCGGTCAGTTTTGTATTTAGTTTCTCAACGAGTTCTAATGTTTTAAGGTTCCTCTCCTTGGAGCACCTTATACTTTTCGTACGTACGGAAGGTGGTCATGCTCGGCAACACTGCGGACAGCCTGGAAATCGGAGACTTGCCCATTGTACCGGGAGAATTGAGGGCCGCGGGCAACTACAGTACCTTGAGGAAGGCTGTACGGGACAGGAAACTCTCCTTCTGGTCCTGGAAACCTCGTCCGGGATCTGGCGCAGCACTTGCGTACCAGGTCTTCCACGCCAATTTCGTCGGATTCACCTTAGAAGCCACGCTTTCCGCCTGCGCTGCCCTGTTGTACTATACGCCCCCACTCTGTCTGAACAAGCTGATTTCATACCTTGAGGGTGACCCGAACCGTGAAGACATGGCTTGGGGTTGGTTCTGGGTTGTTGCGCTTTTTACAACCAACGCTATCTCATCGCTGGGTGCGTTTCTTCTCCCCCGTTGCAATCTATGATCCTCTGTTCAGCCATAGTATACACTCACACTCTACTCTCTAGTGCGAGGCCAACTATGGTCCCTTTGCTCGACGAGCGTCAAAATGCAAATACGAATGCAACTGAACGCGCTTTTGTTCGCCAAAACTCTGGTGCGGAAAGATGTGGCCTCTTTTGCTGCCTCTTCCGCGTCGAACGGAGACGAGAAGCAGAAGGATGCGGATAAAAAAGATTTCTCCTCTAAAGCGCAGATCATGACTCTGATGTAATGGTTTTGGTTTTGCCGCATAAATATTTACTCAACGTGGCTTAGGACCGCCGATGTTGGTCGGGTCGGTGACTCGACATGGTACTGTGTTCGATGTCATCGGTGCGTTTCTGCGGTGCCCTTCGGTCGGCGTGAGCGTCGTACTAATACATGTATAGACGCTCCCATTGAGATCGCCATTGGGGCGTATTTTCTGTACCAACTACTTGGTAAGTCACGTTCGTCGGATGTAAATAGGTTCTGAGCCTGGCCTCAAGGCGTGTCGAGTCTCATTGGTCTCGCCGTCACATGCCTGTTTAGCCCGCTCAACCACTTCGCCACCAAGGTCGTATTCGGCAAGTTCATCCACAGTGTTTTACCCTCAGAAAATCTCAAATCAATTCAGGCGCGCAATCCAAGCTCATGGAGGCCCGTGATGAAAGAATAGGGTTGATGAACGAGGTCCTCGGTGGGATACGCATGATCAAGGTAAAGTATATCCGCCTTTCGGTACATTGGAGTCTCACTGCGACAATAGTTTATGGCCTGGGAGCGCAATTTTGAAGCCAGAGTCATGAGGGTCCGTGAAAAAGAGCTCAAATATCAGAAGCTCACCTACACCATCACCGTGAGTCTTTGATGAGTCGCCAAAGTTCAACTTGCTGACATACTGTAAGGTTCTCTGGAACGCTCTTTGGTAGTTCTATATCGAGGAAACTATGTAGATCACTTATCTTTTTATTTCAGGAATGGGTCACCAATGATCGTTACTTTAGTATCTTTTTGGCGTTCGTTCCATAACCCCGTAGTATTCTCCTCGCTCATATCCAACCTAGATTTTGCCGTCGTCCGCCAGCAAAACTTGACGCCTTCAATTGCCTTTACTTCAGTACGTAATTTCAACCAGATGATAAATACTTTTATTGATGGACCAATTATCCTGCAAGGTTATCCGTACGTTGAAGATTTTGACTCATGCCCCACTTTTCTTATTTTGGCTCCAGTGTTCAACGAGTTGAAATTTGCACTGAGCGCACTCCCGAACTCGATCATCAAGATATTACAAGTAAAGTTGTCGTCCCTCCTTCCGCCAGTGGCTAGAACCATGTCACCAGGTTATTTTATCTCTTCAGCGTATCGAGAAATATCTAGGGCTGGGGGAAGTGATGCCTGTACCGCCGCTTGAGCGCCAGTCTCAAGTGATCGCCTTCCAGTCTTGTACAGTGACCTGGCCACAGGACAGCTCGCCCTCGACTCCAGTTAATACGCCCCACAAATTCATCCTCGTCAATTTGACTCTCGAATTCCCCTCTGGAGAACTATCTCTCGTTTGCGGAAAACTAGGGTCGGGAAAGAGTCTCTTATTGCTCGGCATGTTTTCCGCATCAATGCGGCAAATCTGTTGCTTATCTGAACTGCAGCTCTACTCGGCGAAGCGGATGTCGTCACCGGCCAAATGAAGTGCCCGCGTTCCCCTCCCGATGCTCTTGCTTCCTTCTCCGGCACCAATATCAGCCAAAAGGACTGGGTGGTTGAGGGCATGTGTGCATATGTTCCCCAGGTATGCCGGTGTCAGCCAACCGAACGCCGTAGTTCATTCTGGTTGAAACAGGTCTCATGGTTGCGTAACGTATCCATCAAGCAGAATATTTTGTTTCACCTCCCGTACGACAAGGAACGATACGAAAAAACGCTCGAGGCTGGTGTCTTCAGTTACCGTTTTTTTGTTCAACTACTCATCTTCGTCTAGGCCTGTGCATTGGTCAAGGATCTCGAAATCTTGGAGGATGGGGATGAATCAGAAATTGGAGAGCTCGGCGTTGGTTTAAAATATTTCTCTGAATATTTCCCTCTTACCAGTTTCCCAAAGGTAACACTTTCTGGTGGCCAAAAAGCTCGAGGTGAATTCTTGATCAGGTCACGTGATGTTATGTTGAAATCGCGGTTGACTTACCGTAACCATTCCTCCAGTATCGCTGGCTAGAGCCGTCTGTAAGTAAATTCACAACGGCCATCTATTAAATTGACTCAACTGCAGACTCACGAGCGTCCATCCTACTCTTGGATGACGTGCTTTCCGCTGGTGAGGATTCACGCCGTGGGGACGATTGTGTCAGCTCATGTTGACCCTAGTGGATGCACACACTGCGCATCATCTCTACCATGCGTGTCTCAAGGGAGATCTGGTCAAAGGCCGCACCGTCATCCTGGTTTCCCACCACGTTCAATTGTGCGCCGAGGGTGCGAGCTACATTGTTGCTCTGGACAACGGGCGGCTTCAATTTCAGGGGAATCGGGAACATTTCCAAGCCTCCGAAGTGATAAAAACACTCAGGCAGTCCACACTTGCAGATGCGGGAGATGGGAAAGAGGAAGCTGCCGTTGAATCTTTGCCTCTCGGTCACATTGAACCAAGTGCTGCCGGTTCGAGCGCCAATTCGGTCCAGGATGGTGGATCTTCGACCAAAGCGACAGAGAAGACGATTCCCCGCAAACTTGTCGAACAGGAGGTCCGTGCGGTAGGACGAGTAGCCCAAAAAGTTTGGGAGACATATATTCGAGCATGCGGAGGTACTTTCATCATACCCTTGGCGTCATCATCTCCATATGTTTACCCCTGCTCAGATTATGGATACTGGACGGTATTTACCACTGTGTTCGGCATTGCTGCACTCTCTGCCGTGGCAGAAAATGTTTGGTTGAGGTATGCAACTTGGATCGAGATGATCGTCAATCGTGCTAAGCTAAACTATCAGTTACTGGTCCGGCGGCAACGGTGAAAAGGGCCCAATATACTATGTTATGATCTACACTTTGGTTGGTAGAATACTGTTGGGGTTTCTGGTTCTCACTGCTTTTTTCTAGCTCTCAACCGCAGGCTCGTCAAAAGGGTCTGAATTGAACCAATACTCAATATCTTATAGGTTTGATTGTGACAACTGGTCGTTGGCTCGTCCTTTGTATGCGGTTTCTGCGGCATATTACCTGCCCCACAGCTGACACTTGCCAGATTCTGGCTCAATGCATGCGTCGAGCGTTCTGTATCAAAGTGGGTGTTCAAGTAGATGACATGTTTCCTTTTAGTTGAGACCCTCTCAGAGCTCCTTCAGGCCGTTCTATTTGCAGATTTTCGTTTCCACGATACGTCTTCAAGGGGACGTTTGTTGAACCGTTTCGGAAAGGACTTCGAAGGTTAAACAACACTTGTTACATTTTATCCATCGAGTCTCATGCCTCGGCCCTCCAGGCATCGATAGTGTCCTCTCAGAAAATATAGGTTATGTTACTGTCTATGTCTTGGCCACAGTTGTGCGTAATTGTTTTGTGTTCTTTCAACCGTGTTAACTGAAGGTCTCGACCAGACCTCAATCACCCTGCTGAATTTGGCCGGAGGCATTCCTTTCACTCTGGCCACCATCTTGATCGGAATTGTATTTTACAAAATAACCAGCGTTCGTGGTATTTTTAGTGCATCCCTCTTCCTCTCAACTTTTCCATAGATTTTCATCCAGACGTCGCGAGACGTCCAGAGACTCGGTGCGTCCCAATTGCTTAGAAATTGGTTTCTCTCACCTTCATGCAGAGTCTGTCGTACGTGTTTCCCGATCCTCTAGAGACCTGCACACACTCACATCACATCACTGCCACAGACTCAATCACCCCTGTATTCATCATACTCGGAAAGCATAGCGGGCGTTACGGTCCTCCGCGCATTCGGTGCCTCGTCTAAGATCTTACGCGACATGCTTCGCACCATTGATACTAATTCAACTGCATTCTACTGGACATGGGGATTAAACCGCTGGCTCTCAGTACGCAACCACTGGGTTCATGGTCATTCTACTGAGATTTCACGCTTTCTAGATCCGCTTCGATTTCCTCGCTGGCACCGTCATGTGTGCCATTGCAGTGATCGCCATTCTCAATAAGAATGTTTCTGCTGCGACGGCGGGCCTAGCTCTCGCTTTCAGCAATACGGTAACTCAATTATTCCAACTATTTTGTTATATTAACTTATTCGTCTCTCTTAGGTCGCAAGCAATCTGCTGTTCCTAGTAAGCTCTACCAGTATCCTCAACAATTTTTCAACATACATTTCATATTCAGGTTCGACGTTGGGTTGAAATGGAGCAATCCATGGTGAGTCCTTTCCGTCGCGCACCGCCAAGTCCCTCACCTTCGCATCAGGTCGCTCTTGAACGGGTGAATGAATATTGCGAAATCGACCAGGAGCCACCGGAGTTCATTGAGCCAAGGCCTCCAGCTTCGTGGCCCGCTGCCGGGGCCATCGAGTGCCAGGACCTTGTTGTTCGATATGCTGTGAGTTGTTTGACGAGGCAAAGAGCGTCTGCTGATTTTTGTAGCCCGAGCTTCCTGCCGTCCTTCACAACCTAACGTTCACTATAAACCCGGGTGAAAAGGTTGATCCCGTTCACCTCTCGAATGCTATCCCTTCGTTAATCCATTTCGACGTGGTAGATTGGAATCCTCGGACGGTAGCGCTCTATCAATTTGTACCGGTTCCGCAGCTCACACAGTGTCAACAGCACCGGGTCCGGAAAAAGCACCCTTGCTCTTTCCTTCCTTCGCTTTGTTTCGCCCAGCGAAGGAAAGATCATAATCGACGGACTGGATATATCTCGAGTTGGTCTTGCGGACCTCCGGAGCAAGCTGACGATCATCCCTCGTGCGTGCAGTCCAGGCGATGCATATTGTTGCTATTGGCTGATGTTCTTTCAGAGGACCCAACAATTTTGAGTGGCAGCATACGCTCTACTCTGGATGTCTTCGGCGAATACAGCGATGCAGAAATCGTGCATATTTTTCGACCCTCGGTGTCTTGCCGCTTATATTTATTCCGTAGTTCGAAGCCCTTCGCCGCGTGCATCTCATCCCGGCCGGCGACGCAGAGGTCGACACCAGTCAACTCGAATATATTCCGCGATCTTGACTCTCCAGGTTTCGGAAGGAGGCGATAACTTCTCGGCCTGGGTATCTGAATAACACCCGTCGATGCTTTCAGCTTAGCTAATTTTGTGCCTAGAGAAAAGCAGTTGCTCTGCATGGCACGCGCTATTCTGAAGAAATCGAAGATATTGGTCATGGACGAGGTGGGTCTTCAAGAGTTTTTGTTTGCGTAAATATGCATACTGATTGCATTATAGGCAACGGCGAGTGTCGACTACGCCACGGATGAGCTCATTGGAAAGACAATCAGCCAAGAATTCGCCGAAAGCACAATCCTCACCGTCGCACACCGAATCAGATCTGTTGTAACGTATGACAAGGTGCGTCGCTCGCAGGTCGAGCGGCTAGCCGTAGCAAATTTTGCCGCAGATCATGCTTCTGGATCAAGGCAGAATCGCCGAATTCGATACCCCCAGGACGTTGCTGGCTAATCCATCCTCCCAGTTCCACGCGCTGTGCAAGGCCTCTGGACCAGAGGAGTTTGCAATGCTCAAGAAACTCGCCGGATTGTGAAAGGGAAATGTACACACGGCCGAATGAATTGGGACTCGTCAAAGCAGATACATACACGGAAAGCGAAGAAAAGCACGGAAAGCGAAAAAGTACGACAGGATCGGTCATTGTCCTCCTGCCTTTGATGTATGGGTCATGGTGTCATGCAATCCATATGTGTGACCGACGGAACAAGAAAGTAGACGTGTACCAAGCAAGAACTTGAAGCGACCCCACAAATCGCAACAATTAAGATGCATTGTAGGTTAAGTGAGGAAAACGGAGACGCTGCCGAGCACTCATTCGTCCTCTTCGGCGCTCTCGTCCACAGTCGCCTTGCTCTTCTTGCCCGCCTTGGCCTTCTTTGCGGCCGGCTTCGCGCTCTTCGAAGCAGGTTTCTGGAAATTCGGGCATTAGTTAAATCGTCCGGATAAACGCCGGCGACTGAAAAATCACCTTGCGTTTCTTGCCTGTTTCTTCTTCGTCATCCCCTGCATCGTCCTCCGCCTCGGATTCCTCCTCTTTCTTCTTTTTCGGCGCTCGCTTCTTGGGAGGAGCCTTGGCCTTCGGCTCTGCCGCAGGTTTTTTGGCTCGAGACTTGGCTTTAGGCTTGGGTTCCTCGGCCTCTTCGTCAGAGCCCCCCTCTACACCCTCCATCTCCTTCGTGAAATCTTCCCCCTCATCGTCAGACTCGTCCTGATCGCACGCCGTTCATCAGAGAAAAGGAGCAATCTAATGAAATTAAATTCAAACCTTTTTAGCTTTCTTGGGCGCGCGTTTTTTTGCGGCCGGTTTAGCGGTCTCTGCCTTCTTTTTCTTGGGCGCCTTCTTAGGCTTGTCATCAGTCGTCGTCGTTTTCTTCGTCGTCCCCGCCTTTCTCCGGCTTCCGTGCAGAATCGGGGATGTCCTCATCGGCGACGTGCCCTGCTTCATAAGCCGCGGTCACCCGAGCCTTGTCTTCCTCAGTGAGTTCTTCGAACCCATCAATGTCGGCCGCCTCGTCGTGTTTTTCCTTTAAGTTCGTCAGGACGCGGGACGTCACGCATCCCCAATGACGCCAGGCGCTATGTGTGTAAATTAGGATGGGATGTGGAAACGGAAAATAATACGGGGAATACACACAAGGAAGTTTTGCCTTGGATGTCGACGAGAGTCCCAAATCGCAGCTCACCCTTTTTGAGCGTAGTCCCTAGCCATTGAGTTGTTATGAACCTGTTCTCGACGTGTTGAGAGGCCGCTGACCTTTGCATGGCTTCGCACCTAAGATAATCGAGTCAAATCAATTGCAAGCGAAAGTATTCAGCGACACCCACCTTTGCATTTTGCACGATTAGAGGAGGCATATTCCTAGGCGGTAGCCACCCTGTTTTCCAGAGTCGGACATGGCAAGAGGAAAGGAGAATAAAAACAACGGGGATAAGAGAATTTGTTGGCAAATATTCAAACTCCGCGTCTCGTGTACAAGTTGCGCTTGGACCACCACTACGCGATTCCGGTCAACCTTCAGGCGCTTCAGCCTTCAAGCCAAGCAAACTGGGGACTCTTCTCTCGTCTTCGTTTTGGGCACTCATAAGGGCTGAGACTCGGTGACCATCCTAATTGGTCTGCATTCTGCGTCTCAGATTCTCCGTGATCCTCGCGGATCGACTGGACGTTTCACAGCTCCTTCCTAGTTTTGTCCTCTGCTTGGACTCCGTGTAGCTCCAGGGACGCTCAAACATCCAATTTCTTCGTACGACCGGTATGAGATTTCGAGGCGATGCTGGTTGCTCTGCTGCAAATTACAATTCGAGCCCAATGCGCATCCGTCGCGCGGATACCACTGCCTCCGAGTCGGAGTGCGGATCAGACTTACACCCGCAGTAAGACATCGCAATGGACCATATAAGCTAGCTCTTCTCTCAATGTTGCTGATCCACACTCGCGACCATGTTATACCTTCACCCTTACTATCAGCCGGGTGCTCAAATATCTCTCAACCTCCGCTCATGCGCCGACGATAAATCGGAGCGCAACGTCCAAGCGACTGTTGTCAAGGCTTTCACACCATTCACAATGAGCCAGGTTCTCCTTGTTGACATTATTCCACCCGTCCCCGACATCCTCCCCACTGAAAAGACCAGCTTCGTCTTGAAGGTCTACGACCCGCGCTTCCTGCAGCATCGCAAGGGTACAAAATCCAGCGCCCCGCACCCGTGGACACTCGCGGCGGAGAGCACCGCCGCCCGGCGCCGTGCGTTCGGTGCCTCGACGTATCTCCCGACGTGGTGGCCCGACGACGCGGACGCCGCCGGCTGGGAGGAATACTACCACGCGAACCTGCAGCAGATCTTCAAGAACGAGCTCGCAGCGTACACCCGTCTGCTCCCGCTGCAGGGGCAGTCGATCCCGCTGTGCCACGCGCACGGGACGTTGGTGCTCCCGAGCCCCGCGAAGCGCATGGTCGTCCCGCGCGTGCTGCTGCTTTCGCATGTCGCGGGCCCGAGCCTGCGCGCGGTGAACCCCGCGCGGATCGCGCTACCCGTCGCGCGCGGTCTCGTTGATACGATACGTGCGTTTGGTGCGCTGGGCGTCGTCCACGACGACCTCCGGGCGGACAACGTGCTCTTCTCCCCTTCCGACGACCCCTCGCGTGCGTTCGTCATTGACTTTGGGAACGCCGAGGTCCGCACAGACCAGAGCGACGAGGAGTGGGAATGGACGCTCGCGGAGAACGAGGAGCCGAAGCTGGTGGAGATGATGCTGGAAAAACTCGGCATCGACCACTCAGACGTTCAGACCGCCGTGCATAGCGGATAGATGGAAAAGGAATTTAAGGAACCGGACTGTATTACTATCTGTTGTATTCTTATTCGTGTATAGTATCATCTCCCTTATTGTACATTACCCACTCTACCTTTCCGTAGATCTATTAGCACCTCACCTCGAATGGGACCGTGTGGAAAGATGAAAGAAGTTTCCTGCCTCATCCTTTGCATTTGACATGTTCGAAAATGCCGCTGAGCTGGTTGTCACTGCCCTTACTGCTACTTTCTGCGGTCTTGGGTGTCGAAAGGATTGTGGACCAGAATAGATCGGCAGTAATCTAATCTGATGGGAGATCAGCCCAACACATGCCGACTCCGAGAGTCGGGGACTTGAGCCGAGGGAAAAGGAAAACTGTACCTGTCCCACTGCGGTCTTCGGCGGCCAACGCCTGCGAGATTGTTTTTTTTACACGTCGGAGACTGGTACATACCCGGTGGAGCGTTGATTGATGGTGGGTCTGCTCCTGGTGTCAGACGGGATAGCGCTGATGGCATATGCTCTCCTTGGTTTGGAAGATCACGAGAACCAGACGTTGGTTGCCCTTGTACTTTTCCTCCACCGATGCAGCGAGTCTGGTCGACGTACCTTGAATCGTCTGCAACCCGGCGGGGCCGTACGGACAGCCCCCACAAACTCGTGAGCTCATGCCGAATCCCGATTACAAATACCTGATATCCTTTAATTTCTCCGTCCAGAATTCATCGTGAGCCTAGTTCAGACGATCGTCCTTTACCCTTCTCACGCAATTACGATAGGGAATCCTCCTTGGCCCCCTCCACCCTCTCCCAGGCTGCTCTTGTCCCTAACGCAGAGATGTTCGCCCGTCCGCTGAACCCGCCCCAGGTTCCCTTTGCCGAGCCCCCCATGGGCACCTCCCTGGCAGGCTCCAGCAGAGGCAGCTCTCCCGTCGGCGCCCCAATCGACGCAAGCAACATCTCCCTCACAGTCAATTACCTCCCTTCAAAGTTCCCGACACTCTCCAGCGGGCCTCGGAAGCGGCGCATGGGCAAGGGAATAGATGCCATGATTCCGAAACGTGGCGGCGGCGTCGAGGCGTTCCGGAGCGGGGAGGCCCGCATGCCCGCCGCAAACGACGAAGACTACGACGGCGTCAACAGTAGCTGGTTCGGCAGCCGAGGCGGACCCCACACCGGCCGAAAACTCCGCTGGACAAAGTTCAAGTGGATATTGTTTGTCGCAAACATCGCTCTCTCCATATACTCCCTCCTCGCCCTCGTCTTCTGTCTCTTAACGTGGTTCAACGTTTGGGAGCATGCCGATGTCGTCCGTGTCGGAAACCGACCGGAACTCATCATCTCCACCTTGGCCGCCGCGGCCGCCATATTCACATCTCTCATCGGTTTCGCCGGTATTTTACTCAACAATCGCGCATTCCTCGCGGTATATACCTTCCTTCTCTGGGGTTTGTCCCATTTTTCCTTCCCCTCATTACCGTCGCTAACACGCGTGCAGTCTGCTTCGGCCTACTCGTCGTGCCCGGGTACCTATCGTACAAACGTCACAGCCTCAACCTCGAGGGCAAAATAAACAACCAGTGGTCCCGCGAACTCTTCGCAGATGGCCGCCTCCGTATACAGAACCAGCTGCACTGCTGCGGCTACTTTAGCCCCTTCGTCGAGGCCACTGTCAGCGCGACGTGCTACGCACGGAGCATCCTCCCGGGGTGCAAGCAAGACTACTATAACTTTGAGCGGGTCGTCCTCAAGCGGTGGTACATCGCGTCCTTCGGGCTCGTCCCGCTCCACATTGGCGTGATGGTCGCGGGCCTGCTGTGCTCGAACCACGTCACCTACCGCTTCGGCAAGGGCATGATGCCCAAGGCTTATCGCCTCAGCATGAACAGCATGGCCGTCATCATGGACAACTACGCAAAGTGCGTGCATCTTGAATATTTTGATCTGATTTAATTTAATTTATTCTCCAGCCAACTCGCTGAGCAATACGGCCCAGAGGTCGCTACCGAGATCCTCACCCGCTCACGTTCCAACCTCAACCTCGCCGAGTCCTATTCGAGTGGCGCCCGGCGGTCCTAGACCGCCTTTTGGCCGCCTTCTCTCGTCCGCTCGTTCATCCGTTCGACGCCCCTCACCCCCTTCCTTTCATCAATCTATCTATACCCCAGCGCCGCGGCATGCCTAGTTTGCCGCAAAAATAATGATATCCGACATTCATCTAGTCCGCATCCGCATCTGCAGTCCGCACCGCATGTAACTTGTACTCACGTCGTAGATTTGGGCGTCACCACCCTGGACCTGGACCGTTCACCATTTTGTTAGTCTGTACATACATACTTATTTTTCGACGACGAACGACGACCTGTACGTATGTGACATATCTGTGGCATGGTATTACGGACGGTTTGTTTTAGGTAGTGCATCCATCTTGTAAAAACAACGGAGCGCGCTGCGTTGCGGGCGCTGAAACGAGACGGAGTAGATGATCATGAAGATTCGGAAGTCAGACGGAGTCGGAAAAGATGCGCGCTCGTGCAAAAGTGATTTTTCCGGCCGTGTCTTTTTTATATGTTGCGCCTTGGGGATGGGCTATATTGGGACTGAGATAAACTTGGAGTGATTTTCTGGCATTTGACACACTCTGAATCTGACACAGCACTCACCTAACAAGCGATCATGATGAAATTTATTGTCAATGCAACAGATTAATGAGCGCTACCCGCCCGCTGTACCCAATGGAAAAAACACACACCATACTCGAGAGCACCGACGTCTAGCAAGCAAGCCACCCAATCCTAAAATCCTGTACCCCGCCTCGTCCGCGCGTCCCACCCCGGCACCCTGGCGCTCCACCGCAGACACGCTGAGAATAGACAGACGGTGCGCGTGGGTCCCGGCAGCACAAACGTGCAACCCCGTCGTCGGCGTTAGACTGCTCAAACACGTCGTCGATGGTGCGGTCAATTCCTTCGTTCCGCCCTGACGTCCGCAAGGGGACGATCAGGTGGAAAATCCCACCCGCGTCGGATTCGGCGGGCCGGCGGAGCACACGCGCGACGCATCCGCGGATCCAGCGCGCGTGCTCGGGGTGGTAGACCACGTCCGCGGCGAGCACGACGTCAAACGGCGCGTCGAGCGGCGCGTGGAGCGTCGGCTGCGCCCAGTCGAGCTCGAGGGCGGAGACGCGCGCCGCGTCAACAGGGGAGGGGAAGTTGGTGCGTAGGTTGGCCGCGAGGTTGGCGAGGATCGCGGGGTGGTAGTCGGTCGCGACGACGGTCATGTGTGGGAGGAGCTTCGCGACGGCGATGCTCAGCAGGCCGGTCCCTGCGCCGAGCTCGAGGACACGCAGGGGGCAGCTCATTGACGAGGTCGAAGGACGGGGGGTCGGCACAGAGGCGTTCGGCGAGGACGATCGCGCTGCCCCAACTCTGCAGCCCGACAGAGGTGTGGTCCGAATTGGATAGCGGGGCATCGTTCAGTTCTATGTGGACGGTTGTTCCGATCGAACGGAAAGAGAAAGACCGGGTGATGTCGAACTCCTCGTCTTCCTCATGATGCGAAAAGAGAGCGAGGAGGGCGGTGGCTTCGTCGAGCAAGCGTTCGCGCGCATCGTCCGGGTCGACAGTAGGGTCATCCGAAGACAGGACATCAACCCTACCGATTAAGCCCGTTATCCACTTGATCGCAAACGCCCGCTCGAGAGGATCGGCTCGGAGCTCGTCCAGAGAAGAGTCAGAAGAATCTGAATCTTCATCGTCGATAGACTCCTCCGCATCGCATTCATCATCGGAGACAACAGCAGAGGCGTATCCAGAATCTGGGATCCTTTCCTCTCCAAACATCCTGGGTCGAGCTGCACGTTTCACATTGCGCGTCGGAACAGAGAGCTTCGGAGGGAGGGGCGGGGGGCGAGGCCAGTACAGCTCGCTGATACCTCGGAGCGTCCTAGATATATCTGCGACTGAATATCCATCAAGCCTGCGGAGTGCCGGAAGCGAGGTTGGTGGTGTTATGGGTGCCATAGGACCAGTAAAAAAAATCTATGAGTTGTCTAGAGGGATCTAGGGTATCGTCTAGAGTATGAGGGAGAGGAGATATGAGTTACAGGGGCAAAGCGGCTAGGACTCGGGGCCCTGGCCGCTAACGCCCAAGGACAGGCATTGCGAGGTGGTGGTGCAGGAGCAAAAAGCGATTACGACTAAAACGGGGCGGGTGTTTGGACCTGTTGCCGGTGCAAATCAATCGGCCCGGTCGCCGAAGCTCTAGACCCGGCCTGAGTCCACAGGACATCCTTCACCTTGTTCAACCCTCCTGCAATCTACATATGGCTCTCTCGTCGACAGCGTCGACTGCGCGCTAATCTATTGTGGAATTGGATAATCTGCAAACGCCCTGAGTTGATCGTCTCGCTCGGACGTTGACTCTCAACTCTCCAAAGTTCAGCCAATGGGGACGTCTTGTTCAGAAATCAGAACTTTACCGCACGTTTCCTTGGGCTTTGGACTTCGATTTACGGCCAAGGTGACTCGAAATACGCCCTACGAGATGTTATAGAAACACACGAAAAATATTTGCAATTTTCTATCGTACCTCTACGGAAACCCCAACCACGGAACCTGCGGATTGCTGGAGACTTGACCTAATCGAACGTAATGCACGAGGCGTGCGCTTTTACCCTGGTGGCCCGCCATTGTCTCCGACAACACGGATACATACTGTGATTCCCTTTTCTGGACTGCGTGGTGGCATTGAGTATGCTTTGGAGTCTATAAAAGCCATCAATTGAACGAGATAATTTACTCCACCCTTTTACTCTGCCACCCATGACAGACTACAAACCCTACACCAGTTCGACGAACCAGCTTCCACTGCCGGTACATATACCTCATAGACGGCGCTCTGTCCCTGATGTTCCTCAAGACGTCGATGTGGATCATGACTTTTTCATGGAACATTTGAATGATCCCAATCTGGACTTCAAGAATCCAATTGCCTTCACTGTCGACATAGTCGAAATGGGGACTATCCAGGATACCGATGTCGAGTCCAACCGTTCTGGCAGGGACTCCGAATCGGGCAGTGTGGTCGAGTTCGATGAGTACGCCCACCAATATATAAATCCTTCGACAATTTTTGACCTTGCCATCAGCCAATCACCATATCCTGAAGTCAGGATGGCCGTCTCAAAAACTGACGACCCATTAATGCTCGTCAACACGTTTCGCATGTATGTTTCAGAGCATTTACGTCTTCTAATCTCATCACATTTTCAAGGTGGTTCCTGGGCATCTTCTTTACCGTCTTGTTGGCTGGCATCAACCAGATTTTTGAGTATCGCGGTGCGTCCGCATCCACCGTGCTCCGAGCCATTTCCTCACAGATGCCACCAGCTCCTTCTGTGTTCATCACTGGCATCGTTGGCCAGCTGGTGTCCCTTCCGGCTGGCAAGTTCCTCGAATGGGTCCTCCCCACACGCAAGTTCAAGACCTTCAACTACGTGTGGTCTCTCAACAATGGCCCCTTCTCCATCAAGGAGCATGTCTGCGTCACGGCGATGATTAGCGTTGCTTACAATGGAGCCATTGCCACCGACGTCCTCGCAACTCAGCACGAGTTCTTCGGGCAGCGCCTACCTTGGATCTACCAGCTGTTCATCATCCTGGGTACCCAAACGTTCGGCTTCTCTCTCGGAGGCATGTTGCGGCAGTTCGTCGTCTGGCCGTCCTCCATGATTTGGCCCAGCGCACTCGTTAGCTCGTCGCTGTTCAATACGCTCCATACTACCTATGGAAAGCGCGATCGAGGCCATATGACCCGCCAGCGGTTCTTTTTCATTGCCTGTGCTGCCAGCTTCATTTGGTATTGGGTTCCGGGCTACCTCTTCACCGCGCTGAGCGTTTTCGATTGGATAACGTGGCTTGCGCCCAACAATCTGACCATCAATGCTCTGTTCGGTGGTACTTCTGGCCTTGGCATGAGCATCATATCTTTTGACTGGTCCATGATCTCCTTCATTGGCAGTCCTCTCGCGACACCCGTAAGTCCATCTCCATCTACAATTCGAAGCCTTGCGCCTAAAAACTGTTTCCTATTCAGTGGTGGTCGACGATGAACACAATCGCCTCCGTCGTGATCTGTTTCTGGGTTATCACCCCCATCATGTACTGTGCGTCTCAATTTTTACCCGAGGCGAAGCCGAGACTGATTATCATGTAGTCAAGAATGCCTTCTTCAGCTCGTTCCTGCCGCTATCCTCCTTCCTCGTCTTCGACAATACAGGACTGCCGTACAATACCAGTGCCACTGTTGTGGACGGAAACTTCAACGCTACCCTCTACGAGGCATATTCGCCCGTCTTCCTCACATCGGCAATGGCGACTGGATATTTCGTGGCTTTCGCGTCTTTCGGCTCCATTTTCACACATACATTCCGTACGTCCCTTCTACCTACCGTCGCCGCCCGGTTATTGACGTGCTTTACACCAGTGTGGTTTGGTCGCGACATCGTCAGGCGTTTCCGCTCCACACTCAAGACTGAGCGAGATGTCCATTCCCGCTTGATGCAGGCCTATCCTGAGGTGCCCCAGCGTTGGTACGCCATCGTCGGTGGCGTCTCGACCATCCTCATCCTCATTGCGGTCGATCTATTCCCTACTGGGATGCCCGTTTGGGCCGCCCTTCTGGGCCTCCTCATCGCCGTAGTACTCTCTCTCCCACTCGCCATCATTCAAGCGATCACCAACCAGGTCATTGGCCTCAATGTCATGGAGGAACTCCTCGCTGGCTACATCCTGCCTAATCGACCAGTGGCCAACATGATTTTCAAGACCATTTGTCTCGCAGGGACCCAACAGAGCGTCACGTTCCTGAGCGATTTGAAGCTCGGCCACTACATGAAAATCCCTCCGCGGATGATGTTCAAAGCCCAGGTCGTCGCTGTCGTCGTGACGTGCTTCGTGGTTACCGGGGTGAACAGCTGGATGTTGAGCAATGTCCCAGGGATCTGCACTCCCGATGCGCCAGACCACTTCGTGTGTCCCTCCACCAACGTGTTCGCCGACGCGGCCCTCATCTGGGGCGGTATCGGTCCTCAGCGCCTGTTCGGGCCCGGCGGCTTGTACCGTCCCCTTCTCTGGGGCTTCCCCCTCGGCATCCTCGCCCCCATCCCGTTCTACTTCCTCGCGCGGCGCTTCCCTATGAGCTCTTTCCGCTACGTGAACATTCCCGTCTTCTGCGGCGGCGTCGCAGCCATCCCAGCCGCCTCCGCGTACAACTACGCCGCGTGGGGCGTCACCGCCTTCATCTTCAATTATTTCATCCGGCGGCGCCATTTCCGCTGGTGGATGCGGTACAACTACATCCTCTCCGCCGCCCTTGACGCGGGGCTTGCGCTGGGCCTCATCATTGTTTTCTTCGCGGTGGAATATGCTAATGGTGGTATCACGCTGAACTGGATTGGTAATACGATTTGGCAAACAACGGCTGACGGGATGAGCCTGCCGCTCCTGACGTCGCCCAACGGTACCTTCGGACCTGCCCAGTGGTGATATGATTTTCTTTCGAGCTCTCTCATCTACGTTCATTTTGCGACTCCCGATCACATACACTCCCTTCCTTCTTTCCCTTTTCATGGCTTTCAAATTACGACTTTTTGTATGCGTTTGAGGATGCAATTAACTCCAGTAAAATCTCCGACCGTGCTTGTTCAGTGAAACAAATCCTGCGTGGTTTGCGCAGCGTTGAATGTCACTAGTATGGTTAATCACTACAAGACCGAAATACAGCACAAACATGGACAGTTTTAATACACGCACTGGCATACATGCCAGTCTGTCGATTCCCTATTAACCGGCGTAATACTTAATGAAAAGGTGGTTATCACGCCAGTAATACCTGGAGCCCGATTATCGCAGAAACTCCGACCACCGTTCTGAAGGGGGTACGCAAGTGAAAGGCAGCGTTGCTTGTGCCGCTGCCACTGGGTTTCGGGGCACTCGACGATGACAATGACGAGGGCGGGGAAGTCGCAGTACTCTGCGAGACCGGGAACGAAAGGGTGCCCGATGAACCAGGGAGGAAAGAGCCGACTTGAGAGGTACTTGTCGCGCCTGAGAACGTCGAAGCTCCGGACTGGGGCTGCGTTGCTGTGTGGGCGCCAGAGAACGTCGAACCTCCGGACTGATGCTGCGTTACTGTGTGGGCGCTGGCAGAGGACGGCGTGGATTGACGTACGGCAGAGCTAGAAGCTGAGGCCGGTGAGATGGTTGCGAAAATTGGAATGGTCGAAGCGCCGGGTGGGAGTGCTGTCGCCAAAGTGCGGTTAGGATTTTGGCCAGGAAGAGTGAGCTCTGGCAAAGTGAATCCCTCCGCGAAGCAAGACGTCGTTAACACTGAGTTTGGTTTAATGAGGACCCTCCAACAGAAACCGAAACTTACCATCGACGTATTCTTGAGCGATCGAGTAGTCCGTGGCGTGTGTGGAATTCCCCACACACAGGAAGCATCCGAAATAACCACCTTCGAAAACAGTTGAGCAGCATTCTGTTACAGGGCAAGACTGGATATTTTCATATGAGAAAATGCTGGCACTGAGAGAGATTTAAACGCACAGCGCCGGCCAGGAAGGGACCAAACGGGCTGCAATCCGCTTGGCATGCCGCCGGGATATCAGACAAGCTACGCGATCGCAGGCCCTGTACTCGTCGCACTGAACTGGGGAATCCAGTGGCGGTCTGTGCGAGAAGTATTGCCCCGAGAACGGCGAGGATCGTTCGGACAAACATACGAGCGGCTAGGATGTCGTGGTCGCAGTTTACAGACGGCCCTTTTGCTTTCTTAGGACCACAGCATTCAAGACGCCGAAGAATCATGATCGCGGACTATCCCATGACATTCGGAGGAAAGGCGCCTAAAGCCAACAGATAGGATCTGCGGATAGCTCATATTTATGACAGGTAATATGTCGGGGGTATGTCTCGGCGGTTATGAATGCTGTGGAACGCTAAGCAGCAAACTTGCAACGGCAACTCACCTGGCGTACATGCGACTGCGAGCATACCAGGCTGCATCGAATCCGGTGTGACAGGGACATCGAGAATACATGCCACCAGTCGAGACTCGAGACGATTCACACGTTCCGGTTGAAAGCCACTCCATTTCTCGACGCCACGGAAATAGCTTTCAAAGTTTGGAACGCACAAAGGAATTGAGAGGGTGCTTTCCGGTGCCGTTTTCCCTTGTCCCATGCCACCAAGCAGCCAGGAAATTTTCTTGAAGGTTAACGATTGCTTGTTTCGATTCAAATCGGAAAAAGAGTCGGGTAAGGGTCCCGTGACACCCGGGCCGTTCCTTGACCGTTCCGCTCCGTCACGCTTCCGTTTAAGTTTGCTTTTGACCATTTGCGAAGTTATTGCACGCCCCGACTTTAATATATGATCAATTCATGCATAACTTCGAAGGTCGCCAACAACGATCTTTCATAGGCAACGCCAACCGCAACTTAGGAGTTTTGCGCGGCATGGAAAGCCAAGAGTCCAAGACACCACGGCCGCAGCGGTTGATTCCCGACGCCGATCCCTTTTCCGCCGAATTTGTTCCTCGTCTTCTCGTCCCACCAGCATTCCTGTACCTTTACCTTGTGGTTGCCGCCACCGCCGCGACTCCGACGTACAGCGCAACATATCTGCCCTCAGATGCGCGAAAAAGGTGATTGGGGTCATTCACACTCGACCGCAATATTCAACACGGACGTTCCTCTTGTACAGGCCAAGCTAGTACAAACCAATGTGGAACCAGACATCCGATTATCAAAACGCCTACATTGGGTTCTCTCTGTAGACAAGAAAGCACTCATGAGTACTCCTATGCCTAATCAACCCTTTGGTGAACTCCCTACACTAGGGGAGCTCAAAGTTGAGAGCTACGAATTTCGTAGCTGACGATTTGGCAGAGCTACGAGCCCAACTACGAGCCCAACTACGACGTATATTATATGATTCGCTTTGTAAAATGTCTGGATTTGGGTATGTGCCTACGGGCTCCCTGAGCCCGGGTCCTGATTCAAGTTCGACTATCGGTGAGCGGAGGTAACGATTCATCGTCGTGTCTTTTCTTCCAGACGTCAGATCGCAAACTACAGCGCGTCGAGGTGGCGTGGTTAGGATAGCCCTCCGGTGTTAACAGGACGTCTACATTTTTGAAGGGCAAGCTTCCACTCGGATGCACATCTCGCACCTTCGCTCATGCACAACTGTGAGCACTATCGGCAACGACTCCCTGATCCAAGGCACAAGCATAATCACTCCGAGCGTAAGCGCTTTTGCGAAGAGACCCTGTATCCCGCTTCTGACCTACCCCACAGCGAGCGGATCGTTCGGTAACCCAATCCTGGGGCGTTCGGGTGGCTCAGCTTCCGCCACTGCCCCGAGTCAAAGCTCGGGCAGGTCCGGCACTGTGTCGATCCAAGGTTGGGAACGCATAGTCACCAGTATAGGAGTGTCTATCGTTCTCGCGCCGTCTTTGTGCTTTAGTATGCGGGCATTTTGCTTCAGGTCCTGGCTCCTCTTCAACGGTTGATTTATTCATTCCATTTTACTATGTTAGTTGCACGGACTTGAACGACTGTAATATAATAAATATTGGACTTACAGAGACGCAAATGACGCGGCGTGACTCGGATGTTCTTGCTCAGTTCGCTGACCCATCCTGTTAAGCTTCCACGTGCAGCCACTGTATATGTTCGCGGACGACACTCAGCAACTCTGAGCAACCTTCGACGAACTTTAAATCACTCTTTCACTCGGAATAGTATGACCACAAGAGACACTTCTCACCTTTCGGACATCGCCAAGATGAAGACGGAGTCTGATGGCAGCTTCAACCGCCTGGCATCTGTGTTCCGCGATTTCATCGAGCCTGGGGGCAAGTTTGCACCGGAGAAGGGTATCCAGCGTTCAAACCTATTTTCTGGGGGTAACATCTAACCTTTTGAAACCAGATCGGTATCACCTTTACGTTTCGTATGCTTGTCGTAAGTTGAGAGCAACTTGGTCCGGGATGCAGTTGACTCTCTGTTAGCTTGGGCGACCAGGGTCCTCATTGTTCGGAAGCTCAAGGGTCTGGAAGATATCATCCGTGAGGTCTCTCGACGCGTGTGCCGACACCAAATTTTCAATCCCGTTTTCAGCCGTGACCATCGTTTCTCCTCGTATGGGTAACAATGGCTGGCCCTTTGCCCAGGTGGACGCGTTTCCTGGAGCAGAAGTCGACCCACTCTTCAACGCGGAGCATGTGAGGGACTTGTACTTGAGGGCGAACCCCAACTACGACCGCCGCTTCACAGTGCCGATCATCTGGGACAAGGCAAACAACAGCTTTCTCCACAGACGCGTCGCCGGTTCCTAATTCCTGGAGTAGGTGAACAACACCATTGTGAACAACGAGTCCTCGGAGATTATTCGTATGCTCAACACGGCATTCAACGACATGATCCCTGCCGACAAGGCTGGGCTGGACCTCTACCCTGCCGAGCATCGCGCAGAGATCGACGAGATCAACGACTGGGTGTACCCGGAGATTAACAGGACGTCTAGGTTGTTTTGACCGATACTCGAAGCTGACTGGAAGTAAATAGACGGGGTGTACCGTGCGGGCTTCGCGACAACACAAGAGGCATACGAGAAGGCTGTGAAGATCGTCTTCGAAGGGCTGGATAAAGCCGAGAAGATCCTCACCGGGAAGGAGTTCCTGGTCGGAGGGCGCCTCACGGAGGCCGATGTTCGCCTCTGGGTCACGATTGTGTGTCCTCCGTTGACCCCTGCTAGCTCATCTGAACCGACACATTGTAGATACGCTTCGATCCCGTCTACGTTGGTCACTTCAAATGCAATTTCCGTACCATCCGCGACGGCTACCCGGCAACTAACGCGTCCGCAAACCTCTTCCCTCTGTATCTGCACTGAAACTCTTATCATAGTTGGATGAAGGCTTTGTATTGGAAAAATGCTGCCTTCAAAGATTCCACCAACTTCGACCATATCAAAACCCACTATTATTGGTCTCATCCTCAGGTATGATCTTTCACCTGTAATTCATAATTGTGCTCATTATGTTAGATCAATGGTACGCGCATTGTTCCCGTTGGACCGATTCCGAATATCCAGCCGTTATGAATGAACAAGCAAATGTAAATGTATCAGGTTATTGCAGATCAATGTATGATATCTGTGTATCGGCGAAATATTATTGTCAGGATTCAACTCTGGAACTTCGAAGAAATAATATACTTGTTATCCCACCAGTAACAGCATCATGCCTCCCACCACCATCAAGCTTGGGAGCCTGTCAAATCTCACGGAGTGGGCTGCATTAGTTTTTGTGGTCGTTGGGATTGCAGTCCCGCTGGATGACGGAGAAGCAGGTTGAGTGGGGGGTGCTGTAACGGTCTTTTGCGAGACTGTGGGCGTAGCAGGCGTACTGCTTGGCAGGGCAGAGATAGTGACTTGTGAGAATGCCGGACGGGACGAAGATGGACTGCTACCAGCGGACGCCGTCGCCAAAGTGCGGTTTGGATTTTGGCCGGGAAGGGTGAGCTCAGGAAGAGCAAAGCCATCCTCAGAGCAAAGTATCGTCAAGTCTATACCCAAATGAATATAATGTACAGTCATAACGTAGAGCTCGACGCACTATCGAGCGTAGTTTGTGCCACAGCGAACCCCGCTGCCGTTACATTGTCGGCGAAACCCACACACTCCAAGCAGCTGAAGTAGCCCGACTGGAATGATGTGGTACAACATTGGGCTGGGTCCGTGTCACACGCCTACGGGGCATGAGCAAAGTTCCCGACCAAACCGACGCTGGCGTACCTGGCTGGCAAGAAGGGTGTTGATAGGATCGCACGTGGTGTCGCACTGAGGAGGGAGGTCGTCGTTTTGACGGCGGTTGAGCGATAACCTACGGAAGCCACTTCCACCTGGTCGGGGGACACTAGCCGCGGTGTGAACTGCCGACAGAGTCCCAGCAATGAGACAAATGGATCGTAAAAGGGTCATGAGAAGAGCAAGCGTCGTCTGAGAGGATCGAGAGCCCGTTCCTGGTCTTTCAGGCGCCGAATCAGATCGGCTGCCCCGGGCCTAGTTTGTGGGCGAAGCTGATACGGCGGAAACAGAACGGATCATATGGAACGGAGATTGGCACAGCGCAAGGCACAGCGCAGGCAGAGCGGCCATAAAACAATCCAAGTCGGAATTAATTTTGGACTCAGCGGAGAGGTGCAATGTTCAAACGGGGTAATAGAGAGCTGAGAGAATCCAACAGATTTCGAAGCTTGGCGTGGCCAGGCTGGCCCAATCGTCCGGGAACTTGGGCCACAGCTAGTACTTAGATTTGACTGAGATAGACCAATGAGCTGCGAGGCCAATAGCCCTAGAATACAACACGGCCAAACTAAGCAGGTTTCGAACTCAATTCTCATGGACTCGGACACTGGTGAACCGAATATATTCATGATGGAAGCAATGGCAATGGTACTTGCGGAGGCCCGTCTCTTGGGTCTCTCTGATGCTCTCGACAGGCAGAGGAAGCCTTGGCTGCTGGGGAGGTTCCAGTTGGCTGTGTCTTCGTCCGGGGACAAAACATAATCGCGAAAGCCCGGAATCGGACCAACCAACTCCGCAATGTATCTGCTTGACAGTTCCGTATTCTACTGGCACTAAATATGCGGGCAGGCCACGCGGCACGCAGAACTAGAGGCCATCGACGAAATCCTGTCGGACCCTATACTCACTCCCCCCGGGAGCGGTACCTACCCATTATCTGACACCACTTTATATGTCACCGTGGAACCCTGCATAATGTGCGCCTCCGCGCTGCGGCAGATGGGCATCAAGGAAGTTTTCTACGGATGCGCGAACGACCGATTTGGAGGATGTGGAGGGGTCGTCAGTGTCAACGACAAGTGCGTCCCTCAGTCAATGACGCGTCGGGAGAACCTATGTTTCTGTTCAGAATTGAACATCCTTCCCACCCGCCGTACAGGGCAACGGGTGGATATTCGCGAGAGGCCGCTATACTCATCCTGCGACGTTTCTATGTCACGGAGAATTCTAATGGTACCGTTCTATATACAGCCCCTTGTGCTCTTTTCTCACATTCATACGCAGCGCCAGCTCCCAAATCTAAAGCTAACAGAGTACTCAAGACAGAAATACTTCCGCGATGAAACCATTACAGCCGTCCAACAATGTATTCAACCCGTCTTCTTTCGCGCCAATCTATGGGGCTGTTGAGACGCAAGTTCTACTCCGAGCTCGCAGCTAGGTCGCATCACAGGTCCATTAATACCGATATCAAGGTTGAAAATAGGACCTATTCAATGCACCGCGCGCAGTATGGAATACATGTCTTGTACTTATGTTGCTTCCGTTACGTCCGATTCACCGGTGGTTTGCCTATTACATGACATGTAAATGTGGAGTTTTCCCTGTCCTGAATCATATATTGACATCTTCATATGAGCCGCTGACGCGCACTTTCGTGCGTCGCTAAAATTCCGGATTATTGCAAGAACGACTGGGAGCGCTGACAGCGCGTGTATGGCTTGCGCGACGGAATAGCAACGGCCGCAATGTCGTGTAGAAGAACCGACCGCAGAGCAGTTCCCGCGTGCATTATTTAACCCAGCAAAGTACGGCAACAAAAAAACGAGACTAGCCGTGTTTAGAAAGAAAATAACCATACGGCGCGGTACAAAACCTCATGCACTTGGCGCGTCAACGTCCGGAAGAATATCCTGGGAGCCGGTTGCTTTCATCATGCCCATGCGGGCTCATACGGGCCGTGATGTGGATCGACACTCTCCAAAAAACGCTGCTGAATCTAGCCACGCATCAGACGTTAGGATCTTCTCGGATTTTGGGATCCCAGCATGACAGGAAATCCAGAGCCGCGATCCTAGCGTTTTCTGTTTCGGGAACTGTTCTGTGCGGGAGCCGCAGAGGAAAAATGTCACAGGGTAATTCGCGTCTGGTAGAAGATATCGATATCAGATTATTCGAATGCAACTGCCTTCTTATTATCGCACCAATGCGAGAAGCGTGAGCCTGACGTGCTTTGATTTTGCACTCTCGGATTCCCAATCGCATCCGTGGAATAGTATCATTGGTGGACTTGCAGACGGTTGTATGTAGACGGTATAATGCCGCACCACACTAGACCCAGTTCTAGACCACATATTGTGATGAGCTGGAACGGCCTGACAAAATTGCATAAGACCCCGTCGACCTTTTACTGCTATCTTCAGTGAAATGGTGAATTGCTGGTGGCAGCACAGAACAGCAGATCGGCGAAGATGACAAAGTTGCGGAGCCAAAAAAGCGCGCTCCGAGTCCGATCTTCCGTCACGTTCATCACCGACGATTTTAGCGGCCCCCGTCGTCTAGCCAGCCGCAGCTGGAATGGCTCAACCGAGCTTCTTCTCCACTGCTGCCTACGTCTGTCATTCTTTGTTGCGCGTCTGTACAAACGTTCACAAATCCCACATTTCGGCTCTTAGGACCATGCTGTGGCAGGAATTGGTGCAGGCACCGTCGCTGTACTCTGCATGAACCCTCTGGATCTTCTCAAGGTCAAATTCCAAGTGGCCACCACTAATCCGGTCGGGGGAGTTGGGAAGCAAATCTGGTACTCACTACGCGACATCCAACAACAAGAGGGCTGGAGAGGCTTGTACCGCGGTCTTGGCCCTAATATCGCTGGAAATGCATCCAGTTGGGGACTCTACTTCTTGTTGTGAGTTGCAACCGTGGTTTTCTTGACATTTTGTCTGAAAGCCGCCAGCTACAATATGCTCAAAAAGAGAGCGTCGGAGGGCGATCCGTCTGCTCCTCTGTCTTCTGGCTCGATTTTACTATGTTCTGCTCAAGCGAGTTCGCATTATACCGCGAGATTCTAGCTGCACTGGGGGCTAATATTTATCAGGCGCCGTCACAGCGATAATGACCAATCCTATATGGGTCGTTAAAGTGCGAATGTTTACCACCCGGCGAGACGCTCCAAACGCCTATCGCGGGGTAATCCGTATGTCTACATTTATATATTTGTGGATGGAAGGGAGCAATTCTGACGCGTCATGCAAGACGGTTTCTCATCAATCATCCGCTCTGAGGGTGTCCTGGGCTTATTTCGCGGAACTTCCCTCGCGTTATTTGGAGTCAGCAACGGTGCCCTTCAATTCGTAGTGTATGAACGGATGAAGCGATGGGGATTCGAAATGAAAAAGAAACAGTTCCAGCTGGCGGGCCGACCATGGACAACGGAGGTAGACAAGCTGGTGCGTGCCGCTACCTACTGTTAAATCCGGTTGTTGCTGAGTGCGCCTCCAGTCAAATACAGCTTACTCCCTCATGTCGGGCGGGAGTAAAATCGCCGCGTTAGCTGTGACGTATCCCTACCAGGTTGTTCGCTCTAGACTACAGGTATACATTGCAAAGCATGCCCAACGGACCTCCGTAATGACATCGACCCCACAGAACAACGCCACTGCTCACTTATATCCAACCATACCCGCCACTATTAGACGAACATGGGCACAAGAGGGCATGCGGGGCTTTTATCGCGGTCTCGGCACGAATTTAGTGCGCGTCCTTCCAGGGACTTGCGTAACGTTCGTAGTATACGAGAACATTGCCTGGCTACTACGATCCACGGCCGCGAAACGGGACCAGGCAGCAAGAGATTTGGATTCATGATGACGCGCCGCATATATATATGATAGATGGACAAAAGTACGACATTATTGACATTGTAAACTACTCCCACTATAATTCTGCACCCACTCTCACATATTGGAGGCGCTACAAATTCTTGGATTTGATACCTTCTCGGGCCGGATACTCCGGATGTGTTTGTGCTGGTTGTCGCGACCCTGTGCTTCAAGTTTTTGTCGCGCATACTTGAAGCAGTTGCGTGTCCTGGTATGTGTGCTTCGTGAATTGTGAGAGCTTTTACATACGAGGCAGTCAAACACAGGCATGAACACCTTCTCTGCCTTTCGTTTCGCTGCCCAGACCCTCCACCCTCGCCCGGCACACTTTCACTGTCTTAACCCTCTCGGCCTACGACCCTGCTTACATGTCCGTTTCAAAAGCAAGAAGGCTGCAGCCCGCTTCCGGAATGAAGCTATTCCTTTCGCAGAGGTTTCTTTCGTCGACGAGGACAACGTTCTCGTCAAGATGTCGCTCCGGCGCCTACTCAACTCCATCGACCACACCAAAGAATGGGTCGAGCTGGTAGCAACGACTCCAAACCCGGTGGTCAAAATCATAAACAAAAAAGCAGCCATAGTGAAGGAGAAACAAGTCAAGGAGAAACGACGCGAGACCGTGCGGAGGAATATGGTGAAGGAGGTCCAGTTGACGTGGGGATCGGAGCAGAGCGACCTGGAGCATAAACTCGCGAGGGTTCGATCATATCTCGAGATTGGTGCGAAGGTGGACATCGTATTTACGACCAAGCCCAACGCCGTCCGGCCTGCGGCGCACGTCATGAACCAGAAATTGAAGGACACCGTAGACATGATGGCGGATATCTCCACCGAGTGGAAACCTGTGGAATGGCGGAGAAATATGGCTGCCATATTTCTGCGAGGTACAGTGGACCCCAGCCGTCAACTCACTCTAGAACAGATCCAGATTGTGGATGAGGAAGCGGCTGCAACCGAGGACGAAGAAACTGCCACGGAGAAAGACCAGTCCCTGGTCGAGGAAAAGGGTGCTACAGCGGAGGCCTTAGCACCACCGCCCCCGCCGCCTCTTCGGGTCGACTCCACACCTGCTGAGCCCAGCGAGCCCAAGAGTTTCATCGATCTGACTACGTTCGGCTACCAGCCTCCCGCCCGCAGAAACCCGCTGTCAGGAATGAGAGACAAGAAAAAATACGGAAAACGATCGAACCAGTTTGCTAGTATTACACAAATGAAATAATCTACAGTCTTCATTATAATTATCTCCCTGATTGCGCCAGAGCCCGCCTTTGCTGCGTCCGGAATCGGGTGTAGATCCTCGACACTGGTAACCCTCTCTCTTTGGGAGTAGGAACTCGAAATCGGATGAATGAGCGAGGCCGGTATCTGGAATATACGTAGGGCCCACGGTCCGGACGCTGCGCAGCAGGCTCCTCAATGCCCTCGAGGCGACCAACGAACAGATACTGCACCCCGAGAGGCAGGGAATAGCCAGCGTCCATCATGTATTCCGCGACTTCGTGCAGCGCCAAGTTCCACCCCCTGCTGTCGGGAAGGACGCCATGAAGTACCAAGGTGTTTTTCGCTTCCTCGAGCTGTTTCCTGTACCATGATTCCGGCCTGGGATCCGTCCGTGGGCGAAAAACGCGCAATGCCGCGTTGAAAAAGCGGGCGTCGGGTTTCGGAATATCCTCCTCAGCCAGCCATTTTCTCAGTTGCGGAATGCGAGCGTATTCATGCCGCAGGTCGAATAATCGCCTAAACACATCGAGGGCTGCCTTCCCCATGAAACGATGCAGCAACTCCAGGACCTGGTGTGGGGGCGGTGGCGTCCCTAACTTCTGGCATTCATATAGGAACCCGGCCCATACCTGAGTCCTTCGCCGTTCGTCTGGTAGTCCGCTGGTCAATCCTCAGATCATAGGTTTGTCGACGACGAGCGAGATCGCCGTAGCAATTCAACATGATTGTGTAAACCTGGGGCCCAAAAATCCATGGCTCGCATTCTGGCACGTGGTAGCGCATCCAGCTGCCTCGCTCAGCCTTCTTCGCCAGGTGCCAAACACGGTCCGCAAGAGCTGGTTGTCCGGATTTGTACAATGCGTCGAGGATAACCGAAAAAAATACGGGTCCCAGTGTGATTGACCGGCGAATAGCGGCAAGGAAGGCCATACGCCCTAGACGGCGGTCCTCTTTACGCTCCGAGTTTGTACGGTAAATTTCGCTTTTGAGCTCGGGGATGACCTCGAAAAGAAGCTCACGTACGGCACGCGGTTGACCGGTCGCTGTGAGGTACACGATGTATGACGTGAGGGTGTAAATGTTGGCATTGGAGGGCAAGTCGGGGATTTGAATCTTCTCGTGACTTATGCGGCGTAGTTTTGACCCCCATCCTTTGACCATCTCTGTGCGTTGGATTACCGGTACGCTCTCGGTAGGAAGGATGAGCTTGTTCTCCGGGAGGAATGCATCGTCATCGAGGATAGGAGGTGTGAAGGGGACTTCAGGAACGAAAGTTGGGGGCCCCATAGATTGCAGCACCTGCGTAACGATATCGTATTTGCGCATCAAGGTCCCCGACCGGAGTAAGATGTTTGCAGTCGAGGTGGACGGTGTGATGGGTTTCCAACGTTTTTCCATGCCATGTGAAAGGACTACCTCCCCGAGGGCGGGTGACAGTCGATGGCGCAAGGCATAATGCAGGAGGGTATTGTAACCATACAACTTCAGCGGAGGTAACATGTCATAACGGCGGTTGATGGAAATAGCACAGGGAGCTACCGAGGGTTGTCGAAGAGAGAGTGGATGACTGGGGAGGGAGCGGATGAGATTCCGGATGACGCGATGGATGTATTCATGCGCTTTTATTCGCTCTGGACACCCACGAGGGCCCACTATCCAGATCTCGTCTTGTACACGTGGGCAACCATACATCGTGGTAAGCAGCGTTTCAATCTGAGGGAACGGAATTTGACGCCGGTCCAAGAGGCCGGCGAGGTTACCTAGAGCCTGCAGGGCCACCAGTCGAGCATGGGTCGGCTCCGGCGTCTCGCCGTCCCGTGTAAGAATTGAATTAATGACCGACAGTGCACTTTCCATGGATTTCCGGTCCGGAAGGATCGTTTCGCTACGCAAATGATTCCAACGAAGTCTGGCGGCGTTGACCTGGCTGGAAGATTGGAGTTCGTCATCTTCGGGAATAACTTCCAAGGTGCGCTCGAGGGAATACGCAGTCTGCCAGTCCCTGCAGGTCCAACCGAAGAGCAACGAAAATATGATCAGCTCCCCATTTAACAATGAAGCAGCCATGAACAGCTTGAACATGTTGTCTGTTCGTCGCTGGCGATGCCGACGTGCCAGGAACAACAGCTTCAGAGCTAACCGTGTCCTTTGGTCGGCCATGTTCGATGGACGCAGTAACAGTACGTCGGAGGCAAGCTTCAAGGGAATGCTGGGGCTGGGAGACGCGAAGGGGTCTTTTCTTCGGCGAGGCGCACAAGTGGTCTCCGCTCGCCATTCGGATACTATGCTGTCAATTCGGGAGGCCTGAGGTGGCATCGGTATGACGGGCGCAGACATGGAAGAGAAGGAGACGAGAGAGTTGATCACCGCTTCCAGTGTAGCGCTGCGAAGTACAACTCCCTCTGCCATCATCATTTTTGCAAGCTCGAATGCGGGCTCTGCAAGACCGTTCCGAATGAGACCGTGGAGCAATACATGGGCAGACAGGCGCTGCGACACCTCTGGACCAAACTGCAATGCTGCCGCTTCGAATTCTACCTTGGAGTATAGCATACCAGGCATCTTGAAGGGAAGAGCGGAGGACGAGTTACGGTGGGCTGCGTAGCGGATGGAGTTGAGAACAAAAAAACCGTCCGCGATCCCGCCGTTCCTAAGGCACATCCGAATGGCCTGCGCGGCCGCAAACGATATTTTGGAAGGCTTCACCAACAAGTTGGGTAAAGACGTGGATTCCTCGGGGACCGCGTCCACCGCGTCTGGGACGGATATGGAGTCGGGGGCGCCTGCATATGAGTAGGATAATGCTGCAGATGTTGCGGAAATGCGCATGGTGGGCGGGAACCTGAGCTGTCGATTATAGATTGATGCTCGGCATGCAACCCTAGAAATCCCGGCTCTGCTGTAGGACGCAGCACCTCTTCCGGAGAGTAGGTGAAACGCATTGCTGGCTGTCGTTGACCAGATGCATCGCATGTAATTTGCATTAAAATGCCTGCGGGAAATTTTAGCGATGTGTGATGTAGACAGATAAGCAAATCTACCGCAACCAGGTGGATAGTGCTATGCACAGGCAGGAGCCTGGCAAAGAATGGGCGGCTGCTGGTTGCCGTTCAACGTTCAACTTCGAAATCCGCGTTGTGTATAGCACGTGATCTGTTTTTTTCGGTGCTCTGCCAGTGCCACTGTGACTGAGCAGGACAACAGAGTTGATACACTGGGTTTCTTCAGATAATGAGTTACGACAGACCCTATCGTGGCGGTGGCAACAGACGGCGGCACAGAGGTGAGACTGACGAAGATTTGGCTGTTCTTTCGTCGTCGAACACTGTATGCAGACGATTATGATGACCGTCGCCGCGACAACTATGAATCCCCAGCGGACAAACTAAAAAACGCCATAATAAGGCTCGGCGAAGTGGTGAGCATTCAATTGGTGCTTGCTTCGTGTGACCGACTCAATTTTACCCCAAGGACGTCTTGGAAGAGCTCCCCCGCCTCGAGAAGCAGATACGAGAAAGTACACCGCATGTTATCCCAACACTGTCGGAGGGATTTCGAATAGCGTATGTGTTTCGTTTTGTTCTATCAACCAATTTGCCTCTTACATCTTCTTGCAGTGTAACCGAACAACCATTCAAAATTCCCTATTATGCAGCCCTATTGCGACGACTGCACGATTCACCGGAAGATATCTCCAGCGAGGGCCCATCGCTCGGGAAACAGATCCTAGAAGACTTCTGGAAGGGTTTCCAAGCATACTTGGACAAGCTAGCGTGGCGAGAGACACGACTATGCGTGAGCAATCGCTGCCCTACCGCGGATTTTCATTCAAAATACTTCATACAGATCCACTTCTTCGCTCACTTGACAATGGCCAAGCTGATTGCAACCGATTCATTGTATGGGTTACTACAGTCCTTTACTACCGTCCTCGAAGAGTTCGGTGTCTCGCACGGTCGAGCTAAGAAAGCGGCTCTCTGCGCGGCCGAAGGATTGATGATTGTAAGACTTCCCCCTTTTCGTCGCCTCGATGGTTGATATACCTTACATAGGGAGGACCGGCTTTGAAGGCGACTTCTGCGGAACATGTTCAAGAAATAATCAATGCTATCCAGGCGTATAATGAGACTGTTACAAGCCCCAAATCGCTCGCGGGGCCAATCGTCAAAATGTACTCGGAAGAGCCTTCTTGTAATGCTCATGAAGTAAGAATCTTGATCCTCGTTCATTCATTCATTTATGTTGCATCAGCTACTCGATACTGTGATCCAGGCTCTTAAGACCCTCGATGAGTCCGATTTTGCAGAGACCGCGTCTAGCTTTTCGCAGCCTTACGCCAGCTATGCCGACCCAGATTTGGCCACATTTACTCCTTACAATCTTCCCTCGGTCCTGGTTCCTCCCGAAGTCATCGAGCTCGACGGACTCTCTACTGATTCCGGCGAGGATGCGCAAGTGAAAAAAGAAGAGTGGCCAGAATATTTCCTCCCCCTCTTTGATAACGATGCAAGCACATATCTACTCTATGTTGGTCATCCCACTGACGTGTCGTAATAGATCACCCCCGACCCCAAAACTCCAGCAGGATACGCTGTCCATACAGGCCTCTTTGACATCCTCGACATATTTGAAGTCAACCGCAAAGAATGCGCCCGCCTACTGCTCGAATATCCCAAATGGACGATCCCGGGGACTTTCAAGCCCAAACCCGGTGGTACAGTCGTTCCCGACCCCGTCCCAGGGAAGGATTGGCAGCTCGAAAGCACAATTATCGAAGTGAGTTTTGTTAATCGCTTCAGTCAGAAATCACCAAGCGACCTCGTGTAGAATATCCTTGGGGCATATTTGGTTCTGCCTGAATCTTCCCACAAGTCCATTTACTATATTGGCCTAATCACAGAGCTATGCAAGCTTTCGCCATCTACCGTTGGACCTGCAGTGGGGAAATCCATCCGGAAGCTTTACAGTATGCTTGGTGAAGGGCTTGATGTCGAAGTGGCCCGGCGATTTGCCGAGTGGTTTGCAGTCCACATGAGCAACTTCGGTTTCCAATGGGTGTGGAAAGAATGGTGGGCTTGATTCCTTGGATATAATGCGTGTCTCAACTCAACATCCAGGATCCCGGACCTCTCGTTGACGATCCAGCATCCGAAACGCGCATTCATGCGTCGAGCACTCGAATTCGAAATTCGTCTTTCGTATCATGATCGCATACTCAAAACTCTCCCAGCGGAAATGCAAGCTCCCGAGGGCCATACCATCGGCGAGCAAGCACCGGGACCTGACTTTGAGTACGACGATCTAGGTAGCCTTCCAAGTTGCACATCTTGTATAGTGACTGATGTTACACAGCAAAACCACACCATGACGCTGCTCAATCTGTTTTGAATCTCTTCCGTGGCCGAGCGAAGGCGGAGGATGTCATTTCCCATCTCGAAACACTCAAGGCAACCCTAGAGACGTCCGACGATGGCGAAGTCGTGAATGCGGACGTGCTCATTCGCTCGATTGCAATACAGTCCCTTTTGCACATTGGGTCGCGATCCTTCTCGCATCTCTTGAACGCGATTGAGCGGTACCTGCCACTCCTGCGTAACATCGCCAGCGCAGGCGTCTCGAGTGCTGGCGGCAGCGGGAACATCGAGGCCAAGGCCGACATCCTCACTGCTTCCGCTGCGTTCTGGAAGCACAACCGTCATATAGTGGCCATCGTATTCGACAAGCTGATGCAGTATCAGATCGTTGATCCGACGGATGTGGTAGGATGGACATTCATCAACCGTGCGGAAATCCGGGAACTGAGCGAGGCGACGGGACCGCTAAGCCTTAGTGCATTTGAGTGGGATTTGTTGAAGGGGGCGCTGGATAAAGCGAATGGTCGGGTGATGATCGCACGCAGGAAGGTCGTTGCGCTGAGGAAGGAGGAAGATGACACCCGGGCGAGGGTCAAGGCTAGTGGCGGCGCAGATGGAAATGTAATGGATGTCGATGCCGAAGAGAAAGCAGGTTTGGATCCTCCCTTATGTACTTTTGCTTCTGCTCAAATCATGTCAGACGAGTCTCCCGCCGTGGACAGCCCTGCTTTGACCACGGCGCTCAAGGCGTTTGCCAGTCTGACGCGAGAACAGAAGGGCGCCATGTCCCGGACTCTCGATGGTTTTGTGTCGTGCCTTGCCCCCGGGGCCTCTGATTCCAATCCCAATCCACACTCTCGCGTGGTCATCTCTGAAGAGGGCTGGAATGCGCGTGCTGAGTGGGAGAAGGACCAGTGGAATGCCTGGGAGACTTGGGGTTGGTATCGGCAGTTTTGTCGTTCGGTGAGCAATACCGTCTACCCCTGCTCCGCGTTCCTCTGAAATGGCCTTCTAGTATGCACCGTACCTGCGGAACTATTCGACGACTCTATGGACCGTCTCATTTACCAAATTCGATGGTTCGACGGACCCCGCGGCGGAGTTGCTGAAAAAAACGTGGAGGGTTGCGACGGGCCAGGAATGAAACGATTGGTGCACCGTGAGCATGCATATCTCCTTGTGAAGTCAGTTGCTGGCGTACAATATCCTTATCGAATACAAAGTGTTGTGATTGCTGGTCAGCCACTTGAACAGTAAAGGGATAGTGCAGGCATGTGCTCATTTACTTCTTCTTTTGCCTTCGCCCTGCATCTTGTTACCCTTAGTTTCTTTTGCATTTGCTCTCTGCATTCACCCTCCCGTGACTTCGGCGTGATTCTTTAAAACGCGACTGTTTATTTGGTCCTCCCCTCTCTCTTTCTTCCTGCCTCTGGTCAGGTTCCGCGTCTCCCATCTCCTTTCACATTTCTCTATCACCCGTTCTCTTTACAAAATGTCCCAGCGCTCTCAGCCTCCACGCCGAGTCCGCCACCCTGCTTCGCTCCTCCCCATTGCAGCACACAATCCCGGTCTCGTTTACCTCATGGCTCGGCCTGTTACCGTCGATATGGTCATCTACATCGCCCGCCTAACAGAAAGTGTCCTCAATATCACCGGCGAGCAGCCTTACAGAGCAGACAACCTCTCCCAGTATCAACCGCCCCCAATGATCTCTCTCGAGCATTTCATTTGCGGTATCGTCAAGTCAGGGAACGTGCACATCGCGACCCTCCTCACCACCCTCGTCTATCTTGAGCGCCTTCGTTCAAAGCTGCCCAATGTGGCGACGGGTATGCCCGCCAACGTTGCTCGCCGGTCGTTTGACTCATTTTTTACGTGTAACAGGTCTGCCGTGCACGAGACATCGCGTCTTCCTCGCTACCCTCATCGTGGCTGCGAAATACCTGAACGACTCTTCCCCAAAGAATGTGCACTGGACTGTTCACGCCTTGCGCATGTTCCAAGTCAGCGAGGTGAATCTGATGGAGCAACAACTTCTCTTTCTCCTCGACTACGATCTCCGTTTCGACGAAGAAGAAGCCTGTGCAGTCTTTGCACCGCTCATGTCCTACCAGTACCCGAACACACGAACACTCGCTGTGGAGAAGGTCGTGCGAGCAGGCAGGGCTAGAGCTCAGGCACAGACACGGAAGCAGAGAATGGCGCCGCCAACCCCGCCGTACGACCCGCCTTCGTGTTCTCTATCATCATCTTCTTCCTCTTCCTCGTCCTCGTCGAGTGCGTCTTCAACACTGGTATCGACAGTCCGAGGGCTTGCCAAGCGCCTCTCGCAGACCCACCTCTCCTCTTCCTTCCGGTCTCACAACGGCAACACCCTGAATGTACCCAGCCGTAGCTGCGACTCTGCTTCTTCGTACATGTCCTCAGAGATGGGTTCTATGGTGGACGATAACGGTTCATCCTCGTCTTCATCATCATCTGGCTGGTTAAGCGACTCTGATTCTGAATCCGACACGGATGCGCACATGTACTACGAAAGCAACTCCGCGTATGCTCACCCTGGCTTGGAATTCGAGGGTCCCGATCAGCTCAACAACTTTGCACCAATTCCGACATCCTCCAAGAGAGTATTCGTCCTCCGTCCTGTTCCCGCATACGGGTACAAGAGTCAATACCTGCAGGACCGCTCTCGCAAGCCATCTGATACATCGTCCGTTAACACAGTCACAGCTGCCTCTCCCCAGCCATCGAGTTTGCTGCGCACGTCGATGGCGCTGCCTCCCGCGACTGCGGCTCCTTCAAAGCGCTCCTCTGTGGCGACCTCCAGCATCTCCGTCAGTGCGACGATGCCAAGCATATCTCGCACAAGTGTTCCTGGTAGCTTCCTGAGCCGTATGTGGGGTGCTGCCCGGGGAGAGAAGCTTTCAGGACTCGTGGAGTCTCGATCAGATGGGATGCCATCTCATCATGGACAGAGTGCCTTCAAGAGGTTGGTTCTGGTGCATTCACGATCCCACCTTCCTTCAGCAGGTCGCGGAGGGCCCATTGCCGATGCTTCGCTCCAAGTTTGAGGGAAAGGGTCGATCCTTGTCGCGACACACTACCCCACCCCACCTGTACCCGACCCATGCTTGATTTAATTCCGAAGCACAAGATGCATAGGACCCCAAACGCTCTTTCCAGACGAACACTTACGAAAAAATTCCCTCTCATTTCATTTCCTTTTCCTTGATTTTATTAGGCTGCCACCGCCTGGACAGCCCTCACATCTCTATTCACAATACCATAATGGACTCTTGGACATTGCTCGGAACCACACTCGGAATTTGATACCCTTGGCACTCAGCCAGCCATCTGCACATACACCTATTACCTATACACATCCACATACTATGCCCATGTACCACTATGCTCGTCACACTATGGCTCCGTGCTATCCCCCACCTCTCCTTAATTTCTCGATTTACACACTCCTCAGAGTCGAGCACCATATGTCCGCGCAAATAAAATTTTTGCTTGCCCAGCTACTCATTTTCGCCCCGTAAACTGACTTGATGAGTTTGCCGCTCAATTATCTGCGAGTGGAAACAAAAACAAAAGCGAGGGTCAGAATTCCCTAATTCAGGCCAAGGCGTTGTATTGTGTGTACATGTGTACCTCACATCACCGCTCGCATTTTACGGAAATCTAAGGTGACTAATGCGCCTACGACTCCAATACAGTCGTCTTCTGTTTGTCTAAAAAATCCTGGTAGAGCTGGTCGCATTTCTCGGTAAGGAACTCGCCGTGAGCTTCGTTCTCCTTGTACTTTTTGACCGGCGTAAGCCCCACCTCTGCGTTGCCCCACCGATCCGTTTCGGCTCCAAATCGAACCGGGTTGGAAGCAGAGAAGGTGATGAAATAGAGGGAGACGAGAACGAGGTGGACAGCGGCGATGGCGCCGTTAGCAGGCGTTATTGAGTGGTGGCGCGATCCAAACAGAATCCGGCCCTAGGTTCGTTGTCAGGATTAGGCGTGCGGCATGAGCCGGGTCGACGTACCAAATAAAATGAAAATATTTTGAGCGCGTCTAGAACCCCTCCCTGAGTGACGAGGTTGTTGCTGATTTTCGTGGAGCAGACGCCAGGGTTGCGAAATGAAAGTGGCGTACTTGCTTGCTCGTGGATGAGTCCTGCTGGGCTTGGTGGTCGAGGGTCGTCGCAATCAGGTCGATTTGGTACTTGACACTCTCGTATGAGTGTTCCGTCTTGACCAACTGCCAATCCGCTTCGTCGTAAAACTTCGGGGAAGCTTCCATCGACGATGACCAGATTATCCGCGAGTCGGCAGGATACGCGGGGTTTTGAAGGAGAGGTTGAAGGGCCCGGAACTGCACATCTTTAGTTGCGATCGAAGGACTGAGGAACATAGAAGCGCACCAGGACATAGTGGCCAAATAGATTGCTTTGCCAGATCCATCCGAGGCCATCGACACTGACTTCCCCGGCGCTTTGCACATAAAATTCTGGTGCGGTGATTGCACCCACATAACTCCTCACCAGTTGCTTGATGCAGGCGGGCCAGTCGATGTGGGTAAAGTTAGCTACACCTGCATTGAATATCATATGAGAGATGTATGCGTGTCTGGTCGTAATCAGTGCGCGCGCTCTGAACGGACAAATTATTACGGACCGTTTTGACATCTGGGCCGCAAAATTGAAGACGGTGCTCAGCACTGCGAGATCCAAGTACTCCGTTTCTATCTTCAAGTTGCGGCGGAATACATCGGCATGCCCGTCGTAACCAGGATGTGCACGGAGGCGAGCAATGTACGCGTCCAGTTCTTTGTACAGGTCTTTGCGTGCCGCTTCAGCTCGCTGGGTGCTGCGGCATGCCATGATGAGAGTCAGGCCATCAGCGCGGGTGCCATGGGTATCGTTGGGTTTCGCCCAGGATTGGGCCCACGAATCAGGCGGATTGGAGAGGCACAGTTGGAAGAGCAGGCGCCGGCAGATACCAAAACCAACACCGCTGTCTTCCTTTGAGGCTACATGGCGCGCATAGACGAACGAGCTTACGCGTTAGCACCGGTCACGACGACGATAGGCAGGGTGGACATGAGAATGAGAAAGTAAAGAAGAACGGTTGCTTGGGTATTCGCATCGTACGACTGGTGTCACTGTGCGCGAAAAAAATCAAAAATCACATGCAGCTTGATCTTGCTGTTCCAGCATCGTCAACGCGCCCGCAATAAAAGTAGAATAACAGAAAGCAAGACATTGTACACAATTAGGCCTCTGACTTTCTCTTCTTCTTCTTCTTCGGTGATTCCTCCTCCCCGTTTGCCTCCGCCGCTGCTTTCTCTGCTTTCCGCGCCTTCTTCCTTGCCTTCCGTTCCTCCTCCGTTTCACCCTTGGGACATCGTCAGTTGTGAAGAAGGCTGAAAAAAAGAACAGACCTTTTTCGACACCTCTTCCTCCTCTGCTGCGTCTCCATTGGCGGCCTCACTCTCCCTCCGCTTTCGCTTCTTATCCTTCTTCGCCTTCTTCCCTTCATCCTCCTCGCCGTCGACGTCCATGCTCAAGTCCGCAGCCGTCTCCGTCGACTTCTCCTTCTCCGCCCGTTTCTTTGCCCTCCGCTCTTCCTTGGCGCGCTTCTTCTCCTCCTTCACGTCCAGAACAGCTTGAACCGCGATAGCCATCGGGTCGTCCCGCTGCGTCGACACGAGATCCACCGCGTCCGCCTGCGTGTTGTACGTCTTCGTTTCGCCGCCCATCTCGAACTTGGCCTGCTGCTTCTTGCCGCTGTCCGCGAACCGCCGTACGCCAGACTGGTCCCCTTGATGCTCAAGCGCGCGCAGCCGCGACTCGAGCTTGGCCCGGTTTTCGATGCCTATCGAGGGAGCCATGGGCTCCGACTTGCCATCCGAGTCCGTGAGTGCATCAACACGAATTGACAGAGCGGCTTTTGTGGCTACCATACGAGCCATCTGCGGTCAGACGGTGAGATGAATAAACTCGTTAACAATAGCCGAAAGTCACTTACTTTACCCTTTAATTTGGGTGGGGCTTGGCCAATAAGAGAAGCCTGTGGCGTCGTGGTCAGCTTTTAGAATCGAGAAAAACTTCAAGGCCTACATGATAGATGAGACCGTATTTCGGTGTATCATGCTTCGTTTTAAGGGCTCGGAACAGAGCTTTTTCTGCTCCGAGAATCTGAACAGTACTTGCCGGGTGCTTGGCCAAGCTGAGCAAGCTACCAGCATGGCTGATTAGCCGTGCTCCGACAAGTTCACCCGACAAGGGCAGTCAAATTCGGCGCAATGGCGTTCATGCGATTGCGCAGGTACTCTGCGAGCTGTGTCCGGTACGCCGAAATGGATATGACTTGGTCGCATAATGAGTGGATATGAGCAATATCCGAATCTGATATTTCGGTGCCCATGGAAATTTCGGCAGCTGCCTTTACAACTGCCTCCAGATCCTCAGGAAGGATGGCGGCGAAAGACGTCGACGACGCATTTGTGCGGAAACCTTGAGCGCATCAAGACGTGCCCAAATCGCGCAAGATAAGAACATACCCATTAGCCGGATGACTTTTGCATATGCGATGTTGTCGACGATTATTTTTGCCATTTCAGGGAAATGCCATCCATACCATTCCTGCGTTAAATGAGTCTAATGACCGCACCATTGCACATACGAGGCTCACCTTGACCCGCATGGAGTAAATATTAATCTCCTTGTCAAGGTCGTCCAGCAGAGCGATTGCCTGCACAACCATGGTATCAACCTTGTCCGGCGAGAATTTCAGCTTGAATCTGCGAAGTATTGTTAGCATATCCGCAAGTGTATGTACGAAGTACTTGCCGCGAAAGCGAATGGCTGAGACCCAAGCTCATAGGTGGCTAAATCCTTCGGATCCACGCCGTTCAATAGTGCCGTCAATTGAGAACGGATGCCACGCCATAGGTCCTCAGTTTTTCCCCTCCAAAGCGCTCACGTTGATGCTCAGTTTTTTGGCGATCGAGTGTGCTGGAAATACGGTGGATGGTGAGAAACAACGGTAAGTGCTGAAAAAAATCGGACACGCACATAAATGCGGGTCAATGACGAGCAACGACTCCTTGCTTTTTCCCTTGTCAACGACTTCTTCGGTAAGGAAATCCTTCAGTCCTTTCCCAAGCTTGCCCTTTTGCAGGGAAGTGATATCTTCCACTGCGGTCGCCGTGGAATGAAATCTATGTATTGCCTTGAGTTTTAACCTGGGCGGGAACATAAAAATCAGCTTCAGCGAAGGACAACACAAATGGTGGGGCGCACAGTTTGCTGGCCTTTTCTGGGGTCTCAAACTCTTTCCACAGGTCGTCGCTCTCGAGCTTGGAAGCATCGCCGACCTTGAATAGGCAGTAGCCCATCGCGGTCTCGTATAGGACGAGCATTTTGGATTAAGGAAGGGGGGAGGCGGGAAAAGAAGACGAGACGGGGTGCCTGGGTTGCGCAGGACTTTTTGAGTTTCCGAATTTTCTGCACAATTTCTGCAGGCGAAAGAAATTTGGTTCACGTGCCAAGATCGATACTTTTGCCAACCATGGATCAACAATAGGTTCGGAACAAGCCGCCTTCTCATCACATGATATGCACGTGCTTCGCAGGGCAATCTGAGAAGGGGCTTGTGCCAAGATGTAAAAAAAAGGGCAATGTGTTCTGCGTGCTCTGCCGCTTCAACAACGGCCTAAATTTCTTTGACCCCGGTGGATAATCTGTACATTAGAAGCATACAAATCATATGGTCGATTCAGAATTTCAATAGCGTGGCCTGGGACTCCCGAAACGAGGGCGCAACTTGTGCTTCTCACGAGATCAGTGGAAATACAATTGCCGCTCTCTACTGATGTTTAGGGCCTGAATAAAAAATCTGAGCAAGCTATATCATCATAATTGACTTGTAAACAATCAAGGTCATCTATCCCAGGTGTTTAAGTGCGAGGGCAAGGTATGTCGCTCGAAAGTGGATGAACTGAGATGTTGGAGCTGCTTAGTCATTCATCCGCGAGATTTTGTTATTTGTTTCCTCCATGCCCAAATTTTTTTGGCAGTGTGTGTACAGATATATAGGCTATCAGATTTTCCTCCCATCCTTTCGATATTTTGCTGCTTTCAGTACGGTAAGCCCAGAGGATAGAATCACGGTTGTCACACCTGGTGTCACATCTGGCCAAAGCGAACAAATCATGTTTCCTGCCTGAACTAATTAGTTCTCAGGATAGAAATTGCTGTAGAAGCTGTTCTAAATCGCATTCTGAATCGATAGAGCCCATAAAGTCACCAGAATTCCGAGATAATCTTAATTGTTTGATCTGAACTGAAAATGCAACTTCCTGCCAGTTCAAAACCCAGGTGTAGCACAAGAGCAGTACAGTAGTTCACACATATAAGTTTACAGATATGTGGAATGGCATCCAAGGAACAAATTATCAGCATCAACCATAGAAATCTGGACTGAAATGAGAGAGAAAATCTGTTTTAAACACATAGTCCTTTTTTGGCAGTTTGTCCCAAGCCTCTCTCCGAGAATCGCCGGCTTGCCGGCGCGGAGACAGGCTTGCTCCGAACCTAGATCAACAACGCGTAACCCGGACCGCCTTCAACTTGCACTGAAATCTTCAAAGCCGCGTACTCCCATCGTCCTCCCTTTACTTGTCGTGCCGATATGATCCACCCACCCCCGTCACAGCTAATCTACCTCTCCATCTCACGTATAAGTGCTACATGGGCCCCAAGGGCCCACACGCATTCTAATGAAATTGAATTGAACCTCGTCCTTCACCATACCCGCTTTTATCTGAATACATTCCATTGCAGCTACAAACAAACTTTTGGTTACAAAACACTATTATACACTAGTGCGCGTTCCGGAGCAAGCAGAACTCGGGTCAAAAAACTTGGACAGGCTTGGCTTTCTTCTTCATTCATTCGTTCGTCTATAATTCGTGCTTCGCATCTATGCAGCGTCTTCGTCGTCGAGTCTCAAGTCGTTTTTAATGCGCGCTTTTTGGGGGAAGCCGATTCTGGCAGGCTGCGTAGTTCGCGGAGCGATGCGACGGAGCGCGAGCGCTTGAGGTACCACCCGAGGTTGTGCTTCTGGGGCGGATGATAGGGGTCCTACCCAGCTTGAGCCACGGCTCAGAAACGTAGTCACGAACTCACAGGTCGGTGAGCCTCCAGCAACTGAAGGCGCTCGAAAACTCCCTTCTCGGCCTGACCGTACACCTCCTGCGACATCCATTTTGATCAGGAAGGCACATGGAAGGGTATGTGGCACACACCATCTGCCACGACATCGCATCCCTTGTATGCATCTCGTCCGCATAGAACCACGCGAGCTCCTTGGCGTGCGCCTTGAACGCACGGCCTCTACGGTGCTTGCGCTTTTCATCCTGCCGTTCGAGATAGCGGTGCCAATTCTTCCACTGATAGTACTCCTCGTCCTCGAAGAACGGGTGGATTGTCCCTTGGTGGATGGCGGCCCACGATTCGCGGCTCTGAATCCACCAAGTAGGTTGAGGGACCCACCTGAGGAAAAAATTATGGAGGACGTGCGACGCACCTTGGAATGCTCCCCGGCGGTAGAAGAATGCGTCTCGGACGCGCGACGTTCGCGGGTGCTCAGCTCCAACGTGTACTCCAGCCCATACCACTCATCCTTGTCCTCCTTGGAAATAACCGGCGCATTGGCATCCAAGTCCCCGGAGGAGAGAATCAGCGCCTCCGGGCTGTCGGCGTCGCCAGAAATATCGGCGAGGAGAGTCTCAAAGTCCTGCAAAGGAAACCCACGGCTTCAATTCATGTGAACGCTGGACATCCACACGCGACATACGATCGGGCGTTCGGGCTTCTTCCCCTCCTTGATCTCCAGGGAGTGGGGACGCACGGTTGCGTATTGTGCGTCCGAGTCGTCGACTTGCATGCGCATATACTCGTCTTCCTGACCAATCCCTTCGATTCGCGGTCCATTGTAGTCGTATTGGTAGTCATACTCAAATGCTGCGTTGGCTGAGGGGGGGAGAAAGAAGGGGAGCCAGAAGCGCAATGTCCGCGATTAGGGACTCGGGAGTGAGGGGCGGAGTGTCGTCGAGCTGAGAGGATTCATATGAGCCAGACGCTGAAACCTGATGGAACTCGGACGAGCTGAACGATGCGGAAGTCGAGAGTTCCGACAATGCAGTGCATTCAGAGCCGAGGGGCGAGGCTAATGGCTCGTAGTGTGGGGTTTTGTTTCCGCGGTCTGAGGTCACGGTAGATGCCTCCTCTACTTGAGTCTGTATCTGCACAACGGGGAGGCGGACAGACTGTGTCTTGCGCGAACTGCGAGAGGCGAGGTTGGTGAAGATGCTCTTGACGCCGGAAAAAGCGGCGCTGGGGTGTGGACTGGGCGGGTTGGCGTGGGGGTCAGAATGCCATCCATCTTGCCACCTTTCACGCTCCGCTGCGAAAGTAGATTAAATCGTGGCTCGTGGTTGTTATTCCAAGACTTCGAATCAAAGCGTTTGTGGGAGGGTGAGGAAGCGGAGGTGGCAGTCGAGATGAACAGGGAGCCAGTCAAGTTGGTGCGTAGATTGCGAAGTTGGGAAAGTATTTTGGAGTGGTTGAGCGGGCGAGATTGTGCGTCTTTGGAGTTTGTTACATCCATATGGTGGTGGTTTGAGTGAGCGCGGGTTTGAGTTTGTGGAGATTCATATGAGACTCAGACAGGCGAACGCCATACAGGCCCACGTGATGCGCCCCACAAACGCGTCGAGGAACGCGTCCACAAACGAAAACAATGATAAAAACGCACTTTCCTTATTTTAAGTATGACGTAGACATATGATACACTTCCGTCACTTCAGCTCAATAAAGTCCGTACAAGAGCTCTACAATAGGCTCCCGTCCTTGAGCAAGCTTGGGCAGATCCTCGCGGGGAACATTGTATTCGGTCAGCGAGCTCTTCAGACCTAGTTTTTCGACAAGTCTGCGCGCGGCGGCCGATCAGCGTTCAGTACTTGTATATTGAATGCTACGAAAAGAAGACGCACCCCGCAATGAGCTCAGACAGCTTGAGGATATCTCCATCGACCGAGCCTGTGCTCGGCTCGCGGAGGTAGAATAATGCGTTGGCGAGGCACTCCTTGTCCTCCGGCGACGCAATGCGTGCTTGCAGTGCGACGACGGGCGAGAGGGTGAGGCACTACAAATCGTCAGGCCAGAATCGTATCTATGATGAATCTGGAACACACAGAAGTGATCCCATGTGGGATGCTATACCTCGCTCCCAGTGCGTGGCCGAGGGCGTGCGAGAGGCCGAGAGCGCTTTAGAAATTATGTTGAGTAAAAGAATGCGCACAGGGAGGGACAAAGTCACCTGTACGTCTCGAACTTGGTCGGCCAGAGGCTCATCCATGACGCGATGAGTAGTTTCTGGCGAACCTCGACGTTGTCGGGTTCCGCCTTGGAGAGGGGAAGATATTTGAAGAAGTCTGCGAGGGCAGCGTAGCACAGGATCTTCACCGGAGGGGAAACAAGCGGTCTATAGAGACTCTCTTGGGCGGGTTCAGATAAATCAAACCAGGTTGAACGGATCAATGCTCACCGACGCAGTGGTCGACGGCGCGGATACCGGTCGAAAGCCTGCATTAGGTCAGAGAAGAAGGAAAGGAGAGGTGGGCACTCACCAGAGCCGGCTGGGAGTAGGGCAGGGTCAGCTCAGCGTCGAGGATAACGCCTGCTGGTGCAAGCAACTGGTTCGCGACAGCAGTCTTGACGCCAGTCTCGTCAGTGTACCCTGCACCAATCTGGTCCCTTCAGCGGTTTGGTCTGAAGAGGCAACATTCAGTGACGTACGGAATACTCGGCGGCGCTGAGCGTCGTCGGAATAGCGATCTGGAACGGCGGTGCCGCGGCTCCAGTCTGTTCCTGAATCCGATACCGAATGGCCTTGGCGCCGTCGATCGGCGAGCCTCCGCCTAGCGCCACGATGAAATCCGCACCCGAGTCCTGGAAGACCTTGATACAGGCGTTGATACCCGCTATGGGAGTGTGCTCTCCGATTTCGGTGAACACTCCGGCATACGCGTTGTGGGCTTTCAGGATCTCCTCAACCTTGGTGACCACGTCCGTCTAGTAAGACCGCGCGTCAAAATTCAGCCTCTCGTACAACTATGCGAACGACCTTGGTGTACAGACTGCGGCCAGTTACGATGAGCCCTTTCTTCACTCCCAGAGTCTGCATGAGCTTTGGGGAGCGCAGTGGAGACGCAGCCGGGGCCATAGTATACGGTTTTGAGGGTGTCAGTCCATCCGTAGGATCCCGACGACATGGTGGTTGGAAAGATTGCTAACTCTCGGTAATAGCGTCCGTGGCCTACTATTTCGGTCACGCATGGTTCCGCTCTTCCGCGTTTCCGCTTTTTCCAATTTTCGTTTATTTGCTCCATGCTTCCTGTAACTTTTGCTGATATCATGTACATACGTCTGGTACTGCCTCCACTATCTCAAAACTCACTGATTCTGTCTCGAATTCAGGTTAGGGGTCGGCGCGTGACGTCATGCGGAGGCAAAGATTTCGCCAGGTTGCTGGAGGAGGCACATATAGAGGCCTCCCTCTCGTTTATCGCCATTCATCACATACAGACCACAGTAGCATGATTATTATTATTCCAACCACAGCTGGTCTTGATCCGACATCGATATAATCTACGCTGGTCTCGCCGTCCGTCCTGGTTGGAAAAGCTCACGGACTAAGGTTTTCTGTTGGCAAATATTTCAAAAGTATTTACGGACAAGCATGATGTCTCAGAAATTATAATTCGAGGCGTCCGGCTATCCGGGGTGATTGAACCTCAGTTTTACCGCAACACATGATGTTATGTACGATCCAGGCCTTGGTTTCGCATGTAGATGCGTACGAATAGAGGAGTGCCGATAGCTTCGAGTTGTGTGGAGTGGTCACAGGCAGCCGCAAGCAGCCCGGTCGGGACATCCACTTGGCCGACGTCTTCTGACCCGAGGACAAAGAACCGACTCAGAGCAAGCGCAAAGAACTCGGAGATGAGCGGGAATGTTGACCAGGGACATAGCAGATAGGTGTGAAGTGTTGCAGCATTGAGTTGGGTGCTTGCGAGGCCTGTGAGAAAACAAAGGCACCAATTACATCGTTGCATTTAGCAAGTCCCAAAGGGGAAATTTGAAGTGCGGAATTGTTGGCCGATCGCCTAGCAATTGAAGCCTCTTGTCCTCCGCCATGGCCTCGTCCTCCAATTCCTGGATTCCCCATGGTCGACATGAAGTCCAGATAGGCCCATCCCTTAACAGGGCTCTCAAGGCACGCAAAGGCGGGGCTCCTCCCCCCGCGAAACGCAGTGGGCCACCTGAGAAGGATTTCTATTCCTTTCGCTGTCTGTCGCTGCGTCTTTTGGAAATCCATGCAAGTCTAATACATCCCAGATAACTTTAAACCTCCCTCTGTCGACACCACGAAACCCGGCACAATTGAAGTCTCTCGGGGGAAGGATGCTTCCAATGTCAACGTGGAGCATCCCAGTTCTCAGGTCGGTGGCTGGCACCTACTCGGAATAACGGCTCACCTCAATCCTAGCTGGGAGAGAGCTATGTATTTACTGGGATCGAAACGCCTGCAAAAGAAGTGGACTGCGTTCTCATATATGACGAGGAGACCGGGGTGCGCGGAACCTATACTGTAAATGCTGGCACTGACGTCCCTGCTGCAGTCCTACAAATTAGAGAAACTAGAGTCCTGCATCGTCCTCACCTACGAGCGCAAAAACACTATATGTAAGTCTGCTCTAAATCCGGCCGGACTAGTTCTGACACTCATCGCTTCAGCTTTGCCACCGTCCGCCTCCCCGTCGCCCGCCAAAGTAGACACGCCCGAGGAGCAACTACGATATTCTTTGCAGGATGCGGAAGGCGAATCAGAGGACGGCGAAATGCCGAATCATTTTGCGGTGGCGCCACAAGAGGAGGAGGAGGAGGACGGCCAGTTTGAGGTAGTGGCCCCACCCCCACCACCTCCCGTCAAACAAGCGAAAGCGCCCCCGCCACCAAAGCAGCGCCCGGCACCCGTCGCTGCACCGCGGCCGGTGAAACCTGTACCCCAGCGCAAGCCGACGAAGAAGGCCGCGCCGCCAACCCAAGTGCGTGCAGGCGTGGATCTGGATGCGGAAGAAGACCCACAGATCGGCCGTCCCCCTGCGAAGCGCGCAAAGCGCGCACCATCCCCGGTTGCCTTTTCCTTCCCAGGGTCCTCCAACTGGGTCCCTCCTCCAGCGCCTACGCCGGCGCCACACGTCCCCAAGGCCCCGCCACCCCCCTGCATCGCCCATCGCGGTCGCGTCCGACTCGGACGAAGACGAAGACGATTGGGACCCGGTCGAACCCGCCGCGCCGATTGCCGTCCCGGCGGAGGAGGAGGGCACGCAGGAGATCGATCTGAACGACTTGGAGGTGATGCTCGAGGCGGAGATGGAGGCGGAGATGGAGGACGACCAGGACGATGACGCTTCGGAGCCGGAGGAAGTTGACTTCCTCGCCGACGTGCTGCCGCAGGCACCCGACTCTGCCGTCACCCCTCCTGTGCGCCCGCTCTCGATGGGCCAGCTCGCCGGTTACAGCGAAGAGGAGTATTCCTCCAGCGAGGACAGCGACGACGACTGATCCCGAGACACACGGACTTGTACCCACTATTTCGGTTCTTCCTCTACTGCATCTTCCACTCATCTATTTCCGCAATTTATTAATATATCTCGCAATCCACGGAGCTATTTTATGTATTGGTAGTAGAGTACACTGTCAAGCGACAATACTTATGATTGTTGTCCAAGCCTCGGGGTGAAACAAGCTCCGCAGCCGCTCGGAGGATGTTCAACTTCAAGGTGAACAATTCGATACAATCATCGTTGTGAACGATGATGCCTTGTTCATCTGTCTTCACAAGAACACAAATCAATCAAGGGGCAACCGCACAGACTTTGTAAAACTATAGCCGCAGAATAACGCGCGGCTTGAGCGCTGAACGTGAACGTCGAGACTCAATGTATGCGCGTCGCGTCAATGCGAAGACGATGACGTCACGCGCCGATCCTACCTCAGATCACTTCAATGATCAGTGATCTTTCATGTTCGCGTCCGTCGAGACTGGTGACAGCCTGGAAAGCCTCTTCAGTGTTAGGGGGTAGCGGTTCTGTAGAAAGGGCTCGGCACTGGAAAGGGAAGTAAACGTGTGTACTGCGGAGCGACGATAGGAAACATACACCAGAGGAATATTGACGCAGCTACGGCGATTAACGAAGGTGTTGAAGGAGAATTCCATGAATACAGGGTATTTGCCACCCAGCTAGTACCCAGCTCCAGAGTGACGGGGATTACGTTCTAAACATCTAAACAGCAGCCGCGGCGACGATTCGGCCAACGCGGTTGCTTCCGGTGAAGAAGATGTGACCCCACTTGAGGTTGAGGAGGGCGGTAGTTTTGACGGCAGCGCCAGTCAGAACGTCAAGCAGAATGTCAAGATATTTCGGTAACAAGTCGGTTAGCAGTTCTGCGAACGCTGCATTGAATTTCAGAGGGCTTGACGATGCAGGTACAACCGGCGGCGATGGCGCACTTGTAGTCGCAACTGGGTGGTTCCATGGCTGCATAGCCTGTGAATATAGTCGTTGACTCGAGCTCGGCGTATACGCACCCAATTATGAGGACGACACCCTTGGTAGTGGGGTAGATGGTCGTATCCCAAGAACTGCGCCACTCCTCAACATTGGGCTTCTCGGGTTTGTTCTATTCTTGCAAGCTCTCGGCCGCCCGGATGGTTCCCGCTACGACGGGCCCTATTTCGGGCAACGAGACCTCGAGTTTGTGGCGGCCCAAGTCCGAGTATAAGGCATTGCACAACCGCACGCCATTCTGTTGGAAGAGTCGCGCTAGTTGCAGGATCTGAGACTAAGATAAACAAGAGCCGGACGGATACATGGGGCCTGCCCCACCGCCTGTAAATTTCCAACGGGGGTGTACCTAGATATCATGGTGAATAATACGCAAAGTGGGGTGTGCTGCCGGATGGATGTGCTGAATTGGAAAGGGTAGGATCCAAGGAGTTGCATACCATAAGAGGTTGGATAAACATATCAATGGGAGACGAGAAGCAGGATGCAGTTATTACAATGATCTTATTCCACGCCTCTCAGGGATGAGATCAAGATACCACAGGTTTGCAAGACGGCTTTGAAGTCCAAGACAGAAGAGCACACAGGAGGCAGAGCACGACAGGCCCCGGGAAGCTCCTGCCAGGGATTGTCCGAAAAAATGGCTTTTTTAGGCCAAAAAATCGTGATTTCCCTGTCCGAAGTTTGGCTTTTTTTTAGGCCCCAAATCTACAGCCCTTGTCCGCCAAATGGCTTTTTGAGACCTCCTCACTGAAGTTCGAGTTGCACCCAGCAAATGCAGATGAGAGCGGCTCTCGTAGCAGTGTCAGAAAGTGGTGTATTCCAGGAGGCGAGTATGGGGGGACAATGGTCTCAGATGAGAACTCGCCGCGCAATGGAAAAAATAATCAATATTTGATCGGCTAATTCGGGCAACCCTTGTCCGAAAAGTGGCTTTTCTAGTCCAGGTCGGCCGAAACGAGTGGCTTTTTGAGGCCGAAATCTAGGAATTTTCCGGACAATCCTTGGCAGGAGCTTCCCGGGGCCTAGCACGACACAAACTTATGGTAGCGGCAACAGTCGTCCAGCGCCGCTTGTCCTGGCTTGAGCAAGTAAGGATGCACTGCGGCTGGTCTGTCGAGGTCAACCACTTTTCGAGGACACCTTGACGATCACGACGGGAAAGAGGAAGAAAATCATGACCGTGACGTCACGCGTTGGATGCCCTTCAACCTTCCCTTCCATTGCCCAAGGCGCATTGGCAATCGTAAAGCAAAGCTGTTTTTCATTTTTTTCGATCGACTTCCTGGCTGTTACGCACTACCAGGAGTCTCCTCGTGAGCCGACATCTCCGGACCTCGGGGTCATCGAACTCGTTCAACATTCACAATTCTGTTCACGCTGGCCTGCTCACATTCCCCAACGTATCCTAGGATATCTAATCATCACAACACATAACCCTGAGGCCCAAGGGACCTAGTATCCACCATTGACAGCTACAAAAAATCCCATGCATTATAACATGACTGCCACCGCGATGTACCATACCGGTACCGCCCACAAACGCCCACAGTATGCTGCGCTATGTTGGCCGTCAAATGGCCGTTGATCAGGACGACCTCGCCGTGTGCCATCCTTCGTGGCTTCCCGCATCCACGCTGGTATCTTGGCGTACAAGGTATCGAAACCTTTCGCAAGTGAACCTTAATGGCCTCCACTGGAGAATCAAAGGAAACAGCAGAAATAGAAATCCTTGCACGGAGCAATCGTGACTATCCCGATGGACCTTGGAGAGCTTGGAGCACAGGTGAACATCTGCTCTCCTTATCCCGGAGGGGCATCTGATCATTCTTATCCGTAGTCGCTGGGACCTTTATCGTCCAATTCTATGTGGTCGGCGTGGTATGCATAATGAATATGTCACTGCTTTTCCCTCAAAATTCCTCGAAGATTACAGCCTTTGGTGTCTTCCAAGATTTTTACACTCGAGAGTGGCTGAACAATTGCTCGGCGTCGACCATCAGCTGGATCGGCGGTGTCACATATTTCTTCGAGTTGGGATGTGCTGTCAGTGAATTTCCGTGTCCCGTCGCAGTCACTCAAACCTCTTTTCGGAAAAGCCTATAGCGGGGAAATTGTGGGTCATTATCAGTCTATGGAAGCCGAGAAGAAAATTTTTGAGGCTAAAACTCCAGATACGACGCCGGTTTCGGTCGCTCGTCGGTCTGGTTCGGCTCGTTTCTCTCTATGCTCAGGTACTTGATCTCGAAACTAACTGTCCGATCCTGACGCCAAATTCGCACTAGCTTCTTTCTATTGTCTCTTGCAAAACCTCATCAGTACTACCAAGTTAGTTGAAGTTTCATGATTGTCCAACTCGTTCCAACGCTTTTTCCCCCAGGTGCTTCTTTCCCAAGGCGTAGGTATGGGAATCGGGCTGATGCTTGTGTTCGGACCGTCTATGACGATGGTATCGGAACATTTTAACGCTCGGAGGGGCCTTGCAATGGTGGCGATTTCCTGTACGCTTACGTCCCAATAGTTTTTGCTGACTCTTGGCAGGGAATTGTGGCAGCAGCGTCGCCTGTGGGTGCCATTGTATTCACAAGTGACGCGTTTTATTAGATTCTCCCTAGCGCAAACTCATTCGTTCGTACAGTTGTCCTCAATCATCTGTTTCACTCCTCTATCGGGTTTATATGGGGCATTCGCTCCATGGGGTTCATGAGCCTCGGCTGCTTCATTATCGGGAATGCATTGATTCGCGCCCCGCGGAAGGCAAGAGAGCGCCCTATTGAATCTCTTCCGACCGCACCGCCTGCACCACTATGGGACCTTCCATACATTCTCATTCTGATCAGTGGATTCCTGTGGGCGCTTGGAGCCAACACGCCGAATTTCTACATGCAGCTCTATGCCGGCACCAAAGACATCAACCAGACTCTTGTGTTCGACTCTTTCGCCATCCTAAGCTTCGGAAGCATATTCGGTCGCATCATTCCTGGCTGGATGGCTGATCGTTGGGGAGCTGCCAATGTTTTTATCCCTTCGCTGGTCGCATTGGGCAAGTTGTAGTTACCGAGTCCGCGGAATCATGCTGATCTTGGATTTTTAGGGCTTATGTGTTTCGCCATGCTTGGATGTGGCAATACTGCAGGTCTTGTAGTCTTCGCGCTTGTGTATGTGTCTTCGACGCCTGTATCTCTGTTTCCTGACCCTCTTTCAGCTACGGTTATCTGTTTGGCACTAGTATGTGTTCTTTCTTGGCTTCAATGTGAAACTCCATAACATCTTCAGTCATATCTATCTATTTGCCAATGATTCGGGATCTCACCCCGGATGGAAGCAACATGGGGTATACATGTCTCGCACCGCCTCCTGTCCAAATACTCAAATTACCAGGCGTAGAATGGGATATGCTCTTTCACCCATTGGTCTTGGATCTACCGTCGGCCCCCCCATGATCGGTGCCATACTTTCGGGGAATTTTGTATGGTGGAGGGCGATTGTGTGTTCTGCAGTAAGCCATTTTTCAGGACCTGCAGAATGTGTAAGCTTATCGTTATTCTCCGAGGTGATCGTGCTTACTGCCGCGTGTTTTAATGTGGCTGCACGGCAAATACATATTTCACGGGCTAGGGCGACAGCAGCTCCGGCGCATTAAACAGTTCCTGGAAAGTACAGCGTTATAACTTATTCGCAGGGGTCGTACCTATATTCATATTTTCGCCTGCTCGTGGCCTGGCAATACATGACCTCGATGTGTCTCCGCATGTCTCACCAAGAGGTGATCTCTGTCTGATGCCACCAGGCCCCGAGAAAATAAGGGCACTGCATAGACGAGGTGGGTCCGAGTAGGTCCCTGCTTGGATCCGCTCACCGCAAGCTTCACTAAAATGAACACCATCCCGCCTGAGATGTGGGCCGAAGTGTTTGCTTTCGCATGCACCGACGACGGACACACAGGCAGAGCATTGTCTATGGTCTCTCGGGCGGTCCAAGTTATCTCAAAACCGCTGAAATACCAATCTATTGGGGTTGTGGGACTCCATCAACTCCTGAAGCTTGTAAAGATGTTGACCGATTTGACACCTGGCGGACGAAAAGTTAAATATCTTTTCGTTGCTGGTATGGACGAGTCCAGGAGTTACGAAAACCCGGCTGGTAGTGGACGGTTCCGCATAGCTCCAAGGACGGACATCGCCGAGCAGGCGCTCAGTCGACTTCTGCATCTCGTGTCATCCAGCCTTCTAGCGCTGCACATCCACCACACTGTTCCTCGACAATCTCTCCTCCCGGAAACAGACCTCACGGAGCTGACGCAGCTCACAATCTGTGGACCATTTAAGCCATCGCAACCTACCGACCATCGACCTCCCAGAATATTCCCATCTCTCCGAAGAATACGCATCCACCACTTTGCTTTCCATCCAGAAAATTTTCTTGAGCAAATCCTGCACGCAGCTCCGGTCTTGACGCATTTGCGTGTGCCCCAGTGTTCATTTACCCCGTACGATATTCAGGCCGCTCTGGGCATATTGCAGCCGATTGCGCCCGCTTCGGAAGTGGTCTACCTCCCTGACACTCTAGAGAGGCTGGTGATAGAGGTTGAGGGCGTTCCGAGCTCCCTGGATTCCTGTGCGGGTAACATCAGAGCAAGCCAATTTCTGCGGAAGTTCCAGAAGATATCGCTCAGCGATGGCAGAGTATCTTTGATAGACGGGCGAAGTGATTGGATCCCAGTCATCCAGGCGAAGGAAGAGTGGTTGGAGAACCGGAGGGGTTCTTAAGCGGCGTATGGTCCATAGACGCGTCTGTCCAAATCCAATTATGTGTCTCTCAAGACGTCAGTGGATCCTATCCCTAGGCTGGGAGACAAGAGGGAGATGCGATCGCGAGACGACTTGCCGTTCAAAAAGGCATCTTCTACATATGCCTTTTTTGAGAAAAATTTCCCTGAATGGCTCTGCTGTCGACCATTGTCGACCAACCACATCACCGCCGCCCAATCGCTCGTTGTCCACTCCAACACTCGCAGCCGCATAATAAGTAGTCGCGTTTCCAGGAACCTGTGGAACCTCGAGTTGCTTCGTAATTGCGGACTTGGGAATCACGTCCTTCAAATGCACCCGAGATCCTCGTCACGGTCTTCCCGTGCAACGACTCACGAGGCTCGTGGTAGAATGGGGTCCATTGAACTTGAAATCCGCACGAAAACTGAGTGTCACCCTAAGTGGATGTCATCATGCATCAGTAGCGGGGTTGTTTGAAATCTTGCTGGTTCTCGTTCGCAAAACACACTGGGAGGAGAACAAAACAGAAACCTAAATAGAATTACAATGTACATCGAGCTCCAGGTGCCCAAATCCGCTCTATTTTTCACCGAAGACGTACTACAAGCAAAAAAAAAAGAGGCGAACGTGAGGAGATCCCTTCCCAGAAAAATCGCGTTGTACCGTACCTACTCGCGGAGGATAAGATGACGTGGTAAAAAAAGAAATGGGCAATTAGGTAGCTGCTTTATCGTTGACAAAAATGCGGTATTGGGTGCATCTATCACTCAAAATTAATATTCATGAAGAAAAAAAGCTTGGTATCGTGCTTGTCCATGTCTGTCCGTACATCGCGAGGAACCCCTGTACACCTCCAATACCCAACCTACGTGAACTGTCCGTGCCGTGCCGCAAGCGTGCGTAAGGCGCGTTTACGAGCTGGAGGCGCTCGCGCTGGCTGCGCTGGCCGACGATGTAGCGCTCGCGCTAGAGCCGTCGGTCGCACTTGCGCCGAGATTGGGGTTCGGCACTGACGTGATCCCGTTAACGGTGACCTTGCCGTCGGGCGACGGGCCAGTGAAATCCAGAGGGAGGGGGGTCGATGCAGGGGCGGGAGCAGCAGCACCGTTCGCGCCCGAGTCGGTCGCAGAGCTCGAGTCGGCGGACGCGGTTGCGGAGGAACCGGCGATGATGGAAGCGGCCTGGTCCGGGCTGATGGTGCTCGTCTCGGTGCTGCTGGCAGCGCCGTTTGTGTTGGAGCTGCGGACGAGTTGACCGATCATCTCAGGGTCGCTGTCGACGAAGAAGAGCGCGGGGCCGGCAACCTGTTGGGTGGTAGCACGGTCAACAACGTTGTTGATGAGCGGGTTGTTGTCGCTGGTGATCCAGAGGGCCACGGGTCCGTTGATGCCAGGGGGCACAACACACTGGGAGAGGGGCAGGTTGATGGAGAAGGGTGCGCCGCCGACCATCATGTTGCAGAAAAGGTTCTGTTCAACAAAGAAAAATATAAGCACAAATGCCACAAAGATAAGGAAACACCACGTACGTCAGTGCCGCTGATGTTGTTTCCAGACACAGTCAGGAGATCTCCCTGAGAGATCGCGCCAGTGTTGGTGACCGTGAGGGTGTTAGTCGCTGCAGTGCCGTTAAATTTTCGGACAGAAGCGGAAAACGAGCAGCGAACTCACGCTTGACCCCAGTGTCACACGGACCGGAAATGAAACCGCCCGCAACGGAAAGAACCTCCTCGGGAGTGAAGGCCAAGTCGAACGCTTGCGGGATGGAAGTCCCGGAACCCGACAGGATGTTCAGAAGGGTCTGGTGGCGCGCCTCAACAGTCAAGATGGATGCAGCGGCATCGAGGAAAACCGGGTCGTCGATCAAGGTGGCTGCTCCGGCGTATGCCGCTACTCCAAGGTACTCGACAACGCGGGCCGTCGCGGCCATGGTGGCCACGTCGGTCAGAACCGAGTCAAAGTCGAAGCTGCAGTTCAGGGGCGTTGCGCCGTTCTCGAGCAGCGTTTGTTGGAGGAAGGTCGCGTGGGTGGCCTCATCACTCTGGATGGCGGTCAGGGCCTGCGTAGCGACCATGCTAGAGGAGAAGCCAGCATCGGCGAAGTCTTGGTCCGAGAATTTTGCAATTCCCTGGGCGTAGAATGTCGTCTCCAGCTGCTCAAGAACATTGGCGAACTCTGCGGACAGAAATGGTCAGGGACGGTCCCTTGGAAACGGATTGATAACACACGGAAAACGAGGGCATCGTTCGCAGAGGCAGCCCGAGTCCGGATGGGACGTGCAGATGCCAAGAGGGGGCGGCAAGCGCGACGAGGATAGGTGTAGAATAACGCATTTTTTTAAAAGAGCTACCGGAGAAGAGCCTGCTTTAAGGAACGTGTGAAGATATCGCAAGCGATGGACCGAAGGTGCAACCGGGCAGCCAAGAACGCCTGTCGGGAGACGGATGAGCGGAGGCTCGGGAGCGGGGGACAAGGCGGAGGACTCACGAGGGCACGGGCGAAAAGGAAAAGGGAAAGGGAACGAAGGGGTGAAGGGGAAATTGATGGGGACGAGCGTTTTGTATCACGGACAGGTGGCCCGCAACACTGGTTTTGATTGGTTGTGATTGCCTATCGGCCACGCCGGATTCTGATTACTGCTGTCTCTATGGTGATATATGTCAACCTCCTCGTCCTATTTTTGCGACCTTGTGGGGTACTTGATCGTCTTGTGTTTTTATGGCTCAGCCAGGCCATTTATTCATAATTCGTAGCACAAGAACGCAGAAAGAAGAATTGTCATAGAGCAGAGACCAACATCCTACGAAAGAAACCGGAAATCCATCAATGATCATATACCCCCATCGCCAGTTCGCGATGAGACATATAGTATTCGCTTGTGGCGATGTCGTGAAACCCACTGTGTCCTGCTCGAAAAAGCAGGTTAGGAGGTGGTACAAATGATGGTAGGCGGGCATGGAGATCGGCGTCAAGAGGGAAAGACCATGAGTCTGGACTGCAGTGATGAACGGAACAGCGCGTAGCCAATGATCATAAACAAGTCGCATCACGAAGAGGAACATATATGATATAAATAGAAACCACTCGTCTCGACCAATACTGATTTTTCGGCTCGATTTCCGGCATCCAGCAAGTCCCAGAGATCCCAGAGAGACCAAAAATGCACCCAAGCCAGAAATAACGTTAAGCAGACGTAGGAATGAACACGTCAACAGGCTAGTTAGATTCCGTTTTTTGACGTGCCTGATTTGCGGCCAAGTTTCCTGTTAACCCGAAACGTCGAGCATATTATCCTGTTTCCGGGACGCGCACACCACAACCCAAGTAGCAACGTGCAAATGGCGAAACCATCCGAGCCTGAAGCGTCGGATGATCACCTCGGCGCTCTCGGGGACGTTCCCAACAGTATCCGCGTAGCGAGGCAGCTAAGTAAGGAAATACTTCCGGCAGAGGAGAAAAGGTCGACCACGGGGGTACTCGTCCCGAGCGCATAGATAATAATCCCAGAGGTTTCACGTATATAGTCCCATAGTGCTGTGGAGCTTGACGTCTTGACCATTCGAGTGTCCAGTGAATCATATTCCTTGACCACCATTCGTGCGTCCAATAACATCAGACTCCGCATTTGACTGAGTGCAGTGATTGGTGGCCGCACAACGCTGTACAGTCGGCGGCATCTCGTCGAGGGATCAGATCGTCCAACAAGTATTCGATATTTATCCCTTCGGTCGGGCCAGACCAGATAGCTGTAGTAACGGGTTGGGATCAGAACTGAGTCATGCGAGCGACATAAGCGAGTCTCCGTTCAAGATAAAACACATGCCCAAGATGCAAGAGGCCCCATTTCACTCTCTTCAGATTCTGCTGGAAGACCCTTCAGCGACGTATCTAAACACCACAAAGATTAAAACCCAACCGGTATTTTTGCGCGTCGGCTGTCTCTGACCACAGGCACTCCTGCACCACCGTGTCCGCGAGGGCGACGGCTGGTCGAAGAGAAAGGGTGATGGAAAAGGACAGAGACCGTCCGGGACGTACACGAGCCCGCGTAGCGCGTTCTTCAGGTCATAGCTCGCATTCATCGCCAGCAAGCCAATCGGCTCTGAGCCGCCACACGCTGCGCACGCGGTACGCGTAGTCGTACCGCTACCACCCGCCGTCGCACCGCGTTGAACTCGGCGTTCCCGACCATGTCCTCGGGCACCGGCGCGTGCACGCAGGGTCGACCTCGCAGACGTACGCGAGATGGGACAACGGCACGTTGAGGTGATGCGCGTGACGGATGGCGCGTACCGCCAGAATCCATACCTCTTCTCCCTGCGCACGATGTCCTGCATGTAGTTGTCCCGTATGGCCAGGGTCGCGTCCGTGCGCTCTGCGAGTTCAGATTGAGCGCTCATGGTGGTGCGGAACAAAGTCCATTTTGGGTCACCAAAACAGTCGTGACACTTGCTCGAATCGCTCTACTGTCCTATACAGAGTTGTTACACCACCTTAACGGGTCCTACACCGTCTAGCATAAATTATACACACATTGCTTCCGTATACAAAACCCATCGCGCCCCTAGAAATACATTATACTTCGTAACCCGGTGGATTCTCGACTGGGACGGTGTTCACCCCCGCGGATGACGTCGCGCTACCCTCTGCGGGAGATGTGTACACCGCTGGGGCCAAGAGTTGAAATCTGTCCGCAAGAGAGGAATAAAATAAAATAAAAACTCACGCGGCCCCTCCTCATTCTCCACCTCCTGCCGCTTCATGTAGATCGCCCGCTCCCGCGTCTTCTCGAGCGTGGCGACAAACTCAAACATCGCGCGGTCCTTGAAACGCACCTCCGCCGTCGTGCCCTTCGTCAGCCCCCCATCAGGCGACGGCTTGATCTCGAACGTGAAGTAATTCGACCCAAACGTCGGCTGCTCGAACTTGGTCGACAGAATCGAGGGCAGGGGCACTATTACGCGGCGCCGATATCGGTATCTGAACTATCAGAGATGTACGCCCCGCGGAAACTCACCAGAAAGAGACTCGAACGACGGATCCGAGGTGCTGGTGAATATGAACTGTGGCCATTGAGCAGATATCCCAGGGGAGGGAGCCAGGAGGGAGACCCACCCTCTGGTCGGTGACAGAGATCTTGCCCGCCGCCTTGAGGGTCTTGGAGCCACCAGAACCTCCGGCAGATGCGGCCTCGCTTGGTGGGGCATCGGGTACACGCAATACCATGTCCACACCGCTGTCGATATTTGTGATCGTCATTTCGTTTGGCAGCGGAACCGGAGACCGATTCGGGCTCAGCATCGTCCAGTTAAGCGCCATGGTGAGAGAGGAGAGTAAAGAGTAGAAGGTTAAGATATTGGATTGCGGTGCTTGGAGCCAAATATGTAATGCGCTCCAGTCCGTCTTTGATCCAAGGGAAATCCCGATTTGCTTTGAACAGGTATAACTACATCTCATATACAGGCTAAAAAATACAGCAATTGACATGCGTTCCTTGAGTTTTCAAGACGGTGTGGGTGTGCGTTTTTCCTGTCGGCAGCACGACAGCCACGCAAACCACATCATCGTACGCAGCTGGAGCACATCCTCTTTCCACACCTTCGTGACATTTTGCTCCCTAAATTCCTTCGTCAACTGCTCGCAGCGCTGGACATTCTCCGGCGAAACAAAGTCGATCGCAACTTTGATGCAGTCGCTCAAATTGCGCACCTACACAGAAATCAGCGCACGCAGATGAAGACGGACGGGAGAGCTCACCTGGTGCGCGCACCCCGCTGGGATGAACACGGCCTGGCCAGCGGTCTGATACACACGGTAACTCTTCACACGATGCAGATCCCACAACTCGCGCCGCGCGTCGTCGTCCAAGTACACCTGCTGCGTGTGGATCGGATCCTTCGCATTCAGAGAGAACTTAACACGCATGAATTGCCGAATCAGGTCACTGTCTTCGGCGCGGAAGAGATCCCATGCCGCACGGCCCTCACCACCGTCGGGATCAGGCGCAGCGTACGTCATAATGTTGAGCGCGTCTGCCATATCCATATGGAGTCGCGTTGACCCTTTGTTATCCGATTTCTCCAGGTTGGCGTTGGCGTTGTACATTTTAGGCCCTGGTAGTTAATCAATCGCTGACTAGAAAAAAAGACGTGATTGTATTTGCTGACCTAAATCAGGGCCGACCGTGTTGGACGGGAAATGCGAAGCAAAATTCAGCGCCCCGTCTCTGCGAACGTAATTCGGAATAGGCACCGCCTGACTGAAATCCTCGTATAACTCCGGGAATGCGGTTTTGAAATCGCTCGATGGGGGCCAATCCTGTCATCGAGTCAGTACGCATCCTCAACAAGACCACAACTCACCTTAAGTTTCCAGCATTCCTCGCGCCGTTCGTAGCGCCCAAAATTGCTAAAGAACTCCCCGACTGTGATGCGTTTGCTTTGCTCCGTCTGGCATTCAATGATCAAACAGCTTTCCGAGCCGTGATGCTTGATGAAATATTCAGGCGACCAAGCTTTCTCGAGTTTACACCCAACATCCGTGACGAGTAGCGGCTCGCCTTTCGCCCAGATCGGGCGGAATATCTCCTCCGTGAGGTCCGCATCCTTGAAACGCAGTATCTCATGCGAAGGTATCTCCATGTTAGACCCAGACGCGGTGGGTTGCGCGGCGTCACCGTTCGATATCAACGTGGCTTCCGAGTCGCTAGAAAGGGGGGACGGTGCGACGTCAGGCGGAGTGCGGGGACCGCTGCCAACAAATGTCGAGCCTCTTCCATCCGACGATTCGTATGTGGCGGCACCTGGCACCGGTTGACCGACACACATACTCTCGTCGCGCAAAAGTTGCTCCATATCACGGATGACATCTTCGAGTTCCTCCTTGCTGAACCGCGTCACTGGAGAAAAATCTTTGGCACCGTGCTCGTTCCGCTTCATGCAGGTCAAGAAAGAAGGGCTTGCATGATTGTGTTTCTCTCGGCGGTTCCGCAAATCGTCGATTTTGTTCTGCGACGGGTCATCGAGGTCGACGGTAAGCATTTTGACTTGCGCGAAACAATCGGCACACGCCTCCCGGCCACAATTGCGACACATCCAGGAGCAAGAGAAAATCGAGGTAAGGCAAGTATCTTCGACGTGAGGTCAGATACAGGAATCGGAAAAATGTGGTCGCGTATTTTACCGCATGTAGCGCGGACTTCGCACTCCCGAGGCCTGCAGATGACCGCAGGCAAGCGGACATGTTCAAGTTCTTCACGAAGGGTGGGTAATAATGCAGCCGCGATTGTTTTCTACCAAGGGCATCAGAAAGGCAGTCATTTACAGATGATAAACTATACCTTGGTCTCGTCAATGTGGCTCTTCTCGAGTTGGATGTTCCATGCGTCAGGGTACTGCATTGGGGTGGTGTGCGTTAGCCGCTCCTGGAAACAATATCCAGCAATGTCCCCATTGCTTTCCCGGCAGAACTGTCGAATGCCCTGAAAACGGCATGTATCCCCCGCCCACCGACGGGTGCACGAGACGCAACGGGGGATATCTTCATTCTTGTACCGATTGGACATGCAACGAGAGACTTGAGGTTCGTTTACCAAATTGGACACGTCAGGGAACTCGACCGGTACGACATTGTATGGCACTTTAAGGAAGTCAGAAAGTCGACATGTCTTTAGATATAAAATATTACGGTCGTCCCTGTCCCTGCTCTTGGGTCGGGGAGCTAATTTGTACAGCATATTCGGCGCTTCTTCTACGCAGAGATCCGTGAGATATTCTGGAACATGATCGGGAAGTCATTACCGTTTAAAGCGGCCGTTTGAGCGGCCTCACTGCGTTTCTTGGTTGTATATCCAATACGCCTATTCGTGCCTATCGAGGATCGATCAGAGAAGGACGAGTTAAGAGTTGGTTGGCGCACTAGAGGACGCCCGTGGTGTTTTTGCACTCAATTTCCGCTTCGGATTCGGCGGCTCCTCTGCGTCTTCGACGTCTAGAACCCCCCGTTTTTGGGACACCTGTCGTGGTCGTGTTCGATCCATTGAATGCGGTGGAAACGTGCAAGATACCTGTTGTCGGCCCTCGTCCTGGTAGCCGCACAACTGTTCAGCGGCTTTGCGGTACTGGCTATATCGCGAATTGGTGTCCACAGAAGTAGTTGAATACGAGTAATTGTTGTTGTTGGCATCCCGAGCAAAAATACGAGGAGAGGCGCGTTCACTTCTCTGCCACGCTAAATCATCATTAGATATTCTGAATAACCTCGGGACAAAGAAGATGTACGGGAATAGTCTATTCCCGGAGAGGCAGGTTGCTGGTAGGATGTAGGGTGTTGTTCACCTGTGCAAAGACGGATCAGAGAGAACTAGGGCACGGAAATTGCCACGAACGGGATGGGTAGTCGCCTGATACGGATGCAAGAGTGTCAGCGACTCGCAGCACAACATAGAGGGACACATACCTGTCCGCTCGGCTGAGTAGGGTGTAGACGGAGGATCGTACGTTCTGCCAGGTTCTTGAGGCCATTGGACGTTAGAAAACATATAATCATGGTTCTGGTGCGAAGAGACGATGTTGGGTTGATTGACGACGCGTGTGGGCACCTGAGACGGCCCCGCCACGCTGCTGGAAGATGGCATTGGCGGTGTTGGCCAAGTGGCTTGCTCGAAGCCGTAGTTGATATCTGGAGATGGGGGCGCGTACATCGACCGAACCTCAGGCTGGGGCGCTCTGGGCCTGGGTGGTACAACGGCCGAAACGGTGCCCGTGACCGGGTTCAACAAGTCGGTGACCGTGATCGACCTCGCAGGCCTAATCGGCGGCTCTGGCGAGTACATGGGCGCCACCGCGACGAAAGAGCAAGAGACGCCCCGCGAGTGTCGAAGGCAGGTCGTGCAAGAAGGATCGCGGAGTCTGTAATCTACTTGCTTCCCTGATGTCGGCATACTGTGCCTCACCCACGAAAATACAAAAGTCTATCACAAATCGGCTGCAGTAACGGTGGAATCCGACCCTGATTCTAGTCAAATCGATGCCATTATGTACGGCGAACTGACAAGTGAAATACCCCACGTGTATCCGCCCTGCAGGGAAAAAAGAGAACAAAGGGAACGTGTATGTACGAGATGAGAGTCAAATAAAGCTGATATAATTGCGAAACGACTCGGCGATCCTCAAGGAAACGGGGACCAGGACAGGTAGCACAATCCATCCCAGCGCAATTCCTATCGGGGTCGCCCAGTACCGTCACCGAACTGGAATGATGTCCGAGGGCGGCGCGTCGTCGGCTGCAGATACGGTTAGAACATTATCGTAAAAAAGCAAGGGGGTCCATACTCGAAATATCTTGCGGTGCATCAGTAGCGGGTTCGCACGCTTTGACCTCTGCAAAAGGATGCGTGAGCATGGATAACTTGAGTGAACGAAATACCGACTCGCCTCCCGCCGAAGTCGGTGAGTCTGGGTAGTTAGTATTTTGTACAGGAGTCTCTACAGCAGGCTTCCGTGGGGGCTCCGGGATACCGAGTGTGCCCCAGAACGTCACGGGGGACGGCATGCCGGGGCTCCAGAACGCAGAAGACGTCGAAGAGAGCACCGAACTATTCAATGCAGCAGTCGGCGGCGCAGACGTGACTTGCGCCGCCGCACTCGCGCCGCCTTTTCCGGCTACATTCCTCTTGCCGGACTCTGGAACATGCAGGCGATCAGCCACTAGTTGCGCTGCGCCATTCTGGCCGGGCGGAGGCGGCATATCCGCCCACATCTGTAATGCTTTTATAGACCCCCATTCCGTGACCTTGTTGTTAAGCCAATGATGATTGACTGGCTTGGTTAGAAAATCATTACAGCCAGCGGCCAGGGCCTTCACACGGTCGCTGTTCAGCGCTGACGCCGTCTGTGCGACGATGATGACGGACGATCTGTATGGAGACGCACCCGCCACGGTGTACGGGGATACGGTTAGTTCAGAATTGGGCTCAACGACCGTCGGGGTCGCGGGGGGATATCCCTCCGCCGCATTGAGCTTCTCCAACCGTCTGATTTCCTTGGTCGCCTCGATCCCATCCATGACGGGCATTTGAATATCCATCTTCGCGATTCCGTCAATAAAAGAAAAAACCGACGCGAGTAAGGGCCGCCACCAACCAGAATAAGATCAAAGTTTCCAGTCTTCCACTTCTCAACAGCTTCGAGCCCGTTGTTCGCGAGCTGGAACTTGATTTTCTTCTTGCGCATGAAGCCAGCCAGCTGCATTTGGTTGACAACGTTGTCTAACACGTGCTCCGTAAGCGGCAGGAAAGTACGAGGGCCGGGGAGTATACCTTCCACGATCAAGACACTAATCGGGGGAACGATGTCAATGTCGGGCCCCGCCTTGACTTTCTCCAGTACTTTCGGATCTGGAGTGGCCGTCCGTCGACGCATTGGACGGCGAAACGTCGGGCTCGTCATTTGCGGCGAAGACGAGGGCGAACTTGTACGCTGCGAGGTAGCTTCCACGCTCTCGGCCCTTACTACGGACGGCAGGGGCGCGAGCTCTGGAGTGACCGACTCGGCTGGCGCGCTTGGGATGCCGATAGCCAGCCGGGACGCAGGTCGGGAACCCGACGCTTCGTGCAACGAGGAGAAGGTGGGGGTGTCGGACGGAATCCGCGAAATTGACGTCCGCCTGCTCGTAGGCGGCACGATCAGTTGGCCCTTGTCGCGTTCCATGGTCGGCCCAAAGGCTGACTTTTTCGGCGTCTTCGAGCGCGGGCTGAAGAAAATTCCCGCCGGCTGCCCCGGCGGACTCGAGATGAGTAGCCCCGATGATGGCGTCGAGCCAAGCTGGACCGCGTCTTCCGAAAAATATTCGGTGCTGTTCGACATGCCCAGAGGCGAGGGCGGCGGCAGCCCCCCGCGCTCCAGCATGTCCTTGGTACCGGACCTGGTCGAACGGTCAGAATTGCTCCTCGCGCTCGGCGGCCTGTTGCTGCCTGCCGGAGAGCGATTCGACGGGTTATTTCCGGAGTAACTGCTGAAAAACGAGTTCGCTCCGGGCGTTGCAGGCGACGTGGCGATGGGGGAAAAGAAGGGGTCTACAGTGGGTTTAGTGACCGCCATGTGCAGCTGAGTGAGAACGCGTTGTGGCCCTGCTGGTTTGGGCACTATCATCACCTCCGGCAGGGGCGGCGCGTTGGGCGTTGAGTACGAAGGAAGCACAGATTGGAGCACGTCTTTGACGATCTTGAAGTTAGCAAGACTCGTGAAATGGACGATGACGACTGGAGAGCTGGGCATGGGGGACGAAACGCGAGGAATTTGGGTAGTAGAACGGCGAGAGTGATGAGGGAGAGGCGGGCGCTTAGGATTTAGTGTTAGTTGGTATGGTTGTTCTATACGTAGCGCAGTCAACCGTTCCTTGAGAACAGCAACATTATCGTCGATGAATACGAACGACATTCGTTGCGGGCCTGACGGTTTGGGTTCCGCTTTCGCAGGTATACCTTGGGCGTCGGGTGATTCGCCAATGGTAGGAAGTGTAGGACTGGGGGTACTCGACGGGGCACCTTCCTCCGCATCTCCATCTGCCGACATATGACTGACATCCATTCCCCAGTCCGCTAGATATCTCGTTACGTGCTGCGCGAACGATCCCTTCGAAGACGCATACAAAGCAACCTTGGCGCCTTTCAGGGTCTCGGCAAAGGCAGCCAACTCCTCCAGAGTCGGTTCCGTGCCAGCTGCGGAAGGGCTCGCCGCCACCGGCGGTGCTCTATCGAAGGTTAGGGACAGTTCGCAGGTGCGGCCTCCGGTCGATGAAGGCAGATCATGCGTCAAGGACCCGCCAATCTGACGAAGTAGACGGCGGAGGATAAGGCTGGAGAAGTGTGGCTCTGCTCTTGATTCAGCAAGCGGTTCATATGGATTGGACGACGCGAATTTGTGGGCGATTTGAATGGTGCAGCGTATCGGGCCGTCCTCTGAGGTAGGTGACGACGTAAGTGCATCCGCCGAGACAAGGTTGTCGGATATCGTGATCTCCTGGCCCGGCGCTGGGGCGAAACCGATGAAAAGGCCAACCTCGATAGAATCTCCCGCCCGAGCGACGGACATGATTTGACGTAGGACCTATCCCCAGAATGAGACTTGAGAAGCATCGACGAGGTTGACAACACGCACATGAGACAGCGCGACCGTCAACCCGCTCTCCGAGCCGCTTACCCATGCATACTTCAAACTGAGATCCCCATGGTACAACACCAGATCGACGCCGGCCGCGGCGGCGGCTCCGCTCATGACGTCGCCTACGCTCTGCAACAGCTCGCCGAGGTCAAAGTGGGTGTTTGAAATGAGCCCGGATGGCCCCAATGGATCTCCAGGCGGCTCATGACAGAACGCAGCCATGTTTGCAGAAAAGTAATTGAGGTTCCGCATCGCGGTAAACATTGCCGACATGGACGGGGTGGGCACGGAGAGCGCGCACGCAGAGAATTGCTCCCTTGTCGGCTCGAGTACCTGAGGCGGAGAGATCTGTAGCAACGTTTGAATGGCCATTTGGACCAGGTCTGCGAGTTCTAAGGAAAGCTCGTAGAACTGGGACGAGCTGGGAGTGCCCGGGTCTGACTGGCCATTGGGGTACCCCGTGGACGCCCCCTGTTGCAGGGTTCGATGTGGATTCTGCAGACGGCCAAGCTGAGGCACAGAAAAGGCACGGCTGAACCGAGGGTGTATACGCGGGGGGTTGTTGGTGGGGGTTTCGTTCCTGTCTTCTGCTTCATCCTGTCCACTGGACGAAACGGTGTCAGACTCCTCTGGTTGGTCAGACGGGGTCGCAGGGGCCGAAGCCTGGCCCATCGAGTCCGAGCGGCGGACAAAGGTGAAGGTCGTCTGCGAGGCATCCTTCTCGCCCGTCCACTCGCTGTCGCCGTCGGGGGTCTCGCGGCCTCCCGGCTGGGCGGGTTCCACATCGTCTACCATTGCGATGGGCCAGTCTACACTGGTGCAGCTCAGAGGAACGTGGCCGATAACGCGCCAGTCGCAGAGATGCGGGCGCGAAATTCGAATGGTTACGGCACGCTCCGTTTACAACACGCCTAAATAATTAATCAGAAATATCGATCTTGTTTCACTCTGGGAGCCACCAGAAATCCTAAAATCCTTGGAGTGGGCGTTAATGACCCTTTGCAACCCTTTCAGTGGCGGAACGCCCATTCCTGGTGCGATTTTTTGGGGAACAACAGCCGCGGGAGATTGCCTAAGCATCGAATCTTCAAGTCAGAGAACTAGAAATTTACACTCTTGGGCTACAGGAGTCTTGGAAGTACCCTAAAGGTTGGTCTACTCTCCGCTCTGCTTCTTATGCGTCGCTATCCTCTCCTGCTGCAATGACCGCTGCTATAATATCGATATCTACAAGCGGCGACGCCGCGAAGAATCTAAACAAGCGGCAAAGGATCTGAACAAGTTCGGGCCATACATGTACTCATCTCCCATGAGGCCCACATGCGGGTGAATACTAATCTTGAAGCAGTACCACCTGTTACAAAAGTTTCCTTCAAATTTGAAGCAATTTGAAGAACTTGGAGTCCGATGAAAACGCCGAGCTGGGAATCATCACGGTGTATCTGAACAGAAATCTCATGCAACTTGATCCAGTTCTGATCAGACCCTCCTAGAGGACCTAAACCCAAGATGTGCCACTCGCAGGTTCGGCTCTTTAAGTAAGTCCACCTGTTGGGGTATTACCGCCCGTGGACCACGCCTAGTCGATTTGATTCCATTACGGCGCTCATTTCGCTGTAGGTAAATGACATTGACTACAATCGAAATGAAGTGCGGCGCGGTCACGTGTCTGCGAAATATCGCTTTGACCTGGACCAATAACCGACAGTTTACTGCTGAGTCTCAGTTTGTGAGGTAGCACAGATGATAAGCTGCACACGATGAGCAGATGAATTCAGAGAAAAATCGAGTTCAACTTCGTTGGTTCAAAAGATGCTGCTCAAAACGGTGTTCATCTGCGCCTCCCTCATACCAGAATCCTCGATTGGCCTCTTGATCGTCCGTTCTCCTGGGTCACCATCATCTTCCGTTGGCCTCTTTCGCTTGGGCCGTTCTTTGATTTCCATTACCTCGCCCTTCTCCCTCTTCCGTTCCGCCCGTTTGTCCAGCACCCGCGCAAGTTCGACATTCTTGAGGTAGTCGCGCTGCTCCGTCCTCGACTGCGCCAATTCCACCCGCAGCTTCGCCGTGTGCACTGCCGCCTCGTGTGCTGTTGGATATGATTGAAAACGAGGCCGCTGTTCGTAGCTGCATTACGCACCGACTTGCTCCGTGAGCATACTCCACTTGAATTTCGGGAGGTACTTCATCGTCCAAACGTCGTCCCGCCATCGTGTTCCCTTTTTACCGCCGATGGGCTGGGCGTTGAGCATCTCGGCGACGCTCCGAGCAACCTTCTTGTTCTTGAACTCGACCCAGCCCTCGGTAAAGTGCGCCTTTTTTGTCGCGGTATATTTGCGGCGTAGATAAGCGCGCTTGGCGTCTGGAGAGTGTTGAGATTGAGATGAGAAGAGATGCGGTATGCTTGCACACCTTCTTGCTGGAGGTAGACTCTTCCGACGTCGCCGTATGCACTCATGAGGTGTCGCACCTTGGTCGGGCGCATTCCTGGGGGGATTCGAGAGATGTAGATGACACCGGCACGGTTCTGAGCTGCCTGGAAGGCGGCGAGGGCTTCGCGGGTCAGAGGTTTCACAATCTTTTCTGTGGGACCGGAGAAGCCTTCGGGGTCCATTCCTTCAGCAAGGCCATCGTCAAGGAGCTCTTCCTCTTCATCCCGGGGTTCGTCCTCCGTGGTGGGTCTTGGGCTAGAACCGCTAGCAACGTTGTCCATGGTGAAAACGGTCGGAGTGTAAAGCAAAATGATTTGGTCAAGTCGGAGTTTGAATCTGGGTTTTAACCAGTCTACCGTGACCGAGTGCTCTTCATCGCGAACCACAACAAGCGACGGTCGAATAGCTCGAGCTCACTGCAGCCAGCGTCCGCGCGTTGTGATCGTGATCCCCACAGGTCTGTGCTTCACTATGCTCGACCTCAGAAAGCGGCAGGCTCTGATCAGCCGTCTTCTTGCTTGCTCTTCTCTTTCTCTCTCAGCCTCTCACTAGCAATGTCCTGGAGCACCACTTATCCCCCGCCTCCTCGCCGCTCGCGCTCGCGCTCTCCTGGTCGCGGCTCGTATCCACCTCGGCCAGAGCCCCCGTACCCACCAGATCAATACCGTGCCGACTGGGAGGCCTACGACCGTGAACGGGCCTGGGCAACCTACGAGAGGGAGCGCGTCGCATACGAGTATCGCCGGGGCCGCAGCCGCAGCCCCCCACCCGATAGTACGTCCCCCCCACCTCTTTCCCATTGAGTGCTAATTCAGACATCCTCAAAAAAGTCAATCGCAAGCGACAGCGCTCAGGTTCGCCGTATGACCGCGAGCGGTACGACCCGCGCCCACGATACAGCGATGACTACGGTTTGAATCGCAGAGTCGGTCTCTGGCCATCATCTGACGCTCTTCCCACAGATGGGTATCGCCCGCACGGCTATTCGTCACCTCCCAGACGTGGCCATTCGTCGTCGTTCCCGCCTGCGCGCCGCGCGCCGCCAGACCCCCACACCTTCGACTATCCCGCCTCGCTGAAGCAATACGCCGACTGGTTCCGCTACTTCTACCCTCAGCAAGCCATCGAAGAGGACAATGCTGACAAGGCCGCCGAGCAAGAGGCGGGCGACGGCTCCAAGCCTCGAAACGGCATCAAAAGCAAGTGGGAGAAGTACAAAAAGGACTTTGCAGCATCCCAGGTTAGTCGACGATTACATTTACATCTACTGTCGTGTTCTACCGTTACTCCACTCCACGATTCTGAAATATCGTTGTATTGTAGCTGCAGACGATGTTTGACCACCACAGAAAATCTCCGTGGTTCAGTGAAAAATATGACCCTGCGCCAGAGTTCCAAAACCTGCGCAAGCGGGTGAGAAAGGAGGGCTGGAAAGACCGAGTCAACACATTTTTACTTGATCTGGACGCGGGCAAATTTGACCCAGACGTCAATGAGCCGGAGCCGGAATCGCCCGTGAAGGAGATTGGCGGAGCCAGTGGCGAGAGCTCGGTGCAGGACAGCGTCGTCAATCCCAATGGCACCGCCGCCCCCATCTCTGAAGAACCTAAAGCCACTGGCGATGACGATGACATGCAGTTCAACATGAACGTCGAGGAGGACCCTGCAGATGCCGACGCCAACAGGGCTGATGCCAACGGTAAAGGTGGGAGCAACAGCGGCAACAAGCGCGCCGATCGCGGGGATGAAGTATCTGTCATGCCTGAGGGCAACCAAGTCATGATACGGACGATACCCCCCGACATCGGACGCGTGAAGCTCGAGGATGTGAGCACATGTGCGGCGCACGTTCGACGTTGCATTAATCTTCTCTCACCAGGCATGCTCCAAAGTCCCGGGCTTTATTTACATCGCGCTGGGTGACCCGTTGCAGAAGCGCAACTACTACCGCGCTGGGTGGCTGCGCTTCCGCGACGACGCCGATATGGGCGCCGTTCTTCCCGAGTTGTCAGAAAAGAAGGTGAGGGGTTGTCGTCCCGTTCCACGCGCTCTCTAACGGAATTCGTTAGATCGAGGGGTTCAAGCTGCACATCACACACAACGTCAAGGCCTTCACGAACCGGATCCGGTACGCGCCCGAAGTCGCGAGCCGGCCAGACCGGATGGAGAAGGATCTGGCGAATGCCAAGGCTCTTGCGGCCAAGCTGGAGGACGAGGCAGCGGAGCTTCGCAAGCTGAAAATAGCGCCCAAGGCAGCGCCAGGGGATGCCGCCGCTACGGAGGCGGACGTCACGATGGAGGGGGCGGATGAGGAAGAGGAGCCGGAGCCGCGCGAGCGTGGGAGCGATGCGGTCGAGCGGCGGGTGGAGAAGGTCATGGCGGATCTACGCCAGCAGGGCGTGGCAGATGTCAACGACGAAAAAGCGTACGAGACCAAGAAGGTAGGCGTTCTGCCTTACTTGTGGTGGATGTTCGAACTGATGCGAGCGGGACAGCTAACGGTTACGCTCGACTTGTACCTCGCCTACCTGCGCGCGGCGTACCACACATGCTACTACTGCTCCGTGGTGACTGACCATCTTGAGGAGCTGCAGCGCAAGTGTCTGCGGCACGAACGGAAGCCGCTGTCGAAGATGCTAATCGAGGAAATGAAGGCAGCCGAGGCCGCCAAGGAAGCGGAGAAAGAGAAGGAGAAGAAGGTGGACAATGGCGAGGAGGCGGCGCCAGCAGAGGAAAAGGAGAAGGATAAAGAGACCAAAGGCCCCGGGAGGGATCGCCCAAACAACGACCGCGACTGGAGGCGTACTGGTAAGTTTTTTTTTTCTTCCTCGGATTTTCCCGTTCATGGTGCTGAACGAGCCATGAAGATGAGCGATGGGTAGAGTGGCTGGATTCAAAGATGGCGCTCTTGATCAACCGTGATGGTATTGACCCGCGTGATTACGGCGGGAAAAGCTATGATGAGTATGTACACTGTTGTATCTTTGGGCATATACTTAACAGCGTCGCCAGGGAACTAACCAAGGCCGTGGAGCCCTACTTAAAGCAAGAGGATGAGGGCAAGTTCAGGTGCAAGACGTGCCAGAAGCTCTTCAAGGCTACGTCCTTTGTCGAGAAGCATATTGCAAATAAGCACCCGGAGCTCGTGAAGAGTCTTGATGAGGTGATCATTAAAATTCCTCTTGTGTTTCAGGACGCTGACGTCCGTTCGTCCGCATAGATCCCGTACTTCAACAACTTTGCCCTCGACCCCCACCGCATTCAGCCGTTTGCGCACCCGCCGACGAGCCTTGGGAACGGGCAGGCGCCGCCGCCACAGGCGTATGGGCTGCAGGGCCCCCCCGCGCACCACGGCGGTGGTGGAGGTGACTACGGGCGCCAGTACGGCGGCGGGGGCTCCTCTTACGGGTCGCAGTCGGGTGGCTACCCACCGCAGTACAACGGGCAGTGGGACCACCACGGGTACGGCGGCGGCGGAGGTTACCCGCCGCACGCGCCGCCGCGGCGGGACGATATGTCGAACGGGCGCCGGTTGAGCGAGCGGCTCGGCGGGTTCGCGGAGGGTCTGCCCGCAGGAGCGGGGCTGCCGCCAAAACCTCCCGCGGCGCTCGACGCGGCGTTGGTGAGTGGGAATCCCAATAACAGTAATACCCAGCGCCGCGGGGGCCGGGGAGGTGCGGGCGCGGGTGGGCCGCCGCCACCGCCGCCACCGGACGCGAAGGAGGACCCGCGCGCCGCCGCGGGCAAGCGCGTGAGCTACCACGATATGGATCTGGTTGCGGAGGTGCGTGCTTTCCTTTCTTCATTCCCTTATCGGTCGGTCGCTGACATACGCGTGCAGGGAGATGTTGAATTATTCTACTAGTTTGATTTCCGCGCTGCGTTGCGCCGCGCGCGCATGTAGTGTATCTTGTAAGCAAGTATCTGAATCCCCTCCCACCTTTCCCGGCATGTATGAGGTACTTTAGTGAATGAAAAGAGAGGTATAGCTTTGGATTCATGGATTACATATCTGGTCAATGATTGGATGACGATTCCTGCTGAACCCTCAGATACACTTTGCAAATCGGCAATCATGATACATTCCTCCCTCATGATAAACCAGGTGTTGTGGGAGGGTGGCTTCCCAGAAGTTGTTTGTAATGTGGTTTACCTCGCACGAGTAATGCATGAACGGAAAACAGTGATTGAGATAAAGTATCAGACATATATATTTGCACAACTCGGACGGCAGTATATTATGCGCGCATGGGGCAACCCAGCAAGGAGTTGGCAAAGAGCGGCAAAAAGGGAGGACTGGAAATCCGAGTCTGAGGAATGACGGTCTTCGCCGCAGTTCAAAATTGTGCCGCAGTAGAAATCATTTCCAGGGGTATCAACTGGTATCAACTGCGCATGAGAGCATTGTTTCAGTGGAGCCTGGATAGTCGACGGTAAAGCCGCCCGCCTAGATGTACAGGGTTGTGGTAGATGAGCTGGGATTGAGCTGGGAAAGCCGTTCAAGCTGTATGCGGACCGTGCGGTATGACAGTGTTGAATAGGCGGGTCTGGGTTCAGATCCACAGTTGGCAGGCAGATGGCGCCGCTATGGCTAACTTGCTCATGTAAAAAGCACGAATCGTTGCAGATCAGTTTGCCGGGGTCCGTGGACCTTCGGGCACAGTCTAAGGCAGCAGAAAGTGTATATCGAATCTCTTGCTCCTCAAAGGCGAGCCACTAGTTTGGTGGCAAAGGCCGTGTGTCGTGAAGCGCGGGATGGCCCGTCGATGAGGAGAAGAAGGCCGTACGAAGGCCGTACGACGTACTTAGAGACAGAGGGGATACGTTGATGGGGATCAAGCCAAGGTTGTAGCGGCGCGGGCTGAACTCGACGTCCGCTCCGAGAGGGCTTCCACCGTATGCGGCGACTACACTGAATCTGGATTGCAATTGGGGGCATTCGTCGTCCAAGTCAGAGGAATCTGAGGATGACACTCATCGGAGTCGATGCAAAGAAAAGGAAGTGGCTGTGCAATCCTGACCCAAATGGGTAACTTGCCTCGCCGTCGCTAAAAAATTGCATGCAATCCAGTAGGTGGCAATGGGTCCGCGCTGCGGGACCTGCGGATTGATAAGTTCTACCGTGACTTTCCGTTCGGTTCCCGACAACAAATGCCGCTTATACGATGCCTCTGGCAGTGATGCTCATATCGTATAAGTGCCTCTTCTACTAAGAGGCACACCCCAGCAAAAATGAAATCTCTCGCAACCATTCTCATCCTCTTGTCCTGCAATTTAATTGGCCACTCCTTGGCGACTACAGGTTCAACTTCCAAATCTGCTTGTAGGAATGGCCCTGGCAGCGCAGGCTACCCAAATGCGACAGCCTGGAACGCTCTCAACTCCACGGTCTCTGGTCGGCTGGTCAGTGTGGTTCCATCTGCAAAATTTTGCAAAAGCCTTCCTGGCGGAGCATGTACCGACGCGCAGTGGGGGAGCGCCGTCTTTCGGAAGACAATTCCTGGGGCCATGAACCAAGTGGGTCGTCTCTGTTTTCCGAGTTTTTAATCCGTCTGATTTGTCCACAGCCCAATTGGGAACAAGTGCGTTGGTAATTGCGTTGTGTTTCTTAGACCAACCATGTCTACAGGGTTACGACTTGACACCTCCTTCTCTGTGCTTGCGGAACGGGACGACTTGTGGTCAAGGAGACGTCCCCATCTATTCGGTCGAAGCACAGACGGTCGCAGATATCCAGGTCGGGCAAAGCGCTCTCGATATCGATATGATTGAGATTTCCTGATTTATGTCCACAGGCTGCAGTAAAATTTGCAAGCACGCACAACCTCCGCGTGGCGGTGAAATCATCTGGACATGACACCCTTGGACGATCTACAGCGCCTGGCTCCCTCATGATCCGCACGGCCCAGTTGCAAAATATCTCTTTCACCGACGCATTCTTTGTTGGAGCTGAAAATATGGGATCGGCGGTTACCCTGGGCGGTGGTGTTCCCGACCAGAACCTTTTCCAGCAGGCCAAATTACAGGGCAAATTTGCGGTCGCCAGCTCTGCGGCAACGATATCCCCTGCTGGTGGATGGGTTCAAGGCGCAGGTCATTCTTCTATGTCTCCAAAATATGGGCTCGGAGCCGACAATGCTCTCGGTAAGCTCTCAGCACTCAACCCATCTGTTGGAACCATTTCAAGTTGCTTGCTTCCGTTAAGAATTCCAAATCGTTGTCGCTAGTGGGGAATTGCTCCAAGTCAATAGCATTTTAAATCCCGACCGTGAGTGGCATCATTGCTCATGCTCCCACAACTCAAAGAATTTCCTCCAGTATTCTACGCCTTGCGTGGTGGCGGTGCCGGCAGCTGGGGCGTCGTCGTCTCAGCGACTTTCAAAACATACCCGACCTTCAATGCGACATTCAGCACGATTCTCCTGACTGTAGCGAATGATACTGTCGCAGGCGCCCTCGCCACTCTCCACGCGCAGCACATCTTCGATTTGGACCCAGTTCGCGCGGGGCAGTACTTCTGGTTCGAGAGAGCCTCCACGGCCGCAGACTCGGCCTCTACATTCCTCCTGCTGACCTACCTGCCGGACCAGACGTCGGCGCAGAGTGCGGCGCTCCTCGCCCCGTTCTTGAACGCCTCCCTGGCGATCCCGGGTGTTTCAATGCAGGAACAGCAGTATCTTTACAACGACATCAACGATGGACTGTATAGTGCCGATGACGGCGTCGGGACCAACTTAGTCGAGGGTTCAAGGTTGATTCCGGCGGCAACATACCAGGACCCTGCTAAGGTGGGAGAAGTCTACCGCCAGCTTTTAAGCAGTGGATCTCAATTGTATATTGATTATTATTATCTTCTCCTTTTGTTGCTTCTCTGACTCCATTTGCCAGACTTTTTGGACACATCGTTGCAGGCGGTCTGAAACTCGTGTTCTTTTCATTTTCCGGGAAACTGAACGCAGCTTCGTTGTCTAGGAAAAGTAGCCGAGAATGCGAATATCTCGTCCGCAGTAAATCCGGCGTGGCGCACAGCGAAGACACATGTCAGTTTTATTACTTTATGAGGACAATGCTTGGAGTTGATCTTTCATAGATCCTCATCATCAACACCTGGACGGACGCCGACTCCATCGAAGAGATTGACACAATACGCAAACGTTTCCAGACGCAGCAGCTCCCCATTCTCGAGCAGTTGTCTGGCCCTGACGCTGGCGCCTATTCGAACGAGGCAGACGGTATGCGTGTTCCTTCGAGGGTATTGCTGCCTTTGACATGTTACCCACTGCGCAGTTCTCGAGCCACACTTTGAAACGACTTTCTTCGGGCCGAACTACGCAAAGCTGAGCGAAATCAAGACCAAGTACGATCCCGATGATCTTTTCATCGTTGGCGCGGGAGTTGGGAGTGAGCGTTGGGATGAATGGGGCATATGTAAAGTTTGAATTGTTTGGCCAAAAAGTTGAACGGTTCGGACTACTAGTACTATTCGGTCTTTACAGACTCTCTCGCTCTTTTTTACTTCCGGTTCAGACTACATGTGTAAGCTGACGACTTAATTGGTCCCATAGTACTTGCTTGCTGGGCCTACGCAAAAAGGAAGATTTTATACGAAAAAAAAAGCTGACACGCAAGATGCGCTGAACAAAAAGCTTGGGTAGAATAAACGCAACATAAACATCTTGGATTACAATTTGCACATTGATGGCACATCCTTTCAAGGCTGGCCAGTCCTCCACTGCGGTATATCCGCACCGAGCCACTCGAACTTGGCCGGGACGAAATTCTCGACCCGCGGTTTCAACTTCTCATCCGCGACCTTCTTATCGTCGACCGTCCCAATCCTCATGAGCAAATTCTCCGGCTGGCCTGTGCTGATGCGCCACATCAACGTCCCGCACGTCTTGCAAAACGCGGAGGTCATGGTATTTCCGGTGAGGATTCCATGGTCGCGGACGTATTTCGTGAGATCGTCCTCGGAGCCGGTGATGAAGTGGACACCAGATTTCTTGACTATGAAGATGGAGGAGAAGGCGGAGGCGGTGAGTTTGTGGCAGTCGACGCAGTTGCAGATGAAAGTGTGGATGAGATCGTCGCCCTCAACGGACTGAAGGAAGTCAGCCTTTGCTGAAAGTGAGAAACGGCAACTCACAAAGCCGACTTTGACGGCACCACAGAAACAGGAGGCTGTCGTAGACATGTTAATGTTTGGAGAGCGCAGTACAACGGGGGAGAGTTGTATGTGGCAGAGGACGAGGGATGGGGGTATTTATACGGCAAGCTGAAGATTAGAAAGCGTCATGAGTCATTAGCCTGAGAGGCTCGGAAACGATCCATAGGCACTTCCTACATCCACAATGAAAAAGCATCATAGAGAATGACAAGATACCGGCGAAGAACGGATCCTGTGTGATCGAGACGAGTTCAGTTATTGTGGAGTGTGGACTTGTGAAGAAGTTGTTGCGCTCGGTTGCACTCGTAGAAGACTGATTTTTCGATTGCCAACGCTCAGCGCTCAGCTGAGTGGAGATTATGTAGCGATGAGTTATCTTCCCGGAGACCAAGTACGAGATAGTGAGGAGTCCGGCCCCCTGTACTTGACAGAAACCCAAGAGCGCGCTGAGTTGAACTTGAAGTAAAAGTTGCAGGCTAGGGTTACGTAATGGCGGCCTGATCCTTTGTTGTTCTTGTTTCCTTTCGTTTCATTCTCGCTCGCGTTCCCGCCCGCCCGCCCCACTACAGTGACTATTCAAGGCTCGCGCAATGGACTTCAGGATTCGAGGATTCGACCACTTTACGACTGCCGATACAAGATTCTCTTATCGCCAAGTTGTCGCCAAGAGGTGATCGGCGAGACATTGATCCGGTATCCCCGCGGAAACACAACCTGTCGTCGTGGCTGTGACCTTCGGCGCTAGACCTCGTGATCTCCTGTCGGAGTTTAAAGGCTTTGGACTCACGCTCACGTGTGAACCGCGGTTCCCTATTTACGGCGCCACGGTGATCTCCTATCCGGGTTTAAAGGCCTTGAACCGCGGTTCCATTGATCCCACTTCGCCAACTTTGCATTGCCTGGTCCTTGCCAACTTCACGTCATGCTACAACTCGGTATGTACCTTAGTAGTAGCTCACTAACTGTCCACACTTCTCTCAAGGCGCTTTCACTCAAGCACTCATATCTATCCACCTTCCTCGGCCGGACGCCGGACGACGCGCCTGCGCGCCGACTTTGTTCTCTGCATCGCTTCGGCTGCACCCCACTTCTCTCCGGCAGAGCGAGCATAGAACATAAGTTTCTGGAATGCGAAATGGTAGAGCTGACACGCTCTCCTGCGGTCGCTGCCCAACCGGCGACGGCACTAGACGCAGCTTTTACGCGGTAGCGCTCTCGTTTTCTTTGCCTACCCCCCTACGCGGGTATATGGGTGGTTAGTGTAGACATTACTGTATAATTGTGCAACAATTCCAGATCGTTTGCACCCGCTCCCGGATGTACAGATACAACCGTTTAACCAACCTGGATAGTCGTTAACGTTGCCAGAAACAAGCCAGATTCGGGTTTTAACATCGCAAGTCACGTCAAGTCACACAGGGTGACCCGCTATGATCTTGCATCGGCACTTCACGTTTTTAGGCATGTCTACCCATTTTGGTGCTGCCGGCCGGGCGGGAAACCAATTTTATGGCAAATGTCTAGAGATTAGTTGGGAAAAGAAATTAATCCTTGCCCAGGTGGTCATGCCGTAGCAATGAAAACCCAAAATTCAAGGCGGGGAAAAAATCTTTCCCAATTGATCTCTAGATTTATGTGTTTAAAAAGACTTTGCCTCTTAGTTTTAGCTCTGAAGGGATGGGGAGACCTTAAAAACATGAAGGCGTTTGGGATGTGGGATTTGGCAGGGAGGCTTCATCTTTACACATCAACAAACAGATCACTGATTGATTGAGCGGTGCCCACTCCCAGAAATAGCAAATCCAGCTTCACGCGTGACTCGTGGCATCCACGCGGTAACACCGCCACTTCCCTTTTCGTGCTAAATTCGTCGCGTTGTCGTGGCTGTGTCCTTTGGCGTTTGCATCGGTGATCTCCTGTCGGAGTTTAAAGGCTTCGGGCTCACGTGAGAACCGCGGTTCGTACTCATTGACCGTCGAATTGCGGTTTTACTTTGATTCCGGAAATAGCTCTCTCTCCCCTCGACGTGTCATAGGCCGGGCCTGCTCGAAACGCGTCAATCGCCTCGTTCTAATGCCAGACACGGTGGTCTCCTCGCAGAGATCGACTTCGCTGCCACCCCAGCCTAATATCATTTCCAAAGAGGTGCCTCGAACGGACAAACCATTGCAGTTCAGTACGATTCATGCGTGCTACTAATTATACACGCTGTCAATTGCAAAGAGAGTCCGTGGGCAAGTAACGGGCCTCACGTATAAAAGAGCAGGAAGGTCCATCAATGCAGGTCGTTCCAAATCCCCCATGTCCGCTCCAGTTCAGCACACCATCTGGGTCCCCACCTTGGTACTGGTCGTGTACATGGAAGCTGCCCCCGGAACTGCGAATCCCTTCGCTAGTGAGCTCGCAATCCTCTGCATCCTTCCGAGTGCTCACCAACCCTCGTTCCCCCATGTCCGCTCCAGCTCAGTATACCATCCTGGTCTCCGCCTTGCCGGTCATCGTTCACATGGACGCTGCCCCGGAAGCTGTGAACTCCTACGCTCGTGAGTCCACAATCTTCTGCATCCTGCTAAGGACTCGCCGACCGTCGTCCGCTCCAGCTCAGCACACCATCTTGGTGTCCGCCTTGCCGGTCATCGTGCACATGGAGGCTGCCCCGGCAGCTGCGAATCTTCTCGCTGGTGAGCTCACGATCTTCTGCATCCGTTCCAGTGCTCAACAACGCATTGTCGCTAGCCGCCGCTCCGCAAGCGATGCAGCCTGCGGGGACTCCTGCGACGGCCCTTCCTTTTCCAGGCGCCGTCGCACCTGCTCCTGCATCGAGGTCCCTGGCAGAGATGAGGCGCAGGCGCCGCTCGGCGCGGTTCAGGCCCTACGGTGCGCCGCTGCAGCTCTGGGCTCCAGAGCATTCGTGTTAATAATTACAGACGTGCGAGGACGTCCCAAGATCTACAAGCGCACTAAAAAATAATTGTTCTTCATCCATGCATCCTTTCACGGGGTTTGAAATGTACGGAAGGGGCCTTCGGGAGGAAAGGAAATCAGTCTTAGGTTTCGTCTGCTAGTGGAGGAGAACAATGTCTATGTTTGAATGCGAATGCGCGCAAAAGAGCACAACAATAAAGTCAACGACTCTGCGTATGCTGCGGCTATGAAGTTATTCTTTACAGTCGACCGCTGTGCAGGGAGGTGTAGTAATTTTGGGAACTCGAGTTCTTGACTGCCTACGCTGAACAAGAAACTTGGGAAGATAAACGCAGCATGAATGTCTTGGAATACAATCTACAGCATCCTTTCAAGGCTGACCAGTCCTCCACTACGGCACCTCCGCACCGAGCCACTCGAACTTGGAAGTGACGAAAATCTCGGCCCGTGGTTTCAACTTCTCATTTGCCACCTCTTATCGTCGACCGTACCAATCCTCATGTCCAAAATATTCGGCTGGCCCGTGCTTTCGCGCCACATTAACATCCCGCACGTTTTACAAAACGAGGAGGTCATGGTATTTCCGCTGACGATTCTATGCTCGCGGACGTATTTCGTGAGATTGTCCTCGGAGCCGGTGATAAAGCAGACACCAGATTTCTTGACTACGAAGATGGAGGAGAAGGCGGAAGCAGTGAGTTTGTGGCAGTCGACGCAGTTACAGATGAAAGTATTGATGAGATCGTCGCCCTCAATGCACTGGAGGAAAGTCACATGTTGCCGAAACTCAGAGACGGCGACTCACAAAGCCGGCTTTGACGGCACCACAGAAACACGACGCTGTCGTAGACATGTTAATATTTGGAGAACGTAGTAGCGCGGAGGGCAATTGTGCGTGGTAGAGGACGAGGGAGGGAATTTATACTCCAAGCTTGCGGCAACCCGAATATGAGAAAGCGTCAGTAGAAAGCGCCACAAGTCATACTAGTCTGAGAGGATCGATCCACAGGATTGGTGACGTTCAGCTACTGTGGAGGAGTCTGGACTTGTGAAGAAGTTGCACTAGGTTGCACGAGTAGAAGATTGATGTTTTCGATTCTCAATGAACGCTCAGCGCTCAGCTGAGCGGAGATTATGTAGCGATGGGTAATCTTCCCGGAGACTAAGTACGAGATCGTGAGGAGTCCAGCCCCTGAATCCCAAGAGAGCGCCGAGTTGAAGAGAGTTTAAAGCCGCCCAGTCCTCCACTGCGGCACATCCGCACCGAGCCACTCGAACTTGTCCGGGGCGAAAATCTCGATCTGCGGTTTCAACTTCTCATTCGCCACCTTCTTATTGTCGACGGTCCCAATCCGCATGAGCAAGTTCCCCGGCTGGCCCGTGCTGACGCGCCACATCAACGTCCCGCACGTCGTGCAAAACGACGAGGTCATGGTATTTCCGCTGATGATTCCATGCTCGCGTACGTATTTCGTGAGGTTGTCCTCGGAGCCGGTGAGGAAGTGGACACCGGATTTCTTGACGACGAAGATGGAGGAGAAGGCGGAGGCGGTGATTTTATGGCAGTCGAGGCAATTGCAGAGAAGAGTTTTGACAAGATTGTCGCCCTCGAGAGACTTGAGGAATGTCAGCGTTTGCGGAAAACTCAGAAACGGCGACTCACAACGCCGACTTTGACAGCACCACAGAAACACGACGCTGTTGTAGACATGCTAATTTTTGGAGAGCGGAGGGGAATCGAGCGCGGTAGAGGACGAGGGAGGGGTTGTTTATGCGGCAAGCCGGAGATTAGAAAGCGCATTAGAAAGCGTCACGAGTCATATTAACCGGAGAGGATCGATCCACAGGGTGGGTGTGGTGAGATTCTCTTCCTACATCCAAAAAAAAGCGCCATAGACAATGAGCGAGACACCGGCGAAGAGACTCTGAGCTAGCTACTGCCCATGGAGTCTGTGTAGACGCAAGTCGCACTAGGTTGCACCGATTTTTCGGTTGTCAACGCGGAGATTATGCAGCAATGAGCTATCTCCCCGGAGACCAAGTACGACCGTGAGGAGTCCAGCCCCCTGTGCTTGACAGAACCCCAAGAGAGCTCTGGAGTCTGAGTTGAAGAGACTTGAAGGTGGTACGGTGGGATCTTGCCAGTGAGCTACGTAACGTCGGCCGGATGTCCGTCCGTTTTGTGGTCTGTTAAGGGAAACTGCCATCCCAAAAAAGAGCGAAGATGCGCAAGGAAAGGCCTTGAAAGTGGTGAAAGTGTCGAGTGCGAGAGCAGGGACGAAATCAGTGGCTATGCTACTCGTCCCTTCTAATCACTTTCTAATCTTATCTTCCCAAGGTCAAGGCTCCTGCAACAACCCGCTACCGTCTCTCCTCCCGTCTCGCAGCATTATCCTATCTATAATAAATAGCGTGATACTTTTTGCCTCAGTCATTCCGCCGCCTCCTCCGCCTCCCCCTCGTTCTCGGTCTCATCCTCCGTCCACGTACCCCGCACCCACTCCGCTCCGAACTTCGCCCGCGTCACCTCCACCCATCGACCCCCTTCTCATCCCCATCCCCAGTCGACCGTGAACCCATGCCCCATCCCCGTCCCCATCCCTATACACCGGCACCCCCACCCCATCGACCTCCATCCCATCGACCCCCGCCCTCTCCCCCATCCCACCCGTCTCCCCATCCACCCCCACCCTCACCCCCCTCTCCTCAAACCCCCCCATCCCCCTCCCCTCCCCCTCCAGCTCTCCCCCACCACCCCACTCTTCCCCTCCCCACCCGCACCCCCACCCTCACCCATCCCCGCAAACCTCGCAATATGCGCCCCCAGCGCGCGTGCCGCCTCCATCACCCCGCCCCCGCCGGGGATCGGGCCGGCGCATGGGTCCGGCGCGAAGGCAATCGTGAGGGGGGCGTAGGTTGCGTACTCGGTGTCGGCTTCGGCTTCATTTGGGGAAGGAGGGGAGGGAGGGGGGGAGGATGTCGACGTCGACTCGGAGGAGGAGGAGGAGGACGCCGTCGCCGCCTTCCCCGCGTCCTCGACCCTAGCCCCAGCCTCAACCCCCCGACCGCGCCCCACGATCCGCGACCACCTACCCTTCAGCACGCGCTCCGTCGTCAGCGCGTGATCGAGGTGCGTGAATTCCACGCGCGCTGTCCCCGTTCCGTCCCTGTGTACACACACATCATCAGCACTTACACAAATCCAGCAAAAAAGCGGAGCCACTCACCCCTCAAACACCCACTCCACCCCCTCGAACCGGCGCCCAATATCGCGCCGCAGGATCTCCACCAGGCGCGGGGAGAGCCCAGAGAGGAGGAGACAGCGCGTGGCGCCTCGCGCGAGGGGCTCGGAGAGGTGCGCGGGGAGCGGGGCGCGGTAGCGCTCGGGCTTTAACTGCGCGGAGAGGCGCTGGAACGCAGACTTGGAGGTGGCGGGGTTGGGGAGCGCGGTGGTCGCGCTGGAGGGCGGGGTGGGCGGCGCGGCGTAGTCGTCGAAGTCTTCGAAATCCCAGTCGGTAGGAGGGACGGAACTGGCGAAATCGCCAACGACGGAAGAGGCGGAGGAGATGGAGACGGAGGGGGAGTGGTGGGGGAGGGTGATGCCGTGGTAGTGCGCGTAGCGGAAGAAGGCGGCGGCAGGCGGTGGGCTGTACAAAGTCGATGTGCTGCGGGTCGTTAGTGACGCTGAGAATTAGACGAGAGAGGCACGCGACGCACCGCCGTTCCGTGCTGAGGGACGTAGACGATCTTCTCGAGGGCGCCTCCGCGGATGTGGGCCGTGATGGCGGGGAGGGTGGTGCTGGGCGGGATGTCGCGGAGGTAGACTTGGCGATTGTGACTGTGGAGGGCGGCGGCGTGGATGGTGCCCGCGGTCCAGCAGCGGTCGTCCGCGAAGCCGACCTTGATGCCTTCTTCGCGCAGCGCCCTTACCGCCTGTGTGAATGTAATTAAATGTTTACAGACGCGTCGGAATGAAAAACGCGCACGTTAACAGCAGACACGACGTGCAAATAGTCGATAAAGGCAGCGCGGCGCTCTTCGTGTGCGAAGCGGACGCGGTCGAGATGGCCGAAGCGGGCGAGGCGCCGGCGCATCGTGAAGGTGGAGGTGCCCAGCTTGTGCATCTCGTGGACGTATATCGCGCGGGTGCCTGTGCGTTGCGGGGGGTGCGGGTCGGGGCGGCCCCAGGAGAACCTGAGCTTCTCGCCGCGGAGACGGACATCGGTGGTGGTGGCCTCCTGAAAGAAGGCGTCTGCGACGGCGGTGTCGAAGAAGGTGAGGGAGACGAGGCGCTGGGCGGGGAAGGGGTCGATGCCGAAGAGGGGCCCGAAGAGGACGAGGTTGAGGAGCTCCACCATCGGCACGGCGGGGGCCACATTGTGGACGCACACCGTGCTCGACCGGTTGCGATATCGCGGTAGAATGCCATGGGCCCAGTCCAGCGCAGAGTCGAGTTTGGCGTCTTGGTCAGACCGGGTAGACAGTGCTCGCACATGAGAGACGCGCCGAAGGGTCCATCGCGCCAGGCTGGTTTGAACCAGAAACATCAATCAACTTTGCAGCTGTCCTTCTACCATCAAGTCGAATCCTTTGCTCCAATTCTCGCAATGTATACATAGCACGACTCGCCGTTTTCTAAAAGTCCCTAATAACTAACCTCTGCGTTTTAAATTCCCCACAGCTGTTCCGATAACCTCTTTCACTTTCTCCAACTCCAATTCGAGTTCGCTTTTCATACTCTGCAATGAACGGCTTCAATCATTTCGTTTGTCTCAACCGCAAAGCAAGCTGTTCCTTCAAGTGCGCCACCATCGCATCTTCATCTGGGGCAATGTGGCTCTCGACAAGCGACTTGCCAGCTGTCGACGTCATATTCTGCCTCTCAGGTCGGGGAACTCCCTCGTAGGCCACCATTCTTCGCATATGGCCCATTCTCCAGACCTTCGAGTGTCAACCAACTTCCGGCAGAAAAGATAGGGAACTCACTCGCAGATGTTGCACCATGGCATCCAGCTCGGCCTCCACGTCCTTGTCATTTCTCGCCTTCACCACCGCCCGAATATTGTATCCACGCAATGCGTCCAACCAAATACGTTGCGGGCGAGGCAAGTGAAGGGTCTCAACTTCAGGTGTCGGGAACGGCCGGATGCCGAGGAATGCATCGACGGTGCGAACAACCAACGACTGTCCCCCGGAAACGCCGTCGATTCCGTCTAAAGCCCATCCGTGCGGCCCTTGAACGTAGGCCATCCAAAATTCCAGCGATATATTGGAATCGGTAAGGTTGTCGAAGAAGTACTTGAAAATGGCCTTGAGATGCGAGTTCGCAGATCTTAGCGCCTCCAGAGCTTTCATCGCGCTGCCGGCGTCAACGGCCTCTGCAGCAGCAACCATGAGGTGGTGCATTTGGGATAGCCTATGTGTCGGTTCATTCGTGAGCTTGCTGACGATGGAAACGACGGCTTCACCTTGTGCTCCATTTCTAGGAACAGCGTCGTGTTCCATCGCTCCGTCTCGCGGCGACATCCCGACCGTGAAACTGTATTCCAGTTCGTCGCGTTCATTGAGATCATAATAAATGTTGGAGGTCAAGTTCCCCCCAGGAGAAGTGACGCCGAATCGACGCTGCAGCACCGCCCATGGAGTTTCCAGACACTCTGGGAAAGCCACATTCGTCTCATGCTGCGCCTCCCTTACCACGGGTGAGACTCCCCATCTAGAAAAAGTGAAAACTCGAAAATACTTCCAGTATCATTCACGAATGTTGCTAACCGATAGGCGTGCATCAAATATGCTATGCATGCAAAGAAACCCATGCACGCAGAGGCGTCCATCTTGTCGTGCTCGCAATTCAATGTTTGGCGGACTGCTTCCAAGTTCACATTCTCCTGCAGACCTTCACGCAGCGAGTCGCGGAACTGGTTAATTCGTGCCCTGTTTTCTTCATCGTCCAGCGAGGCCTCGGAAACTGGAATGGATTTTGCGAAGGCAAAAAATACGTCGTGGTACGCTCTGATTCGAGACTTGCTGGCCAGCTGTCTCTAAATGTGGCTCTAGGAGGCGCAATTTTATCTTTTGAAGCCAAGTCAAGCCCTTTGCAGCTAGGTGCCGTTCAAGTTAAAAATCCCTCTTTGTTAAAAATATGAATGGCCGGTTATTATTGTATCGGCCGTTCGCTCGTTATCGACCCCACCACTCACAACACAACAATGGCGAGCGCACTCCACTCAACCATATACCTGTTGCGGTAGAGTTAGAGGACTAGAGTCAAATTTGAAGTTTGCGCGAATTTCCTGATAGGCGGAACTTGCTTGAACTAATGAACTTGAGGCGGGGTTCTACCTGGGATCAGCTAGGCGTGCGCCTGCGTGGGACTTGAAGGTCATTCAATTGTTGTAAGTTACTTAATGGAGTTAGAAAACAAGCCGTCCTTGCCGAGCAACCCAGATGCGGGTTGCGGCGGTTAGACCCAAATGCGGATGACTGATAATCGATAACCGGTAACCAGTAACCCCTTGCGCCTGATGGCCTTGATCTCATCCGGCGAGCTCATTTCTTTCAAAGAACGATGTGCGACGAGGCAACGAGAGAAAATTTGGCAGCAACTACGAATCTGGTCCCGGTTCACCTCGCTTTAGCTGGCTCCCCCACCCCTAGCCGAAATCATCTAAGCAGTCAGATAAGACCTTGCCACAAAAAGGGAGAAAAAAAAACCTCACAACAGCGGAAGCAGCTACTGAAAAAGCCCTGAATAAATACCAGAGGTGTGCGCGCTATATCAGACTGGGGTCGAAAACACAATCCACGGTTTTTACGCCTCTGCGTAAGGCTGTAGAAAAGACACAGCCAGACACAGCCACGACAACCACCCTTGGATCCTACCTTCATGTCCACGAAAACAGAAGTCCCCGTAAAGCAATCCCCGGATGCTCGTACCCACAGGGATCTGGCCGGTGGCGCACCTCTGCCTGACACCGACCATACGTCTGCAGATACACTCTTAAAGCAAGACCTAGCAGACAGGTTCAAAGCAAAAAAGGCATGTGTGCACGGCAGGGACTATTTTGAGAGCTCATCGCGTCGTTTACAGCCATCTCTTTGGCGCTGCCTTGCTTTATTCATCCTACTATTGGTACCGATCATACTTCTACTCCCAATGCTCCACGATGAAATCAGTAGCGTTTAGTTGATCGTATCCAGCAGCAACATGAAGCTAAGGCTAACTCTCTTGTTTCTTGGTGGCGGGCTTTCGATCGACGTCTTCCAGTTTTTTATAACAAAAGTGTACACCCTGAGGAATGGTGTTTACTTCGCGATCGTGAAATTCGACGGCCTCTGGTGGAAATGGGCAGCCTGTTACAAAGAAGTACGGGCAAGTTCGATGAGGAGAAGGTCCTGGCGAAGACGGGTCAAGAAATCGAACGGTACGTGATGGATTATTTTCTATGGGATCTTGCTCATGACGTGGGTTATGGAAGGATCCTCGAACAACTCGAAAAGCAGCGGGCCGAGCTGATGAACTGGAAGGCACGTCGATGGGAAAAGCTAAGGAAGCTGCACTGGGGGCCTTGTGCCGTCGTCATGTATTACAATCAGTACAAGACCCTGGAGAGTTCTATCGAAGTGCGTATTCAAGCTCGTTTGGAGACCATACTGACGAACGCTGTGGTGCAGAAATTCGAGATGGACGCTGTGCTGCAGAACTTTATGATGGACGCTGAGCGTAGCGCTTATAAGTGTGGCGCGCAACTTCCCACCAATGACCCCATGCCAGTTTGAGCTTGATAATTGTCACGTCTAACGAAGAACAATCGGAAAGCACGGCTGAGGAGGACAACAGTGTCGATGGGAGGTGGTGTGCTGTAGATGGGTTTGTGCGAAGACTTGGACAAGTTTCTTGGGTTCAGTGTACCGAATAGTTGGAGGGCAGGAGATAGCTAATATGTGAGCATGTATGTACTGAAAATGGATGTTGTTCATCGTTACTGCGACGCAATTTTACGCGCGCCAGAGCGCCGCGACTGGGGCTGCTTTCAGTTGAACGACGAGCCCCAAATGCGGACGACTGACAACCCCTTATGGCCTTGACCTCTTCCGTGCCCCTCGGCGCCCCGGCCACTTCTGAGCTCAGTAGCGCTCCTCCATGCCGGACCACGCAGAACCCCCGTTCGCCGCCGCCCTCGCCGCCATCCGCGACCTGCTCCCAGAGAGCCTCCAACAGCCCCGCGTAGGCATCGTCTGTGGCTCGGGCCTCGGCGGCATCGTTGCCTGCATTCGCGGCGTCGTCCTCGTCCCGTACGACAAGATCCCTGGTTTTGCTGAGAGCACGGGTGAGTAGTAGCGCGTCGCGGTATGTGTAAATGAAATCATTCCCCGCAGTCCCGGGCCACAAGAGCGCGCTCGCGTTTGGGCTCATGGGCCTCGGCGAGGGCGTGCCGGTCGTCGCCATGCTCGGTCGGGTGCGTTTCGATCCATAACCTAGATTTTCTAAAAATTCAACTGGCCGCCGCGCAGTTCCACCCGTACGAGGGGCACGACATGCGCACTGTCGTGTACCCCATCCGGGTCATGGCCAGGCTCGGTATCACCGATGTTATCAGTGTGTCTCTTTTTCTGCGCAAACGACACTATTCATTGACCCTGCGCCCAGTCACCAACGCCGCGGGCGGGCTCAACCCGAAGCTATCCGTGGGCACCAGTGCGTCCGCGTCCCCCCGCAATGCGCCTCCCCCGCGGCTCAATCTCAACCCCCTCTTCGCCCCCTAGTCGTCGTCATCCACGACCACCTCGCGCTCCCCAACATGACAGGCCTCAACCCCCTCCTCGGCCCGCCCACCTCGTCCGCCTACGCGCGCTTCCTCCCCCTCTCCGACGCGTACTCCCCCTCCCTCCGCCGCCTCGCCTTCCTCGCCGCGCACCACCTCGCCTTCCCGCCGGCCGCGCTCGCGGAGGGCACGTACGCGTGGGTGAGCGGCCCGACGTACGAGACGCCCGCGGAGGGGCGCTTCCTGCGCGCGGCGGGCGCGGACGTCGTGGGAATGAGCACCGTGCCCGAGGTCCTTGCCGCGCGCGAGGAGGCGCTCAACGTCATGGCGCTCAGCCTCGTCACCAACGCTGTGGTTATTCCCGAGGGGTATCGTAGTATCCGGGAGGAGGTTGAAGCCGAGGTTCGATCCTCTCCTTTCATTCCGTCTCTTCGTCTTCGTTTCTTCTTCTGAGATCCGTACTGAATATATTATTTTTCACAGCTTGCGGGTAAACGCGTCGAGCTGCCCGTCGCGGACGTGGTGTCGCACGAAGAGGTGCTGGAGATGGGCAAGGCCAAGGGCGAGGTCATGATGCAGCTCGTAGAGTGGGTCGTCGGTTCCCTTCCGTTGAATATATGAACTCTCTTCGTCGACTCGAGGAGAGTCGAATGACTCGAATTCATCCAAAAAAGACAACAATATTGAGTACGCAAATGTAGATTAGATTAGATGGCTTAACTTACCGCGCTCCAAGGTTCCCCTATCAACTGAAACTGTTGACGCCGTGTTATTCGTGCACAATGGGCATCCACTATTACGATGAATGTCCCGAGACGGTGCAAACCCAAATGCTTCGGCTTGAACCTGCAGCTGCCTTGATCGCCGCAAACATCCCATGCCTTGTCTGGGCGGAAGATACCCTCTCCTTCATTCATTTTGTGCCAACATACCTCTTCGCACTGCAACTCCTCGTCCCTGACGACAAAGTCGAGAACGCCGCAGCCGTCATAACCTCGGGGATGCCCTACGAACGCACGGACAAACCCCATAATTCATGGCTAGAAAACCGACTCTTCGACCCCGAGCGCAACTCGGTCTTTCCCTCAGCCTCGCTGTATCTCAAGAGCACTATCCCGACCGATTTGCGCAACGAAGACACACCGGGGGATGTATACATCCACCCGCAGTCGTTTTGGAACATCGACGTCGCGGACCACAGCCGCTCCGTCACGCTCGCATCCACCCTCCCCCCCGCGTTCGCCGCGGTGCGCTTCCCCACGCGCCCCGCCTTCCTGGACTCGCTCTTCGATACCCAGATCGACCCCCCGCACGGGCGCCGTCTCCTTCGGTTATCGATGTTCCTCGGATCGTTCATCGGGTATTTCTTCACGTACACCTTGCGTGCGGACCCGCGGGTGCTGCCTGACGGCCAGCTGGAGCCCGAGCACGCGATGGTGTGCGCCTCGTTGCGCCCGGAGAATCAAAACTTGTTCAAGGAGTTTATGAGGGCCGGACAGCGGACAGAGTTTGACCCAGATGGGAACAAGCGACGGCTTGCCAGACGCGAATTCCTCAAGGCGCAGGGGTATTCATTTTTCTTGTTGATTGCTTGAGTGCTGGGAGGTACTAACCCTGCTTCATTAGTCGGCCCATAAACCGCCCATTGCCTTCTTATCCTGCGGGGTACAAGCCGCGTGAACGTCCTCCTATTGGGTTAGTTATAAATTTCGCGTCTAAAACTTCGTAAGTCTTTCAACATTTTTTTCAGACTATCTTTATTGGCGAGGATGGCCGAATTCTCCACGACCGCTTCTGTTCGACGGCTCACGACGCTGGCACGACAGATCATACACTAAACAGGTATGGGCGATTGTGATTCGTCGAGAATGCTTGTTATGGAGCTCAGTGAGAGTTATTGGACGCGTCCTGCGGCCCCTTGGCATTCGACTTTCTTTCTTTCGTTCTCGAAGAAATGCGTGCTGATGTTTTTTCCCTATGAAAATTGGGAGCTGCCGTTACGGCGGTGGGGAAACCTCGGTCATCGCTGGTATTCCGTTCAATATCCAGAGGGAATTTTCATAATTTTCCGTTATCGGCTCTCAAAACCAACTTGTTCCAAAATTTTTGTGCAACTTCAATGCCCCGCAGGAAAATAAGCTCCCCCTTCCTGCGAAACCCTTCCGAAAATCAGCTCTGGTTCGCTGTGCTCAAGCCGCTCGATCAGGCCAGAAGTTGTAACATTTTGTTATATGTATGTCACTTCCGATACAGTACTAGTAGATCTACTCCAGAAAAGTGGAGTTTTGGCTGTTGCTCGGTGGTACTGTGTACATGATTTCAGTCTCTTGCTGTTAGCTCAGGCGAGCTTGTGAGAGGCAAGCAAGATAAGATTAGATAAGTAGGACAAGTAGCATAGCCACTGATTGTTCTTCAAGTTTTTCCTTCACGTCTCCTATCCTATCCTCCAAAGCTTTTTTGCATGGGCCTTCACTACTACGACAAATGTCCCGAAACCGTGGAAACCCAAATACTCCGGCTTCGCCCTGCGGCTGCCTTGACCGCTGCAAATATCCCGTGCCTTGTCTGGGCGGAAGATGCCCTTTCCTTCATTCACTTTGTGCCAACATTACTCTTCGCATTACAGCTGCTCAGTCCCGGACGATAAAATCGAAGAAGCAGCTACCATTATAACTTCTGGGACACAGTATGAACGCGTTGATAGCCCTCCTAAAGAGTGGCTGGAATGCAGCATCTTCGATCCCGCCTGTGGGTCGTGCTTCCCCAGTTCACTGTACCTCAAGAGCACTGTTCCAGCCGACTTGCGTAACTGGGATGAGCCTAAGGAGATATACCTCCACCCCCAGTCATTTTTCAATATCGACGTCTCCGACCACAGCCGCTCCGTTACGCTAGCATCCACCCTTCCCCCCACATTCGCCGCCCTTCGCTTCCCCACGCGCCCCGCCTTCTTCGACTCACTACTGGAAACGCGGACCGATCCACCCCATGGACGCCGCTCCTTCCACTTATCGACGACCCTTGCGTCGTATATCGCCTATTTATTCACGTATACGTTGCGTGCATACCCAAATGTGCTTCCTGATGGCCAGTTGGAGCCCGAGCACGCGCGTGTGTGTGCCTCGTTGCGCCCCGAAAATCGGCCCTTGTTCGAGGAGTTTATACGGCCTCGCACACAATGTGACCCGGGTGGCGACAGGCAACGCCTTGCCAGGCGAGAACTCCTCAAGGCGCAGGGGTATTTTTCTCTTGATTGAATGAGCGCTGGAAATTACTGAATCTACCCCGTTAGCAGACCAATAAACCGACCATTACCTTCTTACCCCGTCGGGTATAAGCTGCGTCAGGGTGCTTTTCATATAACAGGGTTGATGATTGTGTATACAAAATTTACAATGCTTATGACAGTCTCCAGACGTCCCTTGTCGGCGGGGTTGTCCGAATTCTCTACGACCGCATCTGTTCGACGACTCGCAACCCTAGCACGCCGAATCATACGCTGACGCCGAGTGATATTTATGGTTTTGAATGCAAACTCTACTTGTCCACGAGCAATAGAATAGCGGCAATGTACCCCTGCACTCATGGTTCCAAAATGATTTGTCGGGAATGACTGGTATCACCATTGGCGTCAAATCCACCATTTGTTATGGAGCTCAGTGGTCAGCGAATGCGTCCGGCCGCTGCTTGTTCAAGTAAGATTTTCTTCTTTCTCAAAGAAGTATGTACTGATTTTTTTATCCGACAGTCGGCGAGGAAGACGTCGAGCTGCCCGTTGCGGTGACGAACCTCATAGAGTGGGTCGTTGGTTTACTCTGTTTAATATTTAGACGGGGATTTTCATTATCGACTCTTCAACAACCGAGACACGCGTTACATATATATATGCGAGATGGAGACATTCTTGGAAGGAGAGGATAAAAATCAAGCCTTCTCAGGAATTCGACACAAGCGTCGCTCCTCACGATACTAGGCAAACGGCCATTTGCTCCGCGGCCTTGTGCACGGGCGTCTCGAGCTCGAGATAGCTGCAATGTTTAAGGCTTCGTCCAGCGCCGGATCGAGCCGTTGAGGTTTTTGTGCGGGTACATTGACAAATAATATGGAATTGTGCTGATGAAATGGATTTGAGTGTCCTTTTTGCCAATGGAGGGACCGTTTTCGTGGCGAGGCTGAGTTCTAGCGGTTTCCTCTTCCGAATGTACGAACCGGCATTCGGAAGAGGAAAACCTCCCAGCCGCTTCGTCCGATGGCTTCTAGGAAGGTGTCGTCGGCGAGGCTCAGCAGAGCGTACATAGGGTTGTTATATCTTGAACCTGTTCTTGACTGGGGCTTACTAGGCTTAAAGCACACTTTTCGGGACTGAGCACTCATAACTGCGCTCATCGATTGCTCCGACACTTTGTGTCTCTTGCCCGCCCACTCCGACCGTCTGCTAGAAACCGAGATCCAGTCTGTAGCAGTCCAGGCGTTTCCGTTTCGGGACTTACGAGCCGGGTGGGAAACAAGGATTTAGGCATCGTATTCATTTCCACCCTGAGCCAAGCATCAACGAGAACCAACATGCCAGGGAGGATAGAGCTTGCGGACGTCTTCAACTAGAGCCACAAGTGTGCAGTGTAGTGACGAGAGACCCGTATTCCGGAAGAGGGAGGTTGTTTGGTACTACTAACCATTTCGGTCTCTTGCAACCACCACAATGGGCCTTCACTATTACGATGAATGTCCCGACACGGTGGAAACCCAAGTGCTTCGGCTTGAACCTGCAGCTGCCTTGACCGCCGCAAACATCCCCTGCCTTGTCTGGGCGGAAGATGCCCTCTGCTTCGTCCATTTTGTACCAACATTCCTCTTCGCACTGCAACTCATCGTCCCGGACTATAAAGTAGAAGAAGCATCAACCACTATAACTTCTGTGCTGCCCTATGAACGCATGGATAAACCCTCCAAGCGATGGCTGGAAAACCGACTCTTCGATCCCGATCGCAGGTCGGTCTTTCCCCCCACTTCTCTGTACCTTAAGAGCACTATTCCGACCGATTTACGCCACGAAGACGAACCTGGGGAGGTATATATCCACGCCCAGTCGTTTTTCAACATCGACGTCTCCGACCACAGCCGCTCCGTCACACTTGAATCCACCCTCCTCCCCGCATTCGCCTCTGTACGCTTCCCCACACGCCCCGCCTTTCTGGATTCACTCTTCGAAACCCAGATCGATCCACCGCACGGACACCGTCTCCTTCGACTATCGACAGTCCTTGGAACATACATTGGGTATCTGTTCATCTATACTCTGCGTACACACCCACGTGTGCTTCCTGACGGTCAGTTGGAGCCCGAGCACGCGAGTGTATGTGCCTCGTTGCGCCCCGAAAATCGACCCTTGTTCGAGGAGTTTATACGGCGGACACAGCCTGACCCGGGTGGCGATAGGCAACGGCTTGCCAGACGCGAATTCCTCAAGGCGCAGGGGTATTCTTCTCGTTGAATGAATGAGCGCTGGGAAATATTGATTTTAGCTCCATTAGCAGACCCATAAACCGCCCATTGCCTCATCCCATCGGGTGTAAGCCGCGTCAAGATGTTCATCGTATCGCAGGGTTGGTGATCTCATAACGAAAAACTACAATACATTTTGACATTTTCAGGACGTCCTATATCGGCGGGGTTGTCTATTGCTCCATCCGAGTTCTCCACGACCGCATCCTTACGACGATTCACAACCCTGGCACGACGGATGATGACATTGATACTAACAGGTACGGGCGAGTTAACACGGTCTTGAATCCAGTCGCGTTTTGGACTGAAGAGATAAAACTCACCCCAACGGACGGCCGCTTGTCCTCTAAGTTCAATCACCTCGGCACACCATCCACTCCTCATCGCTATAATCTGTGACCAACACACCCATCGTTATCTAACAAATCTTTACCATACCTCTGCACGAAAGTTTTTTCGCGCTCCCAACGTTTCGGCGATGTGGAATCCGAAGTACTCTTGTTGGTATTTTGATATGCAACGTTACTGCCACCAATATATGTAGGATTTGCTGGATCTGTACCAAGAACCAAGGTAAACGGAGTATGTGAAGCTTTGAAGCTACATGGCGTCCGCCTGAAGGTAACAATGCCGTCGATGCGGCATTCGGGTAAACCAGGTCATCGCGCACTTATACTCCACGACAGAATAAATACACTGTCCCCTCCGAGGCGAAGCATTAGAATGTATTTCGTGATTATTTAACCTGATTTCCTTTCCGCCTCGAGTCTGCGAGCAAAATACGAAGAAGTCTACACGTGTGCCTATTATCCTGCAACTGGCGGGGAAACACGTCGAGCTGCACGTTGCACGGGAAAAATCATCAGCACATCAACAGCGTGGCCTTTGAGCCGCGTTCAAACACAGGGTATCCGACCGTAATCTACGCCGATTTCAACACGCTCTCAATCTCCCACAAGCGCAACGCAGTATCCCTGATGCACTCGTCCGCGCTAATAAATGGCCGCCCGAGCAGCGCCTCCGCGGCACTCGAGTCGGACGAATAGTGCTCGTACACCGGGTCTGCCTCTTCCCCGCCACCATTCTTAATCCGCGTAAGCCGCGCGCGGTCGGCTTCTCCGGCGAAGGCCGCGCGGAGTGCCGCGACATGCTCGTGATTGAAGCGGTGGAACGTGATAGCCAGCAGGCGGCGGTCCGTGGACGCGTTTCCGTTTGCACTGCTCGCGGTCTCAACGGCGCGCACAGTGCAGGGCCGCGACGTCGCGGTTGTCCGTGCCCGACAGAATTCCAGAGCGGGGAATCGGGTCCGAGGAGCTCCCGTTGATGAGCCCCCAGATGGCAGCGCTGGAGGTGTTCAGGTCGTCCATAGTCTTTATCGCCTGGCGCGGGGGGCCGTAGATGACGGCTGGAGTACGTCCGGAGATTGGATCAGTCGATGGCCGTTGAATGCACGGGGCGCAACGTACGAGGGCAGATGGACGTGACGCTGAACTTGCGCGCCTTGTTTCCCAGATGACGCGCTCGCCGAGCACCTTGGCGGCACAGTACACGAAGACGGGGTTTTTCGAGGCCACCGCCTCGTCGAACGCTACGCATAGTACAGAACATATATAATCAGCCTGGATCAAGTGCGCGAAGTGTCCACGAACTAGCCGTGTTCCACTCGTCAGCGGTGTAAGTGTGCCCGACATTAGGAAGGTCGTCCCAGTTGAGCACCGCCGCGAACGAAGATGTGATCACCATGTGCTCGACGGAAGGGCTCGGCCACGGCTGCCTCGAGGATCGCCTTGGCCATGTTGATTACGGGGAGGAGCATCGCTGTCGCGTTTTCCTCTGGCTGAAAGTTGTCTAGGCGCAAGAATCGAGTCGGAAATCTGAAGGGTTCTAAACGTGGAGAATTAAATTGCACTGACAGTGGAACGGCCCGCCAGAATGTACGACGTATCGCACGCCCTTGACGGCGTCGGTGAACGAGCCGGGCAGCGTACCGTCCTCGACGACGACCCCTGCGGACCGGATTCGTGAGTAACATGGTTGGTTCAAAAAGTGCGCACAGACATTCGATCTTTTCAGCGTATTCCGGATTCGCTTGCTTCCAGTCCATGATTTTTGTAAATGAACGGGCGGTCGCGCGGACGGAGTAGCCCGCATCGACGAACTGGCGTGCAACCTCAGTGCCCACGAAACCTGTCGCGCCACTACACATTATGGACGTCAAAAGGAGGGAGGGGGGAAATGGAGAGAGATATATACCTAACGAGTACGAGTCCTTTCGAGGTCATGTTGCGTCAGGTTCAAGTAGTGAGCCAGAGAGAGTTGAGGTAAGGAGCAGACGTGGGTCCTTATGCTTTATTATTATATACCGTACCAAAACGCCGATCAGTCGAGGTCTTCGTTTTAGTGATCCTATGGGGCGGCGTTCTCTGGTTTTAAACAGGTCTCGAGGTCGATATACCAATACGCCGAAAGGAAGGCTGAATGAGGAACGTACGGTCCCGCCAATTTATCACGATGGTCCTTCGGAGTCGGGTCTGGCTGCTTGGGGTAGACCAAGGTGCACTGACGCCGGGACCTTGTAGCATTAGTGTGCCTACATGAGTCATTGGTCTGCCACAGTGGCCCAAGCCCGATCGAACCATGAGGTTTCGAGAATTTTACGAGGATTTGATGAAAGACTGATAGAAGACTCAACCGATGCGCGGTAGACAGACGTACGGACTTCTGATCAAGTACGTGGGCGAGCCAAGAACGAGTATATCTTGATTATGACGGCGAGGATAACTTCAGCAAGAAACAACGCGAATTGCACGCCTAGCATTGTGTGGTTTTCGACAACCGGATACGTTCGGTGGATCTCGAAAACAGGCGAATTTGTGAGCACGGAATAATGGAAGAAAGCTGGAAGTGGACACTGTGCCACGGAGTGATCAATTGACGTCCGCAAAGCGACAGGTTTGTGTAACGATTGTCTAGAGATTGTACGAGAGAGGAAACTGTAGGCATTGGTGTAGACAGGTGGAATCCCTTCTCGGCCCTGTCTCGAAGCCGTTCCAAAAGTTTTTCGAGACTCAAGAGTGGTTTGGGGTTGACGGAGGCTTTTTATGTTGAATTGATGCAGTGATCCTGTTATGTAATAAGGTAAACTCTCAACCTCAACCTCCGCGACTCGGATTGCGGCCATCCAACCTCGAAGTCCACGGATGACTGAGTTCTGTTGTAAGTTGTTGGTAATCTCAGGGCCAAAGATCACCCTTTGCTGGTGCTTTGTCAGTCTTCCCTCAAGCTGAGCAATCTTGGAGCAACCGCATCGTATAAATGCCACCTCCTTCCTCCTCTACACACTTATCTTCTCCCAACTGTAAAATGTCTACCACAGCCTCCTGTTTCTGTGGTGCCGTCAAAGTCGGCTTCGTAAGTTCACAAGTCACCCATGTAACTTGTCGCTGACATTCCTTCAGTCTATCGAGGGCGACGATCTTGTCAACACATCTTCTCTGCAATTGCCTCGACTGCCATAAAATTACCGCCTCTGCCTTCTCCTCCATCTTCATCATCAAAAAATCCAGCTTACACTTTGTCACCTGGCTCTGAGGACAACTTCACGAAGTACGTTCGCGAATCATGGAATCCTCTTGGGAAATACCATGACATCATCATTTTGCAAAACTTGTGGGACTCTAATGTGGCGCGAGAGCACAGGACAGCCCGATAATCTACTCATGAGGATTGGGACGGTCGATGATAAACAGGTTGCAAATGAGAAGTTGAAACCAAGGGTTGAGCATTTTGTCAAGGACAAGTTCGAGTGGTTAGGCGGCGAGGTGCCAAAGTGGAGGACTGGTCAGCCTTAAGGTCATGTACCAACAATGTGTAAATTGATATAACATCCAACTGCCTTTTATGCGTCCCTAGTCTATAGCAATCTGAGGTGATCTTTTTGAAGACGCATGGTATAGACGCGCAGAGTTTCTTGCTCGATACAGACGGTCTGCTAAAAATTGCTTTCGAGATTGGGGAATGTTAGCAAGATGCATGGATCAGACACTTCCTCTCAAGACGGCGTCTAACACCTCGGGCCCGGGGAGGACAGGCCGCGAGAGTCGGACCGGCACCCGGTTACGTAAGGAACGCGGGTTGCGACAGAGTCAACACTTCCCAACCACCGTCGCGTGTAGCATGTCGTCTCCGGTGCTTCGCGTGTTTTCTTAAAAAATCGTTCGCCGTTATGCTCGCAAAATATTCTACATCACTTGCCAAACAGTCTCTTGATGCACGTTGGGCTCGTGCGACACCACCTTTGACCTCAATTCACCGAGTCTGGCGAAGGTCAACAGGGAGTATTACTGCCCCTCCGCAGGACAAAGAAAAAAGGTCCCGAGTGCCGTGGGGTGAACGTAAATATACCCCGGTGACCTGGGAACAAACACCATTTGAAGGACGTTGGGACACCGTCTGTATACACAACGCGCCGCCTGAGGCCTCCATCAGCGACGTGCTCGACGTCGTCCTGTTCGGCCCAATATTCCACGCTGAAGACTATACTCAAGATGGCTCCAGAGTGGTCGCTCTGACTTTCTTCGACCCTGCTGTTGCCCTCGCATTTTACCAGGATGCCACGAGTAACAAGTTCATCTTCTACGGAAATCGCCTCGAGTTCTCGTGGGGTAAGGGCCCATCACCGCCTCAGAACCCTTGGACCGCAAGCCGTGCTATGATGTTCGTTGGCGTGGACCGGCTGGGGACGGAAGAAACACTCCCGTCGATATTGAATCGTATCGGGCCATTCGATCGATTCCAAATTGTAAGGCAAGCAGAACGCATGGATCGGGGTTATATCAACTGGCTGAGCGTTAGTACATGTCAGCGGGTACGAATTTGCCATGTTACCACACTTTTTTTTCTCACTCAGTCTCTGTAGGCAGTGCAATATCTTCGGAAGGAGGGTTTTACAGTCAGCTTGATAACCGATCGCTGTAAGGTCGCCGGGAGCGCCAGGAACGCGGGAATGCGCAATCGTTCCAGGACGGTTCTCCTGCTCAATATACCCCCTATGACATCTGTCGCCGACTTGGGTGACCAGATCAGAGGCGGCGCACTGGAACGAATCATCTTCATACCAAAAAGCGGTGTTGCTGTACGTCTTCATAGTTTTCATCCAGGCTTAACTGACTCTACATTGTCCAGTATGTTCATTTTTTGAGCCACACGTCCGCAGCGGCTTTTCTTCGTTACGCCATGTACCAGGGCATCGTCGTCAACAACCAGCGTCTTAGGGCTGAATTTAAAACGGAGTCCCAGCCGCTGCCCCCACATGTGCTTCACAGTGTCGCGATGGGCGCTTCGCGGTGCTTGCGCTTGCAAGGTGCCGCCGTAGATCAGGATACGCTTTGGAAGGGTTGCAGGCAGTATGGAACAATCGAGAATGTGTCTACCTCTGGATCAACGCACGTCTTTACCTTACCGCTTCTCACCCTGAACCGACCCTCTTACCACAAATCTATCACAGCTCAACGGTGACGTTCACACATCTCGCCGAGGCAATCAAAGCGTCAAGATTGCTGACCTCGAAGGAACCCTTCCAAGGTCTTCAAGTGGATTTTATCGAGGATCCCTGCGCAAAACCGTTCCCTCGGGAGATCGAGGATGCAGAGGCCCTGCAGGCTGAAATAGCCTCCCTTCTCCTTCCACCAGAAGTCACGGAGTCGGTAGCGCAGCCCCCAGATACGCCCCGATCGTCGGAGTATCGCGAAACATAATGTAGAAGATGCCTGGGTCGCAATCCCACTTAGTCGAGTTGTGCCTAGGGCTTGCAAACGGCCAGCCCGCGGAGTGGTAATATGCTATCCATTATAATTCGATTATGTGCGTATGATACAGTGCAGATACACAGTGGGGAATGCCACGTCCGTAATGAGGCGAAAAAGACACCAGCAGCTAGTGAGAGGTTATGCAGGAGAAAAATGTGGGTGCGATACGATACATGAGTGATCTACCAGCATGGCGATCAGTAACAATAGCCTAAAACCCGTACATATTGAGGGCGAAATATGCGAATAATGTAAGGCGTATTTTGAGGACCTGTGGGCGGCGGGGTAAAACGAATGTGGTTGATTAAAGGTCGGTGTGCCCTGGATGAATAGTACGGGGAATGGGCAATGTAGAGGGAGAAGGAATCTAAACATAAAGGATCAGCGCCGTCCGCCTAGATATCTCGATGGTGACGAACCTCAACTAGAGGCCGAACCGCTGGTCCCGTAGGACCGTAGCTTGTCCCGCCCATGTTCCATTTTTGGGGACTGCGCGAGCACCTGGGCAATGGATGGAGGTCGCGCGCGTTTCAAGTTGGCCGAATACGACGCAGACGCCGAGGAAGTAGTCACCGAAGACGCCGATAACCGATTGGAGGCACGGCTGGCGCGTCGCTCTTCCTTCTCCCGCTGATTTTCAGTTGCGAGAATAGCGGCAGCGACGACCGGATCCTTTGACCTGGCTGCCGGTGCTGCCGCCTCGGGAATAGAGCTGAGAGAAATGACAGTTGTAGCCGGTGTGAGCGTGGAAAGAGAAAGCGACGACGTCGAAGATGATGAAGAGGTGCCAAAAGATGACAACGAGGATCGTTTAGTGCTGGGACTCGACATGTACTGCGGAGTTGTTGGGGGAGCGGCCTCCGGTCGCGAGCCTCTGGCTGACGAGCGATAAAAGCTGGTCATCAGAGTATGGTTTCGTTTCACCTTTCTCATCCCACTGGAGGAGGAGGACTCGCCCCCAGAAGTACCCGAACCCCGCATTGACTCCGGGCCGGACTCTCTGTACGAGTCCTCTGCACCTGATGCAGTCTGATGCGACTCGGTGCCCGAGTCCTCGGAAGGATTAGAATGGTTGAACGACGGCGTGGGTTTCACTCCCGATGACCGTTTATCTGCAGTATTTTCCAGTTCTAAAGCGCTGGTCGATTTGGACGCAGTATTCGAAAGCAACCCAATGGACCCTGAGCTACCTGGCCGGGTGTTATTAGTGACTAGCCAGGTGAGGCCTTTGATCTCGTTCTCCCTACGCGTCGCCTCCTGCTCAAGCATAGCAACCTTTTTCAGCAGTTCATGTTTTTCCGCGACGTGAGCTTCGGTGATTTTAAGGAGATAGCTGGCAAGCTCATCGAACTGCTGGTTGCGCAGGGCGAGTGCCTGGCGCAACTGTTCGATTGACGCCTTCTCCATGTCAAAGTTTTCCTTGCCAGATGTCTCCTCCGAAACCCTTTTGGCTAAGAGGGCGGCAGGGGAGCTCCCTTCCCCGGTGGACTTGGTCATCCGCCTCGACTGAACAGCGGATAGTGATGCTGGCGGAGGGGAAAGGGTGATGGGAGAGCTGGGAACGGCTGACAAAGTTTGTGCCCTTTGGCGGCGAGGTGAAGATCCCATGGGAAGAAGGCTACCATTCGTATTTCGGGATGTTGTGGTCTGGGAAGAAGGTATGACCGGGAGGGCTGACGATGGAGGATTTGTCGGCGGAGGGGGAGGCGGGAACGCTGGGGGCCTGACAGGCCGGTCTGAAGGGTGTTTCATGATGGACCTTGGTTGTGACGCCTTCTCCGAAAAAGTGTACGGCATCGTAGCCAGCGTTCGACGTTTCTCCGCGGTGGGAGTGGGCCCAACGTTCATGGGCGCTGATGGCTTGGGAGAGTCCGACATGACTGCCTCGGAATCTTCTGCATCCGTAGAATCGACCTCCAGGTGCTTAAATGCGCTTCCGACATGTTTCCGAGAGATGCGGGAACTTCGGCTGGATGATCTTTCCTCTGTTGTAGATCGTGAACTGCGGCGTTTTACCGTGGTATCCGTGTCGTGGGGTCGGACCGGTGATTCAGAGGGCTGCGGAGTAGGGAAACGTAGCGGGGTGTTCAAGGTAGGCGTTAGTTGCGGGTCCTCGGCATCAGGGGTGGATGTCGGTAAGGTGAACATGTTCTCATAACCCTCAAGGTTATCCGGTGGAAGAGACACCGTTATGGTGGGGTGGGTGGGCCGAGGCGTGGCGGACCGGTTTTCGGAAGAGTCGGATTCCATGGAGGTTGCACGAGAAGAGGGGATTGCTGGGGAGGATAATGTATCGGAGGTGTGTTCATTAGATGAAGACCGGGCTGGTTTTCGAGGTGAGAGATTAAGTAACTTTGTTCGTGAAGGAGCGAAATGGGCGGCAAGTTTGGAGCCCAGAGACGGGGAAGGGGAGTTTTTAGGAGGCAAGGGCGGCAGTGCGCGCTCTGAGACGTCATCGGGCAATGGAATGGTGGGGACGACTGGCCTAAATTGTCCGTGAGACGGGGTTTTGTTCGCCAAAAAATCCAGAACTGACCTGGGTTCTGCATTCCTGGACCGAGGGGGGGCGTCAGAGTCAGATTGGCGGATGGAAGGCCCCGCCGAGGATGCAGAAGTAGACGCGTCTGAATGCGTCGACTTTTTGCGCTGTCGACCCAGAAATGGGATCTTACTGCTACGTTTTTTGACAGGCGACTCCGGCTCAGAAAGGAAGGTAGGCGAGGATGGTTCATCAGCATCGGCAGCGTGTGGTCGGGAACTGTTGCCAGTTCTGAAGAAATCGGTGATGTCTGAAGTCTTGGTGCGGAGACGGAGGGGAGAGGCCATGGTGGGTAAGAGGTAATGGGGGAAGCGGCGTTCGTCAACGAAGGCGACGCGCTGAGCCGGGGAATAATCGCAGGCGCCTGGTGGCGGTCAGATAGGCCTTAAGTGCCGTAAAGGCTGTCCTTGCCGTTCAACGCCAGGTTGACCAGGATATACTGGGGAGCAAGGGAAAAATTATGAACAGGTTGGATACAGACCCCGAAGACAGTCCATTTTCGGTTACTCACGTCCCTGGTTGACATGTGCAGCTTAACCCTGTATCCCCATCTTGTCTACGGCGATCTCGCCGTCAACTACTAGCCTACTACTTGCACTATAGATCTCCACCAGTTGCAATATCTCTCGGTCCTCCTCCTCCACTTTGCACGGCCATGGTTACCAAAAACTCAGAGAACCTCAAGCCGGTCAATCGAGATCTCAGAGAACACCTGTCCATCGGACAATGTGGGCCATACAGACACACGACCAGACTTGTAGAAGTTCTTGTTGTTCTCAGACGCCTTGTCAGACGTTTTCTTTTTCCATTTTCTACAATGAAATGCCTCCGGCCTCACTGGCATACAACGTTCTCTCAGTTTCTTTGAGCCTTCCTGAAGGGTTCCGTGGATTTCCCGTGGCCATCTCAACTTCCCGCGACCCAACTTTACTTCTGGGCGGTTCCGATGGTTCTTTCAAATTACGGCCCGGTTGCTCCAATGAATGCACTTCTCGGCCACCATCTTTCTTGCCAGCCAAGCTGGGATTGAAGTGTCCGTCTTCCTCAGGCTGGTTCTAGGCCTCATCTGCCCGCCGAGCCCCGCCCTCATTCACATCCTGCCACTTGCTGGCATGAGAGCCTGTTAATAAAAGGACACAGTGGGACAGACGACCTTGCATCTGGAAGAAACGAGATTACACAGGCATCTATTAGGTGTGTAATCTCTTCCAATCAGCATTTCTACGAATGTGTTGTGTTCCATATATGTATATTACCTGCAGCGTGTTATACGCATGTCGACGAATCGGGGCTCAGGCGCATTCTCAGGTTATTAGGCCCTTTCCAAGGCTACTACATTCCAAAAAAAAAAATCGAGGTGGCCCGGCGTTTTCCTGGCAGTTCGTGTCAAATTGAAGGTCCGCTTGCAAGCTCTTTCTTGTCTGGGGTAAGTTGGGGCCCGGGGTACGTATGTCAAAGGTTGAAACTTCATTTTCTTTTGCAATTTTTCGCTTATTTACTGATCTCGAAGAATTTTCGCTTGCTCGTTACGCGACGGGCAAGCGCCCCGATTCCGACGCAAGATGTGGCAATATTTGATCGCCGCAAGTGATTTGAGCTGATCCTGGATAGAACGACAATTGAAGCTTCATTGAACCGGTTCCCTTGTTTCCTTTTTCCCGAGTGTCTGGTTGACACTGGAGCGGCCGTACGGACGTACAGCGGGGACTTGCGCCGAAAGCAATACCAATGGGGAAAGCAGAAAGGACTTGCGTGATAGCCTTTTCGTTTCATTATGCTAGGCGTCCGTGAGAAGTTCGGCTGCAGCACCTCCATGTGCGTCTTCGAAGTTACTACCAAGCCCCACACTGACATATAGCACGGTGATATTTTATCAACAGGTATAATGGAATGCCATTCGTACTTGACGCCCATAACGCTTATTATTGACCAGGTTCCACGGCAAGATCAAATGGTCTTGATTGCTCTTTAGCGATATGGGCGCAGGGACTTAATTTTACAGGCATATACTTCCCTATAGAAAAAAAATCCCTCGATCTTGCGGACCGCCTTCACACAGTGATCAACGCGCAGATAGCTAATATTACGCTTGGAAGTTGCGAGGTCCACATACTATTCGCTGCGTAGCAGAAACCGGGTGGCACCAGCATCCGGTATCTCCTTGGTGCGTCGACTTGAAGGCTTGGTACTAACCAACCTTTTTTTTCGCAGAAAAAATTGATTCCCGGCTGCATGATGATACTGACACGAACAGGCCAAGATGCAGCCATCTCCTGGCCGATGACATTTACAACAGTACCTCTGAACAGTCTGAACTTGGGTTTGTGATTACTTTCCTATTATTTTTATTTACAGGCTATCAATTTGGCACCGAAGAATGGAACTTAAGGTGATATCCAACAGCCCATGGTATCCGCCCCATGCAAGTAGCCAGGCTTCTTCCGGTGGGAGGTACGGTGGATGATGTCGATTCCGACTGCTGGTAATGCAGCTCTTCTTTGTCAGATCACTGACCCGACTCTTTTTTCCAACAGGACCACCAAATGCAGGCACAGACCGGTATTAACAGCTGTCGGGGGAAGGAGGGGGAGATTTAATACGACGGGAGATAACGTCAACACTCCTCACACCGTCTTTGAGAAAGCCGACAATCTCGAGTTGTAATACTGCGGCCCGCCGAGCAAGCTGTTCACGGAGGTCGCTGATGGTACGTATTAGAGCGGACTTGTGCAAGGTAACCAATGACGCATCAGCCATAGGGTCTGAGCAACGACTTAACACATGGGTTCCCAGGTGCCGTCATTCAATCGCTTACAAGTGTCCCGTCCTAAACACGCTCACAACGAGCAAAAGACAGTTCAGTCCGCAATCCAATCGGCGGTCTCGGACATGCATACGCAATATGCAAGGCAAGTGTCATGTCACCTACGACGGTGTACCCAAATACCGAAACGGCATCCCGATTCCGGAGCTGGCTTTCTATTAGTATCAGCGTCGGTCAGCATACATGACACGGTTATGAGCGATGCAGAAAGGAGGTATCGCGCGGCTCTACTGAGCCTTCAAGACTTTGAATTAGCGGTGTCTAGTATTTTTACTAGCGACGATGGCTTGATCGTTTACCTGGGGGTACTATGTGATGCGCAAAGCATATTTTATGGCTTACATCCTCTTCTCCTTTAGATTCTGCTGGGTTTGTTTCGACAAACCTTCGCCGTGTCGTCCAATTTAATTTGATTCGCACTGGGGCGCCTTGGTGCGTCGTCGTTGTGTCTTATCGGCAGTACGTGAACGCACCCCGTCCGACGTAAAATTGTCGTCGCTGATATCCTGGCATGAGGCTTCACACACGCAATTGATGATGTGAGATGCCAGTAAGTCGATCCCAGGAACATGTACTTATATAGACGACTAGTCATGCTCACTCAACTCCGAGTCCCCAAACCGACACATGCATGCCGCATTGCATCTTGTCATGCTCGCACTCGGTACATTTCCGACTCCGATCCCTTTTTATGTTGACTCAACGCGCTCTGATTCGGGCTCTCGGCCTGCTTCACAAGTCAAGCCTTTCTATAGACAAGCTTGCTTTCATATATAGGCTGGATTCGAGCCTACTAGCTTCCCTGTTCTATTCAAGTTCCGACTTCATTTCTGGCTCTATTCTCCTTTGAAAAGTACAGGCTATACATGATGCTTGTCTTACAACGCCCGCGATTCACGTCGTAAGTGTCACTTCAAGAATTTGCATCACGATCAGCTCCAAGTGCTTTCTGAGTTTTTGAACGAAGACGCGGCACCGCATTATGATTGTGTGTTCGTGCTTGCTTCCTCACATGACCATGAAACATGTCGAATACCGGGTCTTTCCGGGCGATCACGACCTGTCACTGATTATATATGTCCTCTCACAATCCTCTCATCTCGATGCAACCAACTCGACCTGCCCGAGGCAGTGCCTCGATAGCCCTACCTCATGCAAAATTCCTTGAACTGGGGGCCAGTGTTCAAAGCCGAAAGTCGCGGTACAGCTAGGTAATCGTCTTTTGGCAGTTTCCAGTCGAAGGTAATTTTCACAGGTGCAAGGAAAGGTGAGTTATACTTGCTGAAACTTGAAATTTTCGAGCCAGACAAGATACATGGTCGATAGGCGAGCTGACCCCTTGTTTCCCTGAATATTTCCATCTCCTAAGCTTGTAATAAGTACCACAGTTGATTCATGTACACCCATACCATTTTTTAGTCTTTGGTGCATCCTCGTTACTAAAATTAAGTACATGTTGAGTACACATACATGCGCTTTCCGCTTCGACGCTCGCTACTAATTGCTAGCTGGCGCAACGTGAGCTTGCGAACGGCTTGCTTAAGTGATAGATAAGGTAGATGAGATTGAGGGTATCTCCGAAGCACGTGTAGTGCGTTGCGCGTCGAATCAATTTCTTTTCTCTCGACGCGCTCATCCCGAAATCTCTTCCCTGAGCACCAGAGATTCCCAATCTTCGATTTTTTAAAGCTTAGACACTACAACAAATGGCTGCCAACTCTGTCGCAGGACTTCCCCTCCCTCTGACCCTTCAATTCGATTTCCTCGCATGGCGCACTGTTCCTGCCGACCTCGCCATCTCGGACGACTTTGACATCGCTGCTAGAAATGCATGGAACAGGAGCGCCGATGGCCACAATTCTGGGAGCATCGTCTCGACGAAGAATTACGAGGCGGCCCTCCAGCCTGGCGCGCCCGCTGACGCGACCAACGGCATCGACGTCGGCCGCCCCCTGCTACCCAGGTACCCCTACACAGCAGAGGAGAAGGAGCTGCTTGTTGAGTCCGAGTATTACTGCGAGAGCGTTGGCCCTCTCCCGATTGACCTGCTGAATTATGTCGTGACCACCCGTCTGGCCAAACAGAAGGCCGCGAAGGCTTTGAAAGAGAAGAAAGATAAGGAAACGGAGGAAAAAGAGAGAAATAAGGTCACTCCCCTGTTGGGCAGCGTTGTTACTAAAAACCCTCGCTTCCTTTCTGCGACGACGCGCGTCACCCCCACGACTCCGACTTGTTTCTTGATGTCGTTGAAGCAAAAGAAGAACCTCCCGTTGCATTGGTTCAACGATAGCAAGCTCAGACTCGCTATGGCGCAGCCGCACGACATCCCACTCGAAAAATTGACGCCCGAGACCCAGATCAACGCATCCACGAATCCGGAAAAGGTGCATGTTGTCTCGGTCGCCAAGCTAATAAAGAACTGGGGTGGAGACGAAGACACTACCTACCTCACTCCGCACAGTTTCGGCCAGAGCTCGAAGAACCTACTCATCGCGTGGGAGGCCCTCTGTGGCACGGGCGACAACCCCCCGACTATCGCGTCGAACTACAGGAAGCACGTTGAGTATGTCTTGGGCATGGAGGACTACGAGGAGGACTTCCAAATATGGTACCCCACCGAGCGAAGGCTGCGACACGAGATTTTCGATGACGCGCAGTTCGTGGAGGAGACGTGGACGTCGAGGTTTGGCATTGCGGTGAATACTCACAAAGCCGCGATGCAGATCCAAAATAACCTCGCTAAACGCCCCCACGACGGCGAGTCGCGCCCGGGACCCCACAAGCAACAGAAACAGACGGAGGAGTCCTTTCGGAAGCAGGCAGACGACTCCTTTCGGAATAAGCCAACGCCCACGGGACCGCGCAATCCAGGCATCACACCCGAACGCGAGGGCCCCGCATGCCTCATATGTGCTGGCGAACACCGATTCGGCGACCATCCAGACTCGGACACTAGGTTCCTCGACGGCAAACCCTACCACGCCGAGAAGAAGGGCCACACTTTGCATGCAAAGGGAGGCGTTCAAGGCGAGCTGTGCGTTATCTACAACCTCAACGGACGCACCAAATGCGACGGGCGCCACGGCGACGCACGCAGGCACGCCTGCTCTTTATGTGGCAGGAACCACCCTGCACTCAGTCGCAACCCGGACTGCGCCCGCGTTTCAGACAACAAGTATCGACCATGAGCAGACGTACGCGGCTCCCACAATACACAACCTATTGCTCGAAGTGTCACACTCTAAACTGATATACCCAGATCTTACCGCCAACGTCAAACCTCGTACTGCGTCCGACACGGCGGATCCTACCCACATTGAACTATACGAACGCGTAATACACCCGTACGACGTGGCCGCCCTCACTACACTACTATATAAGAACGACCTTGCCACGGACTACCCCCAACTTGCACAGAATCTCACGCGCGGTTTCCCGCTCGGGCGGATACCACACCTGACAGATACTATTATCATACCTAATCACCCTTCTGTCAAGCAACACCCGGCAGCGGTCAGGGAGTACCTTGACACGGAGCTCGCGGCAGGTCGAATGTCGGGACCGTTTGGGTACGACAAGATGGAGGAGATCTGCAGGGGGGCGTTCTATTGCTCTCCTCTCATCGTCTCCGTCCAAGAGCAGGGACCGGGCATCGAGCCGAAGAAGCGCGTCTGCCGACACCTCTCAAAACGGGACAAGCGGACGGGAACGCCGGCGGTGAATGAGTGGGTCAATAAAGAGGAGTTCCCCACGCGCTTCGATCTCGCCTTCGCGGTCGCAGAGACGGTGCGTGTTCAATTTCTCGTGCCTTTCCCACCCTTCCCTCCCTCCTCCCCACCTCTCCCCACCTCCGTCTTCTCCCCATCTGTGGTAACTCGGGCGCCTGCGGCCATCCCATTTCCATATCACACAAGTACACGGAGCGACGCCTTCGGTCCTCACGTTCAGACAATACCAATACCAATACCCATACCAATACACAATACACAATACCCAATACCCATGCAATGTTGGACGCTCAGGCGTACAACTTGTCAATACATAATACCACATCTATACTGGCTGCGGCCGCAATACCACAATACTTACATGATACCGCGCAGGTCGCCAATGCCCCGGAAGGGACGCAGGCGTGCGCGTTCGATATCAAGGCGTTCCATCGCACCTGCCCCGTCTTACCTGATCATAAACCTTTCCTGGTGGCAGAGTTCGAAGGAGGATTCTACCTGGATCACTGTCACCCATTCGGCGCTGCATCGGCAAGCAGCAACGCCGGTCAGATATGCAATGCGATTGTTGACATCTGGAAGGCCGAGACAGGCGACAAAGTAGACACCGCGACGTTGAAGTACGAAGACGACATGGCCAAACTGCGCTACCCTAATACAGCAGGGCCCTACACCTCGGGAAAGCACAAGTACCGTTTCGACCGTCTCTCCTGCGTCGCGCCCATCGACCCGATAAACACGCAGTGGCACCCGGTCAAGACGGGCAATGAATTCCGAGATTTCATGACGTTCTTGGGGCTATACTGGGATCTCGCGCGACGGAGAGTCTCGCTGCCGCCAGAGAAACGTTTGAAGTACCTCGCGCGCGTGCAGGACATGATAGACGGTGCGGCGGCACGCGCGGGTTTCTCGTTGAAGGACATACAAGAAGTCCACGGCATTCTGTGTCACATCTGCTTCATTTACGAGAATGGCAGCTCGCGCCTGCCCACTATATCTAATTTCATGTCGGACTTCGGCGGCAACGAATACCGCCGACTCCACCTCTCCAAGTCCTTCACCGACACCTTGGATTGGTGGCGCGAGAGACTCGAGAATGCCACCCTATACCGGCAGCTGCGCCCGCTAGGCCCTCTCGAGGATCGGGGGATCTTCGTAGATGCGAGCACCTCTTGGGGTATCGCAGTCGTCATTGGAGACGCCTGGTACTCAATGAAGCTAGTCGAAGGGTGGAAACGGAGGGGCATCGACATTTGCTGGCTCGAGGCAATCGCGCTCGAGCTACTATTTTATTTTCTCGTTCAGATGGGTGCGCGGGATGCCCATCTACTCATCCATTCCGATAATCGCGGCGCCATCGGGGCCCTCACGAAGTCCCGTAGCCCTAACTGCGACCTCAATTTGTGCGCGCGCCGTGTTTATGCCGTGACGGCCGACCACATGATCGTGCACAAGCTTACATACATCGAGTCCAGACACAACCCCGCTGACCTCCCTTCTCGCGGACGATCCCCTCTACCCATCTCGCGTCGCCTTCAACGCAAATTCGAACTCCCGCGAGAGCTCTCCGACGTTTTCGTCGCCGGCGACTGGTGACGCCGGCTCGACTTCGTGGTATCCTCTTGGGCACAATACTAGCAAAAAATACCAACTACCACGCGTGCGCCGTCCGACGTGTCTGATACGACCTATCACCGTTAGTACGCATCCAGACGTGCACCGGGCACTATACTAACATCCCACAAGGCTTTCGAGCTCCATACGCCGCGAACGCGTCCGTTCCGAGATGGGGAGCGAGCTTATGGATTACGATGTAATGCTGGCGTATGTACACATGCAATGCGATGTGACGAGTCTTACAATACTAGACAATCCCGCATGCGAAGGGCTATAAGTGACGCTCGCCTACCTGCAACGACGACTGCAAGATTTGTTCCTGGGCCAGCTTTTGATGCACACCCCTCCACAATAATTCACGACCGAGACGGCGGACACGCAGCGCTTCTGGACGTACGCCGCGGCGCTGCTCTATCGCTCGCAAGCAAGACGGCACGTCAGCCCAAGAAGGGTAACGAGTTACAACCCAGCGAATATCGCCCTCACGTCCCGGCCGACCGTCGCGTACTTTTGTGGACTGCCCCCTACTCCCTTGCGACCCACCGAGCGATGCAGGAGGCAGGTGTTAGACCCGACCTCCAGCGCCGAGTCTATGAGACGCTGCTCGAGTCCAACGCGCCGGAATCTCGTGAGGCGTATGGCGCGGGCTTGCTCCGATTCCACCAATTCTGCGACCGCGAGCACATCAGTGAGCAAGCGCGTATGCCCGCTGACCGCTACCTACTGGCCGCGTTCATTGCCGAAGCGGTGGGCAACATATCGGGCAAGGCCATAAGGAATTGGTTGAGCGGACTACGCCTATGGCACCTCTTTAACGACGCCGAGTGGCACGGCGATGAGGGCTGGCTGCCTGCCTTGAAGAAGGCTGGAGACAGGAAAGGGCTCGAGTTCAAGCGCGCCCCGCGAGGACCAATCACGCACACGCACCTACGCGCGATCCGCGCCTCTCTAGATCTGGCAACGCCCAAAGGCGCAGCATCCTGGTCCGCTGCCTTGACCGGATTCTGGGGCTGCCGCCGACTTGGCGAGCTCCTTGTCAAGAGCCGCAATAAATTCCTCCCCATCCGTGACACTTCGCGCTCTACTCGTATCTCTACGCCCATGGTGAGCGGCCGCCGGGTCGTCGGCATCCACCTCGTGTGGACGAAGACGACCACTATACTCGGGGGCGAATGCATCCTCACGGAGGTGCTTGGGCCCGACGCAGATCTCTGCCCTGCATGGGCATGGTACAACCACATCGCCATCAACCATTCCCCGCCTCCACACACCCCCCTATTCGCGTACCGCGAGGGCAACAGCTGGGCCCCCCTCGTCAAGGATGATTTCCTGCGGACTACCGCTGTTGTTTTCAAGAACGAGGCCTTAGAATCCGTATTCGGTCACAGTTATCGCATCGGCGGCTCTCTGGCACTCCTTCTCGCTGGCGTCGCCCCCGAGGTCGTGATGAAAATCGGGGGCTGGACATCCCTCTGTTTTTTGATTTATTGGCGTCGTTTGGAGCAAATCTTACCAGCCTCCGTGGTCCGTGCATGGGACGCACGCATACGCGATTTTGCCACAGCTCACGGACATACTTCCAACCCTGAGTTCGATATGGAGTAGGCAATTTTTCAATACTTTTCCATACCTTGATTTTATAATGAACAACATCTTGATGCATACAGCCCGCACTAAGCGACCCTTCGCCACACTCCGGTGGGGGGTTCGGGGTTCTCCGAGGACTGACCGGCCCTCACGCGAGCTTCGCTCTTAGAGCGTTGCTCCGGGTGGTAGTTTCGGGGTCGGTTCACCCCTCGAGACCCTGGCGTACTGGTTTAGGCCCCGCGCGCGTTCATATTCCCTCCGACTCGGAACCCCCCAGCCGCTTCCCAAGCGCGCGGTGAGGCATCCCCGAGTCGGCCGCGCAGCGGCCCACTCCACTCGCAAAAACCCCCCACTCTCTATACCCAATTAATATTCATACTCACTGACTTCGGGATCAAAGGCGGTCATGAGACCGTGTTTCTTTGCTGATCCTTCCGCGCATCGGAAGGACCTCACAGTCTACCTTATTGCTAGCTGGCGCAACGTGAGCTTGCGAACGGCTTGCTTAAGTGATAGATAAGGTAGATGAGATTGAGGGTATCTCCGAAGCACGTGTAGTGCGTTGCGCGTCGAATCAATTTCTTTTCTCTCGACGCGCTCATCCCGAAATCTCTTCCCTGAGCACCAGAGATTCCCAATCTTCGATTTTTTAAAGCCCCACCCACCACATCCCTATTCACATAAGCTGACGCTTGGTAGTTTCGGGGTCGGTTCACCCCTCGAGACCCTGGCGTACTGGTTTAGGCCCCGCGCGCGTTCATATTCCCTCCGACTCGGAACCCCCCAGCCGCTTCCCAAGCGCGCGGTGAGGCATCCCCGAGTCGGCCGCGCAGCGGCCCACTCCACTCGCAAAAACCCCCCACTCTCTATACCCAATTAATATTCATACTCACTGACTTCGGGATCAAAGGCGGTCATGAGACCGTGTTTCTTTGCTGATCCTTCCGCGCATCGGAAGGACCTCACAGTCTACCTTATACTGTAACTGGGTTGTTTGCCCATGGTCATATGGCCGACACAGCCACACGACAGATCGCCTTGCTCTCGTACCATGTCCAAGGCTGCTCTCGACGACCTGTACGGAGGCAAGACCGCTCGACTTTTTTCGCTTTTTCTGCTAACGGAACATACAGACATCTATGGTGATGACGACAACGAGAGCAATGTTCCTGCTGTAGGACAGACGGCGATAGTGGCGAACCCGGACACCCACCCACCCTCAGGAACGATTGTACACAATCTGCCCCCAAAACCTGGATCCGCTTCTGTCTCTACTTCGGTTTCGCAGCAGCAAAATGCCGCCAATGCAGCATCTTTGTCTTACTCTGCCCAAGTTGCCCAGCAATTTTCTGCGTACCAACAGACTCCCAGCCAGGAGCGACAACAGCGATCTGAAATGCTACTCCCAGCACGAACGCAGCCGACGTCGGCCATTCCTACGCTTGCTACCTCGACAACATACAAGATATCTTCTTCGGAAGATACCGTGTTCGGGAAGAAGCCTTCTGAAATGCACGATGCTGGGTAAGCCATTTCTTCCACGCCTCGCTGACTTGTGCTGCGAGACATGGGCCGCTGCTAGCTATCTCTACCACGTATACTGGAAGTTTTACCCGTTACGTTATCGTTACTCGCGGTCTTTCTTGCCTCTTGCGCCTATCCCAGCCGATACTAATATTCGTATCGCCTTTTCATTTGGTCACCCTCTCGCCTACAATTTTGTTATACCTTGCCTTCGCTCTCTGCTGTCTGCACTTCACCTACGGTCAATCACCTACGGTCCACACACATAGCAAAATGTTTATTGGCGGTCTTAACTGGGACACAACAGATGGTACTCGTGCTCTTACATCCACCTCATTTTATGTAGCTAATCACAACCGTCGTTTTCGCTCTTTCCCTCGAACAGAAGGACTGAGGAACTACTTTTCCGAATTTGGCAAGGTATTATTAGCTGCGCTGCTTATTGGGTTCTCCTTACACCCATGCATGCAAGGTCGATGCGTGCACCATTATGCGCGACCCGTCTGGAACCTCTCGAGGCTTCGCCTTTATGACTTTCGAAGACCCAGCGTCAGTAGCGGCCGTCCTCGGGCGCGATCATTTTCTGGATGGGAAAGCAGTCAGTCAAACTAAGGCTTGGAAGAACAGCTTCCTTGACATCCACAGATCGACCCCAAGCGTGCGATTCCTCGAGAAGAGCACCTGCGGAATACGCGTTACTTCGTTGGCGGACTGTCGCCTGCAACGACTTCAGAGTCGATGAAGGAGTTTTTCAGCGCATGTAGGTACCCACCTCAGTTCCGCTAGATCGATACCCACGCGTAGTTTTCAGACGGCAAGGTCGTGGATGCGACGGTGATGGTCGATCGGGAGTCTTCACGGTCAAAAGGCTTCGGCTTCGTCACATTCGAGGACGCAACCAACGCCGACCAGCTCGTCGGTAAGCTGGGTTTAACTATCGACGACAAGGAGGTAATGTATCCCGTTTAAGCCGCCTTACTCCTCTTCCTTATCCTTTACCCAGATTGAAGTCAAAATGGCGCAACCCCGGAGTCAGCGCGATCAGGGACGGATGGCGAATGGTCGCGAAAGCCCGATGTTTAACGACAGGGACTCACGTACGCCGCCGCAGAGCATGTCGTTCGTCAACCCTCAGCAGCAGATGTCGATGATGTTCCAGCGCCAGATGGGGCAGGTCCCCATGATGGGCGCGGCCATGGGTGGCGGGATGGGCGGCGGGATGGGCGCGACCGGCACTGGTGTGATGCCCATGATGGGGATGAACATGAACCCAATGGCCATGATGGGTATGGGCATGGGTATGAACGGGTTCAACCCAATGTCGGGGATGGGCGTTGGCGGCATGAACATGATGGGTGGCATGGGCGGAATGGCGGGCATGAGTGGAATGAACAACAACATGGGCATGGGCGGGATGCGCATGGGCATGGGGCCGATCGGCGGCACGGGAACTGGAACCGGAATGGGCGCGATGGGGATGGCGGGCATGCGGGCGGGCATGATGAACCCGAATTTTGGGCGGATGGTCATGAATGCGGGTGGGGCGGGTCCGGCGCGCACGAACACGCGCGGGCAACACAACTTCCATCCTTATTCCAGATAGCATGAATCTTCACCCGCTATTCTTACTTATACCCGAAGTACTTAACTTGGGGCACGAGCTAATTACTGTGCGTGACTGAAGGTTAATAATCTCAACACGAAAACCGAAAAAAAAATGGCGGGCGCCCTATGTATTGAGGGTGTTCTCGGATATGCACTGCGCTAGAATCATGTCTCGTCGTCCCCCTCAAATCTCTGTTTTTCCTTCTTCTTTTTCTTTTTCGTAGTTTCATTCCCGTCCACACCTTCCCCGATCATCTTCGCCTCTACGGCATTTCGCTTACGATTCCGTTTCTGTTCAACAGTTGGCGAAGCGTCTTCAGCAGGGGCCACGAATGCTTCAGCACGCTCTGCTCGCCGTTTGGCAGTCGTCTCGGATTGCTGTGGGTCCTTCGTAAACATCCCATCGCAGAATAATGGATGTAAGGGTACCTTCTGCTTGCGCCGTTCGGCCTCTCGGGCTTCCTTTTCATGTGGTTTGAGAAAGTATTCCCCGGATTCAAGTTGCAAATCAATCTAGGGATGATTAGCACAAGGTGCCAGTTTTAGAAAAAAAGTTGTACTTTGCGAGGAAGTTGTGACGGCGGGAAAGGCGTGTACACCTTCTTCGCCGGTTTAGAGGGCCCAGCAGCGGGAAGGCCAGCAGCAGTCCGCGCTTCGTTCTTGGCTTCGATTTTCTCGTTCTTCTTCGCCGTCTTTTCCGATGTTTTCAGATGACGCTTCCGGAACGTTGGGAGGAAACGATCCCAGGATTCTGTCGCAAGCTTCGGGTCTTTGGCTAGTTCCCGTCGAATCATGAGCTCCTGTTGCCATGGGTCATTCACGTCCATGGATCAGATGTGTAAGACAGACCTTGATCCGGTATATAGGATGTATGTTTTTCATACAGTCCAGGACTATCCGTCGAACCTCTTTGAGAGATTTATACGGTCCCATGACGCTAACAGTGTTTCCCTGAACAAGGACATAGCACTGGGTCAACAGTTCGATGGCCTGGAAGGATTAGCAAGAGTCGAAAAGAGCTTCGACGCGAGACACCACCTTCAAAGTACTCCCATCGGGGCCAATTATCCTCTGTCTCCGCTTCACAAATCTCTCTTTATTCCGCACCAGAGTACCAATTTTTATGATGTCGCACGCCACGGAATCATCCAAAATCTTGACGGCCTGTGTCACCGGAACGCCTCGGGCAAGTAGTTTTAGGAGATCGCGTCCTTTAAGGATGATATATGGATCGAATGTTTTACGGGTTGTACGGACGGACATGGAACCGCTAACCAGGTCAAGCGTGCAGCCAAGGAACTGGTGTAGATGAGCGAATGAGGATTGGAAAATCCTCGCTGGGACGTACATGCGCATCCAGTGCCTGCGTCACGGCACTCCACACTTCCCGCAGATATTTTTCTCGGTATTTTGGGAAGAGGGTTGCAAACGAAGACTCCTCCAGGAAAGGCTTTCCTGCCTGGTAGTCGTCTCGGGCGAACGGGTCAATTTTCCACTGGTGAAAATCAGACTATGAAATACATATGAATTAACCTCCTCACACTAGCACATGTTCAGCAAAGAGTGAAAGGGCGCGAATATAACTCACTGGTCAATATCATCTGTGTCCCATGCTACGACGCGATGAGCTACGCCCATTTAAACCAGAGGAGAACTAACGCTTTTCTTTTCTGTGGATCTTGTTCTTGTTCACGACAACCTCTTCGTCCGAAGCGCTCATGATAATTTGCGGAAGGAATTTGAAGCCACGTGACGACAAACCCCAGTTCCGCCGTATAGGCAACGTATAGGCTCTCCGCTGCTCATTTCTCCCGTATATATTCATGGAGACTTTTCCCGACGAGGTCGCCCCCGACGCATTCCCGGCTCTCTCATACGACGATACTGCATACGAGGAGCAGTTGCCAACCCCGGCAGAGCAAGCCTCTCTCGCCAAACGGATAGGCACCAGCAAAGTGTACCTCTTGTCGGAAACAGTAGCTAGAGTCGGCAAGGTGCGCTGGTAGCATGTACTGGAGGGTCGGCGACAGGACCTGATCTACAAATGTCTGTGCTTTTTTTGATGGTAAGCGCAAACATGGGGAAGAAGATGCCTCAAATGCAGAGGACATCGACATGGACGAAGGTATCTCAGTTCGTGATTTAACGCGAATTTGTACCTCATCCCAGACAGATACCAACCTCCGAGGGAATGCATTATTATTGCATGGAACGCCAATATCGAGTCTGCCCACTGCTGGTTTATTTGCGTACGCGACGCACTTTGAGGCACACCCGCTGGGCTTGGAATGGGTACGCTTCTATCTTTGCCCGTCCACATCGCACATTCCACTCACGAAGCAAGCCAGGTCGACGACGAGCGCTGTGTCTTTGTCTTCGACTCGAAAACCGACGCTCGTGCAGCATACAAATTCTTGCAAAAATCCATTGCGGAAGAGCCCGATGTAGACGGTTTCATCACCGCGAAACCCATTCCTGTGGCTGTTTGGCCACCAGAGGAACGAATCAACAACAGCCTCGGCAAAGGGCAGGGGCTGAAGGGCACGATTCGCATGCGCTGGGCCAGGAACGACGATGTAAAGAAGCGGGGAGCAAAGAAGGATAGCCAGTTCTATAAAAAACATGGATGGACGGCCGGAAAGGTACCTTACGAGGACGGCGCAGCTCCGTCACCTCCCAAGCGCCGGCGTCGAGACAGTGGGCAAGATGAAGTGGAGCGGGCGGCACTCGACGCGGAACTGGACGAATTCATCCGCGCTGACGACGAACCGGAGCCAGAGCCAGAGCCAGAGCTCGATGTTCCGTCCTCTCCACCATCGAAAATGCGGTCAGACTACATCTCGACGGACGGCAGGACACTCCTCGAGCGAACCTCGGTGATGCGCGCCAGGCCGGACACGCTTGAGTCGCGGCTGACAGCGCCGCTTCCCCGACGTGCTAGAGCGCCCCGCGGAACGATGTATGCTGACAATATGGATGATACCCGGATGGACGACGGGCTTGAATGGGGACGGGATAGTGAACGGGATGTGCAATGGGGCAGGGAGCCACGCCGGAATGGCAGGAGTGGTGGCACCCGGCGAGATACCGGCAGGAGGAACGGGCGGGGTGGTGAACGAGGGGGTCGTAGTCGGAACGAACGTCCTGCCTTGACGGCCGAGGATTTGGATGCTGAATTGGACGCATTTTTGGAGGACAAGAATTGACCCAGTCCTTCGTTGTATTCTTTCCGTTGTATTTACCACACCTCCCCTCAGTCACAACAGATTCCGGATTAATCCAGCGGTGCGATAAACATACATTAACGCATAGATAAGTAAATACTGAGAGATCGAGTAAGTTTAAGCTTCTAAATAACTTTTCTGAGATACTTCCTTAGGGAGGGGCGGCACCGGACCCCTCAGATGGATGGCTCTGCAACGTCGTATTCCATTTTATAACTTTAGGATGTGCCTGGACCTATGGGGGATGAGACAATGTTGACCTTGGAAAACCAACGGACCTTTTTTGGATCGAATCTCAATACTTGCAAGCCGGAGATAGATGCTGCGCGGGAAAGTGCAACGTAAGATTGGCCTGCTCAACAAGTTCAGAACTTGACAATTGACATCTCCACAGATACGCAGCTTACCCTTCTCGAATACTTTGCCCAGGTCAATCTTGACGCGGTGGATGGTCTGACCTAAGAAATGGGAAAGTCAGCATGAAGGAAGAAGGGCCGTCGGCATGCACATACCCTGACTCTTATGAATGGAGATCGCCCATGCAAGAATCAGGGGGACCTGCATGCGACGCGCAAGGACTGCACCCTGCGAGTCCTCCACACGAAATTCGTCACGGACCAGAAGTACCACCTCCGTATTCGACCCATCCAACGCAGGGAACTCTACGAGGGGGTATTTTTCCTCGTCCCTTGGTACAGATTTTGACTTCTCCTTCGCTTTGCCCTTATCCGCCTCCGCTTTGACCTTGCTGTCGGGTACCGCCACATTCTCCTTGTCTTCCTCACTCTTTGAAATCCTTGGGACCGGTGTTCGTCCGTCCGCTTGTAGCCGGACATTTCGGATTGGTGAAGCCCCGCTCTTCCCGATATCGCGCACGCCCTGTACATCTCCCTGCCGCCAGAACCCAATCACCTTGCCGACGCTGCCGTTTACCAGTCGCTCGTCCAAGTTCTTGATCAGCATGACTTGGGCTCCAGCCTTGAGCAGAAGCGTCTGCGGCGCCATCATGCTCTCAAGTAGCTTTCCGCGTTTGTCCAGCGGTGTAGAGCCGGAGTCGCGTGACGTGAAGGTAGAGGCGTCGGTAGGGATGGCCGCGAGACGAGCGGAATTCGCGCGATCGACCTCCTGTCGCAACGGGAAGAGTTCAGTGGGGAGGATCCCAGCCGGGTCGGGTGGCAGAGGGCGGGACAGCGCCTTGAAGGTGGTAAAAGCGGCAGGCGTGATCGTCCCGAGCCGTAATTGATTCAGAAGATCGACGAACTCTGCGGAAGCTGGTGAGCGCCGCACGAGTTGGGCAGAAGGTTTGCAACCATACCGTCGTCCTTCTGGCGAAACACGTGCGAGAGGGTCAAGGTATGTTGGATGCACTGTTTCCACTCTTCCGATTCAAAAGCGAAAACCGGCGCCGCATTCTTGGAGACAGGCGGCAACTGGAAGAAGTCACCAGTGATTACCAGCTAAAAATGGATGGAAAGAATATTCAAGACTTGACGATTTGAAAGGAAGGGACTCGGAGAGTACCTGAATACCGCCGAACGGGCGGTCATTCTTCTTTCTCAGATTTTCAGCGATCTTGCATATTCTAGTGAAGAGGGGACCGTCGACCATTGACACTGGATCGAGTGTTCTAGTCCCTTTTTTTCCCTGTAGAGTGATGAACACACCTTCATCGATTATTAGGCACTTTGTCTTGGTCCATCGTTGAAGAGCGGGTTTACACTTTTTAATGCAACTGATCTGGAAATCAAAATCTGTTGGGGTAGGCGAGACGGCGCCCCATGCGTGGATGGTCATTCCTGGCCACAAGAATTCAGAATCCCAGGGACTAACATCGAGACGAGTATAAGCACCTCCTATATTGGACGCCGCCATCCCGGTGCTAGCAGTGACGGAGACCGCCCCCGGAGTCTTGGCATATTTCTTCTTGAGGGCGCTGATAATGGCGCGGAGGAGGAGGGACTTTCCGGTTCCTACAGGAAATGAGTCATGTGGCAGGGAAATGGGATAGAGGGGGTGGCAAAGGACCTGCGCTTCCGGTGAAGAATATGTTTTTCTCTTCGTCAACGACCTGTCTGAGGATGGCAGTTTGCTCCGCGTTAAGCGAGACCATCTTTCTGTCATCATCGTTTGCGGAGCTCGCCGGCGCCAAGACTTGGGGGGAGAAGAAGGAATCAAGAGTGAGGCGCGGCTGCTTCGCAGGACGCTTCGAGGTGACTGCGCTGTCTGACTTCCTCTTCTTCGCGGTGCTCGCGGCTGGCATTATGGAAATTCCAAGGAGGTTCGCGGGAGAAGTTTAATGTAAGAAGGAAACGCGCTATCGCATATCACGCGTGATCGCGGTTCATTTTGATGGATGGTGTTGTTTGGTTTCTTGCCGTTTTAGGTTTCTCGGCAATTTCACCAGCGAACTTTTTCCCACACTCACCCGATGATTCATGCACGGAAAACTTATTTGCTATGCCAAGTTCGCAAAAAATCAGGAGGGCAACATGTAGCAGCCCTCAAGCAATCCAATCAGTTCAGAGGCGTCAAACGCTATCCTCCGAAAATAAATGACATACATGTACGCCTTCCAGCCAAGAGACGAATACCTCGTCCGCTGGAAGCGCACGTCGCCCAAAATTTCAATTCTCGGTGCCATTATCATGGCCAGTTATCGTTGAACGATCAGGAGATCTGACAATTCCCCGCGCCGACTCGCCACTGACTGAGAGATGTGTCTGGTCGACCGTCGAGCAGATACACAGCTGGGAAGACGAAGTTCTGCAGAGAGAATGACGGAGGATGCAGGGCCTTTGTTGTCAAGATTGACACAAATTCGAAGGCTGCTAGTAGCCTGCTACTGGAGGCTCCTGGCAGTGGAGGGACCACTGGACGGGAGGGACCACTGAACGCCGCTGTCAGGGGGAGGGGGCGATGGGGTGGGGTTCGTTACAGTCGAGAAGTGTCTGCCATTCGGAGGAGCAACAGACTGTTGGATGATTTTAACACTTGCAGGCGCTCTCGCAGACTCATTCATGTATGCTAAGAAGCGGATACAATCAAGATACTGATGAGCGGATCCTCTGTCAAAGACTTGTATGGCGGGAAGTCTCCAGACTAAGCAGGCAGCGAATCAGTGCAAAATAATCGTTGTAGAGCGGTCGCATTGCGTCCGAAGCCGATGCTGGAGAATTTCATAGCAAAATCAGCAGTTTCTGTGGATTACAACCTGGGAGCAGAAGAGGTAGAGCACTGGTGAAGGGGGGCAAACAGTGAAGGGCCATGGGTTGTTCGAGTCGTTCGCAGAGTCGGCGCAGACGACAAAATGCGCCATCCAGAAGGGGATACCGTGTGCGCGGCCCGGACCTGTCCTTCTCCTGCAACGCGCGTCGCGATCCACTTCGAGTCTGAATTTGCTAGCAAGTGCGCTCTGTGGACGCCGGACGCTTGTCGATTTGTATCACAAAACAAGGCATGCGGAGGTGAGATTCCTGGACGGTGGACGCTTTAGATGGAACAAAATCCCGAGACTTCTCTGGTTGAACTCGGATTCTTTGCTGGTGGACATTGGGTAGGGTTGATTAGTCCCCCTGGGAAGCTTCGCGTTCAATGTGGATGAGCGGATCAGGATCCAATTGACGTACAATCGCAGACAGAAGAGCCGACAGTAACTCTCCCCTTCAACCTTTTCGTTTGTTTGAGAGCATTTTCCAAGGCCGTCGTCGCGTCTCGGTCACATGTGGGCGGCCTGTGCTTGTATCTCGACGCGCCGCGCGTTGTTTAGGCACCAAACAAAGAGGAGTATATAAGCCAGATTCGCCCATTTGCACAGCTAACTGACTCTTGCCCCCGCATCTGTCATTCTAGTGCTCGAGCCCCGCTCGCATTCTGCTTTCAAGACCCTCAGCCTTCAAAGCACTCCACCCCTCCCTCCACCATGGTCTCCCTCGCCTCCCTCCGTGTCTCCCTCCGTGTCTCCCTCTTCGCCATCCTCCTCGCCTTCCTCGTCGTCGTCGTCGACCTCCTCAAGCCTGCTCCCGTATATTTAGGCCCTCCTACTCTCGAGGACCACTTCGCGAGCCTCCTTCCCGAAACGTTCGCTCTCCATCGCGAGTTTGAGCGATTGCAGGAATTGTACCTTCCAGCGATCTTGACCATGAAGTATCCCCACTACGACGCGGACGGACCTATCCACATTGACATCGAGGTGACACGGCCCCGAGACGAGACCCTGGTGGACGACGACGACGACTACGACGCACCGGCCATCCCAATCGCCAACGCGGCTCATACTACGACACCTCGTCTAGACGCTCTTCCCTTTTCGTTGAGTCCTCCTTCGACGACCCTCGTGGACGATGCCGACAACAACGCTCCATCCTCCAACCGCACCCTCCTCATCGCCGATGCACCTAGCACTATCGTACCTCGCCCAGGAGCACTTCCTCGTTTGTTCAAGGCTCCTTCGACGACCCCGATCCTCCTCGCCTTCAGCCTGGTCATCTTTTCTGTGTTGGGCGCTGGGACGTTGTTTGTTGCCATGCGTCTGAGGCCGGAAACGCCATGTCCCCCTGCCCGCCAAGTACGTCTACCCGCTCAATACCGCGCTCATGCTAACCGTCCTTCAGGTGACACCCCGCGCCGCACGCGCCACGAGGCCACCATTGAGATCATCGGGCGAGACGCGCCGTTGCTGGGTTCGTCTCTAGCGCACCTCGCCATGTCTACCTATCCACTCACGCGCTTTCTAGGTGTTTCCTCTCAAGCGCGGCAGGAAGTTCCGCCCTTCGCTTCCCGCCATCGACGAGCGTCCATGGGTTCGTTGCACCCCTTTGATTTCTCCTTCCTGCTCATGCTCATGCGTACCGTAGGTGCCGTTTACATTCGACGGCGCTGGTTTCCTCAAGGCTGTGGAGTCGCTGGCGCGCGAGCAACAGGATGCCAAGCAAACGGAAATCACCGCGACCGCTGACGCGCCTCACAACGACAACCCAACGTCGACCCACACCCGAGCGCTTACGGACGGCAACACTGCTCTCAAGCCTCTCGCTGCGGCCTCTCATCCGCGTTCTCGGACGGCTCCCGGCCAACTTCCCGGTCAGCTGAAGCTAGTCCCTACCTCCCCCACCCGGGCCGGCGCCCCAGTGCATCGAATCGTTCAAGTCTCGGCACCGCAACTTCCTGCTCCGGCGACAAGTGCTCCGCTGTCCGTTCCAAAGCCCGTGTCATCTGCCCCGCAATCGGCGTCTGGAGACGTTATCTACAAGACGCCCACAGTCAAGACGGTCTTGTACGAAACGCCGGCGGTCAAGAGCCCGTCCAACCCAGTGCTCTACGAGACGCCTGCGAACAAAATCCCGCGGGGTGAAATTCTATACGAGACTCCCGCGCCTCCGGGCCTCATCTACTCAACGTGTGGCTCGAACACCGCCCTCCCCGTGTACACTAGTCTCGAATCTTCGTCCCAGCCGACGCGTCGCTCGTCTGGCGTCGTCTTCCACGGCCGCTCGCACCGGCAACCGCTCTCTGCGCTTTCGCCGAACGTGATGCGCCATGCTCAGATGCACCCTGCGACTCAGGATCAGTACCAGTATCAGCACCACGCCCAGCCTTACTTTGTTGGCGGCGGCGGCGCGCAGGGCTGTGTGACGCGCGCGTGGTAGATTCGGCCGCAATCGAGCTGTGCTATCCGACCTCACACTATTGTTACTCCGTTCAACTCCAATATTCCAACGAACTTGAGCCGCCCAATCCGATTCGGCTAATACTCCGCTCAACTCTAACGCCGTTGCTCTGTTACGCTCCACCGCTTCAACCAACCCGTGCAAGTCGCAGATACGAATACACCGCCCTTTGACCACGAATCGCCGCAGTCGACAGTCGGCTATCCAACGGCAGCGCGGAGGGAGGTGGGAGTGCCGGGGACGCCCGACGCTTTCATCGCCTTTTGGGTTGCTGGCGCCTGGGATCGGAGGGCAGGCGTGCTGCTCTGGTCCCACGGCGTGGAGGGAGGTGGGAGTGCCGGGGACGCCCGACGCTTTCACCGCCTTTTGCGTCGCGCCTGGGATCGGAGGGCAGATGTGCTCTTCTGGTTCCGGGTGCGTGGGACGCTGACTGCTTGGTGGCTGGTGGTCGGAGGCGGCGACGCGATGGATGAGCCATTCTTTGCTCGCTGGCTTGATATCCAAGTTTGCCTATCCTGCTTGCTGGATCCGTCTCTTCACTGGAACCCCACCATACGTGCTTCATTTTATATTGTGCTCGACGCGGTGGATGGGCCTGGTGCCAGTTCGCCTATAATTATTATCACCCTCTCCTTGCTGGACCCGTCTCTTCGCTGGAACCCCACCAACGTGTACTTGTATCCGTTTGCTTCATTTAACATTGTGCTACCTGGTGCCAGTTCGCCTATTCCTCTGCTTGCTGGATACGTCTTTTACATCTCTGTACTTGTATTTGTGTTTCGGCCATTTCTGTGTAATTTTATAGATTGCTACCGAACGCGCCTTGGTCACGGGAGCGAGATTTGTGAGTGACATCACTCTTGGAATCGGTCTACGATGGGGCAGGCGAAACGACCGTCGCTGCTGCAGACGCTGCTGGGACGGCCGTCGCAGAAATACCAGATGCCTGTACGGAAGGAGTATTATTCGGACAAGGCGACGATGATGCGGATAGCAGCCAGTGCGGATGGGATGGCGCTTCATGATGCCCCACGAATGCGAGAGGTACGTCATGTCGTGTCCGGTATAAGACCGTGCAGCTTGTCGACCTCACTCTCCCAGGACGGCGACGACGACGGCGAAGACCTCTTCTATACCCCCCGCAACTCAATGTCAATCACACTCACAACGACGGACGAGGAGTACATCCACTCCCTCACCATGCCAGCCCCACGCCATTCCCGCTCCCCGACCCCGAGTCTTATGATGAACATGGTCACTCTCCTCGAGGAGGACGAGGACACGCCCTTCAAAATCGACGCTCCACGCAGCAGTGTCCTTGTATCCGCGCCTTCCCGGTCAACCACCCCGTCTTCCTCGAGTGCAGCCGCCCACCGCCGCTGCGAGATCACTGGGCACCGATAGCACCTCCTCCTCCTCGTACTACGCGCCTCCCCCTCTCCCCTCTGGACCCCCCGAGATCCCGTCCTATGGCACCCCCGCGTACACCTCTCTCGTCATTCCCCCCGCCCCCGCCCCCTCAAGACCGCTCTCCCGCACCTCCTCCATCTCAAAGCGCGTCCGCGCATCCCTCCGACGAGACACCGTCGACCTCACCCGCTCCCGCCTCGCCCAGACCACCATGGCCTCCGTCGAAGTCGTAGGCGGCCTCGCGGGGCCCTCTCACGGCCAATCACCCCGCCTCGGCTTCACACACTACCGCACCCCGCCAGGCCGCCGTCCCAAAAGCGAGCGTCCTCGTCCAGGTCTGGGCCGTCGGCCTCGATGCCTGTCGACCTCCGTCTCCTTGGCTCGCAAACTAGCGTGCACAATTCGGGTCTCACGCGTGCCCGCACGCGCACGCAGAGCTTTGGCCGCTTCGTCGGCCGGACGATCAGCATCAGCCGCCGCACCGCGTCCGATGCGGGCTCCATATCAGACGCGGAGCCCGCGCACCCTCAAGTCGGTTTTATCCCCGGCCGCAGTTTTGTTGGCCGCGTGCTCGAGTGCGGGTGGGATGTCCGCGAGGAAATCGTTCGCCGCGGCGAGTGGGTGGTGGGGCTTATGGATATACGCAAGGTGGGCAATCTCTCAGGCGAATATTTAAATAATACTGACCGTGCACCACCAGAGCGGCGCCCTTGCCGAATTCATCACCGTTGACCGCCACCGTATACATCGTGTACCGCACCCCGAGACAGGGTCCTCCCTCTGACTCACCCGCACCGTCGCCACCCTCTTCCGTGCCGTCCTCTGTCTCCTCCGACCACAACCAAGACGGTCCCTATCCGGCCTCTCGGCCCTCATCTCTTTCCTTTCGAGCAGACTCGCCTCCGTCATCGCGGCGATCCCATAGGCGCGTCAAGTCGAAGCCACCATCGGCCGCCGCCGGAACCGGGGCTGAGCCTCGCGGAGCTAGCCCTCCTCCCACTCGGCCTCGCGGCCCACCGTGCCGTGCGCACGCTCGTCGGTGTCGACGCGGGCACTTCCGAAACGCCGTTTTACGACCCCTGGGGGAGCGGGGACGCGCTCGCGGAGGACGCCAAGTCCCCTTTGAGCGAGAAGACGAAGAGGCAGGGCGGGCGGCGCGCGCTGGTGCTACAGGGGCACGCGGGCACGGGCGGGCTCGTCGCGCGCATGCTTGCGCGCCGCGGGTGGCGCGTGTGCGTGCACGCGCCGGGGACGCTGGCGGACGACGCGGCGGCGGAAGAGACGGAAGGAGGACAAGGCGCACATGGCGGCGGTGCAGGCGCGGGTGCGGGCGTGGGGGGTGGAGGAGGTGGTTTTTGACGACGGGGGTGCGCCGGGGGAGCGCGGGGACGGGGGTGTGGGGGCGGCGGTGCGTGCGGTGGAGCGGCTGATCGGGGATGGGGACGCGTTTGATGCGGTGGTGGATACGGTGGGGGGGCGCGCGGTGTGGGAGGCGGGGGAGCGGCTGCTCGCGGGGAGCGCGGGCGCGGGTGCGGGGCGGAAGCAGTTCACGACGACGGTGGGGGACTTCCCGGCGCGGCCTGTGCCGAGCGCGAAGGATAACTTTCGCGCGGGGCTGCGCGCGCTGCGGGGGAGCCAGGCCCAGGCGGCGGCGGACAGGCGGGGAGAAGAAGGGCGACAGGAAGAAGAGCAAGAAGGTGCGGAGCGACGTGGGGTATGCGTGGGTGAGCGCGGTGCAGGACGTCGACTGGGAGGGGGAGGATGTGCGCGATTCGCTCGGCGCGGTGCTGCGGATGGCGCGCGAGGAGAGCCTGCGGCCTGTCGTCGAGGCGGAGCGCGCGCCGCTGCCGTTTGAGCGCGCGCCGGAGGTGTTTGAGGTGTGGGATGGCGCTGTGCTGCGCGGGGGCACCGTCGTCGTCAAGGTTGTTGGGTAGGCGCCCTTCTCATTGCCACCCATACTTCATTCATACCATCCATCCGCTCGCGGCCGCCGCGAACATTGATATTGGGTTGAAAACTAAATAATAGTGTAAGTTTGTATAAAAGTCTGGCTAATTTACGAGTATATACACGCATACGATTGATGTACAGTATATAGACGGATTCCCTGTACTATAGCAGATGTTTCGGTACGCATTTGCGAGGATGATCCAACAGTAGGGTTTGCTGTCAAGCCGAACCCGCGTGGGAGTCCGATCAAATATTGATGGGCGTTGAGTTGCCGAATTGGGATGAAACACAAATATGGACGAAGACTTTTACATGAGTCTGAGATGACTTTGAGGATTTGAAAGCCAGCCGAATCGCCGAGTCCCCGCATCGTGTACGTGTCACTCAATCAACCGCTTTTCCGCTCTTCCGAGACATGTTCAACGGCGCCGGCGAGGTACGCGGCGGCGCGGCCGGCTGACACCCGGTCACGTGCCACCTTGGACGGATGCACGGAACAACGCTAAACTTTAACCATGACTTGCAGCAGGGGGTACTTAGGGCCAGCCAAAATGCCTGTTCCTCCTCACCTCGGATATCCTCAACATTACCGTTCCCCCTCCAGTGAATACTTTCTCCAATGGACGCCTTGACCGCTCCGACTCGGACGCACTACCCAACAACCTCGATGGAGGAGACCGACGGGGACACCCTGAACATCAAACCGGGCGGGCAGCCCAAGAGCCGCGCGTTCTGGATGAGCTTTGTTGCGATAATGGTCGCCACGTTCCTCAGTGCGCTCGACTTGACCGCGGTCGGAACCGCGCTGCCCACGATCGCGAACGCGTTGAACGATACCAAAGGCGACTATACATGGGTGTGTTGTATCTCGAACTCTTTTAAATAAATGCAGACTAAGTTGATGTGTACAGGTTGGCTCCGCGTACGCGCTGAGTAGCACGGCTTTTGTACCTCTGAGCGGTAGTCTCGCCGATGCGTTTGGAAGGCAAGTTGTTTTTTCCTTTTGTTTGCTTTTATTCTTATCCTCCGTGGCGCAGGCGGCCCGTTATGCTTATGTGTATCGCGTTCTTCGCCGTTGGAAGCGCTCTAGCTGGTGCCGCGCAGAATATGGTGGGTCAAAAGAACGAAGCTCGTTTTGTCTGGCTTGCTCAAGTGATTATATCTGCAGCCCATGATGATTGCCGCCCGAGGTAGGTTGCTTTGATTTTTTCACCTCGTGCCGATGGTCTGACCGAACCGTTCCTCAAGGCATCCAAGGTCCCTTGTTTCGCCCCTCTCTCCGACAATACGCTAATAAATTGCAGGCATTGGAGGAGGCGGGATCATCAACCTCACGGAGATTCTAACGGCCGACTTGGTTCCTCTTTCGGAACGTGGACTGTATCAGGGCATTCTCGGACTCGTCTGGTCTTTCGCATCTGTGAGATACCCTTTTCTTTCACCGTAGCGGGCATAATCTAAAACTTACATAGAGTATCGGGCCTCCCATCGTATGCCATGTTCTTTGTCCAAACGTTTCATTTACTGACGCTACAAAGGGCGGCGCCCTAGCCAACAAAGGGACCAAAGCATGGCGGTGGTTGTTTTGTGCGTCATTTCACTGGTTCCGTGTAACTCTTGTAACTCACCCCATGCTCAGTTCTCAATCTCCCTCTCACCGGAATCGCTTTCGCTCTCGTGTGGATTTATCTTTCTGTGCGTCAACCAGAGGGATCTGTCCGGAGCAAGCTGGCCAATGTGGATTGGATGCAAGTCTTTTGTCGCAACTGTTCCCCTACGCGTCCTTATCTCTTTGATTTCCCCTAGCGGCAATTTCATCGCCATCGTGGGATCAGGGCTTGCGATCATTGGCATGACCTGGGGAGGGATTCGATATCCATGGGCTTCCGCGCAGGTCCTGGCACCCCTCATTATAGGCCTTTTCTTTTTAGTTGCCTTTGGTGTCTACGAGGCCAAGGTCCCCTCCAAGCCGACTATCCCTCTCGATGTCGTGGGCAACCGCACGTCGCTCAGTGGGCATGTGTCGTATTTTTCTCATTTAGCGCCAGCTAATGGTGATTCCTCTAGGATTTTAACTACGGCGACTCACGGGATAGTCAGTATTTGTGCGTCAATTTTCAATAATTTAACGACTAGACCCTCATTGCTATCCCTAGCCATCATCTACTATCTACCAGGTGCATATGATGCAGGACGGACGCCATGATTTCCGCTGACGCCCCCTGTACAGTTTTCTTCCAAGCCTGCTTCGGTGCATCTCCGATTCGGTCCGCGGTCGAGCTCCTTCCGTCGGCCCTCATCGTCGCCCCATTTGCCCTTGCTGCTGGTGCCATCGTGGCAATCTCGAAGAAATACCGCGTCGTAAATTGGACCGGCTGGGTGATTATGATCGTTGGGTTCGGGCTGCTCAGCACCCTCAAGCAGGACGCCTCTGTCGGGACGTGGGTTGGCTACCAGATCGTTGCAGCCAGCGGAGTTGGAATCATCGTATGTGGATGTGTCTTTCCCCCCGACCCATTCTCATTTATCACAGTTCTCTGCTCCGGCTTTCCCGTTGCTGGCGCCTCTACCGAACAACCGAGCTGCTTCGGCTCTGGCGCTCTTCTCATTCACTCGGTCCCTCTTCCAGACGTGGGGGATCACGATTTCGAGCACCATCTTACAGGTAGGGCGAATGCTTCTTGCTGTGTGGTTCCCGCAATGCTGACGACGGACACACAGAATATGCTGCAGAAGAAACTCCCCGCCGACTTTGTTGCTCAATTCCCCCCAGGCTTCGAGATCGCATACACCGCCATTCCCGCCATCAAGCTGCTCGAGGAGCCGCTGCGGACGCAGGTGCAGGCTGCGTTTGCGGAGAGCATGGCCGTCATTTGGCAGGTGATGATTGGCATTGCGGGTCTCGGGCTACTGTTCAGCTTCTTGATGGCGGAGGTGCCGATGGACACGACTGTGGACAAGAACTATGCGCTCATGGAGAAGGAAGAGGTCCTTGATGTTGAGATGCGGTAGAAAGGGAAATAATGGGAGCATTAGCTTACAGGCATTTACTGGAACAGAAATCGTTGGAGACCGATGTATCATTATATCAATGTAATAATCCACAGTAATCCACTGCCTACGACGCGTGCGACGCGACAAAGCCCCTATATTACTGTGCAAATACAAGACAACATACTCGGTCACGTGTCCCTTCCTATAAAGTTTGTTGATTCGCGCCTCTCCTCTTCAACCCATACCGTCACCTCAAGATACGCAATGGCCCGCACCAAGCAAACCGCCCGCAAGGTAAGCCAATATCGCGTCTCGTCTTCGTCGTTGACTCTCTCCAGTCCACCGGAGGCAAAGCTCCTCGCAAACAGGTCCGTCGTCGCCGCCTTTCACCTTTCATCTTCTAACCCGCCTCCACACAGCTCGCCGCCAAGGGTGCCGCTCGCAAGCAGCCCTCGAGCACCACCGGCGGTGTCAAGAAGCCCCACAGATTCCGGCCGGGAACTGTCGCGCTCCGTGAAATCAGACGCTACCAGAAGTCCACCGAACTCCTCATCCGCAAGCTCCCCTTCCAGCGTCTCGTCCGTGAAATCGCCCAGGATTTCAAGGTCCGTGCCACCGCCATTTTCACCGTCTCTCCTTGCTGACCACGCTCCCCGCAGACCGACCTGCGCTTCCAATCCTCGGCTGTCATGGCTCTCCAGGAGGCCGCCGAGGCTTACCTCGTCTCCCTCTTCGAGGTGCGCATCTACCCTAACCGTCCATGCCACCCGCTGATTCTCTGCCCAGGACACCAATCTCGCCGCCATTCACGCCAAGCGTGTCACCATCCAGCCCAAGGATCTCGCTCTCGCCCGTCGTCTCCGTGGCGAACGCTCATGAGCGTTCCTCTATCACTGGCATCCATCATCATCATCCTGTAAACATTATACATTCACGCCTCTACATTATATCGCCTTTGTACATATGTCCTATGCATATTCCATGCCTCTGTAACTGTGCCAAGAGTGAAATCAACAATCAACATTGTGTTGCTGTTTGGTTGACGCGACGCGACGCGACGGCACGTGCTACTCTTTCTGCCACCAATTTGGCGTCTTGTTAACGCCATTTGGCTGTAAGTAAATCGAAACAAATTCGTTAGCAAGCATATATCTGACACATGGACCATGGTCCTCTTGACGAGGGCTCTGCGCGGCTGATGCGATCGTCGCAAATATGGGCTCGAACTGGCACTGATGCGATGCTGCAAGCAACCGTGACTCATTCTGCGCGATCGAAGCGAAGGGTTTTGCCTGCCGGGCCCGGCCTAGCTTCAGCCTCTTCCATCGACATGATCCAAGGCGGAACTTGCTCTTGCCGGCTATCCTGGGCCTTCTTCATGGTCGGCCTTCATCTTCAAGCCATCTTGCATGCACATCCAAGTTACCAACGCAAAATTGACGATCCACCCCGATCAAAAACGCGCTGGATCAGTCTGCCCATGTAGGATCCGAGGTTATGAGCGATATGATTCCTTCGTGACTTCGTGTTTAGTCTATGCTTTCACTCCCGCCATGAGGCCGAGCCCGTTCACAATGTAACTGATGTATGTATGCCTCTATGGGCAGACGTCGCGGATTTTTTTTTGCGTCGTTGTAGGGCAGAATCTAAAACATGCGAGCTGATCAACTTCCATTCTACATGTACGCTGGTTCCGCGAGATTGTCAAGGAAAATTTCCATTTCTAGACGTCGGAGGTGTAATGTTGACGAGTGTTATTTCGGCTTTCGGCAACTTTCCCTCGGCAGCTTTCGCTTGTAGCAGAGCAAGTCTCAGTAGCTCAAATGGGTTCTGGAGAAATTTGTGGACAACGGTTACCGGAGCTAACCGGTTAGACTAGTTGTGTCCAGACGCAAATTACAAGTTTTAAACTCACGACCTGGGGAAAGATCTACACTTACGTGATGCAGATCTCGGCAAATTCGGACTTAGAGTCTCTTGGAGTCCGGTTATTTTCCAAGTTCGGATCACTCCCAAGAGGGTAGTACAACCGTGTATCCCCAGTGAAAACACGGGTGTCAGGATCGGCTCGCTTCGCTGGGGATCGATCACAAAAGCCTAAACTGACTTGAAAATAATGAAGTGAATCGTGTCAACGACGTAGTTAAATTGTCCCCTTCCCGTTGATTTTTCGACAAGTCGGTTGGGCCAGCGGAGTTTGAATTCTAGTACGCCGAGCCTTCCTCGCCATCCCTCTTCCTTCTTGGTTGTTTGGGATCCAGAGCTGCACATTCAACAGTCGAACCGAGGACGGTGTGGCGAAGGCCGGAACCGTAATCAGCAACACAAGACTATGCCTTCTGTGCTACCGCTACCTTATTATTTATACTCGATGTGGGCGATTTCTTGATGGGCATAACTTATCCCCACGTTTTTCGCCGTGTACGGGTTGTCGATTTTTAAAGGAAAGAGAAGTCCGTTTCTCAACGTGGTTCGCCGCCTCGCTGTTTCATTTTGGGCGTCATTGATCCGGAGAACGGAAGCCATCGGTGGAAGCCACCTACATCAGAAGGTCTGGAAGTTCGCATAATTGCCGCGACCGCTTGCACAATGAAGCTGCATGAAAAAAAAAACGAGTGACAAGAGCAAGACAAGAGTGTAGGAAAATGGAACGGGGAGAAAGTCAACTCTCGAAGTTCATGACACTACATCTTCATCTCTTCAACTATGGCCAGTGCCTCATGCACATTCTCGTGCCTTGGCTCAAACTTGACTCTGTAAGGCAATGGCGTGCGGCCCGACATGCCCTCGTACTCTTCAAGCGAGATGGGCTCCGAAGGAATTGCTTGAACATTAAATGCCCAGAGAATGCGAGAGATTGCCAGCCACAGCTCCCGTTCCGCCACCGCTAAACCGGGGCATATCCGCCGACCAGCACCAAAGGTCCAGTGGTCTCTCTCCATCACGTCGCTGAGCTTCGCCGATTCCGCGCAAGAAAGGTCGTCCCCCATGTAGCGATCAGGGTTGAAGGTGTATCTGCGGAATATTTTAGTTCGGTTTTACTCCACGGCGCAGTACTCACGGATCTGGATAACGTTCCTCGTTGTGATGCATAGTGAAGCAATTCAGGACCACGACGGTGTCCTTCGGGATAAACATGCCGTTGTACTCGTAATCTTCGGTCGAGCAGTGTGGCGTGGCCATCCAGAATGGAGCATGCACACGCTGGACCTATTTGCATTTTAGGAGTGGTGCAGTGATCGTTGAGAATGTACACACCTCCTTAATGATGGCACGGATGTAGGGTAGCCTAGCCTCGTCCTCGGCAATGGGCCAGTTGTCCCGTCCGATGACTCGGTCAAGCTCTTCGTGTGCACGGGCTTGAATCTCGGGGTGGGACGGTATGAGCGCGAGGAACCATTGGATGATCCCAGAAGTCTGTGTCGTCACTTTAGTAGCAGTCTCATATAGAACGCATGTAAGACAGACCGAATGTACGCCACCGAGGGTAAACACAGCTGCGAGCATACACGTATCCTCCCAGTCGAATTTTTCCTTTTCTCTTGTTTCGATCAAAGTTTTAGCGAGACAATCTGGTACCATCTCCCCAGCATCGATGCGCTCTTTCAGCGCGAGATACATGGCTCCGTACACCTCGATGAGATCGTCATGTAACTTGCGGCCTTGAGAGCGCATCTTGGTGGGGATCCATTGCAGCGGCTCGATGAAATCGATGGCGTTGGACCAGGGACCTTGTAACACGCACACAAAAATCAGACAGAATTGATAGGGGTCGAAGTAAGACGGACCGGTCAGATCCATGAACTCCATTGCGAGCTCGAGGGCGCGTTCGACCAGGGGAGATTCGGAAGTATCGGTTCGGGTGGCGAAAGAAATTGTGAGCATGTTGCTAATAAGTTCAAAAGTCAGTATATACAACTGCAGGTAACAAAAACCATACTTTAACGCATAGCGGCCGGCGTAGCTCGATGGGTCTAGCGGCAAGGTTCCTCGCTTAGACTCGTAGTAGAGGGACCGCACCAATATGCAGGCTTCGTAGTCGAGGACGCTGGCATATCCGGTGATTGCTTTGGGAGTTAAAAATTGCATAGCAAGTCGCCGGTGGTGCTACTCGTCGCTTGAGAAATAACTCGACGGTAACGAGATGAAATACACACCCTCCTGGAATCAGATGTGAGTACAGAACCGGTGCACCCTAATATCCAGGACATACCAGGTATCATCGTACGCCGACGCGGTGATTGCTCGTCCGCGGAGAATGGTCTGGTTCTTCATGAAATACCTTTTTCGGCTCGAGAAAATTGCACCCTGCGTAACTAGGAGGTCTCGGGCCACTCTGGGGTCGGAAATGACGACGAAGAGTTGGTTTCCCATCCAGATGGAGAACAACGACCCATAAGTTTTCGCCCAGCTATGGAGGGCGCGTTCAGGATATTTGCGAAGGAATGCGTAGCGCAGAAGTGGTCCAGGCGGTATCGGAGTCCCAGTGGCACTGACGAGGTTCTTGCGAAAGAGGTACGGTACCACGCATAATACCAATGTGGCCAGAAAGACAGAGAGACTTGTGGTTGCGTTCATAGAGAAAGTGTACTATGAAGAGTGTATGTGCACGTCGACACGATGGATGTTGAAATGACCTACAATAAAGAGGTCCTGGAATTCAAACGAGTGTAGAGGGGGAATCGAATGCAACATTTTGGGCCAAAGCTGAGTTCCCTTGCTCAGTGTGGCACGTTACCTTTCGCATTCAGATAGGAAATGCTATCGCTTTCTCCCACCTCAACATCGATCGAAAATCGTGATGAAGCAATGTGTCGCCATGATGAGAATGGTACGGCCGGGGTAAGATATCTCGGCACAACAATCAAAGGCATTTTTTTCAAGCACATGCCATGCCGCATCAGGCGCCGTGCTCTTAATCTATGGAACATCGTACCTTGATGCCATACTCAAACCTTATTGACTTGAAGGTGATGAAGCAGTGGTCCAGGTATCTTCCCAAAAATTCTTGGATTGGTTATCCGGTTTTCTTTTTGGAGAATTAGGCAGGTGCAATAAGTTATAGGTGTCCGAGAAGGTCGGTAGCATTTGATTAGGCCACGCGAGCGAGTTCCGCTACATACTGCAACCAGCACGCAAGATCTTACCACCGAGTTTCAAATTTCATCTTGCCCTTGCTTCTTAACGGGACCGCGCCGAAATATACCTGCCTACCTACCTATACTGTAGGAGCCCCGTGTTATCGGTCGTGTCAATTTCAAATTTGCGGATTTGCCTCTGTTTGCCCAGAAATCACGCCGCGTCAAGAGATATAAACACAAGAGCACACGACAAGCCAACAGCCTGAAAACCGAGTGCCTTCGCGAACCAACAGAAAGGCAGAGAAAGGTCCGAGTGAAATTTAGCAGCTTCGCTTCGGTGGGCATCTCAATTGTAGAAGCCTGGCCAGACGTGACCCGCCAGTCTTTCACGCCTGTTCGCGTGTAAATCGGTGACGTCTGTAGTTGTACTTCTTGGGCCTACCGACTAAGTTCCACGGGTCCGACAGTTGCTTCCAAAGTGATAAAAAGGTGTCGGCTACGCCCCCGGTCACGATTCATCGACTTCACCCACCGCCGTAAACCCATGCTTAAGACCCCCGCCGATCCCCGCGCGCAGCCATGTCAATTTCACGGGCTGTCCCGCAGTAAGCCCTGCCGCCCACCGCAAGGAGATTACAGGAAAGAAGCAGGAAAGGGGAATATCTTTCTGATCTGGTGGAGATGGAAATATTGATGGGTCGATCGGGGACGGAACGTGCTGTACCGGGTCGGGCCGCCCTACCGGTCTGGCTCAGAATTTTGCAAGCCTTTTCCAAGTCTCTTGCATGTTCAAAGGAAGAACAGGTCCGTTCTTTTGAGGTCGAGATCCCGAACATTTGATGGAGTTCAATTCCGGCGTACGAGATCGAAAAAGAACTCCACTATTCATGCGAAGCGGGGCATGAGCTAGATGTGATCATTTACAGCTGTGGTACTTGCCTTGGCGTCTGCTTTCAGACCGATCGAAATAGAAATTGAGTTGACAATCGGGAAATAGAAATTTAATCACTTCTGCAGAAATAGCACGACGACAGTCAAAGCAAACCGGCTGCCTCTCGTAACCGCACAACTGCTTCGTCATGTAATTCGCTCAAAACATCCTGATAGATGATTAGCAACTGCGGCGATAGATGAACGATAAGAAGCATACTGAAACAGGCTTGATGTCGTTCGTTAAACCAGTTCCAGCACCGGCCCATACGATGAGACGCGAACGATCGCCGCTTGCGGCACTCTCGTCAAATTTCTTGAGACGCTCTTCGAGGCTCATCCCGGCATTGAAATCGTCCATGATTCGATTTGCGATCGCGCGGCCATCGTGTTTCGGGGGCCATTTATTGGTGCGATTTACATCGTCAAATGCCAAGGTACGTACAGTGGCACCAATGTCTGCGTTGCTTAAGACATCTTTTTTTGCCGCTGACCAACCACATTCGGGTGTGAGGAGGAATCGGGTCCCAAGAACAACCCCATCTGCCCCCATGGTGAGGAGAGCAGCGATCTGAGCACCAGTGAATATGCCACCGGCAGCTAGAATCAGAGGTCCAGGTTTGTCGTCTAGAACCTCCTGTAACAAAGAAAAAAGCGGGGGCGCATCTGAGCCACCATGCCCGCCAGCTTCGATGCCTGATCATCGAGCTTCATAAATGTCGGCTGCAACAGTGAAAAGCGCACCTTGTACCACAAGAGCATCCACACCTTTAAGGGTAACTTGACGAGCGTGATCAACCGAATTTACAATCACGAAGATAAATGTCTTTCGACCGTGCTTTTCGTCGTAGGTGCGAACCTGGTCGATGTATTTTCCAAGGTCCACGCCAAAAGCGAACCAGACCGCAACAGGCACCTCATCAAGGATTGCGAGCAGACGTGGATCATCTGAAACTTCTGTCGTGTCCAAAACCCACCCAATAAACCCAATAGCGATGGGTACGGGAGTTCCCGGAGCAGTGTTGAGTAGAGTGCGAATGTTTTGGATCTTCTCCTTCAGCTCCGAAGTCGAGTAAAATCCTGACAACATTGCAGAGTTCTGGTCAGCTCGTGCTAATGACAGCATACCAGCACCAAGACAGCCAAGACCACCAGCAGCAGTCACGGCGGCGACCAGGTCAGGTGTCGTTGCGCCGGCCATCGGGGCTGAGACGATCGGCGTTCGAAGTCCTAGAGAGACACATGAAAGCTGCGGCCTGGATACGGTGGCAAGAAATCTCACCCAGCCGATGAGTGAGTGAAGTGTTGATGGGAATCATTGTATGAGAAAGAGTAGTCTTGACGGTTGAGGCCTTCACTCAACCTTCACTCAACCTTCACTCAATTTAGGCCAAAGCGATAGAGTACCAGGTATTAGTAAGCAGTGGATGGCGTGACAGTGAGCGTCCGAAATTCGAGATTTCGTAATAGTTCACAGATAGGTTCGTGCCACGAAGGAAATAGATATAAAGATAATTTGCAGGCTCTTCCGAAGGACAACAAGATAAGCAATTGAGTGAGCTGAGCTCGAGGGCGGAGGCACGCGAGCGGTTGATCGGTCCGACGGTCCTCGGACCGTTCGCCGCCCCAAAAAAGAACGGAGTTTTTCGGGAGAACACGGGAAGAAACAGATGATCGGCGTCCGTCGGCATTCGGATCCGCGCACCGATGTCTTCCGGCATCTTCCGGTCAGTAGAACTTGAAGTGATGGCACGGATGGATTCAGAGAGCTATTCAGAGGATATGGGGGGCACTGTAGAGCTTTTTCGTTTACAAGTATGTACATGATTCAGAGGGACGTGGTCCCACTGGCATAGCTATAGTTTACCGAAAGGGAGTGACCCAGAGCACTTCGGTCTAGGTAGGTATACTATTTAGGGATCGGCACCGTACCGTATACGGCTACGGGCCGTACAACTACGGGCCGTACAACTACGGGCCGTAAGCCGTATCATTTTCAGGGCTTTACGGGACGGTTACGGTACGGCTTCACATGCCGTATAAAGCCGTATACGGCTGCCGATAACCCTGCCGAATTAGGGTAGGTGGGTTTAGATATTGTAGATTCAAGCATTTTAATCCTGCCTGAGGCTCTCTTGAACCCACACTTCAGCATTGGCATGCTCAATCACGCGTTATAAAACAGCCGTACCGTAACCGTAACCGTACGAGGCATCCCCGGGGGCTATACGGGACGGTACGGCTTTGCCGTAAAGCCGTATGCCGTATGCCGTATATACGGTTACGGTGCCGATCCAAGAGGAGGTCGGAACGGTAATCCCGTACACGGGTTACCGTATGGGGACAAAAGCGAGTTATGGGGTCCTTGACTTCTCCTGTAGTAAATCCAACCCAAAATCTCCAATTTTTTTCTGGGATTCACAATGACATTCTGCTCACTGTTGAAATGAGCAAAAGTGCAGCCATGCAGCTACATAGGTTAAGAAGTTATGCTAAGCCCTGATTTCCTTGTTCCACGAGCTTTGATGTGATCAACCGGATTCTAATTTCGGACTGATGGCCCATTAAACTCGATTCGTGAATATCTTTTCTACCCATTCAGATTATAACAAATCACTTCGGAGGGCAGCTATTCATGAGGTGGACTTTCAGATAATCTAAGAATCATGAAATTCCGTTCACAGAAAGAAAACATCTGACGAATTTAAGAAAAGTTGGGGCCGGACCCCGGACACTAGGATGGGTCCCCACCCATCGGTCCACATCGTGTATGATTTTACAGTTCCGACCTCCTCTTGTGCCGATCCCTAATACTATTCCGCGGTTCCTTGGCGTTTACAACATACATTGCGTCAGGTGTATCCTACGGAAGCCATCCGTCAGTCATTTGAGTACATGAGATATCCTTTTGCGCCTTCCCCCACGACTAGTAAAAACAAGTAAAGTACTTTGTGGGTTTTCGAGGCTGGTGGGCCCCGTTGTAGACATACACATACATCTAAGGAGACGAGCATTACACAGCGAGCGGATCGTGTTTCCCTTCGCCGATATCGTCCTCCGTATGCTTGCTGATGTTGACCGCGATACGCCGCATAGGAATGGTTCCTATCGTATGACGACCGTCGCTCTGGGTATCCACTGTTGCCTGCGACGAGTTGTTGTGCGAGCGCATTGTGATACGAATGGTTATCATCCCGAAAGTTATTCCCTACGCCGACGTCAAACCCGCATTCTCAAAAAGAGAAGAGAAGGAAACGCACGACAGTGGGAGTCACGATTTCTAAAAGAATGTATTGGGCGTTGTAGTTGATTGAATAAAGAGTCAGGAGAATGATTTCGATTAATAGATATAATGCCGCGGATTCCACAAGAATGCGTATGACAGGTAGAAGGGGGCTCTTGTTGGTGCGGTAGCGCGCTGTCTTTTGCTCTGTTTGCCACAGTCGGAACGCCATAAGACCTGGATAGATGTGTCATATCAGTGCTGAGGGTACGGGGGCGCAACAAATGCACCGACCAGTGGTAAGTATGTTCTGCGCTACAGCGATCGAGTAAAAAGTTGTGATCCAACGTCCCAGGCGAGGGTTAAAAACTGTAGCGTTGGGGTCGACAGTGGTGTACAACCCGCAGACCATGTAGCCAGATACTACGATTTCGTTCAGAACAGTCAAAGTTCGATGAGGGGAGAAATTACCTGTACTCCCGATCAATAGCATCGTCGGAACGATGATGAACCTGAAGTCCTTGTTCCAAAGAATCCAGCAACGGTACACCTGTTACCTTTGTGAGATTTGCATCAATCGAAATGGACCCGACAGTACCGCCGCTGCATCTCCAAGAATACTTTGAGTTGCATAACTAATGATGGAGCGTCGGAATGGGACTTGAATAGGCACCAAGAAGCGTACAGTGTATCTTTGAAAATGTGATCCCCTAGTGAAAATTCAGATCAGATTCAGTTATCTGGGTCGAACAGCGATCCTTACAGTAGCCAAGTACTCCCAAGTATCCCACCGCTCCACCTGGGCCATTGACGAAGGTAGAAAATCCTCTAAGGAGACGGAAACAATTCATGGCTGTTGAGAGTCTGCGTAAATAACAGCGAGCATAGAATATATCGAGCATCTCACCGACGTGTAACGAGGCTATGATGAACATGACGACTGAGATAGCGAACATGACCTATTCCCAGAATTAAACAAAAAACTCGAATCTCTAGTTCGATAGAGAATTACTCGGTTGTGGGTATTTCGGCCTTTGCTTGAGGTGACCTGGACGAAGACGCCGAAGAAAAATACACACAGATAACATCCTTGGGTCACGCTGAGAAGGCTACCTCGAAAATGAGCTGAATAACGCACCATACATCAAGGCCTAGCATCAAATGAGCAATCTTGGCCCAATCGAACCAAAGAGCACACTTACCTCGAGCCATGTAGCTACGAGGAATGTTTTGTCCAGGGGATACTGCGATATCATTGTGGCCAAGTCAAAGGTGGGGTAGCGGAAGACGAGGAGGTGGAAAAGTGAACCGAATATATTTTTGACAAACCATTGTCAGTAAGTTATAAGTCTGCAATCAATTTGATATTTGCGGAACCAACTTGTGAGACATAGGATCCCGATTCGGATAATCCACATTGGTCGCCTTGTCTTGTCGCCCATTTGAAGGCCCCCGGACACTACTTACCGTAGAAGACTGTCCGTGCGTCCGCCGTAGAGTAAAACAGCCGCCAAAAAAGGCCCTTCCTCCTGTCCGCTATATAGAGTAAAACAGGCTCAAGTACTCAAAACCCACCCTATCGGTCCGTGATAAAGTAAATCAGGACGCAAGAAATCTTTGTGAACTAGTATAGGGTGCTGGCAGAATTTTGGTTCCCTAAGGGACTGTCAGCTACATTCAAAATCAACACATTCAGACCCACAGCGAACGGGAAAACGCCTGCAGCCGACTGGGAACGAAAAAAAAAAGTCTTGGAACGCAAAAAATGGCATTGGAAGTAAAAAACTCGGTGTGAACAGCGGCCCAGAGCTGACTTTTATAGAGTAAATCAGCGAAAATTTCTGGTGAAATAATATGAGGGGACTATGAGGGGTGCTCAATTCTTCCTCCTAGGCCGAGACTCCTGATATTAAACCCGATGACCGAATGAACTGAACTAAGAATTGAGCACCCCTCCTACAACAAGTAATTCATTGCGGACAGGGTTTGAAATTTGAAGTAAGTAGTGTCGGGGGGCCTGCCATTGGCATGTGTCTTCGAATCCAAATTCGAAGATACATCCGGAAACAATAGATTCGCGTGTTGGTAGGTGTAGTTGGCGCACGCCGTAAGTTTTCGTAACGTCGCCGTAACTGTACTTGTCACGCAATATAATTTGCTTGAGGTTGGAGAGCGACAAGGACTTTCAAGTCAGGATAAGTCAGGAATGTGTCTTTGCGTATTGACGACTGCGAGAGCCTTGACACGAGACTGGTCATAAATCTTGGAGAGAACAGCCAAGCTTGGAGACCGCGCAGCGGCATCGAAGTCCTCTAAGCGTGAAGATTAGCGAAAAGGCACCTTGATGGAATGTGAGAGTGGAGTGAGAACTCCTTGGACCCTGGGAATTATATCCGTAGGTTTCCGTAATGCAACGTACGACCGTGGGTTGAATCCCACACAACGACGGATTTTGGACGGATTATTACAGACCAATTAATGTCGCGCACCGGACGCCCTCGACGGCCAATAATTGCACGACCCAGTTGGAATGCTTCTGCAGACTGAGTACCCTAAACATCCCAAAAAAACAAAGAAATAAAAAGAGAATTGTATCCGTGTGTATCCCGAGATCCGATCACGGTCGCCATCGCCATGACCTGGCCACCATAGTGTTACGTACCGCTCGTACCCTACGAAGATGTAGATTGATGGAGATTATAACGGAGGTATAGTCCTGCCAGGTGTCTAACTCAGCACTCCACATCAAGCCACCATGTCACGAATTGTCCCAAATCCCCGAATCGTCTTTGCAAAACGGCCTGGAGATGGCTTTCCTGTCGTCGGCGAGCACATCACGTTCGACAATACTCGTTCCATCGATCTCGATGGCGTTCCTCTCAATGGTGGTTTCTTGACCAAGACGCTCTTGCTCAGGCAAGCCATGAATACGAAACCGCCATCAGAGACTTACTCTGTTGATTTGCAGTCCTGAGCCGGCCACGCGTGAGCGCATGCGCGACCCCAAAATCCCCAGTTATTCCACCACGCTCATTGTCGGTGCACCGTGAGTATATCGCCCTCATTTCCAGTTCTCCGATGACTCACACAATACCTCCAGCGTGACTGGATTCGGCTTGGTCGTCGTCTTGCGCTCGGAGAAGGAAGGTGTCAAGGCGGGCGACCATATGTTTGGTATGACCACGTTCGAAGCCTACACAGTTCAGCCATACATCGAGGGTAAGCCTTTTTTATTGTTGCTGCCGCGGTTTGAGGCATAATCCTCGTTTAAGGGCGAGTTGTCTACAATCCAAGTGAATGGCCGGCTGGTACTTTCGACATGGATGCTCTCGCTCTTCAGGTGGTTCCCAATCCGCAAGGCGCTTTCCCTTGGACGCGCTACTGCAGCATTCTTGGAATTCCAGGTCTCTCGGCGTTCGCAGGTTTCGAAGCGTATGGGAATGCCAAAGAGGTCCCAGTATTTATCTATCCATACCGTGTTCGTAGCTGACCGTTTTAACCTTTAGGGGGAAACCCTCTTCGTTTCTTCTGGCGCTTCTGGAGTTGGAAGGCAAGACGACCCTCATTTGATCCCGGTACCAGGCTAATTCGCCAATCTAGCTTGATCATTCAGCTCGCCAAGATGAAAGGGTAATATATGCATTGCGGCTACTCGCAATTGCTAACTCACCATTCACTAGGATGAAGGTTATCGCGTCTGCCGGGAGCAACGACAAGGTTGAATATATGAAGAAGCTCGGCGCTGACGTTGCGTTCAACTACAAGGTTACTCCTGTTTCTGACGCCCTGCGTGAGAACGGTCCCATCGATTTATACTGGGACAATGTCGGGGGTAGTCAGTTGGAAGCAGCCATTGACGCTTTGACCGTGCATGGACGCATCATTGTAAGTTTTCCGCCGCAGAGATTCTCTTGTTATTTATATCATATATTCTTGTCAAGGCGTGCGGTGCGGCCGAGGAATATAACGTCGCCTACGCAGACAGGCACCCCGTCAGAGTAGGTGTCACTTCCTTTTACTCCTTTGGATCAGTAACGGCTAACAAATTGTAGAACACATCCTCTATATTCAAAAAGCGTCTAACCATTAACGGCTTCCTCATCGCCGATCATGCTCCAACTATGGCCGGGCGGTTCTTCTCGGAGATCCCCGCATTGGTGGCACAGGGGAAATTGCTCACCGAGGAACACCTTATCAAAGGAATTGAGAACGGGCCCGCTGCCTTCGTCGACATGCTAAAAGGAGCGTTCCCTGTTGGAAAGCCTATCATTGTGGTAGCGGAAGAATGATCTATTAGATTATCTGTCCGTATACACTTAGATATTTCCTGCGGTTGAAAAGATGTAGAACAACTCGTGTGTCCTGTGGCTTTAACTCTCAGTGTTAATAAGTTATGCATATAAGGGAGCCACTTCTCTGTGGGTCGTATAGGGTTTCTCGCTCCCCAGTACGCCCTGCGCGTCGTCGGCTCCCGCCTGGAATTGATAGCACCCGTCCCGCCTAGTTCGGTCTTGCAGTACGTCTCTTGTAACGTATACTTTCCAAATACGAAATTTCATTGGTACCGAGTGTTCCGTTGTCGAAGCACAGTATATTTCTATTTCGGGAGGTCGGAGGCGTAATGTTTGCAAACGTTTTGAATTGATGTGCGACTCGATTCGCCTGTTGACTCTGAGATGCCGTCACGAACCTGCGCACTGTGTGCAACCAACCGGGCGATGTTGAAGAGGCCAAAAACGGGCCAACAGATCTGTCGAGACTGCTTCTTCTACGTCTTCGAGACTGAAGTACACAACACAATCACTCAGTCGAATTTATTCAAGGCAGGGGACAGGGTAGCTATCGGAGCGTCAGGTGGAAAAGGTCGTCGCAACCACATTTCCAGGGTCTCTACTACTGGACTAAGCTTACACAGATTCCACCGTTCTGGCCTATGTTATGAAGACTCTGAACGAACGTTACCAATATGGCCTCGATTTGTTTCTTCTCTCAATAGATGAGGGAATCACGGGCTATCGGGACGACTCGCTTGAGGTACTTTCTTTGCCGTTGGATCTGTTTCGGTGTAAATCATCATCTTGTCTCCAGACCGTCAAACGAAATCAACAACAATATCTGATGCCTCTCAAAATACTATCGTATGACGAGTTGTACGGATGGACCATGGATGCTATTGTCTCTCAAGTGGGAAAGAAGAACAACTGCACATTTTGTGGGGTCTTTCGGCGGCAAGCTCTCGATCGTGGGGCCGCCATGCTTGGTGTTGATCATATCGTCACCGGCCACAATGCAGACGATATCGCTGAGACGGTCCTCATGAATAGTGTGTTTACCTTTCCTCCTCCACTCACCGTCCATTCCGACGCCTTCCCCTTTTAGTCATGCGCGGAGACATTGCGCGACTGGGACGATGCACTTCCATTTGCACCCAAGGAGAGGATACTATCAAGCGGTCGAAGCCTTTTAAGTATGCTTACGAGAAGGAGATTGTGATGTACGCCCTGCTCATACTGGACGGAGGGTATTAGAATGTAATTTTCCTTTCACAGGTACGCTTACTTCAAGAAGCTGGACTATTTCTCCACGGAGTGCATATACTCACCAGATGCGTACCGTGGACATGCTCGAGTCTTTCTCAAGGACCTTGAGGCTGCTCGTCCCAGTGCGATCATTGACATAATTCATTCCGGGGAAGCGTTCGAGATACGAGAGGATATCAAGGCAACCCAAAAAGTGCAGCGTACGTTTTACGCCTTGTTTCAGTTCGGAACATCCACCTCACCGGATCGCTACAAGAAACCTGCAAGCGGTGCGGGTACATGTCAAGTAACGACCTCTGCAAGGCCTGTACATTACTCGAGGGACTCGAGCGTGGGATGGCGAACTCTGGTATTGTGAGTAAATAATCGAACTTGTCGTTGCAAACTTCTGACGGCACTCTCCAGACAGACCGCGCGAGAAAGAAGCTCGATGCCGAGGGCCCCGCTCCAGATAATATCCGCACCATACCCTTCTATCAACTTCCCTCCGCTGGCAATGCTTCTCTAATTATAGAGACCCCATCCTCGTAGCAGCGTTTTTTTCTAGATTGGAGTGATTATTGTATTCTTTTCAACAGAACTTTTGTATCCATAGAGACGCCGTGCCTCGACTCGTGTAGACCAGTTCTATGTATTACTCCTGCGGGTCATTAATCGTTTCATCTAGTATATGTCACCGAACGTATGTGCATCGCAAGGTTTTTGACAACCACAAGGTCCCTTGCACCATTCGGCTTGTTTCCTCTCCTCCGCCTCCCAATCAGTATCTACAATTTCGGCCAACCGGGTCTGTATCGATTCCATGCGCATCCTTTCCGGTATATACCTAGATTGAATAATGAAACTGTGTAGAAGAGTGACAGATGGCCGACGTACGGTTGGATTGGATTGCCCAGCGCAGACTGGATCGCGTTTATTAGACCCTCCTTGTCCCCTTTTCGAACCTGACGTCGGATGAGAAACCAAACACAAAGCGTACAAGTATGAATGCGCACATTATAAACATATGGCTTGGGAAGGAGGGCCGCAAAGGGGTGCTGACTCCGCCATCCGCTGGGATCGTCCGGATTGTTTATATCCCAAGAGTGAATCGGATTTATCCAAGGCACTCCCAAACACAGAGCATTCCATGGTGTAGGCGAGCTAGAAAGCAAGGTGATTAAAGTGGGAACGGAACGGCTAGATCCTCTTAAATCTTCACATTAGAGGGCGCCCCATGCCGATGACCATTTTACTTTCAGCCAGTTTCTCCATAAAAAGCGCTTGTTGAAGTCGTCCGTGATTCACGAAATGTTGGTTTTGGTCAGGAAACTCTGACTCCAGTTCCTTCTCATCGTCTTCAGAAAGACCGGCTCCCAGCACGACTTGGATCCCGGTTTGCTCTGCGACCGAGTCCAGATCCCATTTGGACCAGGCACGATTGGGGTTCTTCCCAATGGCAAAATAAGAAAGTAATTTGGCCAAAAGCCACGCTTGATTTGGCCGTGCATTTGCAGGAACGAAATTTGTCCCGAGGCAAGATTCCTCGATCGAATAACCCAAATAAGTGTTGTTCGATTGAGTTTCAGAAGCAGTTTGAAGCGCGTACGGCTCGGGCGAAAGTATCCAGCGTGAGCCGAGCGGGTGGCGGGGAAAGGGCTTCGATGACTGTTAGTGGATCTCGAAAACAGGCCAGGAAAGGGAAGTTACCCAAAAATAGAATGACAATAGCTTCAAGATTTTGTTTTGAAAACTGCCAAAACTGTGCGCCATAGGGAACGCACCTTGAACCCAGGGATTCCGTCAGGATTTTGTTCTGCACGCAGGCAGCCCTTTTTATCTTTCCAGCAAAGGAAGGACTGCCAATCATCGACTAGGACAATGTTGACCCTTTCTGGCATAATTCGGTAAACCTCAGCAGCTTCTCGAAGACTTTCGACTTGTAGAACGGTGTAGCCCAGATTTGCCATCGCCGCCAGCTTGAAAAGTATTCAACCTCATATGTGGTTTCAAAAATAGCATACAAACCGTGGAGCGAGCCCAGATCTCCTCCCCGCCAACATCCCCTCGCAGCGCGTTTCGAAAATACATGCTTTCGATTATTATGACTTCAATATGCTAAGCATTGAGCGTCGAAGCAAGCCAACGACATGGGAACGCACTTTTTTCCTGATTTGTGGTGCAACTGCGTGTCTCGAGACAGGAAAGTAATTTGCGAAATCCAGCCTCACTTGGGGTTCTCCACAAATGAGCCGCAGGTTGTTCCGAAGGTTGCGTGTACAACACATGACTCAACCTGAGATCCTCACCCAGGGTCGGTTCGCTCGTCACAGACGTCGACGGCGGGGGCGGCGATGATTCCGAAGGCTGCGTGTACAGCGCGTCACTTAACCTGGGACCCTGGTTGGGTTTGTCGGTTATAGACACCGATATCGGACGCAGGGAAAGATGGGTTTCTGCTGTTTTTTGGAGGTAGTGTACCGTGGTCAGTCTGATGAAGAGGAATGCGAGGGCAAGAAAGAGGAGAAGGGAACGAGCTGGCCGCAAATAGGCCATTGAAGGTTACCGTGAAGAAACAGATGAAGGGGAGGAAGAAGAGAAAAGGAGGAGAGGGAGGGGCATATTTTATGCGGAGAGGGGCGCCAGGGAGTAGGGGCTGCTTGGCAGAACCACTATATTACGTTATCAAAAGGAGTCAAGACATTGGACTGACCGCTCCTTCTCCTGGAGTGTCTCAGTCGATCGCGGATCGTCCTCGCATGCTTGGTGTCGTATTCCGTAAAGTAACAAGTATGAGGGTTCTCGAGCCCTCTATGCGGACGGAATCTACAGAATTTTGTTTTCAAGCACCGAGTGGACATCAGACGCATCGCGAAAAAAAAAGTTATCGATAACTCATCAGTCGCGTTGATCTTGGAGAATGAATACGAACAGATACAGAGTAAGGTACACAGAGACGGATGTGAAGAGATGCCTTGCATGACCGATGACCTACAATATTTTGACATACGACGCGGGGAATAAGCCAGTCTTTCCTTCAAACTCTCCCGTCCACCTTGGAAACAAATATTCAAAAGGCTGGACGCGAAAGCATAAAAACGCACCAGTCATCCGAAGTTCTTTCCGTGACCCACACGTTCTGGTTCGCTCTGATTTGCAGATCGCCAGGATCCTAGAAAGGAACAGGCGAGGTAAAGCAAAATAGAAATACGATGGAATGCTAATTACGGTCGAATCATAATCGTACAAGGCCTCTGCCCATTCGCCCTGGGCCTGTTCTTCTTCGGCCTCTTCCTCCGGTTCTTCCTGTGAGGGCGGAGTCGCGGGGGCTCCGGACCTAACTAGCCCAAAGTCAGATGAAACATGAGCTTCGCTCTTCAAAGTCCTACCAGGAGGTGGACCGTAGGGAGTTTTGCGGGCGGCGAACGCCGGCGGGGCGATCGGAGGAGCACTAGGCGCCGATTTCCCTGCATGTCTGATTGAGCTGAACATGTTCTTCGCGGAGGTAGTGTCGACATCGGATCCAAATTTCTAGAAGTCGAGGTTAACAGAGGAAGAATCTTTATTTTTGCAAGGTGCATCTACGCACGCGGACAGATTTCAGGTTAGCAACGGAGGAAGTCGTTGGAGGGGGAGGGGGCTCTGCGGTTCCGCGCCGTGGAACAGACGGCGCTAGCGCTGCCGAACCAATTCGCCCCACTGCATTGCTGATATCTGGATTCGAAGCCTGAGCCGCACGGGCAACATTAGGCTGAATTGTATCGCGCCAAACGGAGATCTCACAGCGGCAGAGTAAGGGCTTCCGGTCTGGCGTAGACCGGCAGATATTAACTTGGACGCGCCCTCTGCATTGGAAGCTAGCGCACGGTGTGCCGCCGAGGGTTGCTGATCCGAATTGCCAAATATCTCTGGGCGGGAGGCGAAATATCTCAGACCCAGTGAGTCAAGTATCAGACGAGATTCGGACGCGCTCACTCGTCAAGAAGCGAGAAAAACGCGTCCTTTTCGTTGGCGCCAAGGTTGTTGAAGACCATCGTGGCAATGCGTGGTAAGCGATCACTATCGATTTCAGACTTCTAATCGCTGCGCGTTTAAGCAGGTCTGTCTGACCACGACGTCGCCAAACGATGAAGCACGACAAGTGACTCCTGCGACGTCGGTTTACTTCCGAGTCCCCCCAGATCTCAACGTTCAGCACTCAGCCCCAACCGCTGCTCGGCCGTTGACATTATTTATTCTACACTGATAGTAAGTTTTTCCCGAAAGTTGGGCCAGCTTCCTCATCTAACGGTCCTTCCCTCGACTTCACGGGTAATGAAATGCCAAATGTAGTGGGACCACCCCTCGAGGACGCCAGCACCAGTCATGATGTGAAGGCAGTCGATTGATATATGCGCGTCTGGCCGCAGACGTGCTGGATAGTCGATCGCGAGAAAATGAATGTTGGGATATTTTGGTTGCGACACTACTTCCTGTTAACTTTCAGTTCGTGCAACAAATGCTCGAGGAGAAGTGGGGCAAACCTCGAAAACCTCGTTGAATTCCCCTATGCTGGCCCAATTCCACCAGTTCCAAGCGTATGGTTTGATCTCGTTGTACGGCTTGAGCTCGTTGTGGCAGTCCTCGTGGCCCGGCAGATAAGCGCGCACCACCACTTGCCGCTGTTTTGCCGGGTTCCGCTGGTTCACCTCTGTCACCACCTGTTGAACCTCCTTGGCCCACTCCTTGACGGCCTGCCCAAAGAACTGGATTACCCCTTCTATTCCGAACAATGTTTTCCCCTCGTCCCTGTAACCGGAGAAGAGCCCTGTAGTCCAGTGCCCCGCCGTACTGACCACCAGCGTCTGGTAATTCAACTCCGGATCGGTAAACATACTTAAATATTCAGCTGGTTCCAAGGTCCATGTAGCTTCGTCGCCGAAGAGACTGAAATTCCTGGGTTCGGCATACAACCTGTGGTGCAAGTCGACGAGTTGTTGTTGACTGAACAACAGATCCACCCGCCGGAATGTCACGAGCGGCGTGCTCTCCACGGAAAATCCTTTCGGGAGATTCAGCCGGGGTATCAAAGGTGACGAGGGATCCAGATAAATGTTCTGAGCCCACGCCCGATCGTAGTAAGGATTTTGGATGTAGTCTGGCGTTGCTCGGACATGTGGGTATAGCATGCAGGATATCGAGAAAAAGTGGCCTTCCGAGATAGAGTCTTCACAAATCTTGGGGTTAGACTACCAATTACGAAGAATATACACACACATACCACCAATGAGCAACCACCCGCCTTGCTCGACTAGCTCGCGTAACAAATCCAACGCCTGCATTTCTTGTATCTGGCATCCACTCTGTTTGGGCTGCCACTGCCACGAAGTCACATCCGGGAATCTTGCCCAATGGTCTTTGTTGTCTGAGCCCAAGTGCAAGTAGTATTCCCGGGAGCTGGCACAACCCTCGAAGCCTGAGAATCGCAGCGCGTCCTCCTGGCTGGTCATCGAAGTATCGCTTGTCCGTGGACTATAGACCCATTTGCCGTCCGCATACGATCTTGGTGGGCATGTCCCGCCACGTTTCGAGGAAAAGAATGGGACTTCCGGGTGTCTGGTTGTCCCAGACAAGGTATAAACAATGAGAATGAGGGTTAAACCTGCGCCTATGCCTAGGATTCTGCTGTAATGGAGACGGCGGCTCATGGGAGTCGAAGCGTCGAGTGGAAGAGGGGAAAAAAAAAGACGTGGTCATTTTGTAAATTATACAAGTACTTGCCGGAGCGCTTCGCGCTCCGGCAACTCCTTGCTGACAACGGACCAGGAGATACAAATTTTTATATGATATAATTTACTTGAACAGGAGTTCTTCCCATACAATGTGGGCAGTACTGTCATCGAGCTCGTCTTCATATTTTAGAAGGAGGACACTTTTTCTGTCTGGTACCCTCAGCCTCTGGTCATGGCTGAGTGCAGCTGGCCATGAGAGAAGACTTCTCGTCGCAAATCTAAAAACTTGGTGACTGTGAGTCTTTGGCTGCTGTTGAACGTTGTAGTATAACAGGGCCTTGTCAGAGGAACTGACCGCAAATTTGAATTCATGTGGTTGAAAATGATAGTTTGACCGCGGTATGTGGAGTCGTACAATCTATTCGTATAATGTTCATTCGTCTATGAAAGGAACGATGGACTTGACGCGAAGGGGGTATTTGCATAGGCCTAAAAAGCGAGATCGTCAAATGTTGAATCGGATGCGAAAAAGCACAACCATTCGTAAAAGTGATAGTTCGGGTGTATTTCGAGGGGTACACGGCGTACATGGTAATCAAAAAATTTGTTGCTACAGTTTAATTTGGCTGGATGTCCGTAGCCTAATCTGTGGCTTCTTTTGCCTTGCCTTGCCTTTCTTTGAGATGGGCGATCATCGGGTGAGCGATGTGCCGCTTCCGTTACCTTGATTGCCACGTGCAGGTGGACTCGGACTGCGTCAAAATTCAGATTTTTAATGTAAAGGTAAGGGGTACCAACATTTCAATTGAACGGTTTGTTCCTTTCTTGGGAGACGAAGGTGAAGGTGGACTGATAGGATAGTAAGTAGTCTAGTTGGTAGAATCTGTCGACATACGCTTGAGCGAAGGGCTGTGGATACGTGGATGGCATAGACAGGCCCGCTTGAGCGCCTGAAGAAGTTGGCGCCAACGGTGGTGGCTGAGAAGCAGGACACATTTGATGTCAACAGCGCATCGGATGCTTGGAACGTCGACGGGTATGGGTGAGCCAACGGACAACCGAGATGTAGGCGGAGCAACGGGTGCATGGGGCGTCGATCAGTCGGTCGGATGATTGTTGAGATGTCGACAAATCCAAGTCTGGGGCGGCAAGGGTGTACCGAATGGGTGGGGAGACGAACTGCATCAGGAAAATCTGAAATTCTTCATAGCCACATGGCCATTCTCCAGGTCTTTGTTGGGCTATGGTGGTCTATGAAGTCACACACTCACTCTATTTTGGTCTATGATTGACTTTCGTGGTCTATGAAAGTGGCTCCTCTAATACCTTTGTCTATCTTGGCTGTAAATGTCAAGAAACTTCTATAGCGGTCTTAATGGGTGTGTTGATAATTTAGCTGGCACTGTTGACAAAACTTATGGAAATGTCTCTTAAGTCTGCAACCTGGGAGTTACAGCCCGGGGTCAAACGGGGTTTACTACCTGGAGTCAGATTTGATCGGGATTGGGTCTGAGAGTCCGATTCAGTTGCTACTACTAACATTCAAGTTTCGAGGGATGTGTTTCACAGTGCATCAGGCCACAATTTAACATTCCCTTTCGACCCGAACCCGTACTTCGGAAATTTAGATGAAGTACTGGTCGCGATCATAAAGTTTTTTTCTACCACTCACCAGAAAAGATTATTATTATTGGTCTGACTACGGGAGACGGTCGCGATTCACTTAAATGTGTATCGGGACTGTCGGACCGATTCGAACGGACTTGAGCTCCGAAAATGATCCCCGAAGTAACGGCGAAGTTTGCCGGGTGATCATCTTTATTTACCTCCGCCATCAGGCCGCGCGTCGTTTGTTACGTGGCAGTCTTGCTTTCTTGAAATTCTTCCCGCTCTCATGTCCTCTCCTCCCCACCTAGCATGCCAACCTCATATCCCAGCCCATGCCCTCCAATGCCCATCTCAAAACCAAGTTCACTCTCATCAAGCTGTCAAGACATGTTTCTTCGGAATTTTGATGTCTCAAGTTTCGACGCCTCAAGTTTTTTGACACCTCCAGTCCATCTCGTCTACACCCCTTCCTACTGCCCCTGGAATTCTAGTCTGGTAAAACTCGGGCTGCAAACTACCCTCAAGTTGGCAAGCACATCCACAAGCATTCGGATTCGGAATGATTATGCTGCAGATCGGCATCTTCAAGTTTTTCAAGTCCTCGGCGTCGATCACAACGCAAGCATGGTCTTTGCATTCTTGGGCCTCAATCTCAACTCCTTCAAGTTGCTAGTTGGCTACTGCTGTAGCTTTTTCTTGCTGTCCTCAGCTTCTTCATGCTCCTATACTGTGATTAAAAGATCATTTGATGCAATATATTGTTCTTTCAGCAATTTTATTTATTTATTTGGAATACTTTGGGAACTATAAGAGCTATGGCGGCTATGTGTCTATGCAACTATGATAGATCGGGTCGTCTATGATGGTCTATCTGGTTGAAACCACCCCTCCCACCTTTCTATGAAGAAGACCATTTGCTATGGTGTCTATGGTGTCTTTTTTGGTCTCTCGGGGTCTTTATTGCAACTTCAGATTTTCCTGATGTGGCGGTATTCATATTCAGGCAAAGCGCGTTGAGCCACGCGTTTGGTTTATTGAGCGACACAGGGAGCAATGTTCCAGACAGTTGCGCTGGTGAAGCTTGTTGCGCTTGATGCATCTAAGTTTGTTGCATAAACGCGAGATAGTTGAGGTAGCCGATGTCGAAATGAGGTGCAGGGAAGGTTGTCGATGCGAGTGATGTAGGTAGGTAGGTAGGTAGGATTGAAAACACATCGGGAGAGGCCGGCGCCAGGATCTGCGGGGAAGAAAAAGCTGATGAAGACGCAGGGTCAATCTTCTTTGGAGTCGCGGGAGTATGGCGAACTGGAGTAGGGGTACTCGGTTCAGCGAACATTGGGATCCGCAGAGAAACTTTTCCGTTTCGTAACAGAGGACCACGTCGAGCCACGTATGTGCCACGCAGATTGTACATGAATCATTGCGGGGAGAAAGAGCGGAAAGTAAGTACTGACATGAACCCATCAATCGTTTGAATGGTGCGGAGAGCGAAAAGTCGGTGATGACCGAGCGGACTTTAAAGGCTTCAGACAGGCTTAATTTTATAAAGAGTAGAACAAGTTCACACATAGGGTAACGTCATTGCCAAATTTACACAGAGGGGTTTCAAGCAACTAGAATTCATCGATGCAATGACAGTCGCAGTTTGCTACTGCGCATAGGCCGTGCGACCGCACCCCGTCATCACCATAAAACCAATCGAAAATATGAGAGGCGTGTCCTCCGTGTCTACATGTCTGGCAGATTATGATTGCGTCATCAATCGTGTCTGAGTTCATGATGAGTATCGGTATGTGAAACACCCTGAAGCGCACCTTTCGATGGCGAGTACCCAAATTCCGCATCGCGGACGACGTCTGGAACAATGCTGAGCGTCATTAGACAAATCGAACAACGGGGCAACGCCCGACTGCAATTTGCGCAAGTTGTGGGCTATAAAAGGGTCAACGGAGCAATTCACTTCGCCGCGAGACGCACCTTATGTTTCGGGGTTACCGTGTAATCCCCGTTGTTATTAGAGACGGGTTTGTTGCAATAGCTACACCGGATGAGGATCTGTCGTGGGGCCCATTCGACAGGGGCTCTGTCGTCGCCTTGCGCAGCGTCTTGAACGAGGCCGCCGCGTTCAATGTCGAAGCTGACGCGATGGTGGTGGAGCTTGAAACCGTCCAACAAATCGCGATATGCCTCGACCCAACGTTCTGGGCGTGCATCGGTGAATTTAAATGGACATGCATACGACCCCAGGATTGCTGCAGTCTGAATGTCGCCCGTGCGGTCGACATGACTCTGTAAAATATCCATGCCACGCTTTGTGAGACCGGTCACGATGAGTCCGTCGATGTCACCCCGATGGCAGGAGTTCTCGACACAGCGGTGGAGATACGACGTCAGCGTCTTGTCCTCGAGAAACTGGAATGCTATGGCCAGGCGTTCGCGGAAGGGAATGATCTCTTCGTCTAACACTTCGTCCCAATCTCCCAGGGTCAGATGCGTGAGCATTGCACGAAAGTATGGGTCTTGCAGACGTATGATAAGGCGTTCGCAATGCTCTCTCAGTTCAGGACTTCTCGTCGAGCTACCGGGCATCAACGCAGCGAGAGTCCCAGACATCATATGGTGAGATTCATCTAGCCCGGATGAGGGTGCGGGACTTGCATTGATGGCAGACACGTACCATTGCTGCGCATAAGAACCTCCACTGCCTTGGTATACTGCTGTGTGAAGACAAGCCAACATGCAGCCCTGGAATGATTCCCCTCTTTTTCCCATCTTCGATGGCGTATCAGATGCCCAGTTGACTGCAAGCACAATCGCACGAACCTCTTAACATTGGTCCACAGGTCTTCCTCTCTCAAGCTCCACCCGCAGAGTTGTAGTGCAACCTGCCGTTGAAGGGCTTTTGCAGTGGACACCGCATGGAATTTCCATGCCGAGGACGACGGTTTATCCCCGCTGCGCAAAGCCAGCACCGTCAACGCGGCATGGAAATTCCCATGGAGATCATCCGCTGGCGAGTGACTGCGCCGAGACCGAGAACGGCTGCGCGTGCCGTCGCGGACGTCGAGAAGGTCTCGATGAATGGGCGGTGCCGTCGGATCCAAAATCGAAGGTTCACCATGAGGAACACCTAGAGCCAAAGGGGGGAAACCTTCCCATATCCCCATGATCCCTTGATGCGAAAAATCGTACCCGTGCAAGCGAGGTGTAGGAACACAGAGGAAATCCTGTGCGCCTTGAGTCGCGGTGAGTTATGAAGCTTCACAGAGAAATCGAGGCTTACTGTTTATCCACGACCATAAATCGGACAACATCTGCGGAACAGGCCCGTCATCGTCTCGAGTCACGGCAGTATTATGGTACGGCTAAAAAAGTGGTTCAAAAACGAGAAGCCGACGAAAGTAGAAGCACTTACATTACCGATGCTATACCCTCGCAAGCACCGTCTCCGCATTACCATGGATATATCGTCCTCCACAATGTGCTCGATTCCCCGCCCCTTGCTTAAACTGCGACTATGTCCACCACGGCTTGTTTTATTCGTACGTCCACGGCTCTTTGCCGCATTCTCCGTGGAGGTAGTGGGCACAACTTCTGATGAATGTTCGGTCCGAGGGAGGTCGGTGTCCTGCTGACGGCCTGGTCTCGACCGCGACCTTGACTGCATCGACGTCTCATAAGGGTAACGTCGAATCGAGGAGGGGCTCCACGTCCGCGACTTTGAGGCCGACCCCGGTCGTGACGCTGCTATTCCGGTTGGTGCGATGGTGCGAACAGCAGAGGCATCGTGTGGACGTTGGGCCGTTGGTACAACACCAGCGGTCGCGGTCCCGAGAGCGGGAAACCCATCTTCGTCTCCGCGGCCGAACAACGCTGGAGGGGGTTCAAGGGCTGGCAAAGACGCCCTTCCTCGCTCTATCGTCTGCGGAAATTCCCCTCTTTTCGAGTCTGAAGTCGTGAGGGATTTCGATCTTTCGGCTTGAACTGCCGCTTGCTGTTGCGCGTGTCGGTACTGTTCCAGCGACGATTCTCGCTCTCGCTGCTGGATAAACTCGCTCATTTCGTCATCATGTATGATCCCGGGAAATACGCGCCACGACTGGCCAGCGCTGATGGTAAGGTCTCCTCGGCTGCTCCATATCGCTTGTTTGGGCGTGTCATGCAAAGCATAGAGCTCAAGATCTCCCTCCTTATTAACCACCATCACATTAGACGTCAATGGGCGGCGGGGCTTCTGAGCAGGTGAGGGAACCAGTGCAAAGGATGAGAGAATCCTCGGGAATAGTTTAGCTTTAATCGCGTTAGACACGTTCATGGAGGAAGAATGTTGAACCTCACTCCTACGGGTGTCACAAAGGACGAGGGTTGCCGTTTCAGAATCCTTGCCCAAGTTTTGGCTGCCAGGAAAGGTTGGCGACGACCCAGCCGTCCATGGGAGACCCGCTGTCCAGGATTTCCTCGTCAGGCGGCCCGATAGCGAGGAGCTCTCTCCGACGTCCCCGTCCGACGAGCCCGAGCCCCCGAGCGCACGTCCATGGGAGCCGAGCATGTCCCAAAACCGAACGTAGGATGCGTCGCGATGCAGCGCGGCGAGAGTCCCCCGGCGGGTGCTGGAGAATTCGATCCCAGCATACACCGCCGAAAAGCGTGAAAGCGCGCCATCCGCGGACGCGTCCTTCTCCGTGAACGACAGCAGCGGCATTGGCGCGAGCTTCCGCGCATCCCACACGCTGATGAATCCGTCCCCAAAGGTCGCGATGCGATGCGGATCATACGGGTCGTTGACGATGCTCTGCACCTTGGCGGCGACGTTCGTGACGGCAGGGACCGACGTACGGATGTCCAGAAGGCGGAACCAGCGGTAGGACATGCCCGCGAGGAGAAGATGGTTCGAGTTGGATACATACGCGACTGACGACACGATCTCCGTTGGCGCGTGGTGCTGCACCGTGCGCTGGTCTGCGCGCGGCCCGATGTCGTAGCGGGGGATGAGCGGGGGTGGGCGCGGAAGCGGTGTGACAGTCTCATCGGACCCCGGGCCTGCGATGGACAGTGCCAGCTGGCTGCGCGCGGTGCTTATATCGTAGATGACGAGGCTCGAGTCGCCGCGCACCTTGTCGAGCCCCACGGCGAGGAAATTGGGGTCGACGCGGCAAAAGTCGAGCGCGTTGCACGCGCGAGAGTTGCGCGCGGTGAGGGACACGATCGGCCCGCTCGAAAGTACACTGTGGCCCGCAACGGATCGTCGCGTGTGCCGGGTCGCCTCGAGGCGCAGCAAGTCGATGCGTCCCGTGCTCAGCCCGACTGCGACAAGATCTTCGAACGCGGGGTCGGGGGACCACGCGAAGGTCTGAATACGCATTCTCGTCTGCGGGAATCCCTGGGGCCACTGCGCCGACGCACCTTCATAAACTGCAAGTCATGCTGCGAAGTGACATGCCGGATTTCCTGGTGCTCCGGGGCCCATTCGTACAGCGTTATCTGCGAGCCTCCGCCAACTACAAACTTGTTTTCTTGGCGCGGGTGCCAAAGAAGGCGCTTCTCGGGATGAACTGGTCCCACCATCGTTGCAGCGGGCCCCAGGGATAATCGAGAAGCACTGTGAAATAGTACCGGGAGTTGCGCTCAGCTCCTGAAGGCCCGAATCAGTGCCGTACGCGTCCGGGAGCCGCGCAAGCGGCGCAATTAGTCCAGTCTGCACACGCGTTCTGGCAGAATCCTCCAGGAATGAATCGTCCGGCCTTCGTCGACGGCGTTTTGGTCAGTTTGTTGGCGCAACACAGATTTCAAATCAGGAAGCCTTCGCTTGACGCATGCATGCTATAAAAAATCTACATATCGCATACAACAATTACGCATTCACACAGCAGTGGAAGTCAACGAAGGGGCGCGCTGCGGGCCCGAAAAAAAGGAATAAAGTACGCGAAATACCAAGGAGCTCCAGGAGGGGAAACAAAAGGGAAAGCAGGGGAGGATGTATAAGTAAGAGAGAGGAAAAAGAGAAAGGTCAAGCCCAGCTGAACGGATCGAAATCCGCGTCCCCAGGTGGGCCGTTTTGTGGCATTTGCGGCGCGGGTGTCCCGGACATGTGGCGCTGCATGCCCAGGTCCGCGCCCATACCCCCGCCAGGCGACGCGGCGAACGGATATCCAGACGCCTGCCCCCAATTTTGTCCCCCCATCCCACCCCCGCCGCCACTCCCAGGTGGCGACGGCACCCCGCCGTACCCGCTCCCCGGCCGGCCCCCACCCATCCCGTACTGCCCTCCACCCCCGCCTCCGTGCATCTGCATCGACTGCTGCTGTTGGAGCTGGTTCTGCTGCCACCCCTGCGCGGGCTGCGGCGGGAACCCCAGCGCGCCAAACCCGCCAGCGCTGTTTTGCCCGGGCATCCCGCCGGCGCCGCGCTGCTGCTGTTGTTGCTGCTGCTGCATCATCGCGCGCTGGTAGTCCTCAGCGCCCAGCGACGCGCCGCGGGCGGGGGCCATCCGTGGTGTCATACCCCCGGGCGACCCGTCCGACGGAGAGCGCGCGATCCGCGCGATGCCGGGAATCGACGCCGCGTTCGACCGCAGCGCAGGGAAGTCGGAACCCATCATCGGCGAGCCGGGATGTGGTGGCGAGCCGCCCTGCGCCGCCATCCGCTCCATCCGCTGTTGCTGCTCCATCCGCATGCGTTCCTGCTGCTGCTGGAACGCCATCTGCTGCTGCTGCTGCGGGCTCATCCCCATCCCCATCCCCCCACCCGGACCCATCCCACCGCCTCCGCCGCCCCCACCACCGCGTTGTTGCTGTTGCATTAGCATAAGCTGCCGCTGCTGAGGCGTGATGCCATTTATTGGCATGCCCATTCCGCCCCCACCACCACCACCACCACCGGGGATCGGCGTCGAGCTCATCGCACGCAGATCCATCCCTGCGTTCATCGGGAACATCGGGCCTTGCGGTGACTGCCCGCCGCCCGCGCCCATCTGCGCATTCGGCGACACCGGGCTCGTCTGTCCAAACGCCCCCGCCCCACCAGGGTTTTGCATCCCCTGCCGCTCGCGCAGTGCGTTCTAACACGAATCATTAGCCACGCGCCTCCACGCCACAAAGATACATACCTGCGCTGCAGCCATCTTTTGCAGCTGCATTGGCACAGGCATTTGCTGAAAGCCGGGGAGGTGCCGAATCATGTACTGCACAAACGAATGCCCCGGTGTCCGCAGGATATTGTACAGCTGCTGCACATGCGGCGGCATCCCCCCGCCCTCGCCTCCGCTCGACGGGCCCGCGATGGCATTGCCCGCCGGCGGCCCGCTGCTCATGCCCGGGTTCCCGTTCGCACTCGAGGGCGGCGACATTTGCCGGTTCACTTGCTGTTGCTGCGCGGCGCGCAGCTGCGCCTGCGCCTGTCGTGTACGTTGTTGTGGGTCCACGACCATGCCAGGATTTTGTAGCGCGTCGGCTGGGACCGGGGGCGTCGCCATCCCATTGGTGAGCGGCGTCGCTGCATTGGTGACGGGACTGGGGATCGGGGGCGGGGGCATCATGGACGCGGACATTTTGGTCTCGCCGGTATCTCGGCGCTTGTTCATCACATCAGTCGGGATGTCTTCTGAGCGGTCCCGCTTGAGGTTGACGGGCGAGGAGGAGGCAGACGCCCGGCGGGCCAGATCTTTTGCAAAGACTTTGGGGAGCTCCTGGTAAAGCTCCTGGATACGTTCGGTGGACAGAAAATCGAGGGGTGGCGGGGCGTCCATCATGGGGAGTGCGGTTGATTGGTTCTACATGGACCGTGAGCATGAGCGCATTTCCCGAGGCAAAGCACGCACCACTTGTTGTCCGCTGTGGTCAACAACGCGCGCGGACCATGCGAGGTTTGACTGCAAGCGCGCAGAATATCTGGGGAGGGGTCATGACGGGGCCCCAAGCCAGCAGGCGGAGTGCACTTACGCCTGGAATTGAGGCTCCGCCAACGCCATCTTGCGCTTCTGAAATTCTATGCATACTCTGTGAGGGAGAAAAACATGAGAACGGGGCGTGAGAGATGAAGTGGGTGACGCACTTCAGTAGTTCCTCGTTGAGCTCGAGCATGACCACAACCTTTGGGTCACCCGGGGCCGGAGATGTTGGCTCTGTTCCCGCAGCCGAGGGGGTTGCAATAGAGTCAATTGGTGGCGATGGACGGGCGGATGGTGAGGAGGCTGGCATAAGATTCGAAGATTGTTGGGACGGTTTCACATCATGATCATCAAGCTTGGAGAGGAGAGTGTCCTGGGGTTTGTCGGACGTGTCCTCTTGCTTGGGTGCCTCTTCGTCGTCGTCGTCTGGTGGAGGAGAGAGCTCGCTGAGGGGAGTGGACAGACGCGAGACGGCTGCTGGTGGCGCGTCTGGGGCGACACGGGGAGAAGGTGCGGGGGAAAGGGACGAGCTGCGTTCACGAGTGGGGGACGCGGAGTTTCCGTCGGCTGGACTGGCCGGAGACGAGGCGGTGGAAGCAGGGCGTGGGTCAGCGGTGTCAGTTGGGGTGGTTGGCCCCTTGGTGGCGGAGGGCTGTTTCTGCTGGACCTGAGGGTAGTCGTCCGGGGGAAAGTCATTGTCGAGAGCAGACCAGTCAATTGGATTTGTCGGCAAGATAAGATCCTTGTTCTGTGTTGTTGTTGAGAGGGGGGCCGGGTGGTGATTTCGATCGAGATGAATCATGCTGCGGGTTGGAAACAAAGAGTGCCTGGGAGCTGGCGGCGGTTAGGACAGCCTGCAGACTGGATTTTGGTCTCTGAGCCGTTGAATTGGTGGCTTGCGGGGTCCAGGGTGATTGTGGCCGTGGGGGTTCCAAACAAACAGCAAGTGCCCGAATGCGGTAAGCGGAGGATGAAAGTGGGTTGGATGCATTCCGGGGGGTGGAGAGGGATTCGGGGGGGCTCTAGAAGGACGAGGGAGGGTTTATATGAATGTTATGGACGATAAAACATGCACTTTGAGTTGAATCTTGATCGGATACTTCCTCGCACTGACAGAGTGCGGCTTCGCTGTGCTACAAATAGCATCACCTGTCTCATCTCCTGTGGACCGCCCTGGATGGACCCGTTCCATCACCAAGGGCCATCCGCTCTCGGAGCCCGACCCACACTTGTGCTTTTTTAAATCAGATCAAACATTTTCTCTGATCTCACAATCGTGGCTGTGGGAAGAAATACGATAGTCGCGTCGCTGAACGTTCCTGAATATGTATACCGATAGGGTAAATAATTGGAGGGGAGAGATGGAGGCGAGGATAGACAGGGCAATGGGAAAAGTGGAAATCAAACGCCAAGTCAATAAAATTGAATTGCTCGAGCACAAGAATCTAGGACCACATTTGTGTCATTTCCGACGTGAAGGCTTGACAAGAAAGGCGTACTCCAACATAAGTAGTAGACGACGGCAAGTAGGACCGTGCCAACTTCCGATTCGGCTGGCCAATGCACGTGAGAACTTTCCGGCTTTGTCAGCGTAGAACACAGCACAGCCACTTACAACCCCAATTCCTCAAGACATCTTCACCCAAGAACGCTGTAAGTCTATCGTACCTCTATCCTCAGCACGGACCCAGCACACTTCCTGCATTCTTCTCTGCTGCTGCGCGCAAAAACGGTGCCAAAATCGTCCATTTTGGTGTGGATGCCATGTCGCCGATTCGGATACCAAATTTTCGTCTTTTCGATTTGGCGTCCTGCCTTGCCCCTGCCTGCCGTGCACACCTCTGTCTGTTCGACTTGGCAATTTCAAGGCGACGTGCCGGCCGACTTGTGTTCTCAATTTTTTTTTGCCTTTCTATATAATTACCTCGCGTCTTTTTACTTACACGCAACTTGCAGATAAATGGGTCGGGTTATCAGAGCACAAAGGCGGTCGCACGCCATCGTACGTGGCCTCTTCCTGTCTCCGAGCTTCTAATACTCACTCCCCCATCAGTTCAAGGCGCACACCCACCTGAACAAGGCGCCCGCCCGGCTGCGTGCCCTCGACTTTGCTGAGCGCAACGGCTACATCCGGGGTATTGTCAAAGAGATCATCCACGACTCTGGTCGCGGCGCGCCCCTCGCCCGCGTCGTCTTCCGCGACCCCTACCGCTACAAGCTCCGCAAAGAGACCTTCATCGCCACCGAGGGCCTCCACACCGGCGCCTTCGTCTACTGCGGCAAAAAGGCGGCCCTCGCCGTCGGCAATGTCATCCCCGTCGGCCAATGCCCCGAGGGTACCATCGTCTGCAACGTCGAGGAGAAGGTCGGCGACCGCGGCGCCCTTGCCTCGCACGTCCGGCAACTACGCGACCGTCATCGGTCACTCCCCTGACGACAACAAGACCCGTATTCGCTTGCCCAGCGGCGCCAAGAAGACCATCTCTGGCGGCGCCCGCGCGACGATCGGGATCGTCGCCGGCGGTGGACGTATCGACAAGCCGCTGCTCAAGGCCGGCCGTGCGTACTACAAATTCAAGGCAAAGAGATACAAGTCCGTGATCTTCCCTTTTATTTAACCTTCATGCTAACGTTTTCTTCAGCTGGCCCCGTACTCGTGGTGTGGCTATGAACCCCGTCGACCATCCTCACGGAGGAGGAAACCACCAGCATATCGGAAAGGCCTCGACTATCGCCCGTTCCGCCGTCCCTGGTCAAAAAGTCGGTCTCATTGCCGCACGGCGGACCGGTCTGCTGCGCGGTACGGTCAAGGTCAAGGAGGTTTAGGTGCTTACACGTTGTTACTCTACCTTTACTCTCTGTCGCTCTCGCTGCCCGCACAAAAAAATTCATGCGTATGCCCACGACAATATATGCCATGCATCATACCACCCGCTTGTTTTTGTTGTGCTGAAAAGTGTTAGTTGCGCATGACTGTTCTAGCGTCTAGAGAGGCGCGGATAAAAGCATCCATCTACGGGATCCATGGTTCGTCTACACACATTACAATTAGTCGTTTCATAAGTAGCATACAAATAAGCTGGCTCTATAGGACTCTATCCATCAAATACATCGGACCCTATGTCCATCCCAAAGCTACTCTTTGCCATTCCACGTACGCTGCGCTCGATCTCGTCCTCGAAGCCTAACCCATCGCGTCCAAGCCCGAGCACATGCCACAGCCACTGTCGCGTCCGCGCTATCCAAAAGGCAGCGTCTATCGAGAGCATGACCGCGCGGAAGACCATGTGGTGGTAGTACTCGTGCAGGCGCGCGCGGAGGGAGGCGTGCGGTGTGATACGCGTGAGAGCGTGCGAGGCGGCATAGCCGGTGATTTTAATGCGGTTTACTGGCGAGTTGAGGGTTTTGTTGTTGCCTGGATTGAATCGTCCAATTAGTATTTAGTGATGATGGCTGAAGGCATTGTCGATAATCACCTTGGACCATGCTGGACGAAAGGAGATGAGTGGGCTTGAAAATGTACACGGAGAAAACGACGCGACGAACCGCATATTCCGAAGCAGGAAGATCAGGACCTTGGGCATACGATCTGTATCCGTCAAAAATCCTCTGAGTTTGGCCTTCATAACAACGCTCCGTTCATAGTTTGTACATTTCCTCTAAAGGCTTCCCGCGCTCCTCCGCCTCGCGCTGCGGCCGCCCCCGCCCCAGCCTCACGGGTCGCATGAGTACAGCACTCGCGAACAGATCAGGCAAGCCCACGCCCCACTTCGTCGTCACATGCTCCACGACCCCCCACTCCCCCGCGAGTAGCCCCTCCCACACGCTACACCAGTCCCGTCGGAACTCCTCTGTCAGCTGCACGTACAGTCCGTGGTCAAGGAGCACTAGCTGGGGCTTGCGCGGGGCAGCAGGGTGCGGTCGCACGAGAACATTCCCGGATGCGGATCACAATGCACCTTTAGTGAGCGAAAAACAAATTATAATCGGAAGCGTCGGGAATAGAGACTGCAACGGACCCAGCCCCATCGGAACATCTGTGCGCTGAACAGTTCGACCATCGGCTCCATGATCGCTCGTGTGCCGCCGCGCAGAGGCGTAGCCGCACCAGGAAGGTCGCCCATAAGGCGCAGAATCGCATCGCGGTCGCTTAGCCTCACGCCGTCAATCCACTCAGCGGTCATGATGCGTTTTGTTGTAAGCGCGGGGAACACGCGCGGAATGTATACGGTCTGGGAGAGACGCGGGTCAGCGGCGACGTACGCGGCCGTGCGCTGCGCGTTCTGTGCCTCCAGTTCAAAGTCTAGCTCGCGCCGCAGATGATCCGATACGAAATCTGGGTGTGGGACTCAGCCGTCGGAATGTGCAAATTAGCGGGCGCACACACCGACAACAAAATACACCGGGAGATCGAACGCGACCTTCTCGAAGAGCCACATAACGATGCGGTATGCGCCTAGATCCCATTCCGTCTGCTTAGCCACGTCCGGCTTTTGGATCTGCGAGGGCTCATCAACATCTCGGATAAGGGAGGTGCGGCGTCCAAACCTTGACCGCGACCCATTGGCCCTCGCCTTCTTTTTCCTCAGGTCCGGGCCACATGCGCGCCTTGTGAACCTGCGCGATGCTCGCACTCGCGATGGCTTCCGAGTCGAAATACTCGAACACGCCGCCCGGCCCACTGGGTGGTCGTCCAAACTCGGATTTAAATACAGACAGGATGTCCGAGTTTGGGACCTGTGGCGCATCGTCAAACAAAGAGGCGAACTTTAATTGCATGGGCCGCGGTAGGAATGCTGCGTTTGCGCCGATTGCCTGCCCTGGTAGCGATGAACGTGGATGCAGCAACACATCGGACATGGCGTACCTATCTTGATATAAAGGCCCCCGTTGGAGGTAAAAAGATTGAACATGATGTCGGCGACACGCTCATGGAGCTCGGGGATCTGGTCTGACTTTTCGGGCGTGAAATTCATCTGAGAAACGTGGCGGAGGCTTCCAGTGAGTTTCAGAGGAAGGAGACAAGCACCCGACCTTATATTCTGCTGTTATGAGTGTACACTAGAGCCGGGTCAGATGGGCATAACCATTAAATTCGGAGTATAACACACCGCCCACAATGTTCGAAGATTCCTTCGAATGGCAGATGCATTGAACTGGCGGTCAACAGCCCACACGATGCCTACGCCGAGGCCAAGATATCCGGTTCGTCGAAGATAGCGCTGCCAGCGCGGGGGAGTTCCGGGATTTGGGGAACCGAGTGTGCTGTACGAAGGCTTCCCGATGAGAGGCATTCCATGAGCGCAGGCTTACGCGCCATGCGCGCTCCAGTATCATTCAGAATTTTGTGGGATCAATCCTCGTCCGTCTAATGCGCGACTTTTGGAGAATGTGGAGGCCGAGGTATGACGATTGAGTCCGGCATGTATAGCCCCAAATCTAAACACGGACAATCACCGCCGACCGCCTGAATAGGCAATTCCTCCACCGACTCGTGGCAACTCTTCAGCTAATGCCAGAACAACCTCTGGAAGTCAAAGAGTAGCTGCACCGTACTCATTCGCCGCACGACGCTCGTGTTGTTCATTAGCCTTTGAACTGAAAATAGCACCACTCAGAAGACCCGGGCTCGAGCTCGGGTGGCTGGCGCATTCTGAGCCCAACAAGACAGCTCTATACATCTCCTAGAATACAGAGTCCCGTAGGGTAGTACATTTTCAACGGAAACTGGCATGTGATCGAGTCCGAGCCGTCGGGTTTACGTTTCCTCCGGACGGGTCCATAAAATTACATCCGTCGACTGTATCCATTTCACTTTGATGCCTCCTCCATTTCCCGCCTCCACCGCTTTTGAATCTCGATGGACTCCCTAAATATCTTGTACTTGGCTGCCAGAAGCTTCTTCTCCTGGGGCGAAGCGCCCGGATCCACGAGGGTCCCCTGCGGCGTCATTTCGACCTAGATTTAGAGCAATCCATAAGCGCCGATAAACATGGCATATACCAAAAAAACGAACCATTATTCCCCACAGAACTTCGCCCTGCTCCTTCTCGTCCAGCGCCGGCTTCCTCTGCGTCTCCGCCGCGAAGCGCCCGAGCATCGCCGCCCCTAGCACGACTGCACCGGAGTGCTCAAACGGTAGCACGATGGGCATCCCGCACGTGTCCGCGAACAGCTGCATGAGCAGCAAGTTTTTTGCCTGTCCGCCACTCATGTAGATCGTCGTGATCGAGTGCCCCTTGGCAGTTCAGCTCATCGACGATGTGCCTCGTCTGGAGCGCAATCGCCTCGAGCGTGAGATAGTACTTGCGCGCGAGATCGTTGAGCGTCGAGTCGAGCGCGAGCCCCACGATCGACCCGCGCATCCGTGGGTCCGCAATGGGCGACCTGTTGCCTGGCCAGAGGTTAGACTTGAAAGGTTGTGGCGGAAGCGGGAAACCGCACCGTGGAAATCCGGGTACAGGTGCACGTCCTTCATGAGTTCCGTGAAACTGTCCACCTGTTCCTCGACGCGAAGCTTCTCCAGGAGATCCTGCAGAACTGGAACACCAGAATTGGTCCGGCGCTGCCTGAAAGTATTCCGAAGCTCACCAACGAAAATATTCTTGCCTTGCGCCTTGCCCTGTTCGATGAGCTTCGGATATGCCGGGTGCGTCGTGAGCATAAAATCGATGAGCTAGAAAATGAGATGAATGTTCGCCCGACAAGATGGCGTGCAGAGATTAACCTGACCGGTAGACGACTGCCCGCCTTCGTTCATCCACCACCCGCGGAAGACAGGGTCCTAATCATGAAGCAAGTCAAAAACGCACAGAAAAAAAACAGATGATCTCTGTCACTTTGTACGGGCCCCATACGCCGTTTACGAAGACTCCCTCGGGGCTCTGGAATTTACCATCAATGGGACGGTCATAGAATCGTGTAACGACCAACCTGCACAAGATGGCAGGTGCTAGTGCCCGCGACGGCTGCCAGCCGATGGCGCGATTCCTCGATGGACGGAACGATGTCGGATAGCTTCCCGTCCTCCATAAATCGCGCTGCCACCGTCCCGAGCCAGCCTGCGTATCTGAGAAGGGTTGATCATATAGCCTGGAAGAAACAACCATCCGCGCACGCGTCAATGACTCCGCTTCCTACAGGCGTCCCTTCGACGAGACCGAGCTCTTCGGCCGCCTTCTTGGACAAGCCGTTCCCGACAGGCAACCCGGCAGTGAGGACATTTTGCTTGGCCGCGCCGATCTGCTTGTATTCTCCCTTGACGAGCTCCCCGAGCCCGATCTTCTCAAAAAAGTCATCCTGCCACCCCGAGTTGGGGACGAAGGACCACTTGCACGTCACGGAGCAGCAGGAGCGGGTGCTGTCGGTCGTGGCGCAGGTACGTGAGGAAATCGGGCAAATCAAAGAATTGGCAACGCGCAAAGAGCGCCGGGTCCATGTGGTTCTTCAGCCACAGAATTTTGGGGACCTCCATCTCGAGCTGCAGAGGGCAGATGAATCAGCACGGATGCCGCGTGCGATGGGGCAGACGACTTGCACTCATCGTCCCACCGACGTAGTCGAGCACGACGGAGCCGGTGCTATTGATCAGGTCCGCCTGTTTCTCCGCGCGGTGGTCCGCCCATAGGATAACGTTGCGGTCTCCGTGCCGGCCCAGCTGTGCGCCCTTCGTGACCTGCACTGGCTCGCCCTCGAGATCGGATACCGCCAGGGAACAGGTCGCGTCGAATCCAAGTCCTTTAACAGCCGATGGTGGAACCTGAGATTCTGAGAGACATGTCTTGATTGCGGAGGAAATTCCTGCCCAGATGTTGTCTGTAGACTGCTCGAAGATTCGGTGATCTTCCGCATCGCGGTACGTGATAGTTTCGACAGTTGAGGACGCGACGACCTTGCCAAGCGAGGACACCAAAGATGCTCGAGCAGAGCCTGTTCCTACGTCAATACCGAGGTAGAAGCTTTCACCAGACATAGCAGGGACAAAGGGACAAAAGTACTGGGCGATAGGAGCCACAATTGCGGGCCGGGCTGCCGGCTCAAGCAGTCGCGTGTCCAACTCCGTGGCACTCAAAAGATCCACTAAAGATCCTCAGAAGTACTAAGTAATCGGCCAACGCAATTCTCGCTCGGAAACATATCTGTACGTCGGCTCTCGTACGGACACCACAACAAGATTCAGAATGTGATTGCGTGATAGCATGGATTTTAGTGCGTGCACTGATACATAAAGCCTATGAACGAGCATAACGACAAGGAGAAAACGTCTAGTCGGATGCTGTTGTTGCTCGTGCTGGAGACGATAGATTGTCAGTACAGGGGAAACATAAGAAAAAGCGAGACAAGGACGCACTGTAAATCAATTGCGACGAGTGGTGGACAATGGGCTTTATCTGGCCGTCCCGCTCCAGATGGCGGATGGCAACACGGGCCAAGCTGCCGTTGATCTTCAGCCGCTCGATGAGGATGCTCTGGGAGATGAACCGGAAGGTGGGGACTTCCTTCATGATACGGTCGAAGGTAGGCTTGTCAAGGGTGACGGCGTGCTGGGCCTTGTCCTTGACCTTTCCCTTGGACCACTTCTTTTTCTTTGCGGCCTTGCCGCCACTCGAGGTGGTGGGTGCTTTAGCTTTAGCCTGCGTTCAAAAAAGAAAGTCAGAAACGACATCCAAGTTCCGCTGGCCGCATCCACCGCAATTCGAGCAGAGACTGCACTCGATCCACATATGAGATACACGACGACTCGGCGGACGGGCTCGCAGCAGTCGGGGATATGGAAAGCCACTCACCATGGTGGTTTAAAGCTAGGTCTAGAGGATTTCGCGTCTGGCGGAGACGGGAAGTGATCTTGTGATCAATATTTCCCACGGCTCGGTCACGTGCACCCAAAGACTTCGACAAGGGATTCGAGAAGACTAGTTACAATAGATGTCAAGTATTGTTACAGGTGCGACGTAAGTAGTAAAGTACAGTAAGTAGAAATAAGTTATGGTCCGTGCATCATCGGTACTTTTCCTTGTATATCCACGCAAGACCAATGTCGCTCTGGCCTTGCTCAACCTGGAACCAGTAAGAAAAGCCGAGACGACAAAAAGAGGGCGACATACAGCAGCGCGGTACCACTTTGCCGCCCCCTTGCGGTCCTTCTTTGATCCCTTGCCATTTGCGAGGCAAAACGCAAGGTCCATCTGAGCATCGGCGTCACCCATACGTGCCGCAACCGCATAGTAGCTCTGTGTCCGGTGACCATTAGCACATTACCTCCATCCAAAAGCAAAGTACCACTCACAACACCCATCTTCTGGTCCTTCGCAATGCCCCACCCGTGGAAAAAGCATTGCCCAACTTCGTAGATCGCGAGCACAAGCTCGGTCTGCACCGCGCTTTCGTCAATCGCGCCGCCCTTCCTCGCGCTCTCGAGGTCGCTGACCGCGTTCTCCGCCGCGCGCCGCAGCCACTTGAACCCGTTCTTCTCATTCTTCGTGCAGCCCCACCCATGGCGCAGCGCCAGCCCCCACATGAGCATCCCAACGCCGCACCCACCGTCAAGAGTCGCCGCGCGCTCAAAGCACACTGCGCTCTCGTGGAGGCGGTCCGCTTCGTGGTGCTGGATGCCGAGCTGCAGGAACTCCTGCGCGGTGCGCACCGAGGGATCGCCTGTTGGGGACGGTGATGCGAGCGGCGCAGGGACGGAAGACGCCGGTGCAAAGGCGACATGCTTCGACGCGGCGGCGATCGTGCCGGACGAGGAAAATTGTTTGTCCGTAGGGGACGGCGTGGCGCTGTCGAGCTGGTAGAACGAATAGGTCGAGTAGAGGCTCACAGGGGAACCGGCGCGCAGCGAGGGCGGCCGCCGTAAAAGCGCTACTGGTTCATGAGAGGTTGCCGCAGGTGGTGGTTGAGGGGATTCAGCGCGACGTGAGGATGATTCTCTCGCAGTCGAGGCTGTGCTGTAGATCGACGATACGCTGCTATCTGGCCGAAGTGTATACTCCGGGCGCACCGGTGGACCTGTGGGTGGTAATGGATATCTGGGGAACGCGGCGGTCTGTGCGTCAGGTGTATTTGGTGCCGTCCGGCGTCCATTCCTCTCGAGAACGCGCTGCTTTTGCTCGTCCTCCCATGCGTCGGGCATCTCGACTACAGAGCGCGCCGGCCGCGAAAAATTGGCGGTCGTCGGCCGTATGATCGGGGTCTTACCTGCACGGTTGGTGGCATAGCCCATATGGTCTGGTACTGGCTCCGAAACCATCACAGTGGGGATACCGGACCAGTCGCCGTCTTCGGCGTCAACATCAGGACCAGAGCGGATGGTGTGCTGATCGCTGCTAGACTGCCATGAATCGCGCAGTGCCGGAGACGAATTGTAGTGGCTTTCGGGGCTGGAAACATCGTAGTCGCCGTAGTCTATCTCCTGAACAGCACCATCAGGGTCCTTGCCCAGGTCGAGATACGAGCCGTTGTCATTGGTGTCCCATGTGGCGGTCGACTGGCGATTGAAGTGACTATGCAACAACGGGGATGAAGGAGCGGCCGGGTGGTGAACCTGGTAAGGCTGTCTCTCGATATTGAGTGGCTGAGGCCACGGTCTCTCGTCGCGAGCAGCTTGCCGTTGGGAACTCGAAGAGGGTTTCCTGGCGGAAGTCTTGCGAACTAAAGTGTCGAGGGGAGAAGAACGGGGGAAGTGAAATGAGTGCTGATCAGGAAGAGGCACAGCTGCCATCATGGTGGAAAGAGAGAAGCAGTTGCTGGATATCAGATTTGGCGATCCTTTACGTTTTGGAACATTTGTGCACGACGATTTGATTGCCGTATGCACGGACCACTGCGTCTTGTCCGCTTCGGCCACGGTTGCGACCCTCCTCTCCCGTCCTGGCCTACAATCCGTCCGAGCGGGGGCCGCTATGTTTTAACGTAGCGGAATCATGATGATGTTGCGCAAAGTCCTTGACCTTACAGAATCTCACGGCTTCACGGAGACTTTGCGCCACTCTCCTACTATGATCAATCTAGCTCCAAAGCAACGTTTACAGGCGGCGCCGGTAAACGAGGTTTTACTCGAATCTCCCTGTTTGCGAGGACACGCGAAGAGGGTCTCCTGACTGTCCTAGTAAAGCCCATCGGGGAAAAAGTGCATCGTTGCATCTCTTCACCAGTCGTTGGACGGACGTGTTCCCTGGTGTTCAACGTTCAGGTCTCCCGTACACTTGCTTGACCATGCGAGGCTGGCACGATCCGTATATATATAGCTCTCGTGCATGGCCTGCTGCCTGCAGGGTATCTTTTCATGCCCTAACCATCCCTCACAACGGCTTAGATATCCAGCTACTACTAGGGTGGCTGGCATCTTACTAATCAGGCTACATGCACCGGCATGTCGACATCGCAAACATTCCACTCATCGAGGCCGAATCGTCTTGAACGAATACATTTTCCGTCATAGACAAGGTATCGACCGCAGCGTTTCCGCCAATCGAAGAACCGAAGACGGATAGAGATCGTGACGCAATTTATCTCGGAACTCACTGATTCCGCAAGGGGGAGAACCATACCGCTTTTGTATCGGACAACGATATGGTGGCGAACACATTTCAATGACACTCCTATTCTAGACCCAGATCCGATGATCTTTGTGCTTCATTGGTCTCTCTCTGAGGGCATTCCGCAATTCAGATCCCTTCGAAAACGCAAGATGCTATTGCCATGTTTGCGATCACGAGTGGACGTCATTGAGCCGTTCTTCAGATTCTGGCTGATGTCTTGGAAATTGGGCTGTGCGCTCCAATGGCCAGAATGACAACCAGAAGCGCTCACCACGAGAGGCGAAACGGTGCCGGCACCTTGGTAGTCCACACCTTGACTCAAAGTTCTCGAGTATCCTAGAGCTGTCCGACCGATGTCCCGATTTCTGATGTAAGGATTATGGGGTGTTGTTCGCTCTGTAAAACTGCCAATATCAGCTTGAACAGAGGTCACTTGGCAGGAATTGCCTGTTTAGGTCGGCGGAGGTGAATTGCCAATTTTGGCTTTCCGAGTCGAACGGACGAACGGAACTTTATGAATTACAAGCTCAGTCCCCCGTTCGGCGAAATACATTCAATAATGTGTGGGAAAATCTGCAGTCAAGGGTATAATTGAGAGTTACTCCGCCGCGACCACAATGATAGGTTTTCCAACAGGGAAGGCTCCTTTGAGCATGTCGACAAAGGCAGCGGGCCCGTTCTCGATTCCTTCAATGAGGTGCTCCTCACTGATCAGTTTGCCTTGAGCTACCAATGCGGGAATCTCTGTAAAGAATCGTGGAGCCATGGCTTGAGCATGATCAGCAATGAGGAAGCCTTGGACATTGAGACGTTTCTTGAATATGGAGGACGTGTTCTGAAAGCTTCATGGGCGTGTGTCCATGTAATGAGGTCAGAAGGGAACGCACTCTAACAGGGTATCTGTCCTGGTAGGCGATGTTGTATTCCTCGGCTGAACCACACATCTAAGAAAGAAACATAATCAGTGCCAAAAAAAAAAACTGTGCGGCTCGAATAACGGGCAACTTACAATGATTCGTCCGTGCACAGTCAGATTGTCAATGGATGCCTCCAATTGACTGCCCCCAACATTGTCCCAGTATAAATCGAGGGGACCGTTCTCCCGCAGGACGTCAGAAACAGGAGTAACCTTGTAATTGAACGCAACATCGGCGCCGAGCCTTTTCATGTACTGGACCTTTTCATTAGTTCCCGCAGACGCGATAACCTTCATCCTGTTGAATCGAGAGTTAAAAATAGTCGCGACACCATATTTTCAATTACCCTTTCATCTTGGCGAGCTGTATGATCAAGCTGGAGTCGGGGATTAGCCCGGTACCATGATAAATTGAGGTCGCCTAACCTTCCGACTCCGGAAGCACCAGATGAAACAAAAAGTGTTTCACCCTGAGAGGAAAAAAAATCAGCCACGAACGGGGTATGGACGTGTAAATAGTAGGACCTTTCTGACATTCCCATACGCTTCGAAACCTGCGAATGCCGATAGGCCTGGAATCCCAAGAATGCTGCAGTAGCGAGTCCAAGGGAATGCACCCATCGGATTGGGAACAACCTGAAGAGCAAGAGAATCCATGTCGAAAGTTCCAGCCGGCCATTCGCTCGGGTCATATGCGACTCGTCCTGAATACTAGAATTATTCCCTAATTCTCATGAGCAACATAAGAAATATTTACCCTCGATGTATGGCTGAACTGTGTAGGCCTCGAACGTGGTCATACCAAACATATGGTCGCCGGGCTTAACACCTTCCTTCTCCGACCGCAAGACGACGACCAAGCCGAATCCAGCGAGGCTGAGAATATTGTCAGGCTGTAAAATCGAATACCAGGGCGGCAACTGACGGAGCGCCGACAATGAGAGTCGTGGTGTAACTCGGGATTTTGGGATCACGCATACGCTCGCGCATGGCCGGTTCAGGACTGCAGACCGAACACGTTTATTAATTGCAACAATTCCGTGTTCACGGCTTGCCTGAGCAATAGCGTCTTGGTCAAGAAGCCGCCATTAAGGGGGACGCCTTCGAGATCGATGGAGCGAGTTTTGTCCAATGTGATGTGCTCGCCGACGACAGGAAATCCGTTTTCAGGCCGTTTGGCAAAGACGATTCGGGGATTTAGGACAATTTGCGACATTGTATGTGAGGAAGGCGGCGGAACTGGGGAGGTCAGTATCAGTTACCCGCCTTTAAGCGATGTCCGAACATCATATCAGACAGCAGGGAAAACATAACGCTAAAGCGCTGAAAGAAGGGTTCCGTGTGTAACGGGACAAAAGAAGGGAGTCAATATTTAGAACTAGAACAGGGGGCGGTGGTGATCATGAGAATCAGTTTCAAGTGGATCTCGAAGCGATATGTGTAAGGGTTTGAATGTTCATCTTACAAGACGATTGAGGAATTGGAACAGGTCGCGACATTGAATGCGAGAATTCCAAATCATGAGTGGTTGGAAGAAAGAAAACCGTAACCCATGTGGCTGCCATGTAGCCAGATCAATCATCCAGGCAACTGATTCTTTGTCTGCCATGTCTCTGACTCATGATAGGATTTTGTTTAGCTCTCTGAGATACAGTATCAGTGCAACAGTCAATGATACTTTTCACTTAATTTTAACCCTACTATATCATTCAATGACCAGTTTAGTCTCCCAGGAAGTTCGTTCCAATAGCTTCCAGGGGTCAAAGGGTTCGATTGGGAATGGCCGACGAGTCGGAGCGACTCGAGCGAGTCGGAAGGTGATTCGATTTGGTAAAGGATGGCTCGTCACGTGTGTTGAAATGCGTCTGAACTCCTGGTCCAATCTTAGTCTCAATCTAGAGATAGCTCACCTCTTGGAACAGCGGCTGGAGAACTGGAAGAAGGTGCCATGTGTAACGGGACAGAAGAAGCTGGGAGTTAATTTTAACGGATCTGATGCCACTCGCTGTGGTAAGCTTTGGGTAAGCTCAAGAATCAGCTTCGAGTGTTAAGTTCCCGTGGATCTATCATATTATGGGGATGTGCCAGCGACACTGTCAGGTTCAGGCTCGTTGGTTGTAATGCGGCCAAGTCTGGTCACTCTGATGGAAAGGTGTAGTAAAAAAGCTGCAAAATAGATCGGCCATCACACCCACACCGCCAACTGGGAATTTCCAAGTCGGCCTGCAACGTCATTGAAGTTGGGACTTTCAGCTGTGCCGAAATCCTGGATACAGCGAAAGTTGCGCGGAAAAGGGCCAGTACGGAGGAGAAGATTAGGGAATTGCCAGAAGTTACATATGGGAGCGCCCGGACCAGCGCGGGCGAGTCTGGCGGCGGAACGACGGCCGGAGGTTGGCCGGAGGACATTCCTGGGGTGCCGAGCTTTGACATGTTAATCAATTTATGATGCGATGTAATGCCGACAGTATCGCGACTACTTATATGTTCCAGTTCACGAGAGTGTCGCAAGTACCTGACACCAGTGAGTATGAGTCTGAAAATGTCCCATTTGGTTGGTCCCCCATATATGAATTGTACGGGTTCGAATGTTAATCTTACATATTCTTACATCTTCTTACTCGTACATCTGAATCTCGTCCCGTCGCAAACCTCTTTTTTCAACTTTCCGGGTATCAAGTTAAAATAATAATTTAGTGATGTTCGGCTTTCGTTTGGCCTGACATTCCCGGCTTTGGCATCAAAAAATCCGAGCCAGGCCAAAGCTAAGTCACCATCAGTCCAATAGCTTTTATTGAGCGAGGTAACATAAAGCGTCTGTCAAGAGAGACAAGTCCAGCAGTACATATGTTCATCAAGTGCAGATCACACTTCACAACCTGAAAAATAGCGCAACATCATCACGATTCGATCCCTCGGGAAATTACGATGTTTTTGGTAGGTTCAAAACAACCCTTCAAGTTTTTCGGAAGTTTTTCCAGAGTGATTATGGCAGCACGAGTATCATCCAAGCGTTTTAGGAGGCCTCCGCTGTCCGGATCAAACGGAAGCGTGGCTTGCCGGTGACAGTGTGGTCCTTTGAATGTTTGTCTCCGCTGGTGCACACAACGACGAGCAGCTCGGATCCTCTGGATGCCACATCATCCACCCTCATAATATATGCACGAAAATCCCTGTTGAGACCTAGTTGAACGCAAAAGCCGGGTGTACTGAGCGCCGGGATCAGAACAATGTAGCCCCACTACATCAAGAAGAGGATAGGATAGGATAGGATTACGGACGCAAGGTCCCGAATCGGAACGGCGGGATGCCGTACTACATACAGGCGTAAATGTATGCTACGGATGGTGGGTCTTACATTCTGGATCTGCCGCTTGACCCGAAAGCTGATCTCATTTTTTCCCCGATAGCCCTTCGTAAGCTACCCGTGTATTACGGACCCCGGAAAAGACAGGGCGACGAGTCGACGACAACAAATCCACGCTGGTAACTTCGCCGCAAGCTTCTGTGTAATGTTTCCGTGTCTACGCCGACAGGATAACAGCCGAGTTCGACGAGACGACCGGGAGCTGAGATCTCCGCGCGTTCCTGTCGCGATCGCTATAAGCATCCAATTACGAAACTTCAAATTTAACTGGTGACGGCCACTACCTCGGCTCCCTCCTTATCAAAGGTTTCGACGTACACTTCTGAATCTAAGGTGTATATAACTTAGGACTGAACGCGTTATACTTCGACATTAAATATGGCCCTGACGCAGTATCCCTTGGACAAAACGTTCCTTGTAGCCGCATGGCTCGAGGTAAGTGCGCTCGTTGGTTCGATTAAACTAGGATTTCTCATCCAGTGGGTTAGGCCTTGATGTACGGTGCGTTATCCGGCCCGTTTGCTGGGTGCAATTCTCAGCAAGACCCCAGGGTGCTTTTTCTGCGTGTTCTTTTTTGGCGTGTACGTGCAGGTCACCTCAAACAAGGGCCGAACCACCCACAACCGAGTATTATATCAATTGGAGTTACTAGTTCCCCACTAATCTTTGGGTGTAGGTGATGTTCATTATCTCAATCGCCATGTTCATCATAGCCTCGTTACACGTCGGTGAGATGCTCGATATATTCTATGCTCGCTGTTATTTACGCAGACTCTCAACAGCCATGAATTGTTTCCGTCTCCTTAGAGGATTTTCTACCTTCGTCAATGGCCCAGGTGGAGCGGTGGGATACTTGGGAGTACTTGGCTACTGTAAGGATCGCTGTTCGATCCAGATAACTGAATCTGATCTGAATTTTCACTAGGGGATCACATTTTCAAAGATACACTGTACGCTTTCTTCTTGGTGCCTAATCAAGTCCTATTCCAACGCCCAGTATTAGTTATGCCACTCAAAGTATTCTTGGAGATGCTGCGGCGGTACGTTCGGTCCATTTTTATTGCCACAAGCCTTACAAAGGTACCAGGTGTACCGTTGCTGGATTCTCTGGAACAAGGACTTCCGGTTCATTATCTTTCCGACAATGCTATTAATCGCGAGTACAGGTAATTTCCTCCCGCATTGAACTGTGGCTCTTCTGAACGAACTCACAGTATCTGGCTACATGGTCTGCGGGTTGTACACCACTGTCGACCCCAACGCTACAGTTTTTAACCCTCGTCTGGAGCGTTGGATAACAACTTTTTACTCCATTGCCGTAGCGCAGAACATACTCACCACCGGTCGGTGCATTTTGCCTCTCCGTTACCCTCGGCGCTGATATGGGACATGGATCCAGGTCTCATGGCGTTCCGGCTGTGGCAATCAGAGCAAAAGTCGGCGCGCTACCGCACCAACAAGAGCAATCTCATGCCTGTCCTCCGCATTCTTGTGGAATCTGCGGCGTTATACCTATTTATCGAGATCATTCTCTTGTCTCTTTATTCCGTCAACTATAACGCCCAGTACATTCTTTTAGAAATTGTAACCCCTACCGTCGTCAGTTTCTTTATCCCCCTTCTCTTGAGATTACGGACGCTGACATCTTTGCAGGGAATAACGTTCGGAATGATCACGATTCGCATCACGATGCGCTCGCACATGAAAGCATCTCGGCACGCTGAAACTGCGGATAGTCAGAGTGACGGTCGTCAAACGATAGGAAGCATTCCGTTGCGCCGTATCGCTGTCAACATCAGCAAGCATACCCAAGACGATATTGGCGACGGGAAACACGCTGCCTCCATTGGCGATGTCTGACGGCCGTACGCTGCAGCCTCGACTCCCATTCTGCGCGTTTCCCAATGTTATACCTTGTTGTACCTTACGGTGTACTTCACTGGGCGATGGCGTTGGCAGTGTAGTACCAGTAATGTAGTTGTCGTCAGATTGTCAATCTCACTCAACTTTCTCATTTGCTTTCGTTGTTCAACTTGTTGTAACTTTTGACAGTCTTTAGTTATATCGTAAAAAAGGTTGCAAGTGGGAATCCCTGGGCGACGGTGGGCTCTGGATAAGTGAGTACTCTTCAGTACTCATTCTAATTATTATGTAGATCGGTACAAGCTCCGACAACCGGCAGTCAACCGGCTTAGACCGGCTTTCAACATTCGAATCACGGGACGACTCCTCATTTTCGACGAAGCCCCGTTTCTGAAGCCTCTAGCGAGTGTGCACCAACTATGCACCTGCACCTGGCTTAGAAATATCACGAAAAGGGGAGCCCGGCGTCGCAATTCGACGGCCGATTTGGCATGCCTCGATCGAGAAGAGCCCGCAGCAAGCCCGCAGGTATCCGAGTCCCAAACCTGGCAATATACTTCTTCGGGGCGCGGGATAGCACTCTGGCACTCGCTGCGCATCTATGCAGATTTTTTAATCAACACCTTAGTCACTTGCCGTGTTTGAAGGAAGACTCGCTCCTCTTTCACCAACGTGCTCGAACTTCGGATGTTTCATGGACCTGTCCCTCTCGGCGCAATTCGGACAAACTTCTATGTAGCTGAGACGCCCATCTATTTCTGTGCAAAATAATTCCTAGAATGCGCTGCATGTGGACTTTGCCGTGTTTGAAGGAAGACTCAATCTCCCCGGTCTCCTTTCGCCAACGTGCTCGAACTTCGAATGTTTCATGGACCTGTCCCTCTCGGCGCAATTCTGACAAGCTTGTATGTAGCTGAGACGCCCATCTATTTCTGTGCAAAATAGTTTTTAGAATGCGCTGCATGTGGACTTTGCACTCAAGTTTCTATCATTCATCGTTGCACGAATGATCATCACCTTAGCGTGGCCCTATCAGACAATGGGACGTTTTGATTCGCTCTACATTCCAGATCCAAGTACAATTCCAGATTCAAGTACGTACACTTTTCGATTCCATGATGAGCACCATCTACCATGCACATAGAACAGCTAGGTCCCTTTTCGGAACGTGCCTAATTGATATCTCCCAAGATTCCTTACTCCTGGAATTCGAAAGTCCCCTACATCATCTTGAGTTCCCCCATCTTTCATTCTTACACGCCGAGAACTCCGCAACTTTCGCACGGCTCCATCGGCACTATAGGTGGTAATTATCAGCTCCTGGGCTTTCGAGTGGGTACCGAAGGTTCGTTCTTCCTTCGGTCATCTGGATTCGCCGCGGTGGCGCGAATACCCCTTTCGTTGGGTCCTGGTTCGAGGCACAAATTCTTTAGAACCTCATCAGCGATCCGAGAATTTTCTTTCCCGAGTAATTGTACTCCTTTTATCTTTATCTTTTTCTTTTTCAAAACTCTTCTATGGTCCTTCAAATGCGACCCAGTGGAATCCCAACATTCTGAGCGGAAGGAACATCGAACGCTGATACCGGAGCAACCGTACTGGGGACGCTGATGATCTTACACCGTCAAAAACAGCATCCCGCTGTCACTGTTTGGGCAGCTGAGCCATCGGCGGGGCACTGAAATATTTTACCCCTGTTGTTGGACCGGCACATCTAAATCACCCAGAGATCCTTTCCATTATCCCCGACCAGTACTCAATTTTGGGTAGAACTTGCATTCTGATCAAAGATTGCACATGTTTCAGACACAGGGAGCCTTTCTGAAATTAACCTCGACGTCGCTGGCGATTTAACATCGGCAGTCACATTCCATATTAAATACAGGTGAGAGGCTCATAGGCAAGGGGTCTCAATCAAGGGGATTCACATTCACAATGCATTCGAGGCCTGCCGCCGTACCCTCCTCGCTCCAACTCCAGGATGTCCTTCTTGTAGGTCACTCAATGAATCCTTCCGACACGCACCTAAGGCCTTCGCAGAATTTTTGCTCTGCCAACGCGACAACAGGTCTATCTGTCCTCCTGACCACATTGGCTTTATGCCTGGTACCGTATCTCTTTCGCAAGAACCTCGTCAGTGCCACTGGGACTCCGATACCGCCTGGACCACTTCTGCGCTACGCATTCCTCCGCAAATATCCTGAACGCGCCCTCCATAGCTGGGCAAAGACTTATGGGTCTTTGTTCTCCATTTGGATGGGAAACCAACTCTTCGTCGTCATTTCCGACCCCAGAGTGGCCCGAGACCTCCTAGTTACGCAGGGTGCAATTTTCTCGAGCCGAAAAAGGTATTTCATGAAGAACCAGACCATTCTCCGTGGACGAGCAATCACCGCGTCGGCGTACGATGATACCTGGTATGTCCTGGATATTAGGGTGCACCGGTTCAGTACTCACATCTGATCCCAGGAGGGTGTGTAGTTCACCTCGCTTACCGTCACGTCGTGCTCACAAGACGAGTAGCACCACCGGCGACTTGCTATGCAATTTCTGACTCAAAAAGCCATCACCGGATATGCCAGCGTCCTCGACTACGAAGCCTGTATATTGGTGCGGTCCTTGTACTATGAATCTAAACAGGGAGCCTTGCCGCTGGACCCAGCCAACTACGCCGGACGCTACGCGTTGAAGTCTGTTGTGTCGTAGCCTTCAGTCGTACATACTGACTTCTGAATTTGTTAGCAACATGCTCACAATTTCTTTCGCTACCCGAACCGATACCTCCGAATCTCCCCTGGTCGAACGCGCCCTTGAGCTCGCAATGGAGTTCATGGATCTAACCGGTCAGTCTTCCTTCGACCCATCTCAACTCTGTCTAATTGCTTGTGCGTCTTACAAGGTCCCTGGTCCAACGCCATCGATTTCATCGAGCCACTGCAATGGATCCCCACCAAGATGCGCTCTCGAGGCCGCAAGTTACATGACGACCTCATCGAAGTGTACGGAGCCATGTATCTCGCGCTTAAGGAGCGCGTCGATGCTGGGGAGATGGTACCGGATTGTCTCGCTAAAACCTTGATCGAAACAAGAGAAAAGGAAAAACTCGACTGGGAGGATACGTGTATGCTCGCAGCTGTGTTTACCCTCGGTGGCGTACATTCGGTCTGTCTCACATGTGTTCCATACAAGACTGCTACTAAAGTGACGACACAGACTTCTGGGATTATCCAGTGGTTCCTCGCGCTCATACCGTCCCACCCCGAGATTCAAGCCCGTGCACACGAAGAGCTTGACCGAGTCATCGGGCGGGACAACTGGCCCACTGCCGAGGACGAGGCTCGGCTACCCTACATCCGTGCCATCATTAAGGAGGTACGTACATTCTCAACGATCACTGCATCGCTCCTAAGATGCAATTAGGTCCAGCGTGTGCATGCTCCGTTCTGGATGGCCACGCCACACTGCTCGAGCGAAGATTACGAGTACAATGGCATGTTCATTCCGAAGGACACGGTACTGGTCCTCAATTGCTTCACTATGCATCACAACGAGGAGCGCTATCCGGATTCGTATGTCACATCAGATGTTGCAGGGTGGAATGAAACAAACCTGAAATATGCTGCAGATACACCTTCAATCCTGATCGCTACATGGGGGACGACCTTTCCTGCGCGGAATCGGCAAAGCTCAGCGATGTGATGGAGAGAGACCACTGGACCTTTGGTGCTGGCCGGCGTATTTGCCCCGGTCTTATCGTAGCGGAACAGGAGCTTTGGCTCGCCATCTCTCGAATTCTCTGGACGTTCAATGTCCAGGCAATCCCTTCGCAGCCCATTTCACTGGAGGAGTACGAGGGTATGTCGGGCCGCACCCCATTGCCTTACAAAGTCAAGTTCGAGCCAAGGCACGAGAACGTGCATGAGGCACTAGCCAGAATTGAGGAGATGAAGATGTGAGGATCGCTGGCTTTGGATGATGGTCTACGTCTACTTGTTTTCCTACTCGTTCTGTTTCCCTTGGTGTTCTTGGTACTCCCGAGAGCTTGAGCTCCCGGCGCCGATTGCAATTACTACCGTATCGCTCGACTCGGAAGCGGCCGTGTGCATGTGAGTATACCCAAAATTGAAATGGAGCCTTGTGGAGCCTGAGACCCGATATCACTACTCCCATGTCGATAGCGATGTAGCCAGTCAGCTGAGAGCCGCTCAGCTCGCAACGATCACTGTGCCAACACGTTCAAGTCGTTGGAGCTGAGCCCAACAGGAGGCCGCTTTGCCATTCTGAAGGAGAAAGAGTCACCGTGCGCTGAAAGACACCATTTGGAGGTACTTAGTCGCAGTGATGGTCTTTAGACCTGATGATGCACTTGATGCTGGAAGTGGCAGATCAAAGACCGAAAATAATACTGGTCAACATTACTCCTCCCATGTCCAGAAATGGGAATTATCTCTACAGCTTTGTGGAGCTAAGTAGGGATACGTCCAATTCACGAGTATGATAAAGTGATCCTAGTTGCCAAGGTTTCTAAATCCTTGAGAAGAACGAGACAGCCGCCAAACACGGAGAGTGTGGAGTAGGGAGGTAGGAGAGCGACGAAGGCCAGGAACTTATAGTCACGTCAGCAAAAAACAAACATATTCAACTATTGGATACCCCGCACTGCACAGTAGCACCCAAATACATGCAATAGTACAGTACTTATTAGTATGATGGGCACCGAGCCGTTGTGGTCCTTGGATATGGATGATAATGGAAGAGGGGAGACATGGAAGAGAGATCTTGTGTCTTCTTGAAGGCATCGCCAGAGAGGTCCTATAGGGTGGCGCCGTAGGCAACAACCCTATAGTGTTTGATGCTCTTGTTCTGAACCGCCTTCTCGCTCTTGAAGACATCCGAGACGAACTTGACGATAGAGTCCGTCGACAGGGAGGAGAATCTTGCGTCACGGATGGTGCTAAGACATCAGGTTGGCGTTCATTCTTGCGACCTGCCGTGAGGGCACGGACATCTGTTCGACGCTGTACTGCATGGGGTACAAGCAGCAGCTGGGCGCGTGCACACGGGACATAGTACGCGAAGCTGTACGTGCAGCCTGCGGAAGGGCATGCTGCAGCGCCGTGAGGAGGAGTTCTTCGAGAAGCGGAACGTAGCGGTGCACGGCGCGGGCTCAACGCGGGCATCAACCGTTCGAGCCACTCGTGCACCGAGCCCGCGCTTCTCGGCTCTCACTGGCACACCATCCGTGATCGTGCCGTCCGCACGCGCCAGTACGCACCGCCCACGCCCACAACCCGCACCGTCAGCAACTCGTGCTCGACGACTGTGGGGGCGTTGCGCGGCGACAGGTCTGGCATTGCGACATACCGCAGTTCCGGCGGAATCCCCGAGCGGAGTTACTATCAGTGACCGCCAGGACAGGGACAAGGGACGCACGTTCAGGAAGGGCACAGGGTCGCGCAGCGCGGCGGCGTAATCGAGCGTGAGTACAGCGATGCTACGCAGGATGAGCCACGCGGCAAGGTTGGCGGCATGGTCGCGCGAGTAGGAGGTCGTCAGCTGTGGAGGTGCGTGAGCGAGGGCAGCACACCCCACATGGCCGCATCGAACCCCGTGGGGCGCTGGTCGGCCTCCTCGCACACGACAAGGGCGAGAGTGCACAGCTCAGTGTGCGCGCCGAGGAACTTGGTGACGGCGGGGAAGAGGTCCGCACTGCCGTGGCACCGCACACGGTGAGGCGGAAGCAGCAATGAGATCTCCTCGGGGGACGAGAGAGCAATCAGGATATACGAGAAATAGACGCAGAGAGAAAAGACATACGAGTTTACTGCGGCGCATACTTGACGCGGATGAAGGGATTGCCGCCCTTGATAAGGACGGTGGTGAGGAAGAGCTTGTTGGCCTGCACCTCACTGTTGCCAAACTTGCAGCCGATGAGTCGCCTCGCTTCGAAGGCGCTGCGAGCACTTTCAAAGTGAGTATTTATAAATGATTTGAGAAAGAAAATGTGTCGCGGGGTTCATCACGACCTGATTTTTGTTTGCGGCATCCCCGATGAGACGCGCGGTGCCAGAGAAGGGTACATAGTGCGATTCTCCTGACCGTCGACGATCCCAATCCTGCGCAGCGTGTGCGCAATCGAGTTGTCGCTACGGTGAGATATCGTTGGCGGAGGTCATTCTTTGAGCTAGAAGTGAGCCCTCTAGTGACAGACATTTTCTGGATCTTGAGAGACTGTATGGGTGTCATGGAGTCTGTGTTCGAGACTACAAATCGAGGCTGATCGAGGACCTCTTGGCTGCTTCTGAGTTTTGCATCCATCGAAAGTCGCGTGGCCCGGATCACCGGAACGTGCGAGACAGGTGCTGTTTTAGGAAGGGCTCCGCTTTCCCGATCAAACGGAAGCAACACCACGTTTGCTGGTGACAGTGACACCTGCCAGTGGTTCTCTCAATGTTTGTTTCCGCTGGTCAAGCCGCTGGTGCACACAGCGACGAGCACCTCGGAGCAGAGGTCCTCTGGGTGTCCACACCACCCCATATATGCGCAGAAATCCCTCTTAAGACACAGTTGAACTCAAACCCGGTTGACGCCAAGATCAGAACAGTGTAGCGGCCTGTACAGTGTAGCCCCACTCGGCCCCACTACAACAACATGGACATCAAAGACAACATCAAGAAGAGGTGGGTCTTCTTCACACATTCGGGCATGCTCGAATACATACTGGACTTGCCGTTTGACCCGAAAGCTGATCTCATTTTTTTTCCCCGTCTGAAAGCCCTTGATGATTGTGCGTTATGGACCCCAGAAAAGACAAGGCGACGAAAGTAAATGCACGTTGGTAACTTCGCCGCAAGCTTCTGTGTGTTTCCGTGTCTGTGCCGAAAGGATAACAGTCAAGTTCGAAGACCGGGAGCTCGACGACGGGGACGTGAGAAGTATCTCCGCGCGTTCCTGTTGTTAAGATAACGAAACCTTATATTTAAACGGTGACGGTCACCACCCCAGCTCCCTCCTTATCAAAAGTTTCGACGTTTGCACAAGAATCTCGATTTCAAGGCATATAACTCAGGACTGCACGCGTACTTCGACATTAAAATGGCCCTGACGCAGTATCCCTTGGACAAAACTTTCCTTGTAGCCACATGGCTCGAGGTAAGTGTGCTCGCTGGCTTGGTTAAACTAGGATTTCTCATCCAGTGCGTTAGGCCTTGATGTACGGTGCGTTATCCAGCTCGATTGCTAGGTACAATTCTCAGCAAGACCCCAGGGTGCTTTCTTTGCGTGTTCTTTTTTGGCGTGTACGTGCAGGTCACCTCAAACAAGGGCCGAAACACCCACAACCGAGTACTATATCAGTTGGAGTTCCTAGTTCCCCACTAATCTTTAGGTGTAGGTGATGTTCATTATCTCAATCGCCATGTTCATCATAGCCTCGTTGCACGTTGGTACGATTTTCGATATATTCTGTTCTTGCTGTCACTTACAGATTCCCAACAGCCATGAATTGTTTCCGGCTCCTCAGAGGATTTTCTACCTTCGTCAATAGCCCAGGTGGAGCGGTGGGATACTTGGGAGTACTTGGCTACTGTAAGGGTCGGCGTTTGACCCAGATAACTGAATCTGATCCGAATTTTCACTAGGGGATCACATCTTCAAAGATACACTGTACGCTTCCTCGATTGGTACCTGTTCAAGTCCCATTCCAACTGCCCATTAGTTATGCCACTCAAAGTATTCTTGGAGATGCATGCGGCGGTACGTTCGGTCCATTTTTATTGCCACAAGCCTTACAAAGGTACCAGGTGTACCGTTGCTGGATTCTCTGGAACAAGGACTTCCGGTTCATTATCTTTCCGACGATGCTATTAATCGCGAGTACAGGTAATTTCCTCCCGCATTGAACTGTGGCTCTTCTGAACGAACTCACAGTATCGGGCTACATGGTTTGCGGGTTGTACACCACTGTCGACCCCAACGCTACAGTTTTTAACCCTCGTCTGGAGCGTTGGATAACAACTTTTTACTCCATTGCCGTAGCGCAGAACATACTCACCACCGGTCGGTGCATTTGTTGCCCCTCCGTTACCCTCGGCGCTGATATTGGACATGGATCCAGGTCTCATGGCGTTCCGGTTGTGGCAATCAGAGCAAAAGTCAGGCGCGCTACCGCACCAACAAGAGCAATCTCATGCCTGTCCTCCGCATTCTTGTGGAATCTGCGGCGTTGTACCTATTTATCGAGATCATTCTCTTGTCTCTTTATTCCGTCAACTATAACGCCCAGTACATTCTTTTAGAAATCGTAACCCCTACCGTCGTCAGTTTCTTTTCCCCTTCTCTTGAGATTACGGACGCTGATATCTTTGCAGGGAATAACGTTCGGAATGATCACGATTCGCATCACGATGCGCTCGCACATGAAAGCATCTCGGCACGCTGAAACTGCGGATAGTCAGAGTGACGGTCGCCAAACGATAGGAAGCCTTCCTATGCGCCGTATCGCTGTCAACATCAGCAAGCATACGCAGGACGATATTGGCGATGGGAAACACGCTGCCTCCATCGGCGATGTCTGACGGCCGTACGGCCGCAGTTCCTTCATCTGACGCCCCGACTCCCATTCTGCGCGTCTCCCAATGTTGTACCTTGTTGTACCTTACAGTGTATCTCACTGGGCGATGGTGTGGGCAGCGTACCAGTGATGTAGTTATCGAAATTGTCAATGTCATTTGCTTTCGTTGTTGTAGCTTTTCACAGTCTTTGGTTATATCCGAAAAGGGAATCCCTGGCGATGGTGCACTCCAAGGTGCACTCTGAATAAGTGAGTCCTCATTATTTGTAATAGACGTCGAGTGACCGCTGGGATGGGTAAGAAGGGTATGTTACATGTATGTACGTGAGCGGTCTGCGACCGCGTGATCAGTATCTTGAAGAGAGATGGGTTGGAGATGGGATATAGATGAGTATGAGGGCTAAGTGAGCGTGGGATTGGTCGTTCCACGGCTCGATTCGCCAAGTCGTCGACGCGGCGGGAACAGGGGGGGGGGCTGCGAATCGGGATGGGATGAGATTCGGAGGCCAATACCGGTACCAGTACGCAGTGGATATTCAAGTCTTGAGGATAGGGCGACCGAAACAGCAACAGGGGTGGAACTCGAAAATGTAGTGGATGAGGCGAGGGAGGAGTGAGCAAGAGAGACGCGGTGGACACCTACGAAGACGCCCCATACAGAGCGCACCCGAGTCTGCACCTGGCTTTCCACTTACTACCAACTTACTACTCTATAAAATAACGTCTGTCTCAAGCCTTTAAACTCCGCCAGGAGATCACCGAGGTTTGACGCCGGAACATCGACAGCCTACTACTAGCAACTCCGACAGCTTCAGACGGTCGAATCCCAATTGGCAGTGGCAATTGCTAGCATTTACTTTGGGCCCCGGCGCGTTCTTGTAGAACCTTTTCGACCGACGGCATCCCAAACCTGGCAATACAGGACACTCACGCCCCTCGTCACTTGTCGTTTTTTCAAATTCTCCCCCGTCTTTCGCCAACGTGCTCGATCTAATGCTTCATGGACCTGTCCCTCTCGACGCACTTCAGATGAGCTTCTATGTAGCTGAGACGCCGATTTATGTCTGTGCAAAACAATTTTTTAGATTGCGCTGTATGTGGACTCTTTCACCAACGTGCTTGAACTAATGCTCCATGGACCTGTCCCCCTCGGTGCACTTGAGACAAACTTCTATGTAGCTTAGACGCCGATTTATTTCTGTGCAAAATAATTTCGGAATGCGCTGCATGTGCACTCAATAAAAATCAGATTTCCTGAAGCTCTGATGGGCTTGGAGCTGTGGAGCAACCAATTGGATTGCACATTCTAGAGTGCTAATACACTCTATTGTTTCACGACTGAATCGGACTGATCCTCCAGTTGTCCCCTTTCGGAACGTGCCGAGTCGATATCGCCCGAGATTCCTTCCTCTTGGAATTCGCAAGTCCCCGGCCTACATCATCATCTAGAGTTCCCAAAGAGTCCCCCCACATTTTTTGTTCCTACACGCCCGGAACTCCGTATCTTTCGTACGGGCACTATAGTAGTTATCCGCTCGGGTCTCAAGTGGGCATCGGAGGTCCGCTCTTCCTTCGCTCCTCTGGATTCGCCGTAGTGGCACGAATTCATAGAACCTCGACAGCGATCCGAACATTTTCTATGATATTATCCCGAGTAATTGCGTTCCCTTAATATGGTCTGATCTCTTTCTTTTTTAAAGCTCTTCTGCGGTCCTTCAACTGGAGTCCCACATTACTGCAACATTGAACGCTGGTACCGGGGGAAACCGTACTAGGGACGCTGATGATCATACACCCTCAAAAACAGCATCGCTGCTGTCACCTTTATCCGGGCATCGGCGGGGCATTGAAATATTATCCCCTGTTGTTGGACAGACACATCTAAATCGCCCAGAGATCCTCTCGTTATCCCCGACCAGTACTCAATTATGGGTACAACTTACATTCTGATCAAGGACCGCACATGTTACAGAGACAGGGAGCTTTTCATGCAAATAACCTCGACGCCGCTGGCGATTTTTTGACATCCACAGTCACATTCCATATTAAACACAGGTGAGAAGTTTATAGGCAAGGGGTCACAATCAAAGGAGCTCTCATTCACATAATGCATTCGAGACCTGCCGTACCCTCCTCGGTCCAACTCCAGGACGTCCTTGTTGTAGGTCACTCCATGATTTTTTCGACACGCACCTAAGGCCTTCGCAGAATTTTTGCTCTGCCAACGCGACAACAGGTCTATCTGTCCTCCCGACCACATCGGCTTTAAGCCTGGTACTGGTCAACATTACTCCTCCCATGTCCAGAAATGGGAATTATCTCTACAGCTTCGTGGAGCTAAGTAGGGATACGTCCAATTTACGAGTATGATAAAGTGATCCTAGTTGCCAAGGTTTTACGTCCCATCTCATCATCAAACAGAGTTCTGCGAAGCATGCCGCACAAGGGACAAAGCAGCTGCGTTTCGCGGGACGATTTGGTATTTGAACGGTTTGACATGGCTGCGAACAATTAAAACCCCGGCGGATAAGAATATACAAATTCTTACGATACGACGCCACTGGTAAAAGCAACCTGGGGTTCGATGATGTTGCCATCCGAATCAACCGCTTTGGAGATGGTCATAGTCAGCAATGACAAGACCATTTGGATCCATATAGAATTTTCAGCAAGATGTTGTCTTAATAATAATATTCCCATCAACTGTATTACCCCTTGGAACGGAGTTACTTACCCAGGACAGATTCGTCGTCCGAACCTGAAGACTGTCATCAGCGCTCGGATGTTGAAGAAGAGCGTTAACACGGACCCAAAACCATAGTCTCGGGGATCTGGTTGAGGCTTATCCCCGAAGAATCGCGCGGGATTGAACGAAAAAGGGTCAGGGTAGACGGTGGCGTCGTGCATGATGGCCCAGATATTAGCCATTATTATCGTTTTTTCGGGTATGAGATAGCCCTTGTACACGTCGGATTGCGCACTGCAGTGGAATAGTCCGAATGGAGACGCCGGCGCCCATCTCAAGACCTCTTTTAAAATGCATCCGATATATGGAAATGCACTCTGATCGCGGAGCGTCGGGAGTCGATGTTCAGAGGCGAAGAACCTGTCAACTTCTTCCTGGGCCCGACGCTGAACTGAAGGGTTCATCATCATCGCAAAAAAGAAGGTCTTCACAACGGACACTGACTGCCGTCCTGGTGAGCGCAACTCAAGAGTTCAAAAAATCCAACCCACAGTATCTGCACCAGCAAAATAGAGGGCTCCAGAAGACCAAAGGATCTTGTCTTCTTCCTCTGGATCAACAGGGTGTCCATCTGAAGGCTGGAGTAGTGCCGATGTAAATGATGGAATCGCAGTGCCGGCGCGCTTCGCATGGTTGAGGAGCGAACATTATAGTGTTGGCCGGAACTTACAAGCTGTTCTTTGACCCATGTGTGCGGCTCCAAGGACTGTTCATAAAGCTTCTGTCCCCACTCCCTTGCTTTGGCTTTGAATCCGGTACCAGGCAGCCATTCTGGAAGAAATCGCACTGATTAACAAGGTAAGTTAACAACTATTCTTTCAGTGACCGTGACGATCTGTTCACTGACGAAGAGGGAAAGAGTCCACGAGCCATTTGCCCGGCGCACTCGCCATGGAAGCTATCTTTATGCCTGTTGTTACTTATCAGTTACCTCGATTCTCGTGATGAAACGAACTCCGTACCTTCCTCAGCGAGAGCTACAAAATGGTCGTCATTGCTAGTTACGGGGTAGCCGTAAGCAATTTTCATGATGACGGCCCCCGCATTTCTATCTTGATCTCAGACACAAAAATCGCAATGCTATCACGCAAACCTTCGAAGGTGCTCCACGAGATTTTCAGGAGACTCTATGATATTGTCTACGAGGATCCGTGCTTGTTGTTCTTCTACCTCCCAAAAAGACTGTGAGGCTGTCGGGTTGAACGACTGGTGCATAAGCCTCCGATAAGCCTTCAAGCGGTCGTTATAAGAGCTATCGGAGGGGTAAGTATGACGGAGCGGATAAACAGTATTTCATTCACATGCAGAATATGCTCTTCTCGCGCCGCATAAGTCGTCCTGACATAGTCGCAAAAGGACGGTCGGAATAAATTGCGGATCGCTTGCTGAGCAGATTGAATGCATCAGCGGCCGTATTGAGGATAATCATGCGTCGTCCCAGAATGTGGAACGAAATTAAACCATCATTGCCTGACAAAATCTCTGAGCCAGGAGCGGGACATTTGCAGAGTAAAAAATGAACCATATTTATGCCCCCACTCTGCATAAGTCTTCCAGAATTCGGTTTTGGGGTGATTCAATGCAACACCGAAGATAGGCCAGCTAGGCGGTCCAGGAGGATACGGCTTGGAGAGCACCCTCAGGACGATGTATGCAAAGAAGCAGCCGCCAATGGAGACTAGAATCGCTGGGGCAGACATGGTAGTAACGTCCAACATGTGAACCTGAACCGCGAACGAAGCACCATGAGAATTGAATTGATTGCGCCTCGCCGCTCGTGTCGGAAATTAGAAAACCATCTGATCTACATGGAGAAATCAGCGCATCATATGTACTTCACATATGAACCAAATCGGGCCTGTGCGAATCCGAATCGCCTTATAATTGCATACCTTGGAGGCACTCAAATCACTCTGTATTCGAGTCGTTCAACCGTGAAATCTCGGAAGACGAGACCTTGTGCGAGCTGAGATGCATCCGTGCAATCCTACTAATCTCGCTTAATGCTCTGTAAAATCCTATTTGATCGGAAAGATGAGAACTTCAGAACACAGATCACGCATTCAACTCACGGTGTCATTGAATGTGAATTATTCTCGAGGCGACAATGGACGGCACCAATGAGATTCACCTAATTACCCAGAAACACAGTCGCGGAACGTCGAGGAGTTGTGGGTCCAGTGGCTGGACTCGCTCGTAATAGACAAGTCAAAGCGACTTTTAGGGCACCGCCACTCGGCTGGTGCCGCACCTGATAGCCGCGGCGGCTGAGCTCCTTGAAATGTTTGCAGGCGGCTGGGCATGGCGCGTAGTGAGCGCGACCGGAACAGGCGACACCTTGTGAGCGGGTTTCTCGTGGCACATCATCGAGGAGCGTCCCGACCTGCCCACACTACTCCTGGTTTCCGCACAGATTTCCGCGCAGAGAGAGAGACAGTACCACTTTGAGCGTTGTTGACGGAGACAAGGGCCGAAAGTCATCAGCGTTTCGTCGACGTCTTGGGGGCAGGTAATAGTAGCCCTCCAGGTCCATGTATTGTTCATGAGCCTCCGAGATCCAAGTCAGAGAGCAGGATACAAAGCCAGAGTCGTGAAATGTGGGTTGAGCCATGAGTTTTCCATTGATAGTTGCGTGAAAATCCTGAATCGAGAAGATAGTGGTAGTCCATGTACTCGCAGTATAGAAATGCAGATACCAAAAACAAAAAGAAAAGATAGTGGCACGTGCTGACGCGTCGCGTTGCATTGACCAAACAACGACACAATGTTGATTGGTGATTTCACTCGGCGACAGTTACAGAGGCATGGAATATGCATAGAACATATGTACGGCGTTACAAAGGCGATATAATGTAGGGCGTGAATGTATAATGTTTACAGGATGATGATGATGGATGCCAGTAATAGGGGAACGCTCATGAGCGTTCGCCACGGAGACGACGGGCGAGAGCGAGATCCTTGGGCTGAATGGTGACACGCTTGGCGTGGATGGCGGCAAGATTGGTGTCCTGGGGAAGAAGATCAGCGGGCGGCATGGACGGTTAGGGTAAGATGCGCACCTCGAAGAGGGAGACGAGGTAAGCCTCAGCGGCCTCCTGGAGAGCCATGACAGCCGAGGATTGGAAGCGCAGGTCGGTCTGCGGGGAGCGTGGTCAGCAAGGAGAGACGGTGAAAACGGCGGTGGCACGGACCTTGAAATCCTGGGCGATTTCACGGACGAGACGCTGGAAGGGGAGCTTGCGGATGAGGAGTTCGGTGGACTTCTGGTAGCGTCTGATTTCACGGAGCGCGACAGTTCCCGGCCGGAATCTGTGAGGCTTCTTGACACCGCCGGTGGTACTCGAGGGCTGCTTGCGAGCGGCACCCTTGGCGGCGAGCTGTGTGAAGTAGTTAGAAGCTGTATGAAAGAAAGACGGGGACGACGGACTTGTTTACGAGGAGCTTTGCCTCCGGTGGACTGGAGAGAGTCAACGACGAAGGCGAGACGCGATAGTGACTCACCTTGCGGGCGGTTTGCTTGGTGCGGGCCATTTGTATTGAGGATTCTTGCAAAGACGAGACGCATTAGCGGTGGCGCGATTGAGCAAGTAGCAGAAGGGTACCTTGTGTTGTCGAGAGTCTTGAGGATGATGAGCGCTGTGGTCAAGAGTGGTTCGGCTGTTCAACAGACCAAACCTCCTTAAATACGGCGCGTCGAAGCGAGTCACGTGGGCCCGTCGCGTCCGAAAACACAGAAATTATCTCGCAGATATCCTCCACTGCGCAAACCGCTGTGTTTCGAGTCATATTGAAGTCAGAGTTACAGCACTCGCGTTAATGTATCAAAAATATGCGATACATCCTGCACGTCGGCTTGCTCTGTGTCTAGTTCATCCATTTCCGACCGGAAAATTACACCCAAGCCATACTTCACAGCATGTCAAGTGGACACTTCATCGAGTTCCGCTACCAATTTTTTGGAGAGTGGACTGAACGGAACCAGCGTTGCACGGTGAATCGCTTACCTAATCACCACGTCTGATACTTTCCACCATGATTCCATGGCTCTTGGTCCTGCTTCTGCCCGCTCTGGCAGCCGGCCTTGAAAAGACACTCGGCGTCCCCCCTAACCTACTCTCTCGATATTCTCCGCCAAAATCTGGGAAGTGGAAGTGCTTGGACGGATCCAAGGAAATCCCATGGGACTTTGTGAACGACGACGCCTGCGACTGTCCCGATGGAAGCGACGAGCCAGGTTGGACTCATTGACTATGACTCGTTTCCTCCCTAACTCGGAAATATCCAAGGCACTAGTGCTTGCCCGAACAGCACATTCTACTGCCAAAACGAGGGCCACATTGGCGCCAACATTCCGAGTTCCAGAGTAAATGACGGGCTTTGCGGTATGTACGCGGTGGTATTGTCTCTTCGGCGAACCGCTGACTTGTGGGACAGAATCTCAATGTTGCGACGGTTCCGACGAACTCCCTGGCGTTTGCAAGAACGCGTGCAAGGAAATCGGAGAGGAGTACAGGAAACAGAGAGACGCGCTACGAAAGATTCAAAAGACTGTGAGTCTCGCCTATCAAACGTTCTTCTCAATTATAATGCTCTCTGCAGGGGTCCAAGATTCGTTCTTCATATATAGCCTTCGCACATAAAGAGAAGAAACGGCTAGAGGCTTTGGTGGAGTCATCGGCTCAGGAAATCATAGTTCGCGAAAAGGAGGTAGCGCGCTTGCGAGGTATGAATGCGCTTTGTAGTCCTCGAAGTCGCCACAACAACTCTCTCCAGATATTGCCGACCGCACGGAATCGTTATCCGCTGCTGCCCTTGAACACAAGCAACAATCCCGTGTGTTTCATCCACCCTTTCCGCGTCCTCTCATCTCACAGACACTGCTAGCACTGTACACATCACTAATGACGCATGCCTCCGCTCTCAAATCCTTACAGCGTGAACACAAAAAACACCTGGAGCGGGAGAAGCAGCTCGGCGACATCCTCGATGTCCTTCGTAAAGGCTACAACCCTAATTATCAGGACATGGCCGTGCTCGAGGCTGTTCGCGGATGGGAATACCTAGCTGGACTCCCGCACATCGGTGTAGAAGAGGATGCACAGATGGATCTGTCCGTTTCCGACGATGAGGCTGGTATTCCGGAAAGCGAACAGGACGCGCCGCCGGAAGAAGAAGAGACGAACGAGGACGAGTGGACCGCCGAGGAGCTGGAGACCGGCCTCGATGAACTGCTCAACACAGACTACGTCTCCCTGCTCATGGCCCATGACGAGCATGTGCGCACTCCCCCGGCTGGTTCTCGTGAGTATGTGCGCTCGCCTAGCCTGCGTGATACTGACGAGCACAAGTGTTCAACGTGCGTTCCTACCTCCCGGAGACCTTCATCCCGCAATACGAGGAAATGAGGGAAACCATCCTCTCATGGCTGGAAGTGATCGGAATTTCTGGCTCTGACAGCGAAAATTCGCCAGGTGAACACGCTGTTTTTATCATCTCGAGCCGTTGTTTTGAATACGCCTCTAGATTCGTCCAAAGCACGCCAGGCATTAAATGATGCCGAGGCGACCCTCACCCGTGTGAAGAAAGAGAAGGCGACCGCCGAAGAGGATCTGCTGGAAATATTCAACGTCGAAGGGTTCGGGCCCGAGGGCGAGTGGAAGAAGCTCGACGGGACCTGTTTGGAATTGAACACCGGAGAGTGGGTGGCTCCTCTTTTCTTTGCATATAACCTCTCAATTTCTACAGATACACGTACGAGGTTTGCATGTTCGACCAGGCAAGGCAGAAGCCCAACAAAGGCGGCACCACGTTCAACCTGGGGTAAGCCTCTCCTACGCAATGACCACACACTGACTGTGGTCGTTCAGGACGTTCTCATCCTGGAATCCGTCGCCAGACGTCAAGCCGGGTGACCCTGCATACTACGAACGACAGGTTTATAACAAGGGGACCCGGTGCTGGAACGGCCCCGAACGCAGTGTCGTCGTACGTCCCACCGCTTTCTCTCCGAAAAGTGCTCCTGATCTAATGTTTCCTTTGTAGCTGGTGCTTACGTGCGGGACCGAAAACACGATCCACACCGTCGCAGAGTTGGAGAAGTGCGAGTATCAGTTTACGGGAACGTCACCTGCGCTGTGTCTGCCATTGGACGCAAACGAGAGCCAACGGGAGGAGCTATGATGATAGAAATAATCCTGTTTGTGGTCCAATGGTCATATTTATTGTCTCGGTGGAAATTAAATGTCAGCCAGACGAAACTCGAGCTAGGTTATAGAACGCTTTAGCTTCATGTTGCAGCCACCGTAACGAGGCCGGCGTAAACTGAAATCCTGCACATCTCGCACCATTATTACAACGCTTGTTATTTCTAGGCGACAACAATTGCAATAACTAGAGGACATTGAGGTCTCCGAATTTCTCGGCGTAGCCTGGGCTGTATGAGCAAACACATCGACTCGACGGAAATGGTACACACCGGGAACCGTGAATTTTCCTTTCTTCATCATCGTCTCCATGACCTGGACGAGCCGAGGGTGCGCATCGCCGACGTCGTAGCTCTGATATATGTATATGATCAGACCGAGAGGAAATGAGAACATTAGGTGATGCGCACTGTTAACTCCTCGAATGGACGGGCTTCCTCGATGTTGGCGAGCGTCGCCTGGAGCTCTTTAATCTCAACATCGATTTTCTCCTCCATAGCCTGTGCCGACGCGACCTGCAACCACGGATAAGCCCATGCGTCAGAGGATAAGCAGCCAGACACACCGCCTTGGCCTCGAACGCCTCTATCGCCTTGACGTGCGCGTCGACATCATACGTTACCGGCTTGAAGTTATTGAGGAGCTTTTCTGCCTCGTCGACAACGCTCTGGTTGCGTAGCACGGAGCGGTAGTGGGCGATATCAACTGTGGTCGGTTCGCCGGCGTACTGCTGTTGCAGCCGCTGAGCTTCAGCGTGGCGTTTTCGAAAAGCCTGCAGAGAGGCGACGGTTTCTACGAGGAGTCGTTCCGCTCGTTCAGCGATGAATCCGACATCCCGTTAAGAGCTACCGACCTTTTCCGAGGCCTAGTGTTGTGTAGATGCGGGCAAAATCCTGAGGCACAGATAGCTGTCAGCGTAGTAGATATACTCGAAGATGAACCAGCTGACGACCGCGGCGACGGCTGCTTTGGAGGCCATCCTGCAGACAGATCGGAGTGCGTTATGGAATGGTTGTTTGGCACCAGCCTTGGGAACAAGCTATAGTCTGTAGTCCTAAATTCGTCGGAAATGCAGCCGCACGTAGGCTGCAATTTGGCTGTAATCTTCTGCGGGCCGTAGTGTGTGGGACGCCGAGGAAATGATTACAAACGTGGTATCTAGTGTCCATATGCATTTGCATGGAATGCTACGTGTTCGGCCCTCAATTGCTCTCTGAGAATACGAATTTCATCCATAGCTTCTCTAAGGGCACCGAGTACGGGGTACGCCAAAAGCGCCTCTGTCAATAAGTGCATTCGAATGAATTGAATTGAAAAGCCGTGAAGGATACTCACCACAAGGTGCGATGTCTGGGCAACTAAATACTTCGTCAGAATCCTACAAGCGCTGTAATCGGGTCTCCTCACATTGTGAACAGGCGGTTTTATGACGCCTGTTAGCCTTCATTTTATGTGCACGACATTGTTTCTTGTTTTTGGTACTGTACACGGCCATGAACATTTCCATCGTCGGGAAGAATTCATTCTTGGTGCTGTCGAATAAAAATTTGATTTTCCTGTCACAGGAAACCTTGGAGGAACGGCATGCCCGACAGCTCGGTTGGTCATCGTCCACTATACACGACTTCCAGGTCCGGCTGGCGGCACATCGTGTACAGGGCTGCGTGATTTAATGATTGGAATACACCCCATAGCGGTACTTACTTGAAGATGTTGAGCATTCCACAGAAGAACCTCTTGACTCCCTATCCAGTGCATAGAATCCAGCCGTGTGCGAGTTGTCAAAGTCGCCACCTTCTTCCAGAAGTTGTCGACAACTTCTGGCGTAGGAAACGCAGCCGGAACGCTGAGGATCCCAGGCAAATCGGAAGACGACCTGTCGGAAAGTATCGGCATAGCAGTGAAGATGTCAACATTATGGTCGTCGGGTCCTTTCTGATTCTCCGATCGGTAGGCTCACTCCGAGTCGGTAGAGTGTCGGTGTTACCGATCGGTAGCATCACGTGGTCAAAGATGTCAAGTCTCAACCTCCTCTGAGTCTCCTCAACGGCGCCAACGACAGCACATGACATTCAATTACAAGCAACGTTCTTTCCAGACGCCTCTCTCATCTCGCGTCCGGCCCCTTGACATCTCCTCGCGCCGGCGTACGCCCTCTGGCGTCGCCCTCTTCTCTGCCTCGATTGATGCAATTAATTTTTCGAATGGCCCTCTGCCGCCAAACGAATCACTTGCGCCGATTTCGTACTGGCCACCAGGAGCTAATTGAAACCGACTGCTTGTCCTCATTTCTGAGGCCTGATGTGTACGCAACGATGTCTAGTCCGAACGTCTCAGTTGTTCTGGTTGTTCAGTCAATCTCTGCTCGCGGATCATACAATTTGAGGATCTGCAAGCGCCGTGCGCAGCCCCAGGTAAAAGAAGGATACATATGTTCAAACCACTAATATTACTGTGCCCGTCCCATCTGTCATGCATCTTTGAATCCGTAGGTCGGCCCGAGCATCTCGTTGGGAGGAACAGATCGCTCGTCCAGCAAAAGCGTTGCAGACTCTACGCCTGCAATGGGTAGACGGAGCGTCCTGCCGTCGAAGGAAATGTGAGTTGGGATAATACCGGCCTGCATGCACGCCGTGCCCTGGTCCCACCAAATGTGCTCTATACGCTGCCGATCAAACATACTTGCGCACTCTTCGAGAACATCTTACCATGATAAAGCCTGTCTCCCCGAATGTTGATTACTCCCAGCATTGGAATGGACAGTTTTTTCCCGGTCGGGGGAACACCTGGGAGGAGCCAATCGATTTGCTTGTCGTGAGTTGCATGGAAAATGAATTCATCTGATGGGAATTCTAGATATGTATCCAAAAGTCGATAGAATACGAACCCACGACACGGTCGGAGCCAACTGTTCGCGAGATAGACTGCATTCGGGTGTCTTTAGGATTGCTAGGAGCCAATTACTTTAGGATATAGTGTTCCGATTAAAAACACACACCTGAAAATAAAATGGTCGCTGATTCACGATTAGGGGATACACTTGTCACATAGTAGGCCGAGATGAACCGGTAGAATTCCGACAGCTGCTTGCGCCCTATGCCTCCGGCCAACTGTTGTAAACAGTTAAAAAAAGAACAAAGAGAAAATGTTGGAGAACCGACAGTGGGAACATGGTTGACATACGGCTCCGCCTTCCAAAGCTTTCAGGTTTGGACGGTTGTATCGAAGAAACATCGCACCACCATCGTTCCCATGGTCTTGGCGACACTTCTTATCTCAAACTCGAAATATGTGTGTTCCTCCCAGATAGCTTCCAGGTCAAAGACTTCAAAGAAATAAGGGAGATCCACGACTATGTACTTGGATCACGCACATGGTCCTCCGAGATACTTCCTTAAGTGTGCAGCAGCTTTGCTATGGGAAATAGACGCAGCACCAGTGTGGAAATCAACCGTTTGGGGAAGGGGAAACGACGGGGAAGGAGAGTCGACCTTAAAAACGGTGAGGTTCGGAGCAGAGGGGACGACCGCAGATCCGGAGGGCAGGAAGATCAGCGTAGGCACCGTACTAGTAGCCGGGGCGGTTAAAGGATAACCGTAGACAACGAGACAAACGAAGCGGGCATCTTGCGATAGGGCAGAGACAACCTCCGCAAGGACAGTCGCGTCGTAAACTTTGAAACGGAATCCAGGATCATTCAGAGGGAATACGGGCAATTATTTACCGGCAACCGCGAACTTATCGCGAGTATCGAGCTCCTTGAGATCGAGTAGAGCACCCACAGCCTTCTTCAAATTATCCTGAACAGATCTGTGTCCTGTTGTAATCTGCGACTTGTCAGAGATTTACGAGGAAGCCAGCAAAGTTAGATGTACTCCGACGACAGCGAAGCCTTCTTCCGCCCATTTCTCGACGGGAGCGGGGTCTAGCGCAAGGTTTTCGCCTCTAGATAGATCCAAAGCACTGTCCGGAGGAAGAAACGCGATCAAGCCTGGGCCAGTACCTCGCCGCGTGAGAGGCGGTTGTAGAACAAGACCTTTGGCCAATGTGACCAAAGGAGCAGAAGGGAGAGCCACAGCTTGCTCGTTGGGGGAATTAGGATCGTACAGCAGAGGCCGCGACATTATTGTTCTACCAAACACGCGTGGAGTACGGTAATCGGGGTCTGGAACGCGGCCGACTCCAACTGATCCGTACCCAATCAAGATTCTTTAGTGCACGGCCGCGCACGCGCCGCGGCCGACTAATGAATATCGCAGAGTGTATATATGACCTGCTCAGACACTACCGGACCTTGCCTATTCTCTCTTCCTTTGCTCGCATCTAACGTCCCAAGATGACATCTTCAACTTTCAAGCAGCTTAAAGTTGCGGTAATAGGCGGAGGTCTTGGAGGATTATCAGCTGCGGTCGCTCTAAGACGCGCCGGACACCTGGGTTAGTTTTTATAATTATCGTACTTCAATAGTAAGCGTGAAGTTTTTCCAGTCGAGATTTATGAACGGCGGGACTTCAACGTAGAAGTCGGGGCTTCGATTTCATGCGCTGCTAACGGGACGCAATGGCTCCGCGAGTGGGACGTCGATATCCCTGACATGAAGCCCGTCATTCTGGTGCGTTCCTTGACTATTGTTCTCGACCACAGAACCAATCCTGCTGCAGATGAATCTGGTAATGCGTGAATGGGAGACTGGCGAAGTTCAAAACGATTACAAGCTCGACAAATACGAGGAAGAGTGGGGCAACGTTTACAACATGTTCCATCGACAAGACATGCACGCCACGCTCCTGAAGACCGCCACTGCGACAGAGGGAAAGGGAACACCTTGTAAAGTCTTGATCGACCACATGTATGTGCTATTTGTCGGTGTTCGTGCGCAGGCTAACATTCTCGAAGTTGCGAAAGCGTCGATCCGGAAGCGGGGACTGTAACGTTCCGGAATGGGGCGGTGATAACTGCAGACCTCATCATTGGCGCTGACGGAATCAGAGTACGTCAGGGCTCGTCTCAACAGGGACCGACGCTCACTGACTGTATTCAGTCCGTTGTCCGGGGCCAAATCGGCGTCGTCCCGGACATGAAATCAGCACCTCAAACATGCTACCGTTGCAACGTGCTGACAGAGGACGTGAAAAGGCTTGGGCTGGTGGATTACTCGTACGCACCTGCGATGTGAGTGTCGCGTCGTCGGGTATCGGGTCCAAAATTTGACCAAAATCCGACAAATAGACAGTACTGGGGCGGGGTTCAAGGCAAGAACGGTCGCTCTAAATATTACAAGATCGTCATGTCGCCATGCGCCGGGGGTGAAGTTGTGTCGTTCTATTGTGCGTAGATTTTATCTCTGCTTGGAATCAGCGCCTGATTGCAACCTAGGTTTCATGCCCACCGAGCTCACGTCGCATCACGAGGAAGGTAAAAGCGTTTCCTGAAGAACGGTCCCATGCGGTGCCGCTGAATTAAGTCCATCTTTCAGGTTTCACCTTCAAGGAGGTGCCTGTAGGCGACATCCTCCAGGGCCGATACGACACGCTTGATCCAAATTGCGTTGCTCTCTTGAAGCATTCAATTGAACGCATGCCGTGGCGTCTCTATGTTCACCAACCGTACGAAGTGCGCTACATCCTTCGGTTATTGTCGTCGGATGAACCTTAGTTGTTCTTTAGCACTGGTTCAGAGGGAAAACCTGCATCTTGGGCGACGCAGCGCATCCTATGATGCCACACCAGTCGCAAGGGGCATGCCAGGCGATCGAAGATGCTGCTGCACTCGGCATCATTTTTTCCGACAAATACCAGTTCACCAACGATATCACAAAGGGATTGGAATTATACCAGACGATCCGGAAACCCCGTGCAACCCGAGTCCAGTCGGCATCGGCCAGAGCTACGGAGAATTTGAACGAGCGGATCGGGTTCACCAGCATGACCGCCCCAGATGCCGAGCTTGCTGCTGCAGAGGGGAAGCTGACAAGTGGGTCTCGTTTTTTTAGCAGAAACAAATCGCTTGCTAATTGTCCCAGTCAACGAGATGAACGGGTACAAGATGCATTACCACATAGAGGAGGAGGTCGCGAAGCTCTAGTTTCAGGTCATGCCGTTGCAGAAGTCGATGTTACCGTACTTGATATGAATTATATCGGGCTTCGTGTAAACACATTTTGTGTTTTGGAAATGCGTGGATTCGACCAAATCCCGCTATCAACGACATTAGAAGCAGACAGCCGGGTCCACAAGGTTGCCACAGAAGTTTATACCGTTGACTCCGAGGGCGTTTTCAAGCTTTCTTGCAACCAACATGACGGTTCCGGATGAAAGCATCGGATGAGGTCAGCCACGCTTCGTTCTTGCGTCCACCATCCATGGCTATCGACGGTTTGATTATTCTGGACAATACTGGGTCAGTTCGAATCCTCATCAATCCGCATTCCTTTGACGGCCTGAAGACGCCCCATTATCCAGTCAGGTTTCCGTTCGACGTCTCCGGCGTACCCTCTTCTTCACATTGACGCCTACAATAACTCCGTCCCCAAGTCCCGCCGCCTGGGAGATATAGACCCCGTCATCTATGTCCCACCTTATAATGTCGCTGACTCGCCGAGCGCGTGTTGTCACGTAGAATGCGGAGATATGCGAATCCTCTGTCCTGTCAGCGGAGACGGTCAGTGCGACCATTTTCGTCCCTGTGGTGTGGCTAAGCAAGGATAGTGGACCCGCTCTTTGCATTTGCTTTTCTCCAGACGTTTATCGATATCCTCCGAGAATATTTTGGCACGGTTTCGGCTTCAACGCTCAAGGATAATTTCGATGTTGTGTACCAGGTCTGTGCCCGTTGCAACGCCCTCGGACTGGCATCTTATACATCATCGCAGCTACTAGAAGAGACCCTGGACTCGGGTGGCCACCCACTAACCACATCGCCAAATGCGCTACGAGACATCGTCCTCCCTCCCTCCCTCCTCTCCAAACTACTGAGCGTCGCTGGTGCCAACATAAACTCCACCATCAATTCTGGATCGGGCCTCGGTTCGGCTGGCGGACCCTTCTCATCCCCAATTCCGTGGAGAAAAGCTGGTCTAAGATACAATAGCAATGAGGTCTACTTTGACTATGGTAGAGGAACTCAAGGCCATCGTAAACAAGTCAGCCCTGTTCCAACTATATTGGGCTGGAACTGATACACCTATTTTTCAGGAACGGAACGACACTGACCAGCAGCGTTTGGGGAAAGATTGAGACGAACGCAAAACTCTCAGGTAGCTTTATTCCTTCGTTTGTTGACTCGATGTTCACATTACTAAAATGAAGGTACCCCGGATTGCCTGTTAACGTTTACTAATCCGCATGTAATCACGGACTGTTCTTTCCACCCATGCGTCCGGTAAGAAAAGTCCACCTCGTTTGATACTGCACCAATATGACGTGCACCAGATTACAGCGCTGGAAACGCGACAGTGCGCTGTCGTTTGTTCCTCCCGACGGCCACTTTACTTTGGCCGAGTATCGGTTCACCCCGAGTGCGTCAGCAACCTCGGCACGATTTCTGGCCGCAGGTGCAACGCCCTCGGTGTTGTCTACCAAGGAGAACGTCCCCATTCCTTTCCTCCTCAAACCGACAGTTGAACTGACAGACTCCGGTGGTAGGCGTCCGCATATTAGCCCGGCGGCACTTCTAACATTTTAATAGGCACCTTTGAGTTCAAACTGACCTCCCGGATGCCGACTCATGCGTTGGAGTCTCTTGTCGCCGAGATGTACCTCGGCGAAGGGACCGGCGGGGTCAAGTGTGTCGCTACTCGTGGTGACGGTGGCGCGAACACCGGGCGGAGAGGGATGTCTGAGACCGGGTCGGCTACAGGCTCGTGGGCCTTTGATGCGAAGAAGATGGTAGCTACTTCCACTGGTATGACGACTTTTTCATAGACTGACTACTGCGTCAGGTCGTACGCTGGGAAATACCTGTCGTTCCACCGTCTAGCGTTTGGTCTCTTCGGGGCTCGTTCACCTCAACGTTTGTATCATCCTTGGTAGGAAGTATGCTCGTTCTAAGATCTCTCTCCAGAAACTCCGTGGCCCGACCAGCGCATGCCCTCCAAGTCCGATTCGCCCTCTCGTCCTACACATTTTCGGCGTTGAAGGTCGATCAGCTCAAGGTTACGGGCGAGGTCTACAAGCCTTACAAGGGCGTCAGAGGAAAAGCAACAGGCGACGTGGAGTGGAGATGGTAGGTTTACAGAGTTTCGGATGTTCACTTTATTCGCGCCAGTCAAATTTAAGCCCTTTGTATCGCTCTACTCGAAAGCGAGCACTCGGCCGAGCAGTGAAGTGAGAATATGGTCCTTAGATGTGATAATCGACAGCTGAGTAAAGATACAAAAACATAGTAGGCAACAACGCTCATCCAGTTCTGATGATACCGGCGTTCACCAACTTCTGGATTTTGGCGCGTACCACGGGATTCTTCATGTGGTCCTGCAGCGCGCCAGGGTTGCTCTGTGCTTGCTGCAGAATTTGCTGCATTACGGGGTCGTTCATGATACCCTTTCACAGGGATGAGTAAACAGAACGGCAGCGAAGAGGAAATTAAGGCATACCGCCACCTCCGGATCCCGCATCGCCCGCTCGAGCGTCTCCTCCTGCGACTCGGTCCCCCGTTGGCTGAACAGCGCCTGTTGGCACTTCATCTCCTGCTCCGCGATCTCCCGCGAGTGCTTGTGCTCTGGGTCGTGGTCTTTCGCCTCCTGCGCCGCCTCGATCGCCTTCGTGTAGTCCCGCATCGCGAACAGGATGGTCGATTTGCGGATATATGCCTTCGCTAAAGACGCCGGCCACGATCAGAAACGCGCTTATACAGCAACGCACTGGACATACTGAACGTAGAGTCGGTCTTGATTGCTTCGTTAGCGTCCTTTAGCGCCTCTGGGAACGCCGCGAGTTTCATGTACGCTGCCGCGCGGTTGTTGTACCCGCGGGCGTCGCTCGGATCGCGCTTGATGCTTTCCGTGTAGCTCTTCACCGCAGTGGCGAAGTCGCCCGCTTTGAACTGCACGTTACCCTCCTCGCGCGCGGTCGCGCTCTTCTCCGGGTCGATGTACGCCTGCTTGTCCGCCTCCGCCTTGGTGCGCTCGATGTCGCGGAGCTTGTTCAGGATGTCGGGCGTGCGGTGCTCCGACAAGCGATTTCTGGAAGTACTTGATCGCCGACGCAAAGTCGCCTTTCTTTTGGAAGGAGGAGCCCACACGGCCGTAGGCCTTGGCAATGAGCTTGTAGTCCGCCCGAAGGGAGCGGCCCTCGTCGGCAGCCTTCTCGCACGTCTCGATCGCCTTGTCGTACTCGCCCTGTTCAAAATACACCGCTAAATAGATGAGTTTCAGTGCTCTGTCGAGAACTGTGAGAAGCACTACTGCCTACCTCCCAAGTTGGTCAAGAATGTGATGTCCTTGGGCCACACGTCCCATGCTTTCGAGAACTGCGTTGCAGCCTCCTCGAACTCGCGCTTCTTGTACGCCTCGTTGCCTGCCTTCTTCGCCGCCTCGGCCTCTTTTTTTGCGAGCGCCTCCTCGTCGTCGACCTCCATCTCGTCCTCAGCGGGCGGTGGTGGTGTGGGTTGCGGGGGCGGCTTCGACGATGAGGCCGCCGGCGGGGGTGGGAGACTTGGCGGCGGGGGGCGGTGACGTGGACACGCCTGGGGGCATCTCCTCCGACCCTTCGGGACGAGTGAAGCCCTGCATATCGATGCCCATGAGCGCGCCTATAACGTCGATCATACGGGGATCCTGCATGGCACTGCGGGTGCGTCAACGGAATGGATCGGAGTTACCAAGTAATGTGTACGCACGAGTCTGCCAGGACCGGATTTTTTTGAATCATGTTGAGCTGCATAAAAAAAATAGTTAGGGCTGCGCGAAGTTGGAGGGTTGTGGGCGCATGCCTTCTGTACAAACGCGGGGTCTGCCAGGTGCTTTTGCGTCCGTGCGTTCGCGGCGAGTTTGCCAAAAAGATTCGGGTCCGAGAACATCTTCGCGAACCCGCCGAGCTCGCCGCCGTCTGAATCCAGAGCTGAGATAATATCAGCCAAGGGGCCAGGTAAATTTTATGAAAGCTCGGTGTACATTTAGCATCTTGCACCTCCTTAAGGCCTTTCCGCAGGGCTGGGCTATCTTCGAGCTTCAAACCCTCTTCGTACGCAGCGATGGCCTCGTCGTATCGTCGGGCACCGTGCAGCGCGGCGCCCTTGCGTGCATAGCCTTTCGACCACGAACGGTTCACCGCGACACACTGGGGATCGATAAGTCGAACCGCTGGAGACTGAACGGAATCACCGCACCTGCTCGGCGTCTGTTAGTGCATCGGCCCACTGCTTCTTGCCCGCATAAGCGGCACTACGGTTTGAATATAAGACATGATTGGATTCATCCAAAGCAATCGCCTGCGTGAACAAGTCGATCGCCTTGTCGTAGTCCTTGGCCGCGAACGCTTTATTGCCCAGGTCTTTCAGTTCAGCAGCCTACGCCAGCGTGAGTTCCGCATCCAACGAAAAACGAAAGACGGACATACCGACATGTTAATAGACTCTCTCTCAGCCTCGGGTGGCGGAAGTGTTAAAATACAAGTCTGGAGGTATAGAAAGTTTTAGAAGCGTCTAGAAAAGTCGCTCACGTGCCTGGCTTGACCGCGTCGACGCGTGTCCACTGCCACCAGCGTTCGACGCGTTCTGTCGCGCAAAGCTTGGCGCTTCGACCCGGGAAGCGATTATAATTCTTCCCTTGATACCGTGCACACTTTTTGCGCGGCTTGCTCTGAGTCTAAACACTTGGCTCGCACTAGCGACGATATTTCTGAATTAATCCCTGGTTTGCCCCGCGCGGATCGCGCTTCGAATTCATCTATCTGCCCGACCCAATAGTTTGCGACCACTCGATGCGCGCCTGTGTCCCTTCATCTGCCCTCTGCACGCAGCTACTCGGGACCAGCATCGCCCGTGTCTTCACTCTCTGGTCGCGCCATCCCCTACGCTTAAAGCTCCTTCCGGGTCCTCTCGCCGCCGTTTTAGCCGGTAGCTTTCCCATATTGCGACAGCTGCGCGCTCCCTACTTTTCGGATCTGAATTAACTCGCGTGCCCGCATGTGCCGCCTCCTGGTTCTGTCCCTATGTACTTACGGCCATTTCGATCTACCTGGGCTATTTTCTGTGACGGCGCCGGCGCGAACAACATCAGGATACGAACTAGCTGCCCACTGGGGCTGATCCTGATAGTGCCTTGCACTGGTGTTTCAGCTGGCTAATACTTAACGTTGGTGGAGGACGTCATCGTTCGCAACGTGTCGGGAAAAGGGACGGAACGAATTCGAAAGAAGGTACGGATACGCTCGGCTCGTGTGCGATGCAGCAAGTTGAGGCTAAGCGGAACCTTTTTCCATCCATGCGCTATTCATTTGGGGAGCGTTGAATTGGTCTAGTGGGATCGGATGCGGACTGATGGACGCACGACCGAATCTGACAATCATCACGGTTTCGAGCTCCGCCAATGGATTAATCCCGACACAGTAAACGTTGCCTTGGCCAGTGTGCCCGAGCTGAGAGAGAAAAGCTAGCCGGCAATGTTATAGTTCGTCTTCGGAGCTTCCGCGCTGTTCACGGGTAGTTAATCCTTTTTTTTTTCTATTGATATTACATACGGGCTGATTATTTGGTCTCATACAGACGGTAACGTGTTGGACGGGTCCCAGACGGGGAGACTGAATGGCTGGCGGCTCTCCGGTGGCCCCCCGTGGAACCTAATTCCCGTGTTCATTGATCTGCGATGTGACCCCCAGAAGTATGTACGGAGAGCTTGTTTTCCGGCAGGGTTGGGGTGACGTCTGTTATTGGAACAGCGGTGAGTGCTGGTCGGCCGAGGTCCCCAGCACGCGTATGTTACGCTGTGCCGTCAGACATGCTCAAGCCTGGCCTCTTCGCCTGCGGACTTGTCCGCACAACGGTGGGCTGCTGCCCCTGAAGGCGTAAGCTGATTGAGGAGGGTCGAGGACAAAGTTTGGTGAGGGTAAGACGGAAGCATGAACCCTTGCGGGGGGGGAGTGTTATCCTGTGGGCGGGGCCAAGTCGGGGGAGAGATGCTCGCCTTGGCCCTTCTTTTTTGCACTAAGTGACAGTGAGAATATTTTGGGGACTGCCGAGGACGGATCAAACCCCGCCGCTGAGTTCTAATTTGAATTGCAGTCTGTGTGTCGGTCTAGCTTGAAGTGCAAATATATTGGCTGCTGCACCTGCTGTTCTCTCTCCATCTCCGTCTCCGTCTCCCCCAAAAAACATTCCTTCCATCATGCCTGACGATTCTTCCCCGTCAACATCCACCACTTCTCCAGCTGCTCCGCGGCCCAAGCCTCCAAAAACATCCAGCACCGGAACCGTCCGCGGCAGAACATCCCCGATACCCCAAGGCTCAGAACAGAATGGGGACGGGCCACGGCCAACAAAGCGCGCACGCAAGGCAATAAATTGCGAACCATGCAGAAACAGCAAACTCAAGTGCGACAGGTACACTCGTTTTTCGCATCTCTCTCTACCCTGTCGTTCCTCACCAAATGTGTCCAGAAACCGCCCGTGTTCGTCGTGCGTATTGCGCGGTAAGCCCCATCTTGGTTCTCGCCAACGACCAGTGCCAATGGCACCCTCTGCTAGGGACTACTACTATGTGCTACCAGGATTCCCGAGGACACGAAGGAGGTGAATATGGGGTCCGCGGAGATGATCATCAGTGCGTCCCGTTATGAGACAAAAGTTTTCTTTCAAACGCAATATTCAATTCAAGGCGCATCGATCCCGCCCAGGAAATTGCGCGTCTGCGGCATTCCATCTCCCTCCTCGAAGCCTATGTCTTCCCGACCCACCAGCGCGCCTATGCTGCCGCCCGCCGCGGAAGTGAAGTTTCCGCCGTTATCCCGAAGAAGGAGGCAGTCGATCTCGACATATCCGAGAAACTACACCCACCAACGGCCCCCGGCATGTTAGGAAGCCAGGGACAGGGTGGGCTGTACGCGGGACCCACAAGCGCGGCTACCCATCTTTTGCTGGTATGCCCTCCGATCCTTGCTTACCCCGCCATGTCCTCACTCGCGGCCAGTCCCACCCCGACTCGCGAGGTTCCGAGGACTCGGACAGCCGCCAGGCAAGCCAGGACCGCAGCAGCGACGACTTGGCGGGTACCATGAGTCATGAATATGACCGCGACCTCCTTGCGGTGCTCCCGTCGGTCGACATCATCGACGGCCTCATCACGTACTACTTTGAATACTGCAACTGGATCTACCGCCACGTTAACCAAGTGAGTTTCCTCCACCACTGGGAGCGGTACAAAAACGGCTCCTCCCCGGACCGCACTATCCTCGCCACCGCGTGCGCAATCATGGCCAATGCCACGTACTACCTCCCGCCGCAGCACCGGCTGCTTGAGGCATACCCCGAGACCCACGAGGAGCTGGGTCTCAAGTACTTTGACGTGTCGACCACCGCGCTGCACCGCCGCCAGGCCGACACGAAAACGTACAGCTTGGATCTCATCGAACTGCTCCTGATTCGCTGCCATTATCTCACCACCTCAAAACGCGACAGCGAAGAAATATGGCACGCAAAAGGTGAGATTGTGACTATCGGGACGGCAATGGGGCTCCATCGCGATCCCGGCAAGTGGAAAATGCACCGGGATGTCGCCGAGCGACGGAGATGGGCATGGTGGCATATTGTCCTTCTGGAACGGTCCGTAGATCTTCTCGCCTTCGACGAGCCGTAATTCATTTATTTCATTCAGTTGGCAGGCGTTCATGTTCGGCCGCCCCATAACAATATCCTCGCATCATTTCGATACGCAGCTCCCGTCGTACTGCGACCCCGGCGTCGACAAGACTGGGCGCCTCTACCTGCCAAATATTGCGTTGTTTCGGCTGGCTTTTATACTCGGGGACATAATGGACGACGCGGTGTCTGTTCGCCCTGTTCCTTACGACAGTGTCCAGGCGAACGATCGCGCGTTGACGCAATGGATGGACAACCTCCCTTCCGAGCTCGATCTCGACGAGTACCGTCTGGCACGTAACCTAGCGTCTTCCAACCCCGCTACGCGCCGCCTCGGTGTGCAGAGCGTCATCATCCGCACGTCATACTACCACATCCGCTTCACGCTGCATCGCCCGTACGCGAGCGCGAATGCGAGCAAGATGGCGAACGGCGAGCTGCCCAAGTCCGCGCAGAGCCTCGAGATTGCGGTCAACGCAGCAGACAAGCTGATCACGATGACTGGCCAGTCGCGCCCGGACTTTCTCAACAGCTCGGCGCTCTCGGTACCGGGGCACATGAACTGGGGTCCATTCCACTGCTTTTCGGCGGCCATGTTCTTCTCGTTCCAGCTCATCGCGAACCCGGACCAGCCGGGTGCGAACCTCTTCCGCCAGAGCATTCGCAAGGCGATGGCGACGCTCGAGCAGTCGCGCGGCGTCGCCGTCGCCGACAAGGGGTACGACATCCTGCAGTCACTCGCGCCTCTCTACGCGACGGACTTCCCGCGCTCGGACCCTGAGGCGCGCGAGAAGGAGAAGGCCAAGATCCTCGGCGTTGTGCGCAAGCTGGCCTTCCCGTATCACGACTCGCACGACCCGCGGCGCCTGGGCGAGTCGCCCACCGCGCGCGGTGCCGCGAGCTCGCCATCTAACTCAAACTCGGTCAGCCCGCCGATGCCCGTGGTGCACCCGCTCCCGCACTACTCGGAGGGCATGCACCACAACCTGTCGTCCGTACGCACCGCCGCACCCGGACCACCTGGCATATACACGCAGAGCACGCAATCGCCCGAGGGGAGCCACACGATGCGCTCGCCGATGTCGCCGACCGTCATGTCACATCCCCACTCGCTCAATATGCCGTCGTCGTCGCCGAGTGGGTACAACCCGCCGTACCACCTTCCGCCCCCGCAACAGCCGTACAGCGCCGACGCCGCACGATATACCCAGTATCCCCACCCCGTCGATGAGGAGGCCGTGTGGGGAGCCGCTATCGGCTTCGGGCACGGAGAATGGACACAATTTTTGGATGTGCTTCGCCCGGAACAGGCTGGCAGTTCGAGCCGGCATATGCAAGGCCCGTAACCCTTGCTCTTGCCGTCTCTCTCTTTTTTTACTCACTTTCGTGTATATCTTCTTGGGTGTATCTTTTGGTAGGATTAGTGTACTTGTACTGTATCTCGTCGTCGTTGTGGTAATACCCTCGCGCTCTGTTTTCTGTTTGCTGTCTTGTTGTTTCTCGATCCAGAGGCCCTGTAGCTGTATACATTTACTATGCTCACTGGATATCCCTCGAATACATTTCGGGGGGCTCGCCTTTATTAATGCAGATTGTACAAGATACATGGGTCACCTGGTAAATTTACTAAGCTTCTGCATTCGCTTAGGGCGGTTGGCTATCTCAGATCGCAGTTGCGAGAGGCCAGAAGGTGGGGGGTCCTGCGCCGTGGCAGCTGCTAGCACCTGGTCGATCAAGGTATAGGGTAGCCATGTAGAAGCCGCGTGCTTGGCCGGATCACGGGACAGGCCTGCATCTGCCTGTGCACACACAACGGTATTAGCAATATCCCAATAGAGGAAAGGTATTACCTTTTGGATCAACGAGAGCGTATGGAATATACACTGCTCAAAATTTTCGTAGCGTAAGTTCACCCGAATTAGATATTCGTGATGGTGATCCTGGGTGAGATCAATCTTTTGCTGCGAAGAAAACGAATCGAACGAACCTCCAAAGAATGTATTAACCAGGGGGGCGGCGGCGACGTTCTTTGCAGACTCAGAATCGTTTCCAAGGTCGTTTTGGTGTACTTGTAGTCTGTGTCAGACCCATCGTGCCTCTCGAGCGATTGTCGTAGATATCTCCAACCACGGTCAGCGGGACTGCCGGGCCAAGACGAGACCTTGTCTGTTAGTAACCAGTCAGAGTTATCTTCTTGACTGACACGCAGATATGAGTACAGCGGGTTGAGCTAACTATGGCACGTACATGACAGAATCGGGATTACGAGACAGACGCAAACACTGCGTGGTTAGATGTGCAAACAAGTCTGTCATGTCGACCTTCAGACTGCTCGCCGTGGCCATCGCAAGGTTGAATCGATTCGACTGGGCGAGTCGTAATACTATCGACTCGGGCGGAAGATCTATGAAGAATCAGGAACCAGTTCAAATTTCTAGAATTTTGTTTTAAAAATCACCCCCGAAAGATGATAACGTGGGCTCTCTTTGGACCATAATAATTCGGGCGGATAGCAGAGAATGTTCGTATTGTATCTGCGACAAGGTCACCACCTCAGAATCGGGGGTTCCTGGCGTGAATCTCGATTCCGGGATATACTTCGTCAGCTTTTGTCGTTTGTGTGGCTGCTGTACGAATATGATGTCTTTGATGTATAAGTAAGGACCGGACAAACCTCGCGGGCATGGTCACCGACCAGCACGGGCAAAAGAACCCAGGCGTTTTTGCGATCGACCAAAGACAACGAATTGATCGCGACCATGTAAGCCTCTTTCTGTTGGCCCGACAAGGTGGCCGACAACGAGATATCCGACGCTATGAGGTCTTGCAGTTTCCGAGCTCGTTGGTACATCACCAAGGCAGCTAAATAGCATGTTCAGAATTGCAGAGTCAAGGAAATCTGATAAATACCCTTGCGGTGATCCCCTCTGAACGTGTGCCAGGAGTACAGAATGCGAGAGTAGCTCGGATGGATGCGCGGATCAACATTGCGAGCCTTGAATGCCAGCGATTCCTCTACTTCGTCGGCAAAGCCTGGGAAATTGAACGACACGAGCTTTTCGACAGCATTATCTTCACACATGCGATATACTAGCTGCGCTATGCATTCACGCTTTCTAAGAGTAAAAAAGGTGAGTAACGCAGGGGATACGACTCAAAAATATAGCACTGACTGTCTCTCATAAGGAGTGGCAATTAAAGAAGAGTACGCATCTTCGTATAAGCTCAGATCCGTATACCCTTTAATGATGGTATTCCAGAGGGGCGAAGTGTCCGCTTCCGGAGGAGCCACAGAGAGGGCCAGCTGAGCAAACTGAACCTCATGCTGAACAAGTGAAGCCATTTTGAAGAGCTTCGAAGCATGCAGATAGAAAAAGAATGCCGAGTCGAAGGGATCAGAGGCAGGAAGGACGAACGATAAGGCTTCGTGATCCTCGGGGGAGAGTGCATTATCAGGACCTGTAGGTGTTGTTTAAAATTTGCTAGTATGTACGGCAACCCTCGTGAAAGACTCACCGAAAGCCCCGGCTAGCTTTTCCATTAGATACGCGGCGTCGTCAGCGCGACCTATATTCAGCCATAGTCGTGCGTGAACGTAAGTGACGCCAGCTGTTCTGGGAAGGCAGGAAATGATTTCCATTGCACTCTCGTAGTAGCCAAGCGCCCTCAAACGCTCGCAGAAAATGACTTCGTATTTGGTGGCATTAGCAGGAGATATTGATTGCATCAAACCTGTGGAATCGAGGAAGTGGTGGGCGGAGGCCGGCAGACCAACGGAATCGGCGGGCTGGGTAAGCAGACGATGGATAAGGGAATATGTCGGGCTAAAATGAGCGCCACGCAGACTTCGAGACACCTGCATATCGCGCAACCGCGAAATAACATCGTCCGCTGCGACGTCCTCGGCAGCGGGTTTAGAACCACTGGGATCCCCGGCAGGTTGTCTGGTGAGAAACCGCAGAATTGCGATCCCTCGGAACACAGCGAAGACCTCCGCTAATAAGGCAGGGTCCCACTCGTCCAGTTGGTCGGCGAAAAAGAAAAGCAGGATCACAAGGGAGAGACACAAATCATACCGGGCACTGACAGTGGCAGTGACGTACGTTGCCGTCAAAGCTCTCGACCAGTCTGAGTGCTGAGGGGGGAGAAGGAGTTCAACTTCCTCCTCCTCCCTCTTCACATCAGAATCAAAACCGCCGATGACGTCGAGGGCCATTCGAGTGGATGCATCGATGTCGGATATGCTTTGCAGCCTCCCAGCCATCCAGCTCTTTGCACCCTCGTCCAACGTGTCGCCAAATTTGACCCTCAGTACCTGATCCTGGATGATGTCGGCGAAAGAGAACGCGCTCTCCTGGTGAATGATATCGACGAGTCGGCTTTCCAGGCTCAGCATAAACTCGGCGCCGAGTTTGCTTTGTAGACCCCACAGGACTCCAAAGATACTATGGGATGCCTCGATTGGCTGATCATCTTCGAAGTTGCGGCGAAAACGAATAGGCAAGTCTTCAGTCACCAGGGACCCCACACGCTCTCGTTCAACCACGATTATATCGCCTTGGCCTTTAGCACCAAGGACAAGCGGCCAACGAGCGCTGCGCTCCAGTTCGCGACATCGCGCGATGAACCCCTCCCAATCCCGCTTCAGCGCACTCCAGTAGTTGGAATGCTGTAAAGCGCCAGTGTGGGGATCGCAGGTTGAGGATTGACGGTGCACCCAACGACGGCCGCGATGTTTTCTCCCACTGTAGCGTACGTGGTGGTGAGTTGAGGGGGAGGGGGGCCGGGAAGCGAAGCGCATGAGTCTGAATATTGATCTATCGCTGTCCGCAGAGTCAGTGCGGAGAACATCCCGGGCCGCAGGATCGCCTCGAGAAACTTGGCCGACAGCGAACCAGGGGAAACAAGCAGCTCCTCCAGGTAAGCTGGGGTGAGCTCTGGTTCCGGAGCATAAGAAGAGCTCTGCCAAGGTAGTGCGCGGAAATCGCTCTCGGTGAATTCGGCAGTGTTGAGAACTGTCTTTTCAACCATGGATTGGCCTTGGCGGTCCCACAGCGTGTATAACACATCAGCAACGACCATAAAGTCTTGCAGGTGGCAATGGGTGCTATGTTTTGAGCATTCAATAGCCCCAATCTCATAGAACTGATCGGCGGCTGTACCGAGGAGTTGGAAAGTTCCCCCAGAAGTAGACGAGGAGGGAGTTGGAATGAAAGCCAGCACATATATATGGTCTTCATTGGCTGGAGTAGAGAAGACGCGTAATAACGTCTGATGTTCAGCGTCAAGCAGGATATGTGGCACCGCAGGGCCACCCGGACCCGGGGTCGATTCTCTGCCTGGCAACAAGGGAAGCATCCTAGTTGCAACACAGCCAATTTTAGCTTTCCAGAACCGGAGATTTCTGTCCCGAGAAAGAGTCCAGATATGACCGACATCGGTCGGCCACTGGTGAGTGGCGATGGATATTATTTCGGAACCATTGGAGTGCGCAGATGTTAGAGTGGGCAAAAAAGACGTCAAAGATGACAGAAACGAGGTGTGCTGAAAGACCGTCTCGCTCCACTCATCTAAACGTACTTGAGATATCTGCAGCGTTGGATTGCAAGTTACTCACCGTCACTGCCATTTGAACCAAGATACTCGGTCTCTAATCGCAAGATGGATCCACTTGGATGGCTTATGACAACACAGTGTGTCCCCTGGACATGAACAAGCCCGTCTCCTGTCCCGGAGAAATTCTTAATGTGATATTCACGAGTCCATGTGTTGGCGGCCTGACTGCAGCCACAAGTCTAGGCCGCCGTCTATTGGTAGAACGAGACGGTAAAGGGAGCCCAGTCGTTGTGACTGCAATGATGTGCAACTCGGTTTCCCATAGGAATATGGCCGGGGATGGTAAGACAAGAGCTGGAAAGACGAAGCGGACTGGAGGAACGGCGGTGGAAAGGGAGACAATCTCTAAAATGAGGCCGCCGTGCAGCACACGAAGCAGAATGGTGCCGGTGCTGGGAGTATGAAGGACGGCAGAATACGAAGCATGCTCGGGAGGAGGATTGGACGCGTCAGGTGCTGGTGGAAGGGAGGATGTGTGCCTGGTTGTCTGGATGGGGATGGAGGTTGCCTGAACAGAAGGAAATAGGGAGGATAGCTGTGCGGCAACTATCAGTCCTCGATCCATCCTGACGCGTCGACGTTGACCGCGTTTTGCGAGAACCTTGTTGACCTTTATTGTTTACAGAAGTCATCGGCTATCTTTGTGACTCGGATCTCCGCGGACTTTTGGCCATGCTTACATAATACATGGGACTTTTGCTCGTCAGTCACGGTGAATATTTAATCTTAGGACTCTCTGTACTGTTATACGCGCAATCATATGGATTTACCTCACAATACTTACCCACCGTTTGACCGAGCCCCGGGGTGGAATTCTAGCAATTTCTCATACAGTACTAACAGACTCGATACTAACATATATAGTCATACCGTTACAAATTCAACTTCGTTGGCTCGGAGATGTGAGAACAGGTTCAGCAAGACCATATGCTGCTCAGTTCGGGTCTAGTTGTGTACTTGCGATAAATGGATATAGGTTCTCTCTCCAGTAAAACTGGGATTTGCTATGAATCAAATAAATACTGAAATCAACTTCATTCGGGCACAAAGGCGTCTGGCTGTGCTACATGCAGTCTTGTCCGTGAATGGAATACACCAAGTCCTCAAGAATGGCAGGCTACTGGTTGGTGTAGCGCAAGGAAGATCTGAGCACAGGCGGTTCATTCCCGCCGCACAACACTCTTCCACTGCTCCTTTCGTTCGGGAGTATTAGCTAGCACGCCTCCGCGCAAAGTGGGAATAAGCGTCGGAGGCCGCGGTACATCCAAGCTAAGAAGACCAGCAGACTTGCAGACGACGGCCAACAGCCAGCCTGTGCGTTGCGGCTGCACCTCAAGGCCGCCTCCACCGTCATTCTTGACGCTCCAGAGCGCACGGCGACGTGCAATTAAGGGAAAATTGGGGTAGTTTTGATGTAAATCTACCTGTTCCGCGAGCCCAAGAAGCTGAATGTCAAGAAACGAGAAAACCGAAGCGGATTTGAAGGAGCCAAGGCAAAGAACCGATGGATCGATCGAAGTAGGTTTACATACAATGAATTTAACAGCCCTACAGCGTCTCGTAGGCTGAACGGTGCATAATCCATTCATGAAGGGACGCGATGGCCGACGGGTCGGATGTGGACGTGGCAATGTGGATTATTTAGATTAAGATGTGCCCAGGTGTTCATAAATCCACGGGGAGCTTGGCTTCGGCAAGATGATGGGTAGAACGCAAGCCCGGGCGGCCAGATAACATCACAGGAGGGCTGGGAGAAGTCAAAACCAGAGCAAACGGCACTCGGGAGATGTTCGAAGGGTTAAACGTGCCGCCATTATACGTCATAGCCGGAATCCCACTGCGAACAAATAATTGACTTCGCTTCCCGACATGTCCAAGACTATGCGATAGAAAACGCTGCTCAACTGTCAAAACAGGCTGCGTTCTGGATGGCCGAGCGAATAAAGATTCGACCGAGGTTATCGAAACGAGACCCTCACTTCTCGGTCTAATTTCACAGTCGGAGATCGTGGAAAGACAGCCATGTTGTGAGAATAGTCGACGATTTTGAGGATGGACTAAATTGGGAGTGGGAGAGAACAGCTAAGTAGCAGAGTTTGCGGACTTTTAGATAAGAACGAGGTAAACACCGATCGAAGACGCTGAGGTCCATTTTCGTCATTTGGCTTATGGGGTCCAAGAATTTCGAACAAGAAAGCGAGCAGCTTATGGTTTAACGCGCGGTTGGACCCACAGATCGATTGCGTGAGCGCCTATTGAAACCTACCAGCCGTACGGGGGTCACGGTATTGCTGGGAATTATTGGACCGTGGTAACTATATCAGCACACGAGATGGATCGGGATACAGCCTTTCACGAGTACGATCGAGAGAAGAAGTGTCGAAACAGGCATGCCCAGAGAAAGTCATTGTATGGTTCTGAAAGTTAATTGGAACCCCACGAAGAGCTCAGCTCGTTTGGTGCTACAATCACCCAGTGAATTCCAGGAAGGAGCGAACTGATAAACAGGGCAAAAGGGATGTCTTGAACCATATCAATACTGGCAGGGGCCACCATCTCCATCGAGGGTGTGTAGATAGACGAGACTATTTCGCATATCCAGCTTTATCTGGCATTCGCTTCGGGCCCAAGGTGGAAGAAGAAGGAGAATTACGACACCCATGAGTCTTGATCGCAAGTCGTTTGGAATCGTGATGTCAACCTTCTCTCTCCTTCCTAACGCGAACCGTAAATCTGGGAATTTCTGTCTCCTTCAAAGTCACTTCGGGCAAGTCTAGCGGATCAGGTGGGGAACATGTCGGCCAGGTGCTTGAGGCGGCTCTTGTACATGTCTCACGCGTCCCTCAATTGGGCCTTTGTGCAATACAACTGAAGTGTTCATCCAGGTTCATCTACCTTTCATTACATGCCGTTATGGTGCCCTTGGAAGAGATCTACATATCTGAATCACCATGCTTAAAGCTTGTTAAACAGGAAATTTGCAGGCCATAATTGTCTCGAACCCATTGCGCGAACCCTCATCTTCGACTCGTCCTGACTCGACTTCCATCAGCGTTCCGACTCTTTCCATGCATTTACATTGTCTGCCATCTCGGTGCGCCTTCTAAATGAGTCGGCCTCATGTAAGCTATCCAAAATCAATCGTTTCGCAACCATTTACGGGTGAGCTTGCGAGTGATCAAGAAAAGCACCCCGACCTCGTTTTTATTCCGACTGCCGCATAAAAGGCTGACATGGCGGGACTGGATTTTCATCCTCTACCGAGAACTCCCCCCTCTCTTTTGATTTAGCTCACTCGCTCACCGCCTGACTAAATGGACCAACTCATTCCTTACCAGGCCATATTCTTCCCCGCCGACGGTATGCAACGCGACATTATCTCTTCGGACACATCTCATAGATAGCTCTCTCAGGCCGCGCGCCGTCTGTCATTGAACTGATGACGAGGTGCGAAATACTGCTTGTTTCGGTTCGCACTCCTGAGCTCAACACAACACATATGCAGCCCAACGCAGTACGGGAACCCTGGCCCCCGCATGCCTCATCCAGAGGCCCACATGGATTTCGTCAGCACCCAGGTTTGCAAGACAAATTTTGTGTCTGACACTCTACTAGATTGCCGAGTCCAACGGGCTCGGCGGGGCGAAGCCCTGGAAATACTTCGTCAGTCGGAAAACCCCTCTTTTTTGATTATTACCGAATCCTTCCCCAGATCATCGAGGCGCTGGAGCAGATGACGAAAAATTTTACCCACCCATACATCGTATACTATCCCACAATCTCTCGCGATGGCATGCCCTTCCCGATCAACAGGTGCATCCGCGATATTCAGGGTGTGCACTTTAACGAGCACGCAGCCTGGCGAGGTACATATACTCTCCTTCCTTCGGTGATATATACAGAAAGGGTGTCTTTGCAGGCAACGTTATTATCGGGAAATTCCGCGACCACGACCAGCCGTTCACGTCGATGATGGACGCATCTATGGCAGACTTCCCTATCCTGAAGAACTTCATCACGACCCGGGGCTCGCCGCGATACTGACCTTGGGATGCTTCTTCGCGCGCACGGCGCGCACCGAAAATTAGACCGTGCCTATGTTCAAGTTGTTTTTTCCTCTGGGCTTGGGTAATGTGGACTTTGAATGTACATAAATTACTGCAGGACAATTTACAACTCATCCTCTGCCTTTTCCTTGTGTGCTACCGGCGCCTCCCGCTTCGGCGTCGCGCGCCCCTCCTCCTCCGCCTTGGCTTGTTTCTTCGCGTCGCAGTGCTCCGGTATGGGGCTCGCAGGGTCGATCGGCGGGTGCGAGACCTTTCCCACCTTCACATAGTCTTTGTGATTTGCGAAGAACTGCTTCCAGTGTTGTACACCCTAAATCCACAAGCGCTCAGCACGCGCACGGTCAGCCGCGTCCGCACGAACCGCGTATTCCTTGTTCTGAGAGCCCGCGTAAATCATGTGTCTTGTGCGTCTGGAAACACCCCGTCCCGAAGGCCCGTGCCGCGTCAACGCCCGTCCTGGAATAGGAAAGGAACTCGATTGGCGAAAGATTTAATGGTCAGCGGAGAACGAACATGAAGTGATATGAGCCGCCCGGCTGGTACGCTTTGCCTTTACTGACGTCGTACACGTCTCCGTCAATCTACAAATGCAGGGTCGTCAACTATCAGCAATCGACCTAGGGCCAGCGCGGCGTGTGTTTGCCTCACCGCGAGATAGGTTGGGCCACCGTTTCCATTGTACTTTGCCAGTGTCGCTTCAGAGAAGAGCCGCTGGTCCGTCTGCATTTGGGGAATCCGTCGTCAGTTATGTTACCCGGTCCGACAACGAACTATGCAGTGCTGACTGACCGGCCAGAGCGTCTTGAGCTGTAGCCACCGCGTCTCGTACTCCCACGTGTAGCTCCCGGTGACAAACTTTCCCGATAGTGCGAGGAAGATGGAGAGATACAGAAAAAATTTGAGCAGCCCAACGAGGCCAACTTCCGTTGGCTCGGTGGGGTCCCGCTCGAGCGGGCCAACGGGCTCGCCCTTGGCGATCTTCGCGTCGCGGATCTTCTTCTTCTCCAGCCACGCGTTGTGCAGCGCCTCCTGCCGGTCGCGGTACTCCTTGTGCCTTCACCGCTCCCCGTAAGTCCCCCTGTGATGATTAGACATGTTGCGAACGTACGCCAGGAAGGGCTGGTTCGCCGACTTTGCGGAGACCATCCGGTCGGGGATGGATGGGTCTTGCACTTTGAGTTCTACATTATCAGAGTGGAAGCCATCAGCCTGAGCAGCCAAAAAAACCGAGACGCACCATCCGGAGGAGGGATATACCGCTCGGGCTCCTGCCCTGTTAACCCACTCATCCAAGACATGACAGTTCAAGACGGAGAAATAGCCTGTGAAGGTTAGTAGGTGACACGTACTGCGTCAAAGCGCGTCGGCCTCGGATACTTATCGAACGTAAAACCCGGACTCACACGTGGGGATCTTCAAGGCACACACAATCTTTTGACCACGACAATCTCTTTCCATTTCCCTGAGTATAAGCACATTCATTCGCGTTTGCAGACCCATATACAATAAAAGTATTTTAGGACGTTCTAATTAGTTGGGAGCCGACCCCAGTGTACCCTAAGCGGGAGCGTAAAGTAGGTAGTTATATTACAACGGACGACGAGAGGAGGAGGGGTGAGGCGGATACGAAGAACGGAGGAGGGGCAAGTGAGAATAGTGCTATATCGGCGAATGAATACCGAGAAGTTCATGCAGCAGAAGATGATTATGCGAAGGGAATCGTAAACGACCCCCGGGGTAGGACATGCCTGGCGTGCCGATGTAAAGTGGCCGGAAAGAGCAATAAGGAAAGAGGAGGAAGAAGTGAATGAAACAACCAGTGGATAGAAGATGAGAAAAAAAGAAAAGATGCGCATAAGTATTGTGAATGTGGGAGGAGCCGAGATGCGAGACCCATGCGAGAGAAAGACCGAGTCACAACCTATGGTGTAGGTGCGACTGTCGGGAGCAGTCGGTGCTGCTCACGCTCGCTTGCCTGTTGCGAAATCGTAATGTACGCGCCACCCGTCTCCTCTGACAACCCTGGAGGCGACGACGGGTTGGTCGGGAGCATGCGGAGGTTGTCGTCGTTGGTATCAAAGTCTTCGACCCAGTTCCGGACAGCGAGGAATTTCGGGGTCTTAATGAACTGCAATAGAAATGTGTTAAGAATCAATCATCCAGGGGAAAACAGGAAACATACCTTTGGTACCGAATCCGTGGCCATCAAACGGAAGACGTGCGTCTGGATACGCTCGTACAACCGAATCATCGTCTGCAACTGCGTCGCATTGAATGAATTCGCCTGCTCCGGGTCAACCTGCCCCTGGAAAACCTTCCCTGTCATGCTCGTCACCACATCCTCCAAGTACTTGGACAACTCGTTGCGCAGCCCGTGGTCGATATTCAGCTCGCACTGGCTGGACGGTGCCAGATATTTGTTGTAAATAAGGAACGCGGTGTTGATCAACGACTCGTGATGCTTCTCCATCGCCGCCTGGCCGGGCGTGCTTCTGGAAGACTTGCCGCCCGAGGCAGGCTGGGCAGCAATGGCGCTGGAGGTGATGTTGAACTTGCGTTTGAAGTCCTCGACCTCGAGCCAGAACGACAAGTTCTCCTCGCAAAAGTTGCCCTTCAAGAACTCGCGGAACAGGGAGCGGAGCGCCGGGTCGTCGAGAATGTACTTGAGACGATCGGTGTTGCTCTCCTTGCTGCCCTTGTGCGCCTCGTAGTTGAGCTTTTCCGCGATCGAAATGCGCCGATGGATCTTGGCATCAGTCGGCTTCTTGGTGTGGTCAGGCTCATCGACGGAGGAACGGGCAGTAGTGAGGTTCGCGGAGGACGTATTGGGAGAGTCCTGGATACCCCGAGCGCCATCCCAGTGCGCGACACGCCGACCCTCATCCGTGATCTTGTAGATCGCCTTGGCGGTGCAGCGGAATTCACCGTGTTGCTAAAAAAAGGGTCAGATGAAGAAGTAATGGAGGGGGGGCTCTTAGACGTACGCTGACGGGCGAGTTACCGCCTGGGGTAGAACCACGGACGGTGAAGATGATGGCCGAGTCGTTGTTCTTCCGCTTGTCGCTGACGAGAGTGATAAGACCAAAGCGGACGAACTGTGCAGCCATCTCCGCCGCCTCCTCTCTCCCGACAACCGAGGTGAAGTCGCACAGCCACTCGAGCGCGGTGACGGCAGCAAAGCAGTACTTGTGAAGTTGCTGTGACTTGCCCTGGAGGGGCTGGGCACGGTCGGTGACGTCCATGAGGGACACACCCTTGGATCGCTCGTTGTATCGCTGGAAGGCGTCGAGAGGAGCATTCGTCTGCGGGGGATAGTTGGGCTGACGGCCGACGAATCGGCGGAACAGGGCCGTGATGACCGACTGGGTGACGATGATCTCGTCGTCCGACGACCGGCGCTCGAGGTGGAGGAGCTTGATGCAGATAGGCTGGGAAACAAAGACAGACTGGAGGTGGTCCGAATTGATGCCGTTCTTGCTAATGAACCGCTCGAGGACATGGAGGCCCTTGGGTGTCAGGACGTAGACGCCGCGGTCCTTGAAGAGGTTGGAGGAGGGGTCGGTTGCGTTCTCGATGAGACGAGCGTCCATGAAGTGCTGGCTCATGGCCTTTGCCATGTCGCGGGTCATGGAGAAGGTGGTGGTGGTGGTGGTTGTGACGACCCGTGAGGGCTCCCTGGGATCCGGTCCCCGATTAGATTGCGAGAATTTAAGGGAAGCAAGGTTCTGTGCGGCCTCATCCCTGGAAAAGGGTGAGTTTGTGCTGTCGTGGGGGTGGACCAACAGCGACGTACGTAGAGAAGGAGTTTTGGAAAGTCTTAAAGAACTGCTTGTGGGGAGTTAACTGTAGGGAGACTATTAGAGTGGCATAAAGGTCGAGGGTGTCCTGGGGGAGAGATATGAGTTGGATGGACTTGTCGTCGAGGTGGACGACGAGCTCGCCTTGAGAAAGGGTCTGCCACGCTTTGTCGTCTTCATCATGTGGGACGATGTCCCCGGGTCTTCTGCGGACGGCATGGTGGAAGAGAAAGAAAAGGGAGGGAGGAATTAGAAGGAAGCGGGCGGGATGAGAGGGAGACGGCGCAAAGGTCAAGGGCGAGCCCGTGGGAAATTGGCCTTATCCGGTTGTCAGGACTCTGCTCACGCATCAGCCTCGTGTCTCCTAGGCCCTCTTTATTCGATCCTCCGTTTCATCCCTGCGTACGGCCCTGTAAACAGGCCTTTAACAAAGTCGCCCTTGTAAACTAACAACTACTACCCCACCATTTCCTCGTATCATAACGCCTCCCACATCTTTTGTTTTCGTCTTCTTCCATGGTATCTCCATCACCCAGTCAGGGGTATACTTTCCAACTCCTCCTATGATCAATTCCGCTTTTCGGCGCCCAATGTGGCTCTGACTCGAGCTGCACTTCTCACGTATTTTCGTGCCCAATGAGGCACGAGAGAAAGTTGAGCCATAGACGGATCGCTGTCAACCGTCGCTAAGGGCAGTCGAGTCCTGCAATGCGGGAAATCCCAGGGCGATCTCCCCGCGGAGATGTTTTTTTCTTTGCCATGCGACATGCAAAAAAAAAGACGTTTTGGCGGAACCCCATTAATCTCTACGCGAATGCATATATGTATCGCCAGCATTTTCCTCGGAGGTGCGGATGACCGGATGGAGGTCGGCCAGTAAAATCCGACGAGACAAATATTATCCTGGCTCGGCGCGTCGCGGCATCGCGTAACAGCAATATTGGGTCACGTGTATGTGACTGACTTTCCTTCTTGTTTGCCATTGGCATGAGCTTCACGAATATTAATGTAATACTTGTGCGCAACTGCGTCCATCCCGCTCACCGACCCAGGACCCCGCAGGCGTCAAAGCCCTGCTCGACCGCCTTCGTGCATCCCAGGCATGGCAAAATCTCGTCAACACCCCGGAGCACACACCTGCGTCCGAGCCAACCCCCGCGCCCCCCACCGCAGGAGCAACTACATCCTCTGTAGCCGCGTTGCTGTCTCAGCTGAACGCGGCCCCGCCGCCCGAACCCGTGGAGGATCCCCGGAGACACGTCTCCAGCTCAAACTCAAACCCTGGTCCGAACTCAAACCCGACACCGACCCCGAACCTGAAACTGTCGCAGTCGCCAAGCACGAGCGTGCCGCCGGCCCCGCCGCCACCGGTTACCGAAGACGTCCGTTCTCTGACGTTCCAGCAGGCGCTGCCTCGGCTTGCACAGCTCACCGATGACCCCGCGCTCGTCGCGGCTCTCGAAAAGGTGCGCCCTTGTCATCGCCCGGCGGGTCCTTGACATTAATTGTGTTTCGTTTCGCGTCCATATATAGCTGAAGCAGGAACAGGATAAACTCGAGCGTGCGCTGTGGGCGGAGCGCGCTGCCATTCGCGCAAAGTACGACGAGAAGGTCAAGGTTGCCAAGACAAGGTGTGCTTGTCATTCCTTCGCGCAGTCAATTGAGCATTTAATGGTGCTGCAGAGCCACGCTGATCGGAACGGGCATATCGAAGCACGAAGCAGAGGTGCGTCAATCCACCCTAAAATTCTCTCTGTGTGTATGCCTCGCACGCTTACCGCACTGACCGCGAGCAGATGCTTTCGCAGGCGTACGAGAAGGACCTGAAAAGGTTCGACGCAGAGCGCGTGCTGCCTGCGTGGGACGGGTTGGTGACGAGCCAGCAGGCCGCCCTCGCGCAGCTTAGGGTCCCGACAATGTTCCCGACGGCCGTGAAACCAGACAGAGAGGTAAGCTATATGTCGCGTGCGGCGCGACGTGCATATTGACTTTATTTCCTCAGCGGCAGCAACGGGTGATACAGGTGCTAGAGGGGATTGTTGGGGTTGAATAAGGGCAGGCCGTTCAACTGTCTCACTTGATAATCCGGGTTGCCGCCGGCTTCGCTTGCTGGTCTTCTCTTCCTTGTTTCATTCCACATACCATGTTTTCTTGTGTTTCAATGCATACTGGATGTTGAATGAAGTAGAGAGACATAAAGGACGCTTTCTTCTCGTACTGTGCCTGCACCTGCCCACTTTGCTCGGATATAGTATATGATATAGGTCAGTGGCCCGTTTTTTGTCACCCCTTGAAAATACATCATCTTTCCCATCAGACCGAAATGGGACTTTAACCGATCTGAGTTCCGTCAGGGTCGATATTATTTTATGTTAGGCCTCGGTTAATCTGGGATGGCTCCTTGACTCTGCTCTACCACCCTCGAGAATGCCGTTCGTCGACCTCCACAGCTCGGACGACTTTGCCTCTATCCACTACATCACAAACTCCTTTCTAGGAAATGTCGGCGGCTTTGACCCCGAAAAGCCAACCATCTGCATTCTCCACCCAACTTTTCTCGACTCGTCGTGGGTCTATGCCCAGTTCAACGACCCCCGCCTCGATGCCGACTTCAATCTTATTGCGTTCGACATGCGCGTTGCGGGCAAGTCAGTGTGCCGCCACAGTGGAAAGCACGATAGCTGGGTCGATGCCGCGGACCTCGCGTTTTGCCACCAGGTGCGCTACCCCGCTGCTTGTGAATCCACCGCTATAACACCTTCCACTCAGGCCCTCGCCCTCGCCCCGTTCCACATCCTCGCCCTCGAGAGCATCTCAATAGCATGCGCGCTACGCTTCGCTGTGCTGTAAGCCTTGGCCTTGGTGCTTCCCCATCACCCGGAACACTGACCGCTGGCGCCCTCAGTTTCCCTGAGATGTGTCTAAGTTTAGCGCTGTGTAACGTCCCCGCGCCCACCGAGTACGTTAACGTCAATTATTGTATCCATTTTCACCTTACGGAAGTCCCGGCAGACTCAAATGGGTTTACACGGCGTATGACGAACTTGTGCAGACGTGGTGTTTTGCGGAGGACATCGAGTCGTATGAGCATGTAGCTATGGAGGCCGTCACATTTACTCTGGGCCCTGTAAGCTCCTCAAAACTGCTAATTAAATGCGTACTGACCCTGTTTAGGACACACATCCCGATATGCGCGATGATGTGCGTTTTTCATTATTCTGTGAATGATCTAAGCAAGCTAAAAGCACACGCGCGTAGCTCATCGCCTACTGGGAAACAACGATGAATCCGCGACGGCGACAACGGGTCCTGGAGCAAGCGAATCTTGTCATGAATGTCGGTTTTTTTGTGTTTGCGCTAGTCAACTTTCAAGCTAATTTTTGGTCCTTGCAGCGGACACCCTTGCCTGCAGCGGCGTACCCGTACATCACCCAACCCGTGCTAATCATTCACGGAGACTCAAATGACGCATCCCCCCGCAAATATGCGGAGCGGATGGCGCAGGAGCTCAAGGCCATTTTGTATACCGTCAAGGGCGGCGGCGGGTACCTGAGTATCCCTCCGGGCACCGCGTCCATCGTGAACCAGGTATACGTAAAATTTGTCTCCCGCCTCCCGCGCGTGCCTTCCGCGCGCGCGAGTCCGCTCGTGACAACGGAGGACCGCATGCGCGACGCGCTGAGCACGCTGGAGTCGATCACGGGTGACAGTGGGTTCCGCTCGCGCGACCCCCTTTCTTCACTCTCGTTCTCCTGTCTGTCCGAGGACATCGTTCGGCAACAGACAGAGGGGCTTGCGGCATTTCGCAAGGGGCAGACCCTCGCGTACCTGCCCCTCAGCCCCACGGGGCGCCCTATTCGCCGGTACTCGGAGCGGCCCCAGGATGACTGGTTCGAGAGCAAGACAGATGGTGTCTCCTATGCAGGTACGTACTCATGTTGCTGCGCCTCCTTTCCCGTTGTTGAACGCGAACGTATAGGGGGTCGCTATTTCTCCGAGCAGGGGCGGCTACCGATCCCGACTTCTGAGCCCATCTCAATGGACGTGGGCCGGCGCGGAAACTTCTCGCCGGTAACGGTTGACAAGCTTATCATTAAGGGCTCCATGGCAAAAGTCGTCACTGGATCCCAGCCCACGCTTCACAAGTTGTTCTTGTGATTGTGAGCCACCATTCGTTCTCCTATCTAACATGTCCACCCCCATCTTTGCAATTGTACATACGCTGCATCTCCTATATGTTATCCTTATACTGTATCAGAGAAGGCTCATCTCGCAACCTGGATCACTAGAACCATCCTCAGAATACATTTCAAAAGTACAAGAGTACAAATAATATCATTTTTGTCTGTCTATGGGTTTCATGAGAAAGAGATCTATGTATAGTAGTAGCATCTGGACACAAAAGCGGAACTGAAACCTATAGACTACCTTCGGCCATTTTCGCCTTGTAGTAACGGACCATCTCCTCGAGGCCCATCCTGACGGTCCACCGCGGCTGCCACTGCAGCGACTCCTTGGCCCGCGTTGTGTCCGGACGGCGCTTCTGCGGGTCGTCCGTCGGAATGGGCTCGTACACAATCTCGACGCGCCTCGTGCGCTGCACGCCATCCTCGTCCTGCACCTTTTCGACGATCTCGCGGACGAGCTCCGCAAACTCCCCGATCGTGAACTCGTCTCCGTTCCCAATGTTCACCGGGCGCGACTCATCAGAGTTCATGAGCGCAATCAAACCATCGATGAGGTCGTGCACGTATTGGAACGAGCGCGTCTGCGTGCCGTCGCCGTAGACGGTCATGTCCTGCCCCTTGAGCGCCTGGACGATGAAGTTGGACACCACGCGGCCGTCGTAAGGGTTCACTGGGGACAGATGAGCTCGTGGAAGGAGAAGAAATCCATGAACGTACTGCGAGGTCCATAGGTGTTGAAGATCCGCGCTACGCGGACGTCGACGCCGTCCTGTCGCTGGAAACCGTAGGTCAACGTCTCAGCGACACGCTTCCCCTCGTCATAGCAGGCGCGGGGGCCAATAGGATTGACATGTCCCCAGCTAAGATCAACATCAGTGGCGATCGGTGCTGAAACGGAAGTAAACCAACTAGTCCTCGGTCTGGGGGTGGACTTCTGGGTCACCGTACACCTCTGTAAACATGATTTAGCCGCCAGAATCATCTCAACGTAAGTGTTCTCATACCAGAGGTGCTGCTGATGAGGAAACGAGCCTTGGTGCGCTTGGCTAGCCCGAGCATGTTGAGCGTGCCCATGAAGGACGTCTTAATCGTCTTTACGGCGTTGAACTGATAATGCGGGGGCGACGCAGGGCATGCAAGATGGTAGATTTCTTCGACCAAAGGTCTAAGTGCGTGAAACAAGACAATAAAAATTTCGCTTACGGTCACATTCGATCATGAAGGGCTCGACGACGTCGTGACGGACCATCTCAAAGTTGGGGTGGCCGATCCAGTGGCTGACGGTGGTTTTAGATCCGGTGAAGAAATTGTCGACGACGGTGACTTCGTGGCCGAGGAGCATGAGACGGTCGACTAGGTGCGAGCCAACGAATCCCGCCCCACCAGTGACGAGGACGCGCTTGCGGGAGGAGGGGGGCAGGAGTTTCACCGGTGGGAAACGAGACAGCGTCGTATACGAGATGGCCTTCGTGTCCGGGTGGTAAATTGACTTTGACTGATAATCGGCGCCCTGGGTGAACTTTGCGTGCTGAGAATCCACTTGGGGAACCGCATCAAGGTCGTTGGCAGACAGCACGTAGTGGGGACGCAGATAGAGGGATCGGAGAACGTCTAGGGGAACCTCTGAGTCGAAACCGAAGCGCGTAAAGCCGACGGAGGTGATTTCTTGGCCATTTTTATCGAGAGTTTTAATCTAGGCGCGTCACCGAAGTTTAAATGCGCGTGGTGAAGGAAAGGGATAAAGACCGTACGGGAGCTGCTGCTGCTGCTGCTGGGACGGACATGTCGTGGTGGGGGGTAAAAGGAAGTTCAGGAAGGTTACAGACGACGAGAGATTTTATACGTGTCAAGGGGCAACGACAAGAGGAATGCTGTTCGTTACTTTAAATGTATCCGTGACAGCTATTTTCGCATCAACCCTTATTCGGAACTATCGATGCCTGCTACTCGCAAGTCATCTGGAAAGTCTAGACACGACCCGCTGCTCGTGCAACTCGGAGGCGACGAACTCGACGCAAAATACGGCCGGGTTTCCCAGCCCGGCAAGAGAAAAAAATCAAAAAGCACAACCGAAGAAGATGCCGAGGTTTTTTTTTCCCTCATGATATCTGCGGCACCCTGTGCCCTGACCCTCGACCACAGGTTATATTGGACCCCAAAACATCCAAGCGGATCTTTGAGCTTGCCAGAGATCAGCAGGATGAACTGCAAATGGCAGATGACGACGAGGAAGATGCCCGGCCTTCCGCTATAACCAGATCCCGGCTCGACGACGACGAAGAGGATTCGGAACTCGAAGACCTCGAAGATGAGGACGTAGAAGAGATATTTGTGAGTGTCACTGTCGCCGCAACGAGAGACGCCTAAACAATGGTCATGGTCTTTAGGAAATAGACGAGGGTGACATGGAAACCCTTGACGCTCTGCATCCTCACAACGCCGGTGAACGGAGAACCCTCGCAGATATCATTTTCGCGAAGCTGGAAAGCGGCGAAACAGAAAATGCCGCTGTAATAAAAAAGGTGCAGCAAGGTAAGCACCCCGCGCGTATCGCAGAATAATAGTAAACTATCAACTTGCAGACAGAGAAAAACCCGACCCGGCGTTGGGATTAGACCCTAAAGTAGTAACTTCCTACGAAAAGTACGGCAGGACCCTTCAAATTCCAACTTGGTTTACATTTTCCCGCAGACTAGGAATGTTCCTCCACAAATACACTTCGGGGCCTCTCCCAAAAATATTTAAAGTAATACCATCTCTGCCGGCTTGGGCTCGTCTCCTTGCTCTCACACACCCTGAAAACTGGTCTCCCCACGCGTGTCTGGCCGCGACGCGGATATTCATATCCAGCATGAAGCCGCCGCAAGCGCAGCTTTTCCTCAGTGTGGTTCTTCTCGATGCGATCCGAGACGACATACAGCAGAACAAGAAGCTGAATGTCCATTATTACGACGCCCTAAGACGCGCCTTGTACAAACCCGGCGCGTTTTTCAAAGGAGTTATATTCCCGATGCTGGATGTATGTTCCTTTCTCTTTTGTTATCCGGATTTTTTCACCTTGCATCCACAGCAAGGATGCTCCCTCAAAGAAGCCGCCATCGTCGCGTCTGTCCTCGCGCGTACCAAAATACCTGTCCTGCATGCGTCCGCTGCACTGATCCGGATCGCCGAAATGGACTACTCAGGTATGTTCGCGCCGTCCGTATCTCTGAACTCCACCAACGTGCACCAGGGCCCAACTCCCTTTTCATCCGCGTGCTCGTGGACAAAAAATTTGAGCTACCATACAAGGTCGTCGACGCGCTCGTCTTCCACTTCATCCGCCTCTCCAATACGTACAAGGCGCGTACTCGCGGCGACGCTGAAGCCCTTCCCGTGCTCTGGCATCAAAGTCTGCTTGTATTCGCCCAACGGTTCGTACGATTCTTCAGCCGACTACACAAAGCTAATAAGTTCGCTGCAATAGGTACGCGTCGGATCTAACTCCAGATCAAAAGGACGCACTTCTAGATGTTGTCCGAGCCACTCCCCATGCACAAATCGGGCCTGAAATTCGGCGGGAGTTGGTCAATTCGGTGGTGCGTGGCGCTCCAAGGGCCACAGATGGTGATATCGAGATGATGTGACCTATATATATCATTTTTCTCGATGTGGGCCTAAGACGCTAAAGTCGTTCCTCTCTCATTCCTGTATAATGAGAGCCCCCCCGGGCGCTACCTGCTAAGTTACCTCCGCCGTAAAGTAAATCAATCCTCAAAATTTGTGAATTTCGCTCCTTTTCATAAGGTAAAATCAATGTCCGCACGAGTTTATAATAATACTTAGCTCCGTCGTAAAGTAAATCATGCACCGCGAGAAAACATTTTTGGGCTGAGTACCAGTTTCACCACTAGAATCTTCAACCAACCACCGGAACAGCTGGGATAAGCAACTCCCGACAATTTCTTGGCCAACTTCGCTCCGCCATACAGTAAATCAAGGCCCTGGAAGCCGAAAATTGTAAGGCAAATCAACTGGGATTTTGGATTTTCGGCGCGTACCAAGGCGGCCGCGTGGCGTGGGAGGGAATATGTCATTGTCAATCTGTCAATCAGGTGGCGCTGTCGCGCATCAGGAGATTCAGAAGGGATGAATTACTATTGATCAATGATCACTTTCTTTTGATGGCGCATTTCGGGTGCCGTTGACCACCTTATTGGTCTCGGTCTTCTTCAGGAAGCATTTCCAACATATGGATATGATGATGTGAAGTGGCCGAATTTTTAGGGCCAACTGAATGCCCAGTGAAGTTGGCGATACATCCCCCTTTTAATTGGGCAAATGACATGCACGTGCAAAATGATCGAAATGCCAGTTTCGATTTTTACTGGCCTCAAGTCCTCGAGTCTGGTACAAACTACTACTTAGATACCATTCAAAGTGCCATGGGACGATCGAACTTTTTTTCCAAGAGGATTTGCGCATGCCAGTCGTTTTCGATCGATAGTACAAGTTACAGAAAAATGCGAAACTACAAGTTTAGAGGATTTGAGCCTGTTGCAAGTTTAGTGGGCTCAAAACGTCCTATCTTACTTTTATGCACGTATCTTCGATATCCATGGCTTGATTACTTGATCAGCAATTTGAAGTCCATTCTTCTCCATGAAGAACATGTGTCCGTTGCCTGGTGCACAATTAGGCCTATGTAAAATGTGATTATTGGAACACTTGCCGTGGATCCCGACATCTCCCAGGTGAATGTGCTCCACCGACACACCCGCAGATCTCAGATAATCGACGGTGCAATTGTCGTAGACAGCGTGGTAGCTGGCCTCTGAAGTCACAACTAGTACGGGGATGTTGACGAGGTTGACCAATTTCCGCGGGGGCTGCGCTTGTTGGAAGCAAGTGAACCCCGGAATTTCGCTGAGAGGCTCCTCAGTTTCAAACTTTCAACCTGCTAATTATGGACGTACCTGACCACGACACGAGCAATATCAGATGCCTCAGTAATCGGCGGGTCGTAGGCAACAGGGATATCAGTCACGCCGTATATGCGAGCAGGCGTGAAGGGCGGAAATATAGCATTGATAAACGGTGGACCATATGGTTCGAGTGCTACGATGCCCTTGACCTGGGTTGGGCGCGAATCACCCAGGATCCAGCCAAACTCCCCGGCCTGGGAATGTGTCATCAATATAACAGGCTAAGGCTCTGTCAGGACACAGGTGCGGGAGTCATTTGAATCAGCATACACCAATTTGGTCCAGAAGGAGGGAGCCAGCATTTTTTATTTTCTGTGCCTCTTCCGTGGAAGAATTGAGACTCGGAACGGTCGACGCATAAAATTTGTCAAACACTGGGTCTCCAACGGATCCGTTGCCTTGTTTTCCGCAGATCAATTTGGATTGCTGAGCGGTTGCGGCGCTACGTACCTGGCCACTGAGTATGGAGAATGGCCTGGGGCCATAGTTTGTATAGCTGGACCGCTGTGAAGTGAGATTCTATGGTGAAGGTGTCAAAGACAGAGAGCACGCCGTCGACACCGGGCTGCCAGGGAGACCGGCCTCTTGACGGTTGATCGACGATGTACAACTACCAGAAAGAACAAATCAATCAGAAGTACGAGTGCACAAAACGGTTGATATATTACCTCGTATCCTTTGCTCAGGAAATAATCTGCCCAGCCGAGGGCCCCGTCGGGGGTATTCAACAGATTTGTTCCCGTCATTCCTTGACCATGGATGAAGAGTATCGGAAGAGGTTGGGTGACCTCCGCGGGGGTAAGGTGCTCTATATACATTTGATCTGCGGCAATGGTCGAGTTGCCCTGAGGAGTATAGGTCTGACCAACATAAAGGTAAGTCCGGCGATGTAGAGTTCCCTGCTGCGCCAGAGTCCCAGAAAGACAGGAGAACGAAACGAGCAGAGCCGTGAATATGGTCAGCATTCTTGGGATGACGTCTGGCGGTCATCTGGATTAAATACTGGGCATCGAAGCGACTCGGAGTGCCGTCGTGGTTCCTTCTTTACTTGATCATGAGCCAAGATTGAGTCACAAGACCAAATCTGTCGAATTGGCAATAATTGAGTAAAAGAATCCTCGGTCAAGTCAAGGAGCCTAACAAGCAACGTTATAAAGGCATAATGGTCAAGGGCAGTCAATATTACTCGCACGCGGAAAATACAATACTTTTGAGCGAGAGATGATCACGAGGAACGTCCCCCGTTCCGTTTCCCATGCTTCCCTTCTGCTGCTGGCGCGGCCCGAATGGCACCCATAACATCCGCAAGACCTGCGTCGAGAACTTTTTCCTTACCAGATGGCAAGAGCATGGTTCCCGGCTCCACGCTTCCACCCAGCGCAGCCTTCTTAACTTTTCTGCCCATCGCAGCGCCGAAAAGCTCTTCAATCTCATCTCCCCCGACATCGCGTTTCCGTTTCTTGCGCTCCTTGCTAGGGATCCTTACCTCGACCACTTGACTGGCTAACGCGGTCACTTTGGACAGCTCAGCAGGCCTATTGCGGTCGGTCTGCATTGTTCGCCACTCGTCGGGCCGCCGTTGCAAAAGGTACAGGTTGAGGTTCCTAGCAAAAAATTTGCCGTAATATGAACCAGCAAGGAACTGCTCCTGGGGTATCAGAGAGCGCGCAATCTTCTCCTGTGTACACAGTAAGTATCTCCGCAGAGAACACGGTCGGAGTGAGTTTAACCTTGAGGTAAGTGTCCGAAAATGCCCAACACCTGTCCCCAACTCTGCTGCCAATACGATCATCGACGAGTAGGTGGTAGCTGCCTATGAAGGAAAGGACGAATTGTTGTTTAACTTTGAGAGGGACCGTTGCCGAGTCAAGCAAAGCGTCGAGCACTCGTGAACCGGCGGCGTGGTGTGCGATCACCAGCATCTGTTCCATGGGCAACGCGTTTAGACTTGTAGAAAATGTAAGTCGCTAGCAAAGACCCTGAAAAAGCCCGCTACCTTTCAGTAACTAACCGATTGTGAGGCTCGGGGAGCCGCAACAAAGATTGCAAGAGGACAGCCCCTTGAACCTTCTGTTCAATGTGATTACTGTCCTTCTTTTCCCCATCTGTTACGGTCGGTTCCAATTCCTACGATACGTCAATAAGAATCTACGGGAGGCAGTGTTCCTCTAACCCGGGGTGTTTGCAAATGCAAGACGCAAGGAACCAGCAGTTTACGGTCCTCCGGGGTATCCATCTGAAACGCCATAGAAACAGCCTGAGGAGACGATGAGACATGAATAAAGCATAGTAACGGGACGGTCCGACCTCTGTTATTTCAGCGCCACAGGCCTTAAGAATCGCAGCACGATCAATTGCCGCACGCAAGACTCCGGTCCGCGAGGTTTCTTTATGGACGATGTCAACTCCAATGATAAACCGCTTCTGGAACGAAGGCTCACGTATGGTTTTGCCCCAGGTATTTTGCAGCTCTATGCATGCTTCAGTCAACTGGGCCACGTCAACCCGGTCAAGTGTCTTGGCCAAAACGAAATTCGCAACGGGATGTGAAGCTATTCTCGGCAAGTTGCTCTTGAAATACGTCGTCCAGAGTAAGGAAAAGGCGGGCCCTGGACACCTGCTGATGATGGTTTCCAGAAGATGGGACGAAGTTGGATCTCGGAGGAGAGTGTTGAGATAATCGGACACGGGGGGCGTCCCGGTAGGGTCGTCACCTATTTGATTATCAGCATGAAATAAGGTTTTTTCCAAAAAAAAAAATTGTCGTACGTGAAGAAGATATTAATCCCACCAAGACCCTGTCCATAAGTGAGTCGGAGTCCTCAGTCATTTTTTGATCTGCTTCTACTGCGAGTAGCATCTAAAAATGTTCATCGAACTGACAAGGAGTAAGAGAAACTTCAGACCTGCAACGTCGGACTGGCAACTTTGTCGGCGGCGAGTGCTCTGGTTTCATTGCCGTCAAGGTTATTTCGGACAACCTGGACAAATTTACGAGCGGCTCGCGTGAATATCTCCGGGGTGCCTTCATCAGCAGAGTCTCCATCTTCAACGTCTTTGAAAACCGATTTCAAAGGTCCCTGTTTGGCTTTCCACGTTGCGCTCTTCTTGGATCGCATGGCGTTCCGAGCGGTTTCTTGTGATGTCGCTAGATTGGGTGACAAAAGGAGAAGGAGTGCGCGGATAACGTGAGAGGCGAAAGGGTCCATAACCAGGGAGGCAAAAACGGGAACGAGTTCCTCGACGCTCTCAGTAAGATTAGATTGCAAGGGAATACAGAAGCACAATCTCACCTCGCACACGTCTACTATCAGCTGTGTTAATGTTCGCAGTTCGCCTTTCTCCGAGGACTCAGGAACCGTTGGAAATATTCCTCGTTGCTGTTGAGACTTAGAACGCTGGTAGTATGGTAAAAATATCTCACTTCTCTGGAAACGGTTCGAGTTGCCACAGTAAATAGCGTTTGGCATACGTGCGAAGCAAAACGATGTTTGACCAAAACGTCGTATCTGAGCACCACATAACTTTAAAAAAAGAAACTCGCATCTTTAGTGGGATTCACTCACGAGCCCATTAAACTGTCAACGAAAACGCGACGCACAAAATCGTCCATGGAATAAGCCATTCGTTCCAAGACGAGTGAACAGTCAGGATCAGTAGCAAGCTGCTTTTCTTTCCCGACCATCTCTGAGAGAGCAGCGACGAGGAACATTCGTCTTTCTTCGTTTTATTAGCCTAGGGATTTGGGGCCATGAAATACACGTTGCACCTTCGTTCGGTTCATTGTCTTCGTTGCCGATTCCCGACTCCGCAGCGGTATTTTGCCAGTCTCGAATCTGTATATCAACGGTACGGAAGTACGCCTTGACATCGACATCGACATATCCGAATGGTGCTTCTGCGTTCACGTCGTCGTCCTTTTGACCATGAACAATCCAGGCAGGTGCGGGTTCTTCCTCGGGCACATATTCTGCCTCACGATGAGGTTCCTGGACGGGAGGTTGCCATTCCGGTTCTGGCTTTTTCTTCTTGCCTCTCTTCCGATGTTCCTTGGGCATGGTAAAGAGAAATAAATTCTTTATTGAAGGATGTTTGGCTTGGGCTTGGCTCGCGCGCTTCTGCGCTATATATAGAGCCTTCACGGTATGCATCCTGATGCGGTTGTCCAATTCAACTTGGCGGGTGCGAAGGCCTGACTCCTGAAATGTCATTCGCGTCCGAAGATCGACTCAGACATGGATCGCTCCTTTCTTAAAATCTGAAGACGAGGTCTAGTTATTCCACCTCAGGCGCAGCTTCCGTACAAAACGACATGAGTTCTTTTGGCTTGATTCGTGGTATGCGATCTGGCCGTGGTCGAGGGCGGGGTGGTCATAGTGGTGACAGAAGCAATGTCTCCAGGTGGGCCGCGTTGTTCTTTCATCTGCGTATAGCGCATCCTCATCTATTACCTCAGTCGACAAGCCCCTTCCGCCTCCTTTGGACAAGCCTTGGCCTTCATTACTTCGCTCAAACTCAGTGAGTTGGAAAAGCAGCGACTCGCATTCGAGGCACATTCTACAGTTATCGAAAAGGCTGCTGCTTTCTCGGACGATCTTCCTGGAAAAGTCCAGCTTCTCCTGGACGCTGTTCGGTCTTGGCGCGGCTCGGGTGCCACGGACTCTACGTCGGTCATTGGCGGCACATTAGACTTGGCTAGCATCGATTTGTGGTTACTCCAAGCACGCAAGGATCCCGGGTTTAGCCCTGATGTCGTGAAGGAGTGGGCAGACACTCTGGAAGCGTATCTCCGCCGTAATATGACGAAGCTGGAGTTTGCGAAACTTTTCGGTCACTTGTTCAACGAGTGGCTCTCCAGCGGTGACTCCGTGACGCCCCAGGACTCTGTTATCGGTGCTACGACACCACGGACGTCTTCAGAGGAGTACGTCGAGATCGGGCGAGTGGAAATGTTCGAACAGCAGGAACGACTCAAATCAATCATATTTGAATCAAAAGTTGTCGATATGACCGCCCTCGTCAGTTATCTGGATGGTCTGTTTTCTGACAGCACCTCGGCCGAGGTACTGGACAACATGCGTCGAGGGATGCGGGAGTTTGGAGAGGACTTGGAAAGTCGTGTCATCACTGGAGACGATATGCGATGGGTCATCAGGTCCCTTCTTGCCTCAGACCTCATGGTTGAGGAAAAACGTAACACTCTCCGCGAGTTTACCCAAAATTCTACTGTGCTCGACGAGTTGGCGACGGTAATGACGATGCGACTCGGCAGCCTCGAGGCATGGTCTTGGCCCAAGCAGGGTGTGCAGGTAGACATGCGCAGACACCTAAATGGAAAGTACCGAGCCTTCACGGATCCGGACGTCATCGGTATGTGGTTCTCTATCGTCCTTTATTTTGTATTTGCTGACGCAGAAACCCTTCGCAGATGCCTTGTTCGTCCACTACATCGGGATCATGTGGCAAGTAAGTCCAATACGTCTTGCCTGTTTCTCTCAATTCTAACTGGTTCCAAGGTCAAGTTCAAACAAGATTGCTTGGATATATTTTCGTCGAAGGCGTGGAAACAGGAGTTCCCGCCTTTTTCGAGGGCACAAAATCTCGATCGCCAAACTCATTTTGCAGAGCAGGCTGCAAACAGTATTCACTCGCACCGTCAGACTTTGCGCCGAAATCATTTCCTTGGCGGCCAACTTGCTAGCCATGTCGACTCCACCTCCTCATATGACGATTGGGGCAATGTTGATAAGACACAGCTTCCGGCGTCCCATGTGAAGCAGGAATTGCTTCATTTGGTGGCAACAGAATGCTATCTCAACGCCACCTTGCATGGTGCTTCACTTATAATTTGCACGGACCTGGAATGGTTCGGCCCGTCGCTCGCCTTCGACACCATCCTCACATGCCTCTCGTTCTTTGGAGTGTCCCAGAAATGGCTTGACTTTTTCAAAACATTTCTCCAGGTTCCGCTCCTCTTCAAGGATGACAAGCCCGGTGATGCTCCTCGTGTTCGTCAATGCGGGACACCCATCTCTTATGCACTGAGCACGTTCTTCGGCGAAGCTGTCCTATTCTGTGCGGATATCGCCGTGAACAAGTCTGCGGATGGGCTCTTCCTTTACCGCATCCACGATGACATCTGGTTCTGGGATTCCAATACTGCCAAGTGCATGGCGGCCTGGACGGAGCTCAAAAAGGTGGGTACTTAGTGACATTTGGACACTTGAGATCACTGAAATCTAGCCAGTATGCTGCATTGACTGGTTTGACGTTCAATGAGAGCAAGACTGGTTCGGCATGTGTCGGAGCAGATATTCCTCCCGAACTTCCCGCTGGCGAGGTCCGATGGGGGTTCTTGAAGTTCGACTCCGCCCAGTCGCGGTTCGTCATTGATCAGACGGAGGTCGACAAGCACATTGTAGAGCTCCGCCGGCAACTGTCCGCTACCAAGTCAGTGTTCGGCTGGATCAATGCATACAACAAGTATATGGCGTTCTTCTCACGCAACTTCGGGGCGCGTCCTACTGTCTCCTTTGGGCCCGCCTTGTGCCTCGGGCAGACTCATGTCGACGACATGATTGACACACTCGCTCGAATCCAGCGTGAGCTCTTCCCTACCTCGTCAGGTGCTGTCGGTCATCTCCGGACTGTCATTGGGGAACGGTTCGGCGTCCATGATCTCCCCGACGGGTATTTCTACTTCCCCATGGCGAGGTGAGTACTTTGTTGCACCAATCAATTCAATCCGCTAATAGGATCTCCAGTGGTGGAATGGAACTGAGAAACCCGCTTATTGAGCTGCTTGCCGTGCGCGATTCCTTTGGGCCTGACCCGGCATCCGAATTCTCCAAGCAGATGGAAAAGGATGCAGACACGTATCGTTTCTTGTACGATAGATGGAATTCGAGCGAGGCAATCTCCCGCTTGTCCGACACGTCATTCCCGCCCTTCGAAGATTACATTGCATATCGCGAAACTGGATTGCAAGAATGGAGAAATCGGTATTGCGAATTGATGAGCACCGCGAGGCCGAAGGAATTGAGGGTACCGCTGACTCTGCAGGCTCAGCATTGGACGGGCATGGACTTTTACGACCGTTGGGTGCTGTCCTTGTATGGGTATGTTTTTCCTATTCCCTTTGGTGGCGCTCCGCTGATCTGTTATCGAACAGGGATCAATTGTTCAAAAAATTCGGAAGCCTGGAGGCTGTCGACCCGACCCTTATCCCGGTCGGGCTTGTTCATCTCTTCCGAGGGAGCCGACACCAGTGGGACCAGTAAACCTACAGTATTATGATATGTACAGTATTGTAAGAAAATACCATCCGGGGCAAAACCCATGGAGGAATAGTCGGTGCAGCGACTTCAAAGTATCCATATCCACAGGCTCCATATCTGATATTTTTCGTGTACATTGATGTCGTCCTCATGAATTCCGACACGTCGCGGCCGGGGGTACACGCTTGCCGACGTGATGGCAGAGAATTTGGGGTCCTGGAGGTCCTGCCTTAGTTGGCAACTCGTTCGAAACGCAGCGCAGAGACTGATCCATGGCGCGTGAATCGGGACCATCATGGCGCATTCCGAGCATCGGCGTGAGTTCTACACTCGCGGAGAAGCATCACTATAGCATGGAAGGATGTATGACTCAACTTGGATAGCTTGCATTGTTACTTACCTTTTGCAACGATAGTAATTGAAAAAAAATCGTTCGGTCAAAAGCCACACTGATTCTCCATTCCCTACTACCAGCCTATACAACTTCCTACCCAAAGTCCTGTCGCTAACCGAATATAAGCAACGAACGAATATCCGCCGGAAAGTCACCGTTCAGAAAACAGATCATCTCGCCGTACGAATCTCTGTCCAGGAACGACGAAAGCACTTTCACCATACTGAATTCCGATCTCAGTGCAGCTGCCACCTCCAGCCTCCCTTCCTTCAGGTCCTTAAAACGGCGTGGACGATACTCAGCATGTCGCTTCGGTGACACGATGTCGACGCTTTCGAGATCGCCAGATCCCGGGCCCTGATACCTCCAGCGCGATGCTATGAAGCGAAGTAACGCCGGATTGCTGAAAGATTGGCCGTGGCTCTCCAGCCAGATATTCTGCAAGTGCGGGACTAGGCCGGAACATCCGGTCTGTTGTGCAAGAGCACCCAGGAGTTCATCGTTGATGATGTCGTGCTCCACGTCTGCCCGGGACAGCGAAACATCCAAATGTGTTAGGGAAGGGACAACCCTAAGACATTCGATGAGTTGCCGGGTGTTGAACGGAAGATACGCCAGATGCAGAGTTTTCAAGGGTACCTGCAACTCTCCCAGGAAATCGATGAATCTGGTATGTCCATCGGACCAGTAGTACGCCTGGCCTGGGCCTGGAGCTGCTACATTCCAGGCGATTCTCAGCGACTGAAGCCCGGTTAGAGAAAGAGCGCCCAGAAAGGACATGAGCCTCGTTTCTTGACGCCCAGTTTCTCCACCATACATGGTGAGCCCCAAATGCTCTAGGTGGGGAAGAGCAAGGCGCTGTTCACAACCGATCGAGCTGAATACGCAGATAGCATTCATGGTACACCGCCTGAGGCTCACACCCTGCTTCAAGATCCGAAGACATTCGTCGAGTGTCGGGATCGTGATGAGAAACAAATCCAGCTCTGTGACTTGGGCCCAATTGAGACCTAAATCACCGAAAGCGAAGGTGCTCGGCCCCACTGTTTCCACTGTGAGGGAACTCAGGGTGGGGAAACTGTTTGGCTGAGCCCCCCATAAGGGAGTCAAACTGGCGCCTGGTGCAAGGAGGCTAACGTCACGCCAGCGGGGAGATGATGGGAGGATACACTGAATCAAAGGGGTGCATGTGGCGTCGAAGACTGGATAATTTAAACGCAATTTGAACGAAAGTGGTAGATTGCGAGACCGCTCTATCCACTGCTGCATAGAAAATATGAGGAAATCGCGCTTTTCCGGGTGTGGCAATGGCCGGAGATCGAGCGTGAAGGAGTTCCAGAGTTGCGGGGTCTGAAGAGCCAGTTCTCTCCATGCCCGGCAGATCTTGAGAAGCATTGTGGGCCCCTCGGTCGACTTGCCGATGGGACAGTACATCCCACAGAAATGCAGGAAGACCTCGACCCGCAATTCGACGGGGAAAGCTGTAGAGAGCGTGTCGCTCGGAAAATCCATGAAACGGATGCCAGTTCCATTCCGGCCAGAGTTGATTCTGGAGACAGGGGAGACCTATGTAACAGGAGATATGAGAGGGAGTAGATTCAAGGACGCGATGTGGCGAATACCTTTCCAGTCCAAACTGAATCGTCATGATTGGGTCCTTCGCCTTGTAGACTCTGGGATTCGCGTCTGCGGCAGGAAAGAGATTGGCGGCGGCGGACGAAGGAAGTATCCGTGGGTGGGTGAGAGATTGTCATAAGTTGTGAGTTATGGCCAGATTAAAGGACGCTTTAAGTAGAGAACGAGAACAATGGAATTGGATTCATGAATAAGCAGTTGCGACGAGAAATAAGGGGCCTAGTTGGGTGGGTCCCTAGAACCAAGGGGACACACAGGTGCCCCAACAGCCGGACATATATATCTTGTTCTTGCTTGACGACGTCATGTTCCGAGGTTGGAACGAACACCACGCGGCAAACAATATTGGACGATCGGTGTCCAAAGGCCACTCCATTGTGTGGCTTCAAGCGGTAGGCAACCTTATTGAAGACAATGCAGAGTGTAAAGGCCCCGTGGACCGCACCTGCCTGAGAGAGCCCAAAAAGGGAACTGGGTGCCAGTGAGTAATCCAAGCCGGACGAGTTCGGACAAGCCAAAAAAAATGTACTACATACACAATACATGTACCTCGTTCCCCTTGAAATGCAAAGACCACTGGGGAATGGCGGCGATCCGGTGGCGGCGGCGGGGACTACACTCAGCCGGCATACACGAAGTCGGTGACAAAAGAAACCTGGTAATATACGCCCATTTCGTTCGGAGCAACAGAAATTCAAATTATAACCTCCAGCATAGCCTCCACGTTGTGACTACAATTCAGGACACCACTCATTCATGCTCAGCGCCAAAGCAAAGCGTCTAGCTTTCGGAATTCCGGGGACATGAATGTAACAGCAACACGGAAGCCAAGTGTGTGTTCATCTCCGCCCAAGACCAAAGCTAGAAGAATTTCCCAAAGTCGTACTCCTCTCCTGTAGCGCCAGCCACTTTTAGTGACGAGGACTTTGTCTTCGTCGTGATCGCGGTGTTAGCGACCTTCCGATCCTTCTTGGGTGCTGCGGTCTTGAGAGACTTCTCCTTCGCAGCTGCGGCAGTGGAGGTAGCAGGCTTCCGCGCGAGAGGGCCAGCAGAACGAGCCTGTTTGGAGGTTTTGGGGTCCGGTCCGAAAGAGACCTTTTTGCGCGGCGGGGGTGCCTTTTCTGCGACGCGTTTTCTTTTTTGTTTTCCTGAGAGCACTACCTGTGGCTCTTCTGTCTCCTCTTCCTCGTCGCCATCGCCGTCGTCGTCCATATGTTCGTCGACTTCATCATCCTCATCTTCCTGCTCGTCATCTTCGTCATCCTCAAGTTCGACTTCTTTCTCGGGGGGTGTTGGCGCCCAAGGCTCCTCTACCGAGGCCTTGCGAGTCTCAATAACACCACAGATGAACTTGACGAGACCTCGAGCCTTCCGCAGGTCCTTCCGGGTCTGCAGCGTCGCTAAGATCGCATCATCGGCGGATGACGGTGCTGTCGAAGCGGGCGGGACCGTATACCGGGGGAGTTTGCCAATGCTCCAGTCGCGTAATACAATGCGGGCGGCGCCTGTGAGATCTAATTCTCCTTTCTAGAGTGTCGAGTCAGTTTCGCTAAGGCTAGCTATTAAGTCTGTAGATAGATGTACCTTCTTCACTAGTTGATGTGCCCGAGCAACACAGGACAGAAAAGCATCGGTATCGCGTGCGGAGAAGGCAGGCAGGCTGTAGAGCAGCATCAGATCCTCGGTGTTAGCACGGGAGACGATGTGCTTGACTGGAGGCGCGGTTAGATACTCTCTGAGGTGAGGTAAGACGATATTCACCAGCTAGGACCGGATCCTTCAAACGGTCTATTCGACCTTTACTCCGCATGAGGATATCGCGCGCACGGATGCTCTCGATATCCTCAACATTCTCAGTGTCTGCGTCTTCGTCGGGAGCGTCGGCGGTCCACGAAAACCCAGGGGTATCAACGAGACGAATCTGTTTGCCCTTAATCTCGAGCGTCACCTCTTGGGCATGCGTAGTCGTTGTGGGGCCCCGCGAGGACGTCGCCAAGGTGTAGACAGGAAGCGCGGATTTCCGCAGCAGAGAATTGACGAGGGAACTTTTCCCCACCTAATTCACAGTCAGTGGCCGAAACTTAAGCCTTCATGCAGACGCACATTGGTAAAGCCGACAACGGCGACACACAGAGGCTCATCTGCCGCCTTCTGTTCCGCCCATTCGCCCAGGCGTTGCAAAATAGAGTCCGCACCCAATGCGTCGTCCGATCGCGCTTTCGCTTTCCCTTTACCTTTTTCTTTGATGACGAGCTCGGGGCCGGCAGGTAGGAAGGAGGAAGCTGCACGGAAGGGCACAGTCGGATGGTGTTCTCGTAGATATGTTGCCCACGAAGCGACAGATTCACGCGGACATGTATCTGAGCTTATTGAATATACATGGAAAGATTGAGAGACGACGCGGCGCACCAATTTTATTCAGTACGAGGAGGACATGCTGGCCAGGCTTCGCACGGACCAACTCCTCCAGGTGGGCACTCCGGTAAGGGAGGGGGTCTCGGGCGTCGAGAACCTCGATGACGACATCCGCTGCGTCCAAAACCGCCTTCAAAGTTGGTAGGTCGCGGTTGATGAGCACAGGGATCTCCTCCTCCTCTTCAACCTCCTCGACCTCCGCGGGGACCTCCCTCGGCTTGAGTTTCGTGTTGTCGAGCCGTTTCGCACTAAGACTCGCAATGCCGTCGAAACCCTGGGCCAATCCCAGCGCTTTGACCTCAGCAAAGACTTCATCGTTCGCATTGTCATTGTCAGAACCAGCGTCGTCCGTCTCTTCGTCCTCGACATCGCTGTCCGCCGTCTTCTTGACTTTCTTCTGATCCTTTCTGCGCTGCTTTTCCTCCGCAGCCTGCAATGGATTGGAGGTGAGCACCTCGCAATGTCATAGGTGTAGAGACACGCACTACCCGACGCTGGTCTGCAATTTCAGCTAGGATTTGATCCTTGTACGGGAAGTTATTGGGAATGCCTGGGTCCTTTTTGTGTTCTATATCGCCAGTGATCAACAATGCACCGAGTGAGGAGCCGGAAGAACGCACTGGACTTCCACTGAGGGTTCTTTTTCGCAGCCTTGACCTTTTTCTTCCTGCTTTCCCGCACTTTGTGCAAGATCTTTTTGCGTTCATTTGTGGATCCGCGATTGCTCGTCTCTATGTTCAACGGTGAGGAGACACCTTTCAAATGTTTGATAGATCATACTTTTTCGTATCCGCGGCATATTGGCTTGCGAGGCGAGGGTTTGCAAAAGGCGGAAGGCTGATACAAACGAAAACTTTAGGCGCTTATACACAACTTCCCAAAATGGTCTTCATTGGTTTCTCGATGTCTAAGGCAAAATCACTTTCTGCAAACTCATAAGCTCTGTGTACCCTCACTTTCTGCGAGGCATTTTGCGTCTTTACATGGGCCTCAAAGCTGTCGAAAAAAGAATGTATTGGTTGATGTACAGTACGTAAATACAGCAGAAGAGGCGCCAATAAGCATCACAGCACTGACTTACCATCAAACCAAAGACGCTTCGTTAGGCGCCCGCCCGGTGGGCTATACAGGCGACGCCATTCGAAGGAAAATTTGCTGGGCTACGAATGCTGTATAGCTGTCCATTTTCACCACTTTCCAAGGCAGCATTGGCCGGTGTAGGGACAGACTCTTGTACTTGCAAACCAAAACATAGGGAGACAAGAAAGCGACGACGGGTACAGGAAAACAGTTGCGATGGAAAACTTGAAAACTTGGGATCATTTGCTATCGAATAGGGTCCGGTTCTTCACGGGATTTTGTAGAAAATGAAAAATTTGGGAACTTGAGGCGCCACGAAACCGGAAACCTCTTCATCACTTGGTTACTTGACCTCTTCTTGCCCGTCCATTTTATTGCCCTTTGACCGCCTGCAACGACGACCAACAGCGCGGTATGATTTACCAACGAGCATCCCCGGCTACGGGAGCAGCCGCCGGCGGGTCGTAATCCCTTCTCGGGCTGCTGCCTCTTGGAGGGCTCCTGGAGTAGCTCCTGCGGCGCCTGTCGGGGGAGTAGCGGCCGCCTCTGGAAGGCGGCGGGCTGCGACGTTCACGCCAATCCCTGCTGTCCCGACCGTAAGGGTCGCGGTCCCTGTCACGGCGATAGTCCCGCTCGCGGGGGTCCCGGTCGCGATACGAGTCCCTGGAATCTCTTCCATGGTACGAGTCACGTGTACCGGAGCGACGATGTCCCATGTATTCGCCGGGTGTCGGGGCATGAGGACGGTCGGTGACGGAGTAGTCAACACGGATACGACGCCCATTGAGGTCCTGAGAAATGATCATGAATAGATGATACGCGATCGCAAGAAAGCCAGCTTACCACTCCGTTCAACTCTTGAATGCACCGAGTAGCATCTTCAACGGTGGCCATTTTAATAAAACCAAACCCGCGGGATCGATCGGACTGCTTTTGTATCCGTGAGTACTGTTACAAGACCGAAAGACAGCAGCAGAACGACCGACCCTTTGATCATACACGATGGTGACTTTTTCAACCCTCCCGAAGCGACTAAACTCGTCGTCGAGGTCGCGCTCCTGGGTGCGAATGCTCAGGCCAAACACACCGAGAACATTGGAAGGATTGGGTGCCTGCTGAGACTCGTAAGCATTGTTCGCAAAAAATGGGCTGTGTGACTTTCAACGCACAATTGGGGCATGAGTGGGACGACGCGGGGCCGGAGGGGATCTGCGACGGTAAGGACTACGATAACCTTCGCGGGGTGCGCTGCGCGCAGCTGGGCTGCGGGAGCGGGTACGGCCGCGGGGAACATCAGTAGGCAATGGGGGAGGGGCATTGTTGTAGTCGTCGGAATAAGGGTCGACCGGGGGTGGGTTTTCAGCGTACTGACGTCTATGAGCCAAGGGAACGAGCAGACGAAAACGGATGACTTGCCATGGTCGTGGTTCAAGAGAAGGAGCTGTTTGCGTTTGTTGATAGTTTGCTCAGCCCTTGACAGCCTCTCCAGCCTGGCGCTACTCTAGCTCTCTGCTGAGAAAAAAAAAGACGGGTCTAGGTCAAACTCATGGATAGAGATTTTAGAATGAATATTCACCTCAGACCCGTCGAGGAGCGAGAAAGAAGTGAGCTGCCGGAGTTTGAAAGAGTGGCTGTGTGTCGGCCGTGGATGCCGAATCGGCCTGCTGCACAGTTTTGTCCCAAACAGGACACATCAAGAGACTGAACCAATAATCTCTCTCCGCAAGTCATGGTGAGCTCGCCGTTCAGCGCGGTCTCGGGCCTTAAGCTGATGCTCCTGTTCTCTAGGGTATCGACATCGCCCACCACCACGTCAAGAAGGGCAACAGGACCGCCCCCAAGAGCGAGGACCCATATCTCCTCCTCCTCGTCAAGGTATGCAGCCCAATTTTTTGGCCTCGATTATTTCAGCTCATGGTCCTCGTCAGCTTTACCGGTTCTTGGCGCGTCGCACAGATGCCAGCTTCAACAAGGTCATCCTCCACCGCCTCTTCCTCTCCAAGATGAACCGCGCGCCGTTGTCCCTGTCGCGGATTGTCAAGGAGACTTCCAACGCCGTCGACCTCCCCAACAAAATCATCGTCTCCGTCGGCACGGTCACGGATGACATCCGCCTGGTTGAGGTCCCCAAGCTCACCATTGCCGCTCTGCGCTTCACCCGCGCAGCAAAAGAGCGCATCCTCAACGCCGGCGGCGAGGCACTGACGCTCGACCAGCTCGCTATGCGGGCACCCACCGGTGCTAACACCGTCCTGCTGCGCGGCAAGAAAACCGCCCGGGAGGCAAACAAGCACTTTGGCATGGGTCCGTCCTGCTTGCTCATCTTTTTTTTCTTGTCGGCTGATGGAAACCCCTCAGGCCCCCACAAGCACAAGAAGCCTTACACCATCTCGAAGGGTCGCAAAGTATGTGATATTCGCACTTTTTGCTACCTTTTTATTTTATAACTCATCGTTCTCGCAATAGTTCGAACAAGCTCGTGGACGCAGAAAGTCCAAGGGTTTCAAGGTCTAAGCGACCTTGCGCTCAAAATCCTCCAGCTTCGGGAGGGCTTGTCCGGGTCGGAGATCGGGGTGGTACTTGCTATATGTGTTATGCCAGGCTACTTTACACTCTCTTTGTATGCACGTCTCATCCTCTCTTGCATGCCCTAACACATACTCGTGCCCCACGTCCCTAAGCCCCATGAGACTCGATTCTGCGATGTGATGCTTGTTTCGCCGCGTCGCTGGCGGACACCCATTTTTTCGGCGGAGGAGCCGGTGGAGCTGCTATTTGCGGGGCCTCGGCTTTCGAATTTGCCCTTCTTCGCGCTAATTCGTACTTGCGCGCCGCGTCGCTCGCCTTCACCCAGACGTTCCCATTCACTGCCGGTTCCACGGGTAGTCGCGTTATTTTGATGCTCAGTGCCCCCGCACCTGGCCGTATTGCAACAACGTCGTCCGGCTTCCCTGCATCCGCCTCGTTCAGCTCTGAAGGTGCCTCTGAACTGGGCGTCATAATACTGGAGGGGTTGTCGGAAGTTGGGGATGGTGATGATGCTGGGTCAATGAGACTTCGGAAGGCAGCCTCGGCGTCCACACCGCCGCTAAGCGAGGCCGCCTTCAGTGTTGCGGCCTGTTCATGTTCCAGATCCAGTCGGAGGCTCTGATGATTTATCGTCGCGGGTATTGGGATGTCCCTCCTTAACCGTCGCTGTAGCCGTTCGCGGGCTAACGCGTGCTCGAACTCCTCCTTCGCCAGTGCCTTCATGGCCGCCGCCTCGCTGTGGAACTCCTCCACCAACCGCGCGCGCTCCGTCTCCTCCAAATCTCCCATCCCACGGATGCTTTGAATTTTACGTTCAAGCCGATCCTTGGCTTCCTGAATCATGGGCTTGAATCCGTCCTCAATAATCTGCTTCCGAAGCTCCTTCCACTCTTCGTCTGGCTCATCGTCGTAGTTGAAAGAAAGCAGCGGGATCACGGGGGAATGCTCGCGCGTGCCGGGCGAGGATGTCGTGGCGGCCATCGAAACGAGACGTAAAACAATCGCGGGGCGCGGGTGAGAATCGAAGGCACAATGAACCTCGGGACAGGGTCCGCGTTCCCGAGATTATAAGACGCCGTCCTCGTGTTCAAAGTTAACCATCCGATTGGCATGACCAAAAAAATTGATGGATTATGTCGAGCAAGTTGTAGATACTGCACGACTTCAAGAAAAGCTTGAATATATGTATCTACTGTTTACTTTTGGGGGGGAACCAACTGGTCAAGCGACGGCGGAAGCATGAATTGCTTCTCGTGCACAGGTGTGCCGACCATCGACGTACTCCTGGTCATCTTGGCCGCCTGCTTGGACTGCAGTCCCCGGCAGAATTTCGCGCCGCCGGAGTAGAAAAACGCCATGCTGGCCCCGATTATTAGGTGCCCATAGAAGCCCAGGTGTGCCCACGTAGCGAACGAGCTCTTGGCGGTGAGTAGTATAAAGGGCGACGCAGCGTAGTTCAGCAGAAGAGTGGTAATAATCGTGCCCAAAATGTCGTATGCCCGTTTCGCAATCGATGGCGAGGTCCCGGGGGCCGCGAGAACAAGTGGGCGGATGTTGGCTCGTGCAAGACGTCCGATGGTGGTGATGAAGCCGCCCGTCAAAAAGGCTAAGTAGTAGCCACTTGCAATGCCATGCTGCAGTAGGCGTACGCCAATGAGTAAGGGGAGCGACGCTGAGCGCCTGATGCTTACCCAGAAGGCACTGGTCGCAAAGGTGATCATGCTACTTCTGAAGCCCGGTTTCTTGCCTTTCGGAGTGACGCGCTTGTAGACACACTCCCGCAACCAAACATTTGTTTTCATGTTCCACGCATCAAGGAGGACCTTGAAGTTGGACGGAAACTCTATGGCAAGAACGTCGACATTCGCCGCACCAGTCCAGAGCGTCTCCCCAGAGGGACCTAGACCGGTGAATCCGAGTCCTGTTAGAATGCTGGCGCCCTGGCGCATGTCGTCAAATAAAAGCAACATAAATATCGGGCACGACGCACCTCCGTAAGGGTCCAGACAGCGTAATATTTCGAGCGTTCAAAGACGCCACAAATCTGATATATCGCGATCCTTATGACGGTAAGCATAAATAGTACGCATACAATGCTCGACTCACCGGTAAAATAAACTTTTTTCAGCGAACCAGGGCGTGAGGGAGATGCTGTAGTTCCATGTGCCGGCAAAGACTATGAACGTCCCCAGATACACGAGGCCAGTAAGCATTTTACGATACGCGACGCGTTTTCGGCCAGAAGGGACGTTTCGCCCGGATTTGCCTTTCACTGCGAGGGTTTTGAAGACGGTTTCATTGATTAGATCCATGTAATCCACGTAATCCAGGTAAGGTCCAACAAGGATCCCAGGGAAGTAGAATCTATTGCTCATCAGAGTCGAGTGCTCATGAATGAAGCGGCGCGTACTGACGAATATCCCAAAAACTCCAGCAAGCTTGGAAATTTAGTAACGCGCTTGGCCATTTGCCATTTGTCAAGGTCCTTGACACGTCGATGAGGGGTCGAGGCGCGTGAATGGAGAAAATACGCACTACGGCTGGTCTACGACCATCATACACATTCCACGCAAATGTCGTCAGCTTCATAGTGAGTACCATCTGTGGCCCTGTAACCTCCAGGGTCTCGTAGCTGAGCTCATAGATAGATCGTATTACGTGACTGACGCGAAATTAGGACACTTCAAGCAAGTTGAAGCAGACTCACTTGACGGTAAGATGTCCCATCACAAACCTACAGTACTGCAGTCAGTCGCGCACCATAGATGGATGGAATTGGACGGACGCAAATACGACCCAGGGCATTGCGGAGGCATGATAATATCGGGCCAGGAAGTAAGTTGCTAGAACGCTTCCCAGCAGCTGGAAAAATGCCGAATACAGCTTTAGGATCGGGAAAAAGAAAAGCAGGGTAATGGCGATGTTGAAAAGGTGCTTCAGACCCGGTTGACTGGACGGTATGCGAATGAAAACGCTCCCAAGAGGATACGCAACCAACAGGCATGTTATGAGCTGATCGGAATGATCTCTTTAGCGTCCTACAGGTGAATTGCTGCCGTGGGCTTACTTTGACCTGGTCAACGGACGCACCAACAACGTCAGCGAGCGGTACGAAGAGTGCGTCCATGGACAACCCGCTCGTGAACCACGTGGTGAGGGAATGAAAGGAAAAATGGGGCGGCGAACGTTGGCTTTTGGCAGTGAGCCCGAAAAGGAAACTACCCCATCGAATTGTCTGACAGCCGAAATTCAGAACAGCATGTATCAAGCCAAAAAAAGTGCATTTATTCAACTGAACATAATGTACAGAGTCAGGTCATCATGTCGTTGTGAGGGGATCATCTAAACAGATTGGTATTGGTAGACCGTGCCAGCCTGCACTGAAGCGGGACCTGTTTCGTCCTGAGACGCCATCGTGCCATGCGAAATGGGCTGAGCATTGTAGCCGCCTGCTGCAGGGCTGCCATATGATCCAGCGGGTGCCGAGGCGGGCTGAGATGTCACAGGGGGTATGGCAGGGGCGGCACCAGGAGTGAAAAAGGGTGCTTCAGCCACGGAGGATTTCCAGACACCGGTGTGTTTGCGGGTTGACGCAATAATTGCCAGGACGAGGATGAGAATGGTGTACACCATGACTGTGGGCGAGCTAAGAACATTGATTAGAGGTCAGTGGAAAAAACTCACGAATCAACCAATTTAAGAACGAAAATGCTTGTATCGCTGCAGTTTCTCTGCAAGCACCATCGATGATGGTGTCAACGTAACCGCAGCCCGAGATAAAAGTGTCCTGCCCGGCCTGCGCCCCATCTGCAGCGGTTGCGAGCCACAAAATCCAGAGGATGGCTGTTCAAGTTTCAGTGACAGAGGCATGACTGGTTGGATTTCTTTCTTCAAACTCACAAAGCCACGATAACTCAACAACAATCATGGACGTGAACACAGTGCCGGGTCTGGTACGTTCCAGCACAATCCTGGAGGTATATCCGTCAGTTCAGCGGCAACATTGAGGTCGACTTGAGGCAGACATTATCGGCAAAGTTATTATTGTGAGCGAGGCAGTTGCAATGGCCAAGGCGGCGAATTCAAAGTAACCAGCCAGATACTTTTCGGTGGTGGATGTTAAGGCAGCAGCCAGGCCTAGCACAACCACGGAGAAACCAAGGACAACAGCTACGTTCAGAAGATTAGAAAATTGAAGCAGGCTCAGAAGGAAACTGACACAAGGCAACAATGCGGATGAGTGGGATGAGCGCCATGGTGGAAGTGGGTCAAGGATGTCGTACGCGTTCGTTACCCTCGGACCCTTTATAGGACAAGCGAGACAGGAGGGATGTTGACAGACCGAGGCTCTTGAATGGTAAATTAATTGAAGTCTAGGCGCTGAAACGGCAACCCTCCCTCCGTGATCAGGGTTGATCGATGTTGATCCAAGGTCCTAATGTACTGTCTCGAGCAGCCCCTACAGCAAAAGCGTCTAGTGAACCGCCCAAGTACCAAGAATGTAGTCGAATTTGGATTTTGGGTCCATTCAAGGCCAGGCACCAAGTTACGCACTTATTGCTTACTATGGCGGAAGAGCACCGGCGATCGGAGATATTGTAAGTTATAATGAGGCAGCTGTCAGGGTCGAATGGCCAAGTGTTCGGACGTCGCACAGGGGTTTAACACTGAGCGCTCTCTCAATGACGACCGCCGTAGTAGTTGTCCCGATAGTTATTTGTACGCTGCTGAACTATTTTTTCCTGGGTCTCTCAACGCTGAGCGAGCTTCTGCAGTGGTCTGACGATTGACATGATGGTTTTTACAAGGAGATTTTGACACCGCCACCGGTATGTTTGATTGATATTGATGATGCCGGATCAGAGCATACTTACGACCGAGGCGAAAATTCGCGTTCCTTTCTTCCAGCAGACCTGGACCACCTCGTACCGCATACTGCAAGATATTTATCTAGGCGCCAGAAACAAAGAGTTTCACAGCCTTTCCGTAGAGTACAGGATCAATTAATTTATTGTAACAGTCATAATTTTCTTGACCAATGCGCGTCCAAGATGACAGTCAGGCAGAGGCCCAGGGAGATAACTGACTAACGGAACGTACGTATTCCAAAGAACAGAGTTGCCTTTGATCATTTGTGATACATGTATCTTTCCAGTCGGATTTTTCTTTTGAATTTCATGTCATATGAGTCCTTGCGAATCAGTCCTACAAGCAAACTAGTATTTCGTTAGGAATGCAAGAGGAATAATAAACCTTTGGGAAGAGGAGTCCTTGAAATCGCCGGCTGAGCGGTGAGCAGTAGTGTAGGCGGAATCCAAGAAGACGACTCGTTATGTCGAAATCATCGACGCCTCCTCTATGCTTCTACATACACTGCAATTACTGCGATTGGGTAAAAACGATTTGACAGTTGTAATATAACAATGGATATGATAGCAGTTCGCTGCAACCACCAACGATGCAGATAGTCTGAGCAAACACATCACGACAACATCGACTGCAAGGTTCGAATATCCCGCGGTGAAAGTCATATCTTTAGGATGGCATATCATTCACGATGAATTCGCGTTTGGCATCGGGGGCACTGTCTTCTCCCCAAACCGAGCGAATAAACCAGGTCCCGAATGAAGAATCGACGAGATGGGCATCACCCGTCTGCACGGAAAACTCCAGGTGAGGGCGACGTGCGGCGAGACGGTGGGTGACGACATGACAGATTAAGACGAAGAAGATTAGAGACAGAATGATGAGCGTGCGGGCCTTGCGCTGGAAGGGGGAGACGAATGGCGCATACGAGCTGAGGCGTTCGCGGAGTGAAAGTTTCGGTGGCGGTGCGAGAAAGGCGATCGAGAAGTCGTGCGTCGATGATGGTGAGGAAGGGGTCACGATTATCGCAGGCAGCGCGTCTTTCTCGGTCTTTAGAGGAAGGGAGAGGTCTTGGCAACAAGGGATCAGCCGACTGGGACCCACAAAAGCAAAGTCAGAGCGTACCTAGTGGGGCGGGTATCAATGTGTAATCAACGCGGTGGGGAAAGCGGTGAAGTCTAGGGGCTGTGGCGACAACCGTCAGCAAGGGCAAGCAACGAGCATTTCGGGCCCACAGAAACTCACAGGAACGATGCATAGTAGTTGATGGTAAATGAATATAGGGTGTTCCTTGTCACCAGAACCGCAGCGAGGAAAAAAGAGTGTGGGGTGAAAAGAGAGTGGACTGGCTGAGCCAAAGGTCAAGGGCGAGTAGACAGTCAGTTGAAGACCGCTGGCGATGGAGGATGGAAGAAACAAATGAAACAGGGTTTGAATCTGATCGTCGCTCTCCACGGCACGTGACCACTTCGAAAGCGGTGCCAGGCACATGCTTAGGTGCCTTGTTGTACTTTAAGCTTGTAGTATTTTCTTCTCGTTCTACTTATTGCTTTGACAAAATGCGACCGGCATGCGCATGTACTTGAGCTGACGGCCCTTTTTGTTTATGGTTGGAGACGGTTTTCTGCATCATGTAATGATGATTAGTACGATCATCAGTTTGGCAGCGACCTCAGTTCCTAATTAACACTTTTTTGGTAACCGCAAAATCGACTGGAATAATGGACAACGTCTTGCTTCCTTCCCCAGCCTTTTCTTCCACGTCTGCACCATTAAAGTCTGTTTCTCTATCGTCCCAGGCATACGTTCTCTCCATTGCCTCTCTGCCAACATTATATGCCGCATCTGCCTCCGCCCCGTCAAACACCATTGACTTGTTCGACAAGACAACCTTCCAAGGAGCCCAAACTCTCTCCGGACATGAATCAGGGACGACTTCCTTGCGTTCTGTTGATAAAATCGCCAACACCTCGCGACCCTGTCTGGTGTCGTCAGGAATGGACGGCAGCATAAAAGTTTGGGATGAGCGAACCAACTCGCATAGCATCAAAAGTGAGAGAAAAATTATAAAATAACTCAGCCGTCTTTTGACGACTGAAGAGCTCTCTTAAGTGACGGATTCGGGCAAAGCGCGAGCTCTTTTGTGCTGCGACGTCTCTGACGATGGCTCGACAGTCGCAGGCGGTACTCAACTCCAGGGAGAAGATGCCTACATCGTTTACTGGTTGGCCTTATTTCTATTTTCTCACCTGTCCCTTTTATACTCAACTCTACAGGGATCCAAGACAGCCCGCTACGCCCTTGCGTACACACGGTTCTACACACTCGGACGATGTCACGGTCCTTCGCTTTTCTCCTGGTTCTCCGAATGTTCTCATGTCCGCCTCCACGGATGGTCTCATAAGCACGTCAACCGCAGACGAGGATGATGAGGACGAGGCCGTTGTTCACGTCGGAGCCTGGAATTGCAGCGTCTCTCAAGCCGGCTGGATACATTCCTCCTCTTCCAGTCCTAAAATATGGGCTGGTAGTGACATGGAAACGTTCAGCACTTGGACCGATGAGGTTCAATTTATTTTCGGCCTAACAATCACCATACTGAAAGGTTTTGATGACAGCTTGACCTGCTGCAGAGTCATGATATCCGCGGTCCTTCGTTGCACAACCACGCTCAATATGAATGGCTCACCGATTATTTGATCACTTGCCATTCTAGCGCAGAAACTCATGACTTGAAAATATTCGTCGGCTCGAATCAGCGAGTATCATCTCCTTTTTTGCTGCCCACTCCATTTGACGGCGAGCTTGCAGAGGAGATATTGCTCTTTTGACGAACCCCAACCTCGCTACGCCGGCTGCTCCATGGTCATTGTGCAACACCTGGACCAACGGGCACAGTGGTGTCGTCCGCTCCCTTCTTTTGGACGAGCAGGTAGAACTTGTGGCCTTTTTCTCTACTCATGCTAATAACTGTTCAGCACGAACTCGTGGTTACCGGAGGGGAGGATGCTAAAATCAATGTTTGGAAGTTTCCTGCGCCGAGCACAGGTCACGACGACAATGCTATGGACGTGGATATCTCCCCTTCGAGAAAGCGGGACATGGTTTGGGACGATGATTCTGAACATGTATGGCACCCAGCCATGAGCGTCTTGAGAAAACTGACAATGCTTTAGGAAGGAAAGCGGGCGAGAAGAGGAGGTCAATAATTGCGAGATGGGACTTTCTGTGCATCAGATTTATTTGCCTATACAAAAATCTCTAAACAGCGCATCGAGCACATCTTCTACATCAATGAGGCCGGACACCTTGCCAACAGCTCGGGCAGCGTATCTTAGCTCCTCCGCCCCGATAACGATGTCTTCCGCTGCTACAATCCAAGTTATGAATTTAAGCCATTCAAGGTGAAACATTGCGTACATGTTGCGAGAAACGCATCGACGAATCGAGCCGCAGATTCTAGATGCACGCGATGTCGAGCGTGAGTGATCAAAGGTATATGGTTCGATGCGGAATCGCCATCTAGCGCATATCTGGGGTTGCGAGGCATCAACACAGCGCAAAATATGGCCCTCTAAGTCATACCTTCTCTGGATGGCTCTGGAAAACCCGTCCAGAAACTCAGCTGTGCCTTGACCAGTTTTTAGACTTGTCACCCATCTATGCGGACCGTGAAATTGCGGTTGATCACGATTTTGTAGGTCGACTTTGTTGAACAGGATGAATGTCTCGTCTGTTATGAATGGTGCCAAGGAGGACGGGAATTTCACGGGGTTTTCTTCGCCGACATCTCCACATGAAACGACGCACAATGTAACATGTGCAGCTTGGACACTAAAACCTGAACGGAGAAACGAGGCAAATAGATATCGGATGCTTACGCATTCTTTGCGCGCTCCACGCCAATAAGCTCAATGAGATCCTCCGTCTTTCGGAGACCCGCAGTGTCCGCGACGATAACAGGGATTCCACCTATATCAAGGGAAAGTTCAAGAATATCCCGGGTTGTTCCTGGGATCGGAGTGACTATGGCAGCCTCGCGCTGGGCTATAAATCGAGGAGTCAGCAAAGATGGCCTTGATAAACCAGAATGGCATACCTAGAAAATTGAGGAGACTGCTTTTGCCGGCGTTCGGGGGCCCAAATATTGTCAGGCGCACACCAGTCCGCATAATTTCACCCCGGCGACTATCTTTAAGATATGATTGTATGGTATGCTTGAGTTTATATGCTCGTTCTCGAGCTAGAGGTTCGAGTCAGATATACTGCTTAAAGAGCACGAGATACGCTGACCCTCTTCGTAAACGCTATCCTCGATGTCTTCACCCTCTCCGAAATCAATCAGGGCCTCAACTTTAGCTAAGCAACCAATAATTTCTGTCCTCAGCTGTTCAAACTGTGCCCTGGCCGTTCCCTGGGCATTATGTCACGACCGAATACCCTAGTCAAGATATGAGAGCTCACCCACCCCGGCAGCTCTGAGAGCTATGCGCCGCTGACCCTCAGTCTCGGCGTCAATAAGATCTTTCAAACCTTCGACCTGGGTCAAGTCCAATCGGCCACCTTGGAATGCGCGCCGCGTAAATTCGCCCGGCTCAGCAGGCCGACAGTATGGCAAATGGGAAAGGGCTGCCAAGACAGAGAAAATTATCGCGCGCCCAGAATGGATATGCAACTCAAGGACATCTTCCGTAGTAAAGGACCTGGGGCCTATGGAAATCAACAATACATTCGGTGGGGACAGGGTTCATACCTTTGAAAAACACTGCCAAGCCATCGTCTAGTGTTTCACCAGTCTCAGGGTGGACTATACGACACCGCTCCATTTTCCATGGCTCAGGTAGACCAGTTGCTCGCCTTTCAACCAACCGCGACCACACCTTGAGCGCATCAGGTCCAGAAACGCGCACCACGGCGACTCCAGCCTTTCCGGGGGGCGTTGAAAGCGCGTAAATTGTGGACCGTTGAGCATCAGAGAGAACAGGGTCGGGCAGACGGCCCAGTTTAATGTCCGAGCTAGTTTGCGCAGATCTTACTACGAAATACCGCGACATCGCGAGGCAGTGCTGATGAGGTCTTGAAGGCACCCAAGAATTTCCTGATGGAAGGGCACAGGTTGAAAAGGGTGAGGAAACGCGTCGGACGGTCCTTGCTAGCGTCCGCTGCATGGAAAAATCTGTTGTCGACGATGGAGGCGCTGCTGGAGCTTGTTTTTGGCCAACTTGTTCTGGTTTCCCGATTCGGCGCCACGTGCTCCCACACTCCGCTTTTGCTCTCGTGCTCTCGTCGTAACCTCTCCATCGACTTTCTAAACCCCCCAGAATCGCCTTCCAACGATGGGGCAGACAAGTGCGTCGCACTTGTACGCTCCCTTCCCATCTCATCCCCTGCTACAGCTTCCGCCGCGTTCATGGAGGACATGGAGCGACGGTCCAACTGTCCGTCGTATTCACCTTCCGCATTCCGCGACTCTCTGACCTCGTTTTAGTCACCCAACCCGAGCTTGAACGACTGAAGAAACGCTTCATGAAGCTCGATGTGTATGTACTTCGGTGCTCCTCAATAGGCAGGCTCAAACCGACCCGTTTCCACAAGGGACGGCTCCGGATCCATCGATCGCGAGGAATTCCTCCAAATACCACAGATAGCCACCAATCCTCTTGCTTCTCGAATGATTGCTATCTTTGATGAGGAGTGCGCTATCCCCACTGCTCTCGACGAGTCTTGAATTCTTATTGGGTCACATTCTCAGTGGTGGAGGCACAGTCGATTTCCAGGAGTTTGTTGGAGGACTGAGCGCTTTTAGCAGCCGAGGGGGGCGAGAAGAGAAGTTAAAATGTGAGTCTGCGCTGCTCTGATAGTCGGGACCTCCTTATCCTGTACGGTCAGTCGCGTTCAAAGTGTATGACGTCGACCGAGATGGGTTTATCTCGAACGGCGAGCTGTTCTTGGTCCTGAAGATGATGGTGGGGAATAATCTCAAGGTGCGTGAAACCGTGTTCGCCTTCCTCAGGCTCAATTGTCCATCCCCTCAGGACCAACAATTGCAACAAATTGTCGACAAAACAATAATGGAGGCAGATCAGGATGGCGACGGCAAATTAAATTTTGAAGAGTTTGCGCACATGGTGTCCAATACCGTGAGTCTTTCGCCCATGCCCTGCTACAGTTCACTGAGCCTCTGGACGCAGGATATCGTCAAACAGATGACGCTAGAAGACTTGTTTTAATGGACCTTCCTGCTCCTCTGTTCATACCCCTCTCATCTCTATCCCCGTCGCTTCCACGCGCTTTTCTGGTTCTTTCACTTTTAGCTTTTGATTACCGCGTGTCGGCGAGTAGTTGTATCGAAAAAGGAACTAATAATGCGAATTTTGTATAAGAGGAAACCTGTTGGATTTTCGATTGAAAATTGAAGATAAGGCCACACTGTTCTAACAACAAACTAAGTCCAGTACAACATGGAGGGGTACACTAAGGGGTAATCTATACTATAGAATGTAACATACAAGTAGGGAGAGAACGGAGAATGGATGGAGCTCATCGCGGGCGCTCACCGCAGTGATGAGAACCCAATTATCGACGCCAGTCGTCCGAGGCACAAATGACTTCCAGTGCCGTAAGTTATGCAAAAAAAATGAGAGGTGGGGTTGCCGATGTTCGGAAGAGGGCGCTCGCAAGGAGATCATGATGTGGAAGGATGCGGGGGGTTGTGAAGACAGGGAATGATGACAGGATGATGCTATGTCCTGTTTCACCTATCGTTAGAAAATGAAGACGAGGCCGCCACCAATAACGCGTGCGTGTCTAGGGAAAGAGAGTTTTGGGTGTTATTGTGACGCTGGTAGTTGGAATGCATCACGAAGGGGGATTGTTGAGAGGGGAATGCTGCCTGCGAAAAGACAGATGGGGGTGAGACGCCGTAGTTCTGCGCAGCCTGCAACTGAGCCATGTAGAACGGATCGGTGGTTGTAAAGAGGGACGATGTGGGGTCAGAGGATGGGTAAGTGGAGGAACTCTGCTGTGATCGACCCGCGGCCACAGTCGGCTGTTTCGGAGACATGGGTGAAGTGGGAATGAGTAGATCTTCTACCATTCTCTCATCTTCGTCGGTCTCGTCGCGGAAATGATCCTCGCTATTCCGCCGTGAGGTTGGATCAGAATGGCGCGAAGGGTCAAGCATCGGGCCCCAGCTGAAGCTGGCAGAAGGTGTCCGGCTTGTTGGGGTGTTACAAGGTTGTGCATAGTCATCCTGGCGCCGAGGCATCGAAGCAGACGATAATGACTGGGAAAATAACGTCTGTGCCAGTTGGACCTGAAAGACCATGAGATTTTGTTCTTTGTGCGAATAATTAGAGGGGCACCGACCTGTAAGGCGGCCAAATCCATTGCCTCCTGCCCCACATGACTGGAAGACAAAGACGCGCACAGGTCGTCCATGGAGAGGCTCATAGCACAAAGGGCGAGATAACGTTTCCTGGAGGGGCTACGCGTTGTGGGTCCAATGCTGGGCCAGATGGATGTATGAGGGGAGAGCGGGCAAGAGTCACAGAGTCGAAGAGCGGGAATGCAAACGGGCGTTGACAGCTAAACAGGCGTGTATCGCGAAGGAAGGAAATGGACGCAGACAAGAGTGCAATAAAGCACATCAAAAGCAGATCGGGTCAACCCGTGAGCACCGGCCCGGTACGTACCGTTTAGCGAACAGCCTACACCAGTCTACGCTACTGGCCCGGAAGGGCCCAGCTACTTGCGAGCCTCATGTTTCTTCGCATCTTCCATGTCATCCGGAAAATTCACAAGCATATGTCGACAAGCAGCAAGAAGCAACAGAAAATCACACATGGATCGCTCGGCAGCGAGATAGCCGCACCAAGTTGTTTCATTTTAGATTATCTATCATGGAGAAGTGCTCCAATATCTTCAGTCAATTCCACCGGCAGTGGTCAGAAGACCACGGAAGTTGTACTGGTCCACCGTTTTCAAAGGAGTTCAAAGCTTAGGGCGGATTGTATTGAATTAGACCGTAACATGACACGCAGTAGATTCATGTCGTTCTAAAAGTATACAGCAATCTGTTGTCTGTGCGACCTACAAAGACGGATCAAGCAGTATGTCGATCAGTGCGGTGATCTCACCACATATCGCAAACCAATCTGCACTGGGAAGACCTTCGAGCCTTTCATCAGAGCAGAATCCTCCAAAATCCTCCACATATTAAGTTTCCGAGGACGGGTCCTTTGTATCAACACTGTATCAACCCGTGTTTTCTTGATTACGGCCCGAGTAACTTCATATGGCATATCTAATCTTATCTATTTACTTAAGGGGTAAGTATTAATCTTCCTAAACAAGATAAGGCTTTAATTAAGTACGGATGCAACACTTAAGCACTGTGTGCGACCTGGACAAATGCCTTCAAAACACCAATTTCAAGCTTCAGATGGACTGTCTCTGGATAGATGCCAACTCTGCTGCATTGGTTTGAACAGAGATAAGTAATAGTAGGCCTGCTGTGTGGTAGAGATGTAGTGAGCATGGCAGAACTATTTTAGGCCAGTTCAGCCAGCCAGCCAGGCAGAACTGGCAGAACCAAAAAAATAAATCACTCCGAGTTCGCATTGTTCATCTTCTGAGCCTCTCAGAAACAGTTGGCGAATGAATAAAAGGCTCCTGCATGCATCCGAGTTTCTGAAGGCTTGGGTCAAATTTGCGTTGAAAAATCTGTGTAAACCTTCATCAAGATTTGTTTTCCCCGATGATGCAGACTGAACACCCAATCATAACGTGAACTGAAAGCAGGTGGTTGTCAAGCTGAATTTTCAAAGCCTATATTTCATTCTGGAATCGGCTGAAAAGTTGCCGAATGGAGCACTGCCACCAGAGTTCTGCCAAGTTCTGCCCGACTTCATGGAGTTCGTCCGGCAATTGCCTGGCTGGCAGACTTTTGCCAACAACACTACCACTATGGTAGCTGTAGGTATCTAAGCAAATCAAACAGTGAAAGCAGGAATTTTCAGACTATCTGGAACATGGACCCACCAGATTGAAATAAAAATGTCCTACAGCCATTTTTGATGACCAGTTCTTGAATATGTCTTGCAAGTAGGACTCCAAAGAATTGGCTATTCGTGCAATGTGGCTGGACCAGGTAAGACAGCTGAAAAAAAAAACTGTGTCAAAGTGAACTCATTGCCACCTTTGGCCACTTCTCATGATATGGACATCAACAGATCTTGTAATCTGCAGCATGCAGCACCTGTTGCTGAGCTTTTCTTGCTCCTCATGCTGCAATGGCTCCAGGGTGACCCTACCAAAGTTGCTAGGTTGATTTAAAAGCAGAGGCTCAAAGTTCTGTGCTGCATAGCTGCTCTATGACCCAACTCAGCATTCAAATTCATATTCGCAAAAGTTCCAGCTTGAACTGTGAATGAACGACAAAAAAACTTGTGGTGCCATTTGTTGCCTAGCTTTGCTTTCTCCTCACAGCACCATCTTACTATACAACTGGTTTCTTGTAAAAGAGAGAGCACACAATAGGGTGTTTCATAATTAGATTTTGACCCCAACTTCTGCCCCAACTCCGACCCTAACTTGACCTCAACTTGTGCCAAGTTGGGGCAGAAGTTGGGGCTCTGTTTGTGAAACACCTGAGTGAATTTTCTGCAGGTCGAGCCTTTCTCCAAGTCGTCAAATTGCCATCAATTGAGTCCGTAAGAGGAAAATATGATTTCTTCCGCTGATACGGTGCACTTGTCTATGGTCTTGAAAGTGCGACTGCTAATGAATGATGCTCTAACACCACACAAAACAACCAACACACACACACACACACAATGCTACAATTGAGTTCGGGTCACCCTGAAGTATACAGGTAAGATTGAACCTCTCAGAGCCATAGCTGTAATATATAGAATAAAGCCCATGGCTGTAGCCATGGGATCCGCTTTCTATTGGCATGTATGCAGCCAACTGGTTGGCTACACAGTTTTTTGCTTCAACAGGGCTTGTATAGGCTCTCCCACGCTTCGATACCCTTTGTGCATATTTGCTCTCTGATGCAAACCCTACAAATCAGCCACAAAATACAATAATATCACTGCAAAATGATTGATACCTATAAACCCAATTACCCCCCTCTGTCCTATTTTTATCCCCTCCCAGATGCGGATATCTCTGCTTCCGCATCTCTGGCAGGCTCCGGCGGCATCCTCACGGCTTCTGCTCGGCACTAGTTTGCACTTGTTTGATATCAGTGCCACCCTGCTTGCGGGGTTCCGTTCGCAGCTCCCCGGGCCACAATACATCTTCGAGGATCTTTAGAATGTACAGGGGACATGTATTTTCCATATTTTGGTCCACCCCGGGCACCGTGAATCGCTCGCGGGCTCAGAAAACCTTGGTTTGCATCTGTTTGATCTCAGGGCCACCCCGCTTGCGGGGTTCGGTTTGCAGCTCGCCGGCCCAATATGCCCTAGAAGATCTGTAGAATGGGCCCTGAGTGTACTTGAAACATACATCTCCCATTTTTTTGTCCACCCCGGGCACCGTGAATCGCTCGCGGGCTTAGAAAACCTTGGTTTGCATTTGTTTGATCTCAGGGCCACCCCGCTTGCGGGGTTCGGTTCGCAGCTCGCCGGCCCAATATGCCCTCGACGTTCTGTAGAACAGGCATTTAGTTTACATGAGACATGTATCTCCCATTTTTGTCCCCCCCGGGCACCTTGAATCGCTCGCGGGCCTGCAAAATCTTGGTTTGCATTTGTTTGATTTCGGTGCCACCTCGCTTGCGGGTTCGGTTTGCAGCTCGCCAGCCCAATACGCCCTCGATGCTCTGTAGAATCGACGTTTAGTTTACACGAGACATGTAAATCCCATTTTTGTCCCCCCCCGGGCACCGTGCATCGCTCGCGGACCTAGCAAATGTTGATTTGCATTTGTTTGATTTCGGTGCCACCCCGCTTGCGTGGTTCGGTTCGCAGCTCGCTGGCCCAATACGGCCTCGATGCTCCGTAGAATGGGCCTTGAGTTTACATGCAACATGTATCTCCAATTTTTTGTCTACCCGGGGCACCGTGAATCGCTGGCGGGCCTGCAAAATATTGCTTTGCATTTGTTTGTTTTGGTGCCACCTCCTCAACATCTCGCTTCCCCTGATGCTCCCGAATTAGGGCTCAGGCTGGCTGCTTGAAGATGTTTATAGTACCTCTGTATTACTTTTACATGCCGGGAAATACCAGATCTACACCCCCCATTTTTTGATCCATTCTATTTCCTTGGTTTCACGTGACCATTGCCTTCTCATGTGTGAAGTCCGAATGGGCAAATTGAAAGAGTCTCCTATGTTCTCGTCACAATTTTCTCTCATAAACCAGTAACTACACGCAATGTAACTAGAGTACATCAAAATTTTCTGTTAAACTTTTCATAGAACGTCGCCATTCCCTCCAGCATCCAAGTCACATCCAAAACCGCCGCCTCCCACGTCGCGAGCATGCCAGCATCTTCCCCTTCCCCGACTGCAGACCCCCAGAAATAGAGGGACGCCACGATACTCAAAGTACCGTTGACGCCCCACTGGGTCAGATCGCCCCATTCCTTCCCGCCTTTTCCATATCCATCGACCGTCGACCAATCCCCATTCCCGTCTTTCTTTCTCCACTCTGGCTGGAGCGAGTCCCACCAACCTTGCCACTCCACTGCGTAAGCCGCCGGGTCCGGGACTTGCGGGTTGCTCCCGCCCCGTGTTCCACGTGCTGCCGAAATCCATGTCCCCACCTGCTTCGGCCGCCCTCGACTGGGTAAGTTGGTCGGGCCCTTCTCGAACTTCGAGGCCGCCTCCACCCTTGTCCATGCCGCCACCAGAGCATCGAAGTGGCAACCGAGATTCTCCCGCGTCATCGCCGCGTGAGCATCCACGAACCACTCTTTTGCCTTTGGTGGGCACTGGGGCGGGACCCAGCTCGTCGCGGTCGCGGGCGTCGAGTCGGGTGTGCGCATGAGCGGGTCGGGCGTCGAGTCGGATGTGCGCGTGGCTGGGTTGGGCGTCGAGCCGGGTGCGCGTGTGGACGTGTCGGGCGTCGCGTCTGGTTTGCGTGTTGGCATGTCGGGCGTCGAGTCGGGTGTGCGCGTGAGCGGGTCGGGCGTCGAGTCGGATGTGCGCGTGGCTGGGTCGGGCGTCGAGCCGGGTGCACGTGGGGGCGTGTCGGGCGTCGAGTCGGGTGTGCGCGTGGATGTGTCGAGCATCGCGTCCGGTGTGCGCGTGGGCGGCTCAGGCGTTACGTCGGGTCGTGTGCGCGTGGATGCGTCAGGCGCGGGTGTGGACGTCGCCTCGTCGTTCGATGGCGCTGAGGGCGTCACAGGCTGATAAGGCGGAGATGTCCGGGGGGGAGGGGCATCGGGATTGGCGGCTGCCGGCGCGTCGTGCGCAGCATTGCTGGGTGTGGAGGTGGAGGTGGGTTCCCCTGAAGCGCCAGCACTAGCGGAAGATGCATTGACATCATTCACATCGCCGGAAACGGTGGTGTCGCTGGCAGCCCCACCTGACGACACATGTGGGCTGGCCACCATGCCGCCCCCGCCCAAGTTAGACAATTCCACATCAGGGTTGTCGACATCCATCCCCTCCCCCGACGGATCGTCCATCCCCGAATTTGCTATGCCAGCAACTCGTAGCGACCTTCGCGGAGGTCCTGCCGGCTGGTGCTTGGCTCTGGGCTTCGGCGGCGCCTTTGGCTGATCGCGCTTCGGTGGCGGCAAGCCCAAATCTTCCGCCAAGCTTGCTCGAAACGCGATCGCCATCTGCTTGTTGCGCTCCACGTTGGCGTTCCGCACCTGCTCGTATGTCATGCCGTTCTCATCGCGTGGGACACTTCGGGCAGCGGGGGCAGCTTTCAGGGGTAAGACGCTGGTCTTCTGCTTTTTGTGCACGCGATCCTGCTCCTCGTCGTCTGAGTCTGAGGTATCCGAATTTGAGTCAGAATCGTCCGAGTCTGAGTCGGAGGAGTCTGAGTCGGAGGAGGCGCCCGGCGCCGCTTCATTGTCGTCAGACGGAATTGTATATTGGGCCTTCGCGAGATCCACGCCAGGCGGCAGCGCGCTCGCACTGCAATCTTCAGGGCCTACCAGTAACTTGGGGGTTAGCGGAAGATATTGAATAACCATTGAAATACGCACTGAACGCGACACCAAGATATTCAGTCATGAACTTCAATACGTTGTCGTTGAATCGGGGCTTGTCCCACTGTGGGAAGTGTGGCGCCGCCGCCGTCTTGGCTCGCCCATAAGAAACGCTGGGATTATGATCAGTGTTTGCAATCTCACTATTTTGGGCGTACTCACTGAATGGTGCGCAAATCCCCTCCGTACTTAGGCATTGGCCCGCCGAGTACGATCACGGAGTGGAGGCCCGTATATTCTTGGATCCCGCAGAGAATCGGGCCAAGGAACTCAGGGACACGGTCGATGCACCTAAGCGACCTCGTCAGTAATCACATATGCACGAAGATGGCGAAACACTTACTTCTGGCGGTCCACAGGGCTCGTCGAGGGGGGACCTGCCAGAAGTTTCTGGTAGTCCGCCTTTGACTTCTCGGCGTCTGCCTTTGCGCGCTCGGCCAGCGCCTGCCTCTCTTTCTCCGGGAGCTCCGCAAACAATTGGCGAGCCACCGACGCGCGAAAGCCGGCCTTGTGTTTTTTCTTGCGGTCGGCGTTCCCAGAGACGTCTTCCGCCCGCGCCTGCTCCCACTTTTCGTCGACAGTAGGGGCGATCTTCTCCGTATAGGACTCGTGCATGAATTGTTGATACGCTTGTCGTGCTTTAGTTGCAGGCTTCATCCCAGTAAGTTTCGCCAAAAGGATCGCGAAGGGATCCTTTCTGGGGTCAAGGCCAGAGTGATTCTTGCGAAGGCGACGTATGCGGTAGGTAAACCATGCTCGAATGCGCTGGGATCTGGTGAGCTTCGGTTGTGACAGTGATCATTGTGACTTACCTTATTCAGCACTTTAATGCGAGCGCGTTTGACAACCTCCTCGTCGTCGGGTAGAACCTCGTTCGGGATGGCCGCACTTGGGTCAAAGTCTTTCAAAGGGGGGTCGACGTGGTCTTCCACCCGCCAATCGATGCGCGCGTGAAATTCGTTGCAGACTTTTTGCCAGTATTTCCGCTCCTGCGACCACCCCTGCTCCAAAGCCTTCTTGTAGCCATCAAGGTGGGGATTTAAAATCAATTCTCTGTTTCCTTCAGCCCACAAACGCAAGTTTTGGCGCTCCTCTCTTGGTTTTCGTGCGCGCTTGCGTTTCTCTCGACCCATCGTGTCCTGCTTAAGTTTCAGCTCACTGTGCACGGAACCTCTCCTGACCACTCACCTGCGGCAATAGTTTTATTCAGGATTCGAAACGGAAAATAACGGTGTTGTCAAGCAAGCGCTCGTTTTTGTTTGTTTATCTCAAGATCTCGAATGTTTCCTTGTCTCTCTGTCGAGTCTCCCAAATCATGCGGAGTTTCAATCCTGAATCCCAGCCTATATAAGCGTGGGTCTCTCTTGTTTAGCGACCAACCTTTCTGATCCCAACTTCCATCTTCTCAAAACCACTCAGTATGACCCAAACCCCTCCTGCTGCTGGTACAGGCTCTGTTCCGGCAGCGGCTTTGCCGCAGAGCACCGACAGTATGTCTTCGCCTCTTCAACCTTCCGGCGCCACTAACGCTCTTTTCTTTCTTAGATGTCGTTGCTTTGCAATACCTTTCTGCCGCCATGGCCTCGCTTTCACAGGGTATGTGATCTCCTCATTCCAGTTCTATTCCATATGTTGACCGTTGTATAGCTTCCCCGGCCCCGGCTCCATCGACCACAGTCGCGGCCCCCGCCCCGGCTGCGCCTGTTGTCGCTGCTCCCGCTCCGGCTGGATTTCTCACCCAAGGCCCCTGGGTCGCCGGCGGGCTGTACGTCGTTGTCCCCAGTTCTTCCCTCCTCCCCATCGCCGAGGCGCCACCTGCCAACGAGGACGACGCCCCCACTTGGTATTGCATCACCAAGGGCCGCTACGTCGGTGTCACTCTCAGCAACTCCCTCGCCGTCGCATCAATCGTCAACATTTCTGGGGGTACCATGAAAGGGTACAAGACGCAGGCTTTGGCTCTCCAGGCCTTCAACGATCTGCTCCAGTACCGCATGGTCTCTGTTGTCTCGTAATTGTGAGTTTCGTCCTCCCCACCTTCCTGGTTCCCGAATGAACTAACTCCATTTAACAATCAGAAATGGCGCGTGCTAACTCTGTCGCTTAGTAGCGTGTTACTTCATCTGTTACATAGTGTCGCGTAGCCCGAATTCTAGTTCATTTGTTGAAGTTGCAGGGATATCTGCGTGCCCTTTTCGGAGTTAGACATGTCCAAATCGGTCAATCAAGATCTAAAGAATCCGGAGTCAAACTATTATTACGGGATCGCTGATCCTTATGTTTGTACCTGTGCACTTCTTTCCATTGTGCGTAATTCTCTCTCATTCGTCCTGACCCCTCAAAGCTCGCCGGTCCAACTGTTCGAATCTCTCGCTTTTTCAAGCTGCTATCCGCAGCTTTTCATCAGCGTATGTCTGTGAACAATGGGACTGAGACTGTCTCGCTGACTCCCACACCAAATCAGATTTTTACGGCTCCGTTCGTGTGTTGCTTTGCACGCTGCTCGTCGCTAACAGGAGATAAGTATACAGGTTCCGATTAACCCTTGGGGTAATCAATCTGTTCTACCACCATCTGGATTCTGCCCGCTCCAGCGGACTTCCAGCAAATTTTTCCTCCTCGACGCTCGCTGGTCCCATCTTTCGAATCTCTCGCTTTTTCAAACTGCTATCCGCAGCTTTTCATTGGTGTATGTTTCTGAACACTGGGACTGAGACTGTCTCGCTGACTCCCACACCAAATCAGATTTTACGGCTCTGTTCATGTCCTTTTTTTGCACGCTGCTCGTTCCTAAGAGGAGATAGGGATACAGGTTCCGATTAACCCTTGGGTTAATCAATCTGTTCTACCACCATCTGAATCCCACGCGCTCCAGCGATCGCCTCGTTGGGGAACTTCTCTTGTGAGTCGGTAGAGCACTGTATCTTCAGACCTGAGGAATTCCTATAGCCAGCTTGTCGACGCACTCGGCACACATTTCAATACTAATACTTGGCATCTTCCATACTTGTCATCCCTGCTTGAAAAACCTCCGCCGCCTGGGGCATGCTTTTGTGATCATCTGTCGAATCTCGATGATTCTACAGATCTCATGTGAGTTCTCTTCATCTATCCCATCTCTGGTGCTCAATCTGATATAGGTCACCCGTTTCTATGTGAGTTCCTCCCTGGTTATTCATCCATTCCCTCATTCTCGCTCATCCTCCTTCCTGTCCATGAATCCCGAAGACGACGAGGCTCTGTACTTGGATGAGGATTTCATCGCCCTCCTCGCCAACCTCGACCTTGCCGACCTTCCCGGATGTTCCAATACACCCAGCCCTGCGGTGAATCCGTCGTCTCGGCACGCTCCTCCGCCTCGCACTCCTCCTCGCTCGCGGGTGGCTGTCAATATCTCGCCGTCGCCGCGCACTGCTCCTCGGTCCCGGGAAGCTCCGCTCACCTCGCCATCCACTCCCTCTCGGGCTCCAGCGACACCTCACTCCGCAATTACAACCCCACCTCGCACCCACCCTCACACTTCGCCGCATGCGGGAAGCGGCCCCACACTGTATCATTTTGAGTCACCAACCCGGAGAGGCTACACACATGATTGGTATGTTGCCCATCACTATCAGGCCGCGGCGAAGCTCATCTCAGTAGGTCCACGGCAGGTTCTGCAACCCAGGGAACACCGCAATCTCTTGTCCGTGTCGTCCATTCCGGCAGCAGCAGCAGCAGAAATAAACCGAACGACACAAAAGCGGCCTATGTTGTCTTCTGCGGGCGCAGATTCGGTGTTTTTCGGACCTGGCAAGTTTCTTGCCTCTGCTTTCTCTGCTCCTCATCAACTAACGTTCTATTTCTCTACAGGGCTGAAACGAAGCCCCTTGTTAACTCGGTCCCCAACAACATCTTCCGGGGATATTACACCGTCGCCGAGGCCCAAGCGGCTTTCCAGTATGCACTCCAGCGCTCTTGGGTCCGTAGCGTTGACACTCCCGTGACCGCTATCCCCGCCCTTCCTCTGCCTGCCCCGGTTATCGACTCCTCTAATCCCCTCAATGGTGATGAGACCCTCGACGACACATGGTACATCGTCTATCGAGGCATTACTCCCGGCGTCTACCGCTCCCAGTAAGTTTTCTCCCCATGCCTCATCCACACGTTCATCAACTGTTCACGTCCTAGCCTCGAGAGTCAACTCAATACCCTGGGTATTCCAGGCGCCATCCATGAGTCTGTCGAAGGCAAGGCCGCTGCTTTGGACAAGTACAACGCTGCAGTCCGTCGCGGTGAAGTACGCTCTGTAGTTCCCGTCTATTCACCCTCTGTGGCCTCCGACGCTTCCCCTCCCTTGTATACCGATGTATTTTCGTAGATATCAATACTTCGTAGATATCATTACAACGCGTACTTGGCACAAAAGTTTGAGGCGTGGTCACGGATCTTGAGTCAACGGCGAAAGCTCACCAGTCAGACTTACTTTTGACCACGGCTTCTCAGATGTGTGATATGGGGAGACTGTCCTTTGAAAATCAAAGGAAAAGATGGTATTTTCAAAGGAAATAGTGGAATTGTGGGACGGAAGGCGAACTGCTGCCAATCGCCCGAGATGCCCGAAATGCGAACTTGTCACAGAGTTTTCAAGTCAGCGACCGATGGTTGTACATCTCGGCTGACTTGAATCACAAATCCTAAGAAGCCTTAACTTGTCTTTGAGCAGTAGCTTCCCAAATGTACGGCCTTGAGAAGCCAGCCTTTTTTAAAGATTTTAAATGAATAAATTTGTCCCAAAAGTCGTGCGAACTTGTCACAGTGACAGCTTTCAGCCCTTATTCCATGTGCTCTATGGTAACTTTCGAGCAGTCTGGTACAATTTGGTGCGTCGACCAACTGGCCATCCCGGAGTATTGCTAATATCGCTCATCTCATGTAGCCTCGCCTTCATTCTATCAACCAACGCGCCTTAGACTCTCTAAAACCCTCTCCTTCCGGTGCAAACGCCGACTCGAAATTGCGAACTTGCCGTCGTCGAACAAGCTCAAACTCTGAATTAACTTTCCTCATCTATCTGGTTAGCTTATTCTGAATCGTACATCGGGTGCAGGCAGTGGAAAGGTAAGTCTGTCGGAGTTCATGGAACTTGTACTGTACGCTCAATACCGGACACCCTCTAGCGGAATCCGTCCTGCTTGCGAACTTGCCACAAAAATGTCAACCTATGCCTGCGAACTTGTCACGCCGCTGTCTCATCCTCTGCGGCAGCGTTCCATCTCAGCCTTGGGAGTCGTGAAGAAGCGTGAAGCAACCTGGATCCTTCTCAGTCGATACATACCTCTTTCCTGCCGACTCCAGCGTCTATCGCTGCGCCGCCGGCCGATCGAATCTCAACATTTATTGGCCCCTATCCTTGATCCTCATTTGGATATGCGAACTCGACACCACCACACACATGGTCGCGTAACTCGCGTTCCCGATTGTTTGTTTGTGACCACTATGTCTCCACCATCCACCTCGAAATCCTACCCCCCCCCCCTGACCTCCAGGCACCGCACGGGCCTCACTGACTATGAGATTCAGTATGGTGACTTTTCGTCCTTGCTATTCAGCGTGCTGACAGCCTAAACCCAGGATGAAGCGTAAGGAAGAGCGCCGAGAGAAAGCACGGCTCCGAATGGCGAGGTACGCTACGGCTTTTTATTATTATTTTATCTCTATGGCTCATCTCACTGCGCAGAATTCGCGCGGAGCTCAAGACTCGCCCATTACACGAACAAGAACTCGCGGCTGCGCGTGCGCGCGCCTATCAAGCCACCTATAGAGCCAAGTGCGTCGTCAACTTCGTCCTGCTTTGTGACTCGTCCAGTCAACCAAGAATGCTAGGCATCGGGAAAATTTACGTCTTTGGGAAGCCGAACGTCGCATTGCGTATGTTTTCCATTGTGAATTTGACAAGCCATCTTTACTAACTACGGTCTCAGTGTCTACAAAGCCAAGTTCGGGCATGAGGCGTATCTGGCGTACGTCAAAGCCAGGCGGGACAGAAAGCGTCGCGCATATTACAAACGGATGGCGAAAGCTGGATTGTCGGAGGAGGACGCCAAGGCGGCGAGGCGCAGTCGCAAAACTGATGGTGTTGATGGGGGTCGTGCGCAAAAATGATTTGGTTGCCATGTTGCTTAGAGAACAGAATATCATCTTCCCTCCCACTTCTGGGCGATTTCTCAATTCCTACTTGCACAGACTCACTCTCGCGCGAGGAATCTCACTATTATCTCAGCTGCTGGTAAACTGGCCACCAAATGTATGATACGTCTGTTGTGCACCAATTTTTTGTCTTTGGCAGTTCACAGCCTCTGATCTGATCTGTCAGATAATACTGAGTCACCGGTTCGGAACCGTTCCGCTTTTCCGGTGTTGACAATCACGTCATTCATTCTTCAAGCAATCTGAGGCAAGTCGACTGGTTTTCGGTGCGGGGCTGACTACGTAGACTAGACTAGAAGACGATTATGTCCTTAAGCTTGCCATACAACTTGATCGACTTCTCGCCCCGCGCCGCCCGCCTGGCATTCCACGCCGCCATCTCTGCGTGCGACGCTGTGGCCTCAAATTCGACATCAGATCTGAAACCTTTCTCGACCCAGCGCAAAATCCCGGCGTGACAAAATTGCCTGAAAATGTACCGTTTCTCGTTGTGCGCGACGTCGACGAACAAATACCTCTTGGTCCCACCAGGGAATGCGACGGTGGTGCCTGGGCGCAACGGTATGATGGCGTCGTCCTCCCAAAAAATCAGATGACCACGCTCCTTGAAGTTGTAGGTGCCGCAGATCGTCAAAACCTCGAGCGCGTAGAAGGCGGCCTCGTAGTTCCGGCGAGAGAAGTTGAGCCCGGCGCACGTCACAACCTCGCTGGTAGTGAAGATGGAGTCTTTGAAGGCGGGCTCCAGGTTCGTCTTGTCCTTGAGTTTCGACAGCTCAATCGCGATGCCAGCACAGAGTCTGGGTGCTACCTGCCAAACCAAATCTGATGACCGGTGAGTAGAATTCTTGACAGACTGACACGGTGAACTCACGATTTTGATAGGCAGAGATCGCCTCGAAGACCGGACTCTTTCGAATGAAGCTGACCTCCTTGAAGTTTGCCATGTTGGTCTGGGCGATACGATGCGGAACCTGGCGTGCACGGTGAGCATTAAGATGACTCCAAGAATAGGGAATAACTGACCGCCCCCGCCTCTCCAAAGCCGAGCCCAAATTGGACCCGCGACTCTCCGGTGCCCATCGCGGCAAATACACCGTTTCGCTCCAAGCGAGACATAGCCTGCGCGGCCTTCTTGGTGATAGGATCCCACGCCGCCGCTTCACCTTTGGGTGGTCCGGAGATGACTGCCATAACGTACTGCTTGCTGTCGATCAACGGCGTTAACGCACTAGGATTCAAGTTGTGGTGAGTGCTATTTGATTGTCAGGCCCGTGACGTTAAACACTTACTCGCTGTCGATCTCATAGAGTACGTGACCCATTTCGATAAGCTTGTCTACCTTCCAGAGCCCAGGCGCAACCCCCACAATGCGTTGAAGACGGGTGGAACGACGAGTGGCCTTGGCCCGAGCACGAGCGGCGCGCTTTTTAGCCTCAACCTTCTTGGCGTGCTTCGCTGCGGCCTGCAATTGGCGCTCACGCTCCAGCCGGGCTCGGTGAAGGCGTCGGTCAGCCGCAGTGTAGGTGATGATACGCCGATACATGGCGGCCTTCAAATCCAAGCTGTGCTCGCGACTGGGCAGCGGCTGCGGCGTCAGGGGACTACTGACGTGCTCGAGGGGAGTCGATTGTCGCGACGTGGGGCTCGTCTCAGGAGTGGTAGGACGAGTACTGGGCTCAGGCGTGGTGACAGGCGACGACATCTGGGCGTCCTCGAAGTCGTCCTCATCTTCGGAAGCGGGCTGGCGCGTGGAGACTGGGCTGCTGGGGGACGAGACTGAGGCATCGTCGTCGAGCTCATCTTCACCATCGCTAATCAGCTGCCGGTGGCGGATGTGGTCCCAGACCTGGATAGGAAACCCTGCACAGGCTTCGAGGCGAGGTAGCTGCCAATGCCATGTGAGTTCGTCATTTGCGCTGTATCGCCCCGAGCTGACTTACCTCTCCGCGGTAAACCTGGTCCGAGTCTTCACGCCACATAGTGAGCCCATTTTGGTGCGAAAGAGCCTCGAGGAAGGTGTACGGCTGGCGGCTGACGATCGGCGCGGCTGGGGCATGGGATTGGAATGTGTAGGACGTCTGCGAGCGCCGGCTGATCATGGTGCGGACCATGGTGCGAACTTGGGGCAGTGGGGTGGCGCCAGAAGTTCGCGAGATATAAGGCGGGTATGTCCATCTCTGCTCACTCAGTGTGGGTAGCCGATTCTCATCTGAGATCCATCGTTCTCCAGATTTCACACTGATCCCATCGGACGCTTGGGGAAATGACGATTCGCAACTGTTGCACAAGTCGCTTGGCTAGAGCCACCCGACATGGCCGCAAACCCCAAAAGGACGCTAGCTGGGTTCTTTCAAGTTAAAAAGGGTCTGCACATGTACCGCAATTTCTCATGGATCCTAACTCCGCTGAAGAAACCCCCGACGATCGTACCTGTGACATTGACCCGGGAGACGACGCCAACCCGACGCTACCGCTCAGTACTGAACCTGTCATCGACTCAAATGAGAGTGCGTCTACCTTTTTTTCCCCCTTTGATTACGTTGGGGATAAATGCTGACCGCCCTGGCAGCTCAAATGGTTGTATTGTACAAGGAGCCGACGTCGGGCAAATTCCGCCAGCAGCAAAATTTCCGGTATGTTCCTGCCATCAATATTTACTTACGCGAACTGAGCTCACACCTTTCCCAGGTTGAACCCTTTTCTGATGATCAACTCGTTGTTTCTCGCGTACGACTTGTGTTTTCAATTCCGCAAGAAACCGTTGCAGTCAAGACCAAAGGTTCGGAAGTGGGTATACTGCAGCGACGCGGCTGGTATCATGCACCGCGCAGTCTGGGGCCGCTCCGACGGCGAGGGGATCGAAAACGCCTGGGCGCTGGTAGCGCCCGTTCTTGTGAAGCCCACCAGAATGTAGGTCTGTCTGTTCAATGGTCAAGGCAACACTAAAAACGAGTCGTAGGATCGCCAAACTTTAGTCAGACTTGCCCATGTAGACTACGAATGACGCATTGTGGTTTGCCCAAATGGGGAGCTTTGAAAAAAAAATTGTTTTCGAGCATTTGAATTCCGGACTGTGTGATTTCTGTGGGATTCACCAATCTGTCAACTACCAACAATCCGCTCATCTGGTTTGCGCCAGACCAGAAGCAAAGATATCTCCGATACCATGTTTAATTGGAATTCGCTATAACGGGACATTCATAGGTATGGAGTGTTGACATGTGGGAATTTTCGCTTAGTACGCGGATAGAAGCCACATGTGCAGGGGGCCGCAAAAAGATAGCGCTAGTATACAGAAACTGAATGAATAATGAGAGGAAGCAGGAAAAGAGATACACAGGTCACTAGAGCCTGTTCAGGTTGCCCTCTCAGTCAAACAAGTTGCGATGTGCCAAGTTAGAGGTCTGTCTGTTGCATTACGAATAGCGCTTGGGCAGAATGCCTCCGAAACTGAATCAGAGATCGATGGCCCGATGTCGTCGACGGCTAGCGTAGTGAAAAGTTCGCACATGGAACTTGAGGCAACCGGTTTCCGGCGTTCTGATGGAGTCGGCAACGGCAGCGCAAAATGAGCGAAGGGGAATTAACCCGCAGAGGCAAATGAACGGTGTTCGAGTGAAGGGACTGCATTAAATTGCTAGTCCATGAGAGGAGGCTACGGGAGGTTGGAAGTAGCTGTATTTTTGTGTTTTGTCTACACATTCGTGAACGCGGTGGTTACTACTGTACCCCTGGAAGATGATAAGTGATTAGCGGGTGTCGAAGAGTGATTGCTCACTAAGTCACTTGTCGGATTTCCAAAGTATGGGGTGGCGAGTCCTAGAAAATATCTGAGTCCCCAAGTTTTTACCCATGGAAAATCTTCCTAACCCCCCACCTTTCACTGTGCACTTTCGCGGAAATCGTCCCCTGCCCATCCGACGACGAAATCACCTCATAGCCAACCGCGCGATGGCCCATCGTTCCAGAACGGCCAGGAACGGGACAAGTAACAACCCCTACCTCGTTCCGGACAGTCCAGGTCAGGTTACCTCCTACTTCACTGATAAGGTCGTGCGCTGAACGCAATGTTGTATAGAGCTCCGTATCAACAGAGGGCTGCCCTCCACAATTCCGAGGAATCTCGCGAGGACTCTCTTTACCCCCCCCGTGCGCTCAGTCGGGGAGCGTATCTCAGCCCTCGGAAGCAGTTTCGACGCACCTGCTGGGTCGCACGCTCGGCGCCGGGCAAGCGGAACCGCCCCTCGCCGCTCGCCGCCGCCGCCGTATGCGCGCCCTGCCGGCCGACCGATTCGTCTGCGCCACCGAAACCCAAACGCGGGGGCTGGGTCGCGCATCACTCGCGAGGTTCCTTTGATGCGCGCGGACCTGTGGATTGACGGTGTAGGTCCTCAAGGCCAACCGGAGCCCGCAGCAGACCACCAGCAGTGCGGAATCTGCCACGGCTTAAAATCCCACCCTGTCTCGTAAGTTGCCTCAATTTCAGATCTGCGTCGTGAGGTCTAAAGATGCCCCAGGTATATCTGCGGCCATAGCCACTGCTATATTTGCATCAGGCTTTGGTTGGAACGCGAGTGGACTTGCCCCGATTGCACAACAGTTATGAATCGCCCACCTTTCCGCCAATTTGCTGAAGAGGCGGCGCTCGAGGCCGCGTTTCCTGAGTGGCGGGATGAGAGTCGCGTCGAGTATGACTGGGATGGGTTGGTTTTCCCAAAGTTTAGATACATTCCGGTCACCACAGATAGCGAGTAGAAAAAGCGTAGAGTACCGCACCGAGTACGCCATTCATGGCGTACTCGGCTAAGTATTGCATTCCCAAAAGGGGAGTGCGCTAATACCGGACCGCGATGTTGTCATGTGCATGTCCACACATTTTCCTCCGAATTCTTGTCCCAATCCCAATCCCAAATCGAATCGATTGCCTCGGGAAAGCGCCTCCGTGAGCGGGGCGCGCCCGGGGAGCCAAATGGGGCCTGCTCAGGTGCCCGGTAATACCCAATCTAGCATTGTCGTGGTCAATCTGACCCCGATTTTCACCTAATTTAGGCGCGACTTGGCCCGCTCTCGCGCGACTGAGAGTTTTGGATCAAAGATTTCGCCGTGGTCGCCTGGATCTATCTGCATAATCCCGTCCTAACGACTCGACAAATTTTCTGGGATGCCTCGCCACTCTGCGAAGAGCCTGGAGGATAATGTCGACTTTGGAGACGACTTTTACGAGGAGCACACCGTAACTGGAGACCTCGGGGTCTATTTCTCCTCTGATGGATTGCGGCGAAACGAAGAGCTCCTCAATATCTCTCACAAGAAGCGCCGCATGCAACCGTCAGACCTGGAGGACTCGTATGGGAGATGGATCCCTGTGCCCGAGGGGAGCGAAGATTTGTCTGGGCCCGATAACCCCATGGACGCTGTGGATGCGGGTCCCTCGAGGAAACGCAAGGAATACGCCAGCTCGGTACGTGGTACATCTGATTCTCAGATACATTCTTAAGGTGAACAGGATGATCCCATGTCCCTCTGGCGGCCGGTGAAAGGGCTTTTTTTGGATGAGCTTCTGCGTCATGACGGTCTTGGAGACGACCTCGATTCACAGGAATGCGCGCACTGCAAGGCTCATTATAGCCGGGGGGCCACGCCAACACGACTCTTCAAGTGCGAGGACTGTGGCCAGTTCCTGCAGTGCAAGACTTGCTGCTTGGAACGTCATACGACAATGCCTCTCCATGTTATCAAAGTGCGCTCTCGCCTTCCCTCACTTCCTGTCACTAACCGTTGGATCGAAAGGAGTGGAACGGCGAATTCTGGGTGAAGTACTCCCTCCGGCAACTCGGGCTCGTGTATCAGCTTGGCCATGGAGGCTTGCCGTGCATCTTCCCCGACGACAAGATCTACAAACTCACCGTCATCGAGGCGCCGATCGTCCATCAGCTGCGAATCCGCTACTGCAAGTGCTCGAGATCCGACCATGCTGACAATGTAGCTCAGCTGCTCCGAAACGCGTGGTACCCCGCTAGCATCACCGACCCCAGAACTTGTGCAACATTCAAGACACTGGAGGCTTATCGATTATACAATGTCGTCGGCAACATGAACGTGAACGACTTCATTCACGCGATGGAGCGGGCAACAGATACATTTGCTTCGACAGGTATAACTTGGTTGCCCGTGCGTTTCTTTTTTTTTAAAGTTGTACATTCGAGGAGTTCTGAACCTTCTACAGGAACGATACAAACAATTCCAGCGCATGGCTCGACAGTGGGCCTTCCTCAAACGCGTGAAGCGGGCTGGCCGTGGCCATGATACTGCTGGGGTGGACAAGACGTCATTGCGCGAATGCGCGGTGGTGTGTTGGGCCTGTCCTCAAGACGGGCGAAATCTACCCAAAGATTGGCGCGATGTCGACCCGAAATACAGGTATGTTTGCGACGGTATGCGGAATCCTACGTGCTGACTAGTCATCCAGGTTTCTGTACATGCTCCTCCTAGCCGTCGACGCTAATTTTCGTCTGAAAAATCGGATGCGCGCCAACGAAGTCGACGACCCGCCGCTTGGACCGGGCTGGTCATATTTTGTCGAGGGCCTGCGCTACAAACGCCATTTGAAAAACTATATCGCGGAAAAGGATGTATGTGGCTACTGTTTGTGACTATTATGTTCCATGTCTGACACCTTGACAGGCGAGCACTTGTATCGCATTTGCGGCTCTCCTACAAAAGGATACACGAGCTTCCACTGGGCTACGGGCCTCGGGGGTTGGGGGCTGCGTCTGCGCGCGCCATGAGTGTGTACGCCCCAACGGGCTGGGAGATTTACAGAAGGGGGAGAGGTACGTGGTATCTGTGCACTTAATGATCTCACTCTAACGGGTTCGGGCGCAGATACGCTAATATAGACTACATTGTAGCCTCAGCACTCGTGGGATTCACTCTAATGCTACTCATGATCTCCTATGATATCGCATGCCAATGGAAGAAGAATCTCCCCGCGCGGAATGCCAAAATGCCAGCCGACGTCCGCCTCAATCTGGATGCGTTCACCTATCAATGTGCCCTCCCTGTCTGGCACGCGGCGTCGCACAACGAGGACTGCAAGGACGAAAACAGCCTGAGCTTCAAGGTGGGAGCGGGGAAGACGGACGGGGAGGGGGTGGAGCGGGTGTGGTCGGTTCTGAACCCGGCGGCGTATCACACGAAGGACGCGGGGCGAGGTCAACGCATCGATGTGCTGGAGGACAAGATCGACAACCATAATTTCCTGAAAAACATCGGTCAGGGTGAGTTGAGCGCTCAATATCTCACTTGGACTACGCAACTCACACTAGCTTATAGGAGACGCTCTGCAGCGAAAGCTGCTCGTCGCAATCGCTGAGAGGGCTCGTCAGATCGCAGGATTCAAGGAAGTTAACGCGACGGTGGAGGGGGCGGTGAAGAAGGAATGGAAGGCACAGATTGAGGCATGGGTGGCGGATCCATCGAAGGCCAATCCGTACACAGTCTCACGGAAAGGTAAGTGGGCGGCGGGGGTACTCCGTTGTCCCGTAGCTAATGAAGTGCTGCCAGATTGCCCGACTGAGGCGGAAGTCCGTGTACAAGTCAAAAAAGATGAGGACGCTGCACTTGCGGGCGGCCAGATTCCTCTCCACGGGAAGAGCGCGACAGCGTTCCTGACGGCGGGATTGCAAATAGAAGAGGCACAGTGCGTCCTTGCGAACCACTGCGCGAGATTTCGAAGGCTGACGCTGTCGTAGACGACGTATCAAGGCGGAAGCTGCAGGCACGGCTCTTCTGACTGCCGACCGCGAGAGCAAAGTCCAGGAATGGCGGCATGCGCTCCTGGTGAAGATCCGGCAATTCCGCGAATTGCAGAAGACATATATGCCCGGGGCTTCCCATGCTATCGCTAAAGATGATGCAGCCCACGACCCCGACCTGCCGCCGCCGAAAGCCGAGACCATCAAGCTCTACATGCCCAGTGAGATGGAGTCGAGGCCGGCTGACCCGTTACGCGGCTGCGTGAAGGGTTTACTGGGGATGGAGTCGAAGCTCCGCGTCGCGCAGTGCAACAACGCGTTGGCAAAATTGCGCCAACGGCTTCACGCGAAGCGGCATTTCCTCATGTTCAAGACAGTAAACATTGGGGGGCAGAAGGGAGGAACGAAGGCACAAATACTGGTGGAGCAGATTGGGGAGCGGGTGGATGCCTTCGCAGAAAAGTACCGGCACGCGCGCCGTGCTATCATCTCACTTGAGGGAGAAACATTTGCGAGGAAGTTCCGGGCGCTGCAGAAGGAGGATATACAGCTTGACGGCGATGCGGGGGAAAGTGACGCGGCTGCGCGGGCGAAGTTGGCAATGATTGGTGCTGGGCGCGGGGCGCGAGCGCCGAGGAATGCACCGGGCACATCGAAGTGGCTGATGTCGTGGATATGGACCGCGGAGGGTGCGCTGGATGACGACGAAGAGCGTTTGCATGAATGTGAGTCTTCCAGATGTATTGTGTTGCAGCGCAGGGACTGATGGCGGGCATTTAGCGGTGAGAGTGGAATGGGCGCGCGCGCGCGTGCGCAAGAGCAGGTGGGAGGAGGAGGTGCTGACGTTGCGCGAGGAGATGCGCCGGGTCCTGAGGTACCTGGTGTGGCAGTCGGCGTGGTGGCGGCAGCGGGCGGACCTGAGAACCGGGCTGTCGAGGGAAGTAGCCGCCGGGGTGCGCGCTTATGCATTGAAGCAGGCGGACCAGCATGATTGTCTTGCGAAGTTCTATGAGGGCAAGTGGAATATGCCGGCGATGAAAGCGGCCCAGCGTCTGGTGGCCGGGGACAGGGAGGTGGAGATGGAGGATGCAGAACTGGACCCGTTTTTCGCTCAGGAATAGTTAGGACGTCATCGCAATGTAGTCATCATATATTCTGTATGTAGTAGTATACAAGGGGTGTTGACAATAGACATTCTAGAATCAGCTGAATCAAGGGGGGGCGCGGGGGGCTTGGGGGGGGCTCAAGCTCTGCCTCAAAGGGCCGAGCGATAGCCGGGGGTGAAATATCTAATAAAATCATTATTTACTAGCTGCAAATCAAGCCGAGATATGACTCAGCGGCATGGTGACGGCCTCTGGGGAAAAGCCGCGTGAGAGTGGTGGGATTAGTCTAATTCCCATGGCTGCAGCCATGGATGGCTACTGCCATTGCAATAGACAATGATTCCTATGGCTAGGTCCATGTCGTTAGTCTAAATCCTACAGCTATTGGTGCCTCTCAAAGGATTGGATTTAAGGGAAAGTTGTGTACAAAGGCCTAGTAGGACTTCGCAATAGTTACAGTAGTCTTTGAACGACTAAGGAGGTACAAACTTCGATACGAAGTTGGCAAGGGAGGGGGAAGATGACTCCTAGGACTCAATCGTTGAGCTTTTCAGAGGGTTTGTCTAGGCCAATCGTTGGTCCTAGGACAGGATTTCTACACTCGGGCAGACTCAGGAACACTCGGGTTCTGATTTCACACAACTTAGACTGTCACCAAACACTCGGGAACAATGCTAACAGTTGACCTGTGGTAACAACCAACAGGAACCTTTCGTTCTCTGAGTATTGGTACGACTTGGCGTGAACTCAACACAAGCACTCCGTGAATGCCAACAAAACAACACTTCAATTTGAACTACACACAAAAGAGACGTCTAATAACGAATCTCCGCGAGAAGCCCAGACAACACCAATGCCTTTATGTAAGCTTGACCCAAACTGGCAGCAATACGGGGCAGGGGGTGCAGTACTGGAATGCGAATTTTACAGGCCTTTTATACTACACAGAGAAAACAAACAGTAATGATAAATGAGTAATGGAGCGGGGGTCTCGGGACAATAAATATAAAGTACAATGGCTGCCGTCTTGATTCGTGAGTCCTAGGACTGGATCGTCATCCTAATTTGTCCTCCTATGACCCATATATGGGTATATTGCTGATTCCGAGGATGCCGGTGAACCGCTGACTATATAAACACTCGTGAAATAAATCCAGTAAACCCTAGTGTAGAACACCAGAATAAACTAAATCCAACCACAAACACTTCAATATCCAACAGTACAGTTCGGGGTTCCAACCAAGTATTAGGTTGTGGCAATTTGAGCAATAGGGAAGCTTAGTTGAATTGCGTGCAATTCGAATCCAACGTTCAGACTACTGTTCCAGGCGCTGTAAGCGTTCTAGAGAATATTTGAGAAGTTGTTTTCAACACTTTATGGTGGAATAGCTCCTGGGTGTCGTGTACGACCTTATCTTTACGTTCTCGGCAAGTTTCCAATCACAATTCACTAGTTCCGCTTATTGACCGTAGTCCGTGTCCGTGTCCGTTTCCTTATACGTTTATGAAGCACCGTGCACAGAATTCAATCCAATAGCGACCAATATATTGCAACCGAAACACACAATAAGAAAACTTAATAGATTTCCCAATAGTATTCCGAATGGACACAAAGCTTTCCCAGGGTTGATCACACTAGCAGAGCTATGTGCGTCTAGTCAAGAAAGGTGGGGTCCACTGGCGTTCTACCAAGAATCCTCCTGTATTTATACAAACTGACTGTACTACGTGACTAAATAAATATTACATGCAATCACGACTTATTAATACTGAAACTTGAGATCCGGGTATACTGCCTCTTCAGGCCACTACTTTGAGGTATATTGGCCACCCATCGGCCAATGAGAGTCCATACTCTCACGTGCAGGTGCACAATCAGCTTACTGATACTCTGCAATCTGATCCCATCTTACTGATCAATATATATTTTATAACCCTCTGCCCGAACACCACCGCAACTAATTGTTCCGGTATCATTCAGCAGTCTTGTGGTTTTCAACCCTTAGCCCTCGACCCACTTTGGTCTTATTAAACTTTTACCCTCGACCTGTGGTCAAAGCGGAGATTTCTGATCGGGCCGTTGTCGGCTGATTCGGATCTCTCGGACTTGATCGGGTTTAATCGGACTCTGTGTAGTCTCGCGCCGTTCTCTACTTCTCATTACTGGTAGGTCCCTCGGTGCTCTCTTCAGATCTATTGTAGCTTGACATGCCACTGATATTATACCCTTGATCAGAACACGCTCAGACAACCCCAATTCGACCGAATGGTTAGGTAGCTGAATTGCACGCAATTCGGTTTAGCTTACTCCCGCTCGCTGACCCATCTGGAATCGTTGAGAAGATAGTCTCCTGCCTCATTGGTGGCGTATAGTCCCATAGTTAACTGCTCGGGTCTCGCAATAACTCTTGTACTCTTAGAAGATGTATTTTAATAAGACTTGTTCTATTCGTGTAAATAGAACAAAAACGCGAAATTGTATGGATTTCACGCATGGCCAAAATGCCGCCTTATCACCGGCTTTCAACGTAAGCCCTTCCCCAACTGTTCCTATTGGCGCAAGGAACCACCTTGCTGATCCTTGTATCCGATATCCCCAACTAGGATATCAACTGCTCCGAGCACCTAGCCGCCGTCTTATGATTAAACTCAGCTTGTGGGGCCACCACCCGGAACTCCGATAGGATGACGGGATTTGATGTGGTAAGCCGACGCGCGACGCGTCCAGCTTCTTCGCAGGTTGTCTACATGTTTAAATGTCTAATTGACTCTGCGGCGCTCTGATTCTGTACCCCTAGGACTCAACAGAGTCCCGGTTTTGAGTCCTAGGACTCAGTTTCGTAGTATATAACCCTTGAATATGACTCCTAGGACTCAATCTTGAGTCCTAGGACTGGATTTATAGACTTTATGAGTGACTTTGGCACTCCTAGGACTAGTGTGTTGTCTGTCCGGACTGTATATGTTTATCCCTTGGTATGATATCTAGTAGGCCGATAGTCTTAATCTTTATAGATTGTTATACCGACTCCATGGTTATAGAAGAGCCAAGTGGTAACAGATCTTTTTAGACCGACTTCTCCGTACATCGATATTATAGTTAGCCGCTCGGGCTCACGCTAACTCTACTTGTATACCACCGACGAGAGGTACTAGTAATCGTACTAGAAAATGCAAAAATGCATGATTTCACGGCTGCGCAAATACGCGTCGTATCACCGCCACCGCCATGTACCACTGGCTTCAGCAGATATTCTTCTGGATTCTACCTACAAAAATTACCCCACATGACCTCGGTGACCTGACAGGAACCGTGACAATGATAACTCTGCCCGCCGCACCCATCAAGTACTTTGAACGCCGCCTTGATATTTCAAATTGCGGGCGACACTCTCTATTTACCAAAATCAGTCTCTTCATGTGGAAAAATACATGATAGGGGATGAAGAAGAGCTTGCGGTGAGTTTCACAGCCAGAGACCGGGTGATAGTGTATTAACTTCGTATAGTTTGATGCCCCAAATCCGAGTGGCTCGTTCCTCGGTGACTGTGGCAGCGGGGAATACCATATCTCATGCGGGCCTTCAGTAGGTGAATTGAGTGAAGATGATGGAGATTCTATGCCAGACCTCGTGTAGCCCCTCAATTATTTATCGTTGCTTTGTCAGCTCTAATTTTTTTCATCCATGCCTACCATGTCGGAACGACAACTCCTGATACAGAATGTCCTCCACCAAGTGGAGAGGGTGATAGCTGAACGCATGAGTGAAGAGCGGCTGGACGACAAGGACAATATGGGGCTGGAACACACGACACACGATAGCGACAAAGACTCTTCTGGCACTTCCAACACTTCCTCGACATCCTCGGATTCTTCCAGCTCCTCGGACTCTTCTGGATCAAAGGACGCCATGGATTGGGCAAATGACATATCGGACGACGACAAGGATGAGGTATATGCCACAAGAATGAGTGCCCAGGGCGAGCTTTTGCAGGTCATCTCGGATACACGGGTTTTGAATCCGCATAAAGTTGTGAAGGCCTCTCAACTTCATCTGGTCCTCATGGAGTTTAAAGCGAATGACCCAAAGAGATTTCGGCGGAATCTTCGTGTCTCCCCAGAGACATTTGATGAGATGGTTTCCTGGATGGTTTCGGTGATAAGCCGTGTAATTGGAAGACTGTCGGCCAGACAGAATACACTGAAGGGAAATCACACCGAGAATCAACAGGACCATGGTATGGATTCGGTGAGACGAGCGAGATACGGCAAGACGGCGGTAAAGACGAAGGTAGACTAAGGGTACGTAAGCTGCGGTCGGTCCGTAAACCGGGGCCGGGTTTACACCCTCCCCTTCTCCAAAAAACTGAGCGTTCCCAAAAAAATAAGCGAGAAGTACAGTTGTGGACAAGCAAAGTCCACAAATTGCCTGTAGCCTTAACTAGACTTATTTAGGTCCCAATTTAATTTTTTCTGGGACCAGACTGGCGCAAAGAGCTCAAAAAACATGCTCCGAAGTTTTTCCTGCGACAAATTAGCGGCGCCAAAAATTTGGGCCAGACCAAAAACCTCGATCTGTAATCGGAGACGATTGGGAAAAATCGATTTTAGAACACAGCCACATCATCTTATGTAATCAACCCACAACCACCTCGATCGCGGCCCATGTTTGAAGCTGATCAATGCTGCTTCTGTGGCCTTACTGCCCACTGTGCTGCTCTCCAGGTCAGTCCTGAATGATAAGCAGTCATAAACCTCTATGATCTGTTAACAAACGGCTGAATTACCTCTGTGGGGCTGGCATCAAGGTTCTCTGGCAGAGCCAGGTCCTTTGACTCTTGGAAGCTCTTTCTTGGGAACTTGCCAATAGGAATACTTGCACTGTCCCTACTAAAAAATCAGCAACCTGTTTATGATGTAGCAAAAATAAAATAACTTTTGAGCTCACAATGAAATTTGGGCAAGAAAATGCATTCATGGCTTGCCTCGGTTATTATTGTTTCAAGCATTGATAACTGGTTCAAGGAATCATCCTGCTGGCTCAGAAGCCAAGCCATGTAACACCCAGTGTTTTCGAGGGGACAGCCTGTGAACATTTTGCTTGGAGTTTTGAAACATTAAAGCCGCCCATTCACCAAGACATCATACAGTCCCTTGGCCTCACCATTGGCCGTCATAATCTTCTGAACCTTGCCCTGTTGTGCAGGGCTAGGGTTGGTCTCAGGAATAATTGTAACATTCTGTTTCCTTCGAATTTTGGTCAGGAAACTGATCAGGTGATCAATAAAAATCATTGAATTGCACGAGAACAGCACGATGGATCTTCGAGATTGTTCCAGATTCAGAACTGTATCGACGAGAGCTTTCGATTTCACTCCCTCCGAAGTTTTTCCCATCAATTTTAAGCGACGCCAAATTTTTTTGATGGTCTGATGTACTAAATCGCGATTTGCCGAGGAACGGCTCGACAGATTGACTTAAATTATATATGGCTAGGAAGCTCTCAACGAGATCTATCGATTGGCATACTCATCTCACCTACAAAAGTCATCTTTTTTTTTGGTGGACTTTCCTTGTCCACAACTGTACCAAGAAAGTCCTGACTTCCAAACCCAAAAACTGCTGGACACTTCCAGGACGGAACTACAACTCCTCGATGGGTGAAACCAGTGCGCCGATGGGGCCGTCACAGAAATCGGATAGGGAAGGATGGGAAGGTGGCCAGAACGAAGAAACGATATTAGGAGAGGCGGGGTAATGTATGGGACCAAGAGATTAGTTGTCGCGAGTGGCTAGATCATCGTCGTCAGTTCCATCTGAATAACTATCGTCCTCTGGGTCGTATGTGGGCATGACAACGGCTACCGGTCTGTATCCCTCCTCGTACATGGATGAGAAACCTGCAGGTCCCACCGCAGCGATGACGGCAGGCACCGAGCGAGGAGGAATGCCGAGCGCTGGATCGCCAGGGCAGTTATCGCTGCGGTGTTTGACCCAACCGGGGCTCTGTGGTGTTTTCCTACAATGATAGCATCCATTTGCCAACCGGAGGGCCTCCTTCTCCACGTGCTTCAATGGAATGAAGGCAGGGGATGACGACATGGAGGACATTGGGGTGGGGAGCGACGATGAAGAGGATGCAGGTAGCGCTGGGATGACGAGCGGCGAAGGTGCGAGAACCCGAGAAGGCTTGATAATCCCTTCTGTGAGCAGGCTGTCCCATGTCGAAGACATGGTCGCAATGAGTGTGTCGACCTTCATTGTTGTGTACGGAAGGGATTGTTGGCCGCAGACGCGTAGACGAAGGATCGGATGGGAGTGGAAGAGGAGGTGATTCTTGAGAATGGAGTCGCTGATGGTCCAGCCAAGACCGGCGCCGGTGAGCGCATTACGTGCATTCTGAAGGCTTTTGGCGAAATCGGCGAAGGAGGACGTCCCCTGCTGAATGGAGTAGAAGGCGGCAAGGGCCACCATGCGCCAGTTGGAAGGGACGAACTGGTCCTTCACTTTCTGGGAAAACTCCGCCCAGGAGCCAAGTTTCTTCAACTCTTTGCGATTCTCATTCCACCAAGTTGCCGCTGTGGCTTCCTCCATCTTCAGTCCAGCAAGCGTGATGAGGATGCGAGGCAGTATCAATTTATCAGGATTCAAGGCTTGCCAGGCTTCATGTGTGTCTTTGCAGCGGCCGAGCCAGCCATTGATGACGACAGATGACAATTCATCGCCGAGCTTTGGAAATTCGAGCTTCAACATGGTAGAGGCGGTCGCCTCGGAACACGGGAGGTGTGGGGGCGAGTCGCGAGCGGTTGGGACTTCGGTTAACGGCGTCAGAGGCGAATTAGGCGACTCAGGCGTCGATGACGTGGCGTCGTCTGTGGGATCGGCAGACGATGTCCGCGGACAGCGAGATGTAGCAGCGAGCGGAGGATGTAGAGAGTGGTGTCCAGAAGCAACGGACTTGCGCGTTTGGGCACGCTGAGATGTGTTGTCCGCCAGGGTGAGTGGGAGCGAGCGAGATCGAAGTCCGTGGTGGGAGGTGAAAAAAAAGTGGAAGACTGTCGGCCAGACAGAATACACTGAAGGGAAATCACACCGAGAATCAACAGGACCACGGTATGGATTCGGCGAGACGAGTGAGATACGGCAAGACGGCGGTAAAGATGAAGGTAGACTAAGGGTACGTAAGCTGCGGTCGGTCCGTAAACTGGGGCCGGGTTTACAGTAATCAAGTACACAGGAATTTGCGCATTTTGCATAGTTCTAGTAGTCAAACACGCGTTCTCTATATACAAGAGGCTTTCGGGAGCTCCGAACGAGTAGCCTATAAGTCTATTAGCACTGTCGAGACAATGTGGAAGACCCTATGGCGGTACCTTCACAAATGGGGCCAAGATCGGGCTTATTACATGGTCGAGACAGACTCCGTGACAGAGAAACCAAGTCATCAGAAGGCTTGAGGCTGTTTGCTAGGACACATACCAAGGAGAAGGGAAGGAAATTCACAATACCGTGCACAGGCAAACCGAAGTCGCTCAGAAATGATTGACATGACCAAAGTTGCATCTATTTGGCATCGAGACCACAACACGTTAGATCACGTGTGGGCCCAGACCGTCAAGTCCGACGAGATCCGGACTAGAGTTTCACATGTTATTCAATGGAAACGGAGTAACATCTAAATTTAGACACGGAGAGATCCGAAGTTTACCAAGAACAAGAGTTTATACAAGAAGGGTTCGAGACAACCATATAATTAGGGATACCGTATTCAAGCTATGAAGGCTGTCGAGACGAAGAAGACCCTCACAAGCTCGGGACATAGAGCTACTGACGAAGAACAGACGAATAGTAGGAAAACGGAACCAATTCGAGACTCAACCAACTGAGCAGTTTCATGAGTCGAGATGACTCCTCGACCAACCAATCGGAGGGATTACATTCGAAATCTGTGGGAATTTGCGGTTCCGGTGGTCGGGATATGAGTAATTAACATGGAGTAAGGGACTTTGGATTCAGGTATAAATACGGGCAGGATTGTCGGGACAAGGTAGCACATATTGCTGGAGGTACCCCGTCATCGCGGTGTATCAGCGGAGTAGGGTCGCTCGGGGTTAGCCCCTTAGACACTGAGATAGAACCAATAGATCAAAGATTTGGATTTGAAAGTCATCTTGACCGAAACCTACCTGAGATCTTGTATCAACACTACCTTGGGGAAACCCTACCGTCTTAACAGACAACAAACCTGACCTTTGGTCGTAAAACACACACATTTGTTCATCAATTACCGCGCTGTCCTTTGGACAAAGACCTATACTATAAGAACAGACTTGCGTCGAGACTGAGTAATCTTGTCAAGACAAACTCAGTCAGAAGAATTCTACGAGTACAACTTGCTCTAGGGTCGTTCTATACGATCTTAAAACCCCGAACTCACCCGTTGACACTCATTAAGAGAGGAGATTGGTTGATTTGATTAGAGTGTTAGTGTTGGTGTTAGTTAGTTGGATCTTGTCCAACTTAGCATTAGCATTTCGCGTTCTGGTTCATTTCACCGTTGCTTCGAGAGTCACCATTTCATCGATACCCAGCCGAAACTAGTACTCGGGCGGCCGCGTGGCAGACCCTGTCGGAGTTACTTTACCGACGGAGCTGTGGCGAGCTGCCTCACCAAAGTCTGCCGCCATCACTCACCACAGCTCCGGTGAATGGTGACTCAGCAAGGCCCTTTTACTAAAACTTTTACCTGTGCCACCAGGCCATCTGAACTGTAGGCATTGTCAGGGGAACCCCCGGTCCGCGCCGATCCGGTACCGGAACCTCTGGTTCCGGCACCCTCCGAAACCCTCCCCACACTCCCTTCCGCCCTTCCCTTAACCGTCACCTTGACCCTGCCTGGCACTCGGCCTGTGACAAGGCCCGCGACCTCTGCCAGAACCTCCGGTCACGTGCCCCCAGGCCCTCCCGAACCACCGGATCACCATAGGCACGTTGTGAGGGCTGTATGCGCTCTGCGCATGCCCTCTCGTTCCACGGCGGCTCAGGTCAACGACGACGAACTTCCTTCAAACGATAAACCCTTATTCGGCAATTTGGTTGCCACTTTAGGGACGACACTCGCTAACGATTGAACATCGATATTCAAGGAAATAATGGTGCTCACAAGGCTTCGACGGCGAACGATGGCACCCCACTACCCTTAATGCTCTTCGTTCCAACGGATACAACTATTAAACTATCAAATCTACTCACCACAGCCGATCTGGACAGATCTGGACCTCTGGGACGAGCCTCGCCGACGAACGAAAACACCATATCCACCAAATCCTTTCACAAACCTTTTCCCCAGTACAACAAACGCCAATCGCCTCCAACGAGCATTATCACCTCGTATCCTTTAAAATATTAAACAACTAGCAGCGCGCCGACCATGGGCGAGCATGCTACCTGGCAGGACGTACGGGTCGGAACTTAATTGGGACGTAAACCCGACAGCCCGACAGCTCGTGGGATAATTGTCCTAAATCTGGTCTTCAACACTCTCTCGACGGCGAACGATACAATATTTCGCGGGCGAAAGGATGCTAGAATCGTTTTGGGGAAGAAACTCTCACAAGCAAGTGTTTCACTCAAACACGAGGCTGATGGGGGGAAACGGTATAAAAAGCGGACAATTTAGCGTACTTGGGCATCGAGTTTCCGGGGGTTCAGATCCCTCCCACTTGTATACAAGTGTTCTTACATCCCACAAATCGAGAAATTGATCACACCCTTGCACCTACTTGTCTCAGGACACTTTACTCACTCCCTCCCTTGCAGCTTAAGTCATCTAAGCTCGCGCTCATATAGCTCGCCCTCGAACTTCGCACACCTTCCCGTGCGGAAACACCTCCTGTAGCGGTGGGAACGAAGCTTCGAGGAAATTTTGGCAAATCGTCAACGCCTGAACGGCCACAACCTCTTATACTCCGAGAAGTTCGTCGCCGAAATTCCGTCGACGTCGAAGTCGTCCACGAACCAACCCCTTGGAAGGATTCGCCGATTCGATCACGTGCCCCAACGATCAAAGGAGGAAGGCGCATCGTTCGATCGAAGTAGAAGGCTTCGCAGATAGTTCGAAGGGACAAGTTCGCGAACTTTGTTCCCCGGCGAACGAGTATATTCCAGTTCTTTCCCCCATTTTGCTAACTTTAACAGAACTTACCGGACCCGCCGCACTACCTCTGCATCGACAAACGTCCCCTTGTTCGGAACCTCACAACCAAACCCCCTAGAGGCCGGACAAGCTTACCACCTGAGCAACATCCCGTTCACGTCGTAGCGTCGCGGTCCTTATCACAACGTGCTCCTAGCTAGTTGGTAGTTATACCCACGGCCCGGCGTGGGAATCCTCAGAGTTTCTTCTCTTCGGATCCCCCTCGCCAGGTTCGTGCCTCGTGTACTTTAGCTCTATTTATATATAACTTCGGATCCCCCTCGCCAGGCTCTTGAGTACGCTTGGGCCCTGAGGTTGCCCTTACAGGCATCTCGTTTGGCAGACTTACTTTTTTACTTCAGGCAATAGTAAGGGTCTAGGATTGTACCATGATATTTGATTAACATTAAAATGTGGAAAAGGTCAAGACTCAAACTGTTTTGTGCTTGAATGTGGCTATCGGCTCGAGCGGCGAGTCCCGGCAAGGTAGCCGGCAACGATGCCGTCGGGTGCATTCAAAAGGTTCGTTCAAGCTGAGATTCATGTTTGTACGACTGCAGTGTGTTGCCTTCCAGCGTGGAAAAACTTTACAAATAGCAGCGGTTGTTTTTGGATCCAACAACCGGGGTTGTTTTCAACAAGGGGGGTTGTTAAATAGAATAATCCCTGTGCTTTGCTACAGAAGTCTTAAAATCAAATTTTCAATATGGTCTTACAGATGTGAACATGCTAGACTCATAGAATCTTTTCACATGAGGAAACTCCACAGTCATAAAAAGCTCCCATCATCATAATTAACAGGCAAATAAATCAGAGACACGGGGAATGAACAAATATTTGTCATGCACAGAAGTACCCATGCTCAATTTCTATCGCCCATGCCAGGTGATAGTGCATTCATACTAAATAATTGCCAGCCAACCCATTTTTAGTTGAATCCTTTGGATGCAAAAGTCCTTTTCTCTGGGCCAAGTCACATCAAATTTCGTCTTTCTGGTGGATGGTACAATTCTACAGTGCTTGAAGCTGGTAACAGTGAGTCTAGTCTACACTGCAGGTCTGATCGTAAGATGTACAGAACATTTTAATGTACCAAGGAGGCAGGGAATGGGGGAAAATGATTAGGTTCTCATTTTTGGTCCGTTCGCCGCTTCGAAATTCAAAGTCCACCAGTTCAAAACTCTGCGCTAGTGTGCAAATTGCATGAAAATTACCCTCCCATCCAGGGCCATCCTTACTCTTAGCTCTATGAGAGTTGACTCAGAATTGTTTGCTCCCTGCTCACATCCCATCAGTCTCTTTAAGTGAAACACAGTAAGTAGTCGGGTGGAGCATCCCGGTGGAGCTGTGGCATGGACAACATTATGTGGAGCTCAGGAACTTTCGGATCAAGTTTGTCTCGAGTCGAAGCTGTTCAATTGTAATATAGATAGGTGGTGCAGTATGTCTGGTAGGGCCTATAGGTGTTAGTAAAAATGGGGGAACTTGTAAAGTATATCTGTTCGCCAGGGAATGAAGATCATAAACCCTTCAAACTACCTGCAAAGCCTTCTAGAGTGACATGCCTTCTTCTTCTGATGGGGCCCATGATCAAGTTGGTGAATCCTTCCAAGGGGTCAGTTCGTAGCTGACTTGGACGTTGTGATAAGGACCATGGTTCTACTACATGAGCTGAGTAGTGGTCAGAAGTAGTGTCGTTCAGCCGAAAGGGGTTTCTTGTTGAGCCGTACATGTTGTTCTTGAGTGTATCATTCCAAGGGATGGGTTTGAAACCAGCTCTGACGTCAACAAGATTTTGGTGGTATCCTGTCAATATAACTGGACAAGGTGTGACCTTGGTGTTGTGGACAATTTGCCAATTATTCTCAAGTCTGTTCCCACTACAGAACAGGAAGTTTGTGCAGGAAGGTATGCTAGGCTCAAGAGTCGGAAATAGTGCTGGCAGGGTCCGGTTCAGAAATCAGTCCAAACTTGAACCAAACCTGAACCAAACAGGTCAAGGTTCGGGCTCCAGAGATTTTTCCCGAACGTGTTCGAACAACGAACTGCAAATGGCCGAAAATAGCCTATTTAAATGCAATCAAGTCATATTATTTGGGAGTTTAACAAAGGAATTGACACCCCTACTTTCAATCATCCATACCATTTGCTCACAACCAAATCTAAGTGGGTTTCTTGATGTTTCCATGCTGTAGGTTGCGAGAGGATGGTCACTCACGTGATCTGATCAAACTTTGTTTAGCTCGAGTTTGCTCAGATATATTTCTAGGTATGCTTCAACGTGTCTTGGCATGCTTTGGCGTAAAGTTTAGATGGTAAAATACCCTTCCAATATCTGGTGGGACTGCGCAGAGGTAGTTTGGGTGTGGGAAATGCTCAGAGGTTCAAAAAGTTCGAACACCAAACCTGAACCAAATGCAGGTTCAGGTTCAGCGTCTGGGAAAAAGCTCCCCGAACCTTGCCAGCACTAGTTGGAAGTGTGTGGTGTGGATGAACCTAGTTGAAAAGGTTCATAGGAGATGTGATGCCTTTGACAAGAATGTGTGTGTGTGTGAGGATACTCCCATTTAAGGGGTGTAGAACACTTGATACAAGTGAGGGAATCTGATCCCCAGAGGTTTGCTACCTGAATCAAACTACTACCCACTTCCTTTATACTGTTTCCAACCCTCCTAGTTGTCTATGACTTGTAAGGTCCACCCGAATCCTTGTCATCATTGGTTCCCTCAAACAGGTGGAGTTATGCTAAAATATGCAGAATATTCCAGGAAATTTGGTTTCATGTGCCTGTTTTGAGATCATCACATGGAGAGATTGGCATCTGGTGGAGTCAATTAATGGTACCAGTCAGTTCTAGAGTCACCACAAGTCCTTTAGGGCAGTTCCTGAGGTGCTCGTATACCAAATGCATACTTGCACATGCTCCTGCATCATTTCCGTAAATTGTGAAAGAGGCACACTTGTGCAAAAGTTTCTGTGTTTTGAAGGTACAGCCCTGCCCTGGTATGGAGCTGTACCATGTAGTGACCATAGACGAGGAAATATTCTGGGAACTTTTTGAAGTGTCAATGGTTTCCAGGAGATCCTAGTCATGTATTCAGTGTTTTTGATCATAACAATGGTTCTCATGGTCTGATGATACAATGCGTATTTGCGCAGCCATGAAATCATGCATTTTTGCATTTTCTAGTACGACTACTAGTACCTCTCGTCGGTGGTATACAAGTAGAGTTAGCGTGAGCCCGAGCGGCTAACTATAATATCGATGTACGAAGAAGTCGGTCTAAAGATCTGTTACCACTTGGCTCTTCTATAACCATGGAGTCGGTATAACAATCTATAAAGACTAAGACTATCGGCCTACTAGATATCATACCAAGGGATAAACATATACAGTCCGGACGGACAACACACTAGTCCTAGGGGTGCCAAAGTCACTCATAAAGTCTATAAATCCAGTCCTAGGGGTCGCTTAGGAAGGTTCTGGCACGCATAATCCAGTCCTAGGACTCAAGATTGAGTCCTAGGAGTCATATTCAAGGGTTCTATACTACGAAACTGAGTCCTAGGACTCAAAACCGGGACTCTGTTGAGTCCTAGGGGTACAGAATCAGAGCGCCGCAGAGTCAATTAGACATTTGAACATGTAGACAACCTGCGAAGAAGCCGGACGCGTCGCGCATCGGCTTACCACATCAAATCCCGTCATCCTATCGGAGTTTCAGGTGGTGGCCCCACAAGCCGAGTTTAATCGTAAGATGGCGGCTGGGTGCTTGGAGCAGTTGATATCCTAGTTGGGGATATCGGATACAAGGATCAGCAAGGTGGTTCCTTGTGCCAATAGGAACAGTTGGGGAGGGCTTACGTTGAAAGCCGGCATCCTCGGAATCAGCAATATACCCATATATGTGTCCTAGGAGGACAAATTAGGATGATGATCCAGTCCTAGGACTCACGAATAAAAACGGCAGCCGTTGTACTTTTATATTTATTGTCCCGAGACCCCCGCTCCATTACTCATTTATCATTACTGTTTGTTTTCTCTGTGTAGTATAAAAGGCCTGTAAAATTCCGCATTCCAGTACTGCATCCCCTGCCCCGTATTGCTGCCAGTTTGGGTCAAGCTTACATAAAGGTGTTGGTGTTGTCTGGCCTCCTCACGGAATTTCGTTATTAGACGTCTCTTTTGTGTGTAGTTCAAATTGAAGTGTTGTTTTGTTGGCATTCACAGAGTGCTTGTGTTGAGTTCACGCCGAGTCGTACCAATACTCTGAGAACGAAAGGTTCCTGCTGGTTGTTACCACAGGTCAACTGTTAGCATTGTTCTCGAGTGTTCGGTGACAGTCTAAGTTGTGTGAAATCAGAACCCGAGTGTTCCTGAGTCTGCCCGAGTGTAGAAATCCTGTCCTAGGACCAACAATTGGCCTAGACAAACCCTCTGAAAGCTCAACGATTGAGTCCTAGGAGTCATCTTCCCCCCTCCCTTGCCAACTTCGTATCGAAGTTTGTACCTCCTTAGTCGTTCAAAGACTACTGTAACTATTGCGAAGTCCTACTAGGCCTTTGTACACAACTTTTCCTTAAATCCAATCCTTTGAGAGGTTCAATCTTACCTGTATACTTCAGGGTGACCCGAACTCAATTGTAGCATTGTGTGTGTGTGTGTGTTGGTTGTTTTGTGTGGTGTTAGAGCATCATTCATTAGCAGTCGCACTTTCAAGACCATAGACAAGCGCACCGTTTCACCAATTTTGATTGAATGTTCATGAGGTCGTGGCTGGTTTGGGTGAAGGAAATGTGGAGAAAGTTGCAGGAATATTGGACCATCTTGAAGTAGTAACTTGGGAATACCCAAAAAGGAAAGATATTGATGGCATCATGTTGGGATGAGAGGGCATGCACAGAGCACATACAGCCCTCACACCGCCCTACAAGAATGACAGTGACTCCTTTCTCTTTTTATAGAGCTCTTAATTGCATCTCACAGGCTGTCAACAATCTTTTTCTGACCTATCTGCACATGCATCACACTCCTGTCCTCTACAAATTCAAGTTGTGCACCATCTTGTAGACAACAGCTTCACATCTACTGTTATGAACACATCTTTCACCTTATTTTATCAGTCCAATCCTGCAGCCTGACATATGTAAGCTTACAGCAGTAGCACAGCAGTTTCACAGCTATTTAACACATCAGGAAAACCTGAAGTTGCAATAAAGACCCCGAGAGACCAAAAAAGACACCATAGACACCATAGCAAATGGTCTTCTTCATAGAAAGGTGGGAGGGGCGGTTTCAACCAGATAGACCATCATAGACGACCCGATCTATCATAGTTGCATAGACACATAGCCGCCATAGCTCTTATAGTTCCCAAAGTATTCCAAATAAATAAATAAAATTGCTGAAAGAACAATATATTGCATCAAATGATCTTTTAATTACAGGTATAATACAGTATAGGAGCATGAAGAAGCTGAGGACAGCAAGAAAAAGCTACAGCAGTAGCCAACTAGCAACTTGAAGGAGTCGAGATTGAGGCCCAAGAATGCAAAGACCATGCTTGCGTTGTGATGGACGCCGAGGACTTGAAAAACTTGAAGATGCCGATTTGCAGCATAATCATTCCGAATCCGAATGCTTGTGGATGTGCTTGCCAACTTGAGGGTAGTTTGCAGCCCGAGTTTTACCAGACTAGAATTCCAGGGGCAGTAGGAAGGGGTGTAGACGAGATGGACTGGAGGTGTCAAAAAACTTGAGGCGTCGAAACTTGAGACATCAAAATTCCAAAGAAACATGTCTTGACAGCTTGATGAGAGTGAACTTGGTTTTGAGATGGGCATTGGAGGGCATGGGCTGGGATATGAGGTTGGCATGCTAGGTGGGGAGGAGAGGACATGAGAGCGGGAAGAAAGCAAGACTGCCACGTAACAAACGACGCGCGGCCTGATGGCGGAGGTAAATAAAGATGATCACCCGGCAAACTTCGCCGTTACTTCGGGGATCATTTTCGGAGCTCAAGTCCGTTCGAATCGGTCCGACAGTCCCGATACACATTTAAGTGAATCGCGACCGTCTCCCGTAGTCAGACCAATAATAATAATCTTTTCTGGTGAGTGGTAGAAAAAAACTTTATGATCGCGACCAGTACTTCATCTAAATTTCCGAAGTACGGGTTCGGGTCGAAAGGGAATGTTAAATTGTGGCCTGATGCACTGTGAAACACATCCCTCGAAACTTGAATGTTAGTAGTAGCAACTGAATCGGACTCTCAGACCCAATCCCGATCAAATCTGACTCCAGGTAGTAAACCCCGTTTGACCCCGGGCTGTAACTCCCAGGTTGCAGACTTAAGAGACATTTCCATAAGTTTTGTCAACAGTGCCGGCTAAATTATCAACACACCCATTAAGACCGCTATAGAAGTTTCTTGACATTTACAGCCAAGATAGACAAAGGTATTAGAGGAGCCACTTTCATAGACCACGAAAGTCAATCATAGACCAAAATAGAGTGAGTGTGTGACTTCATAGACCACCATAGCCCAACAAAGACCTGGAGAATGGCCATGTGGCTATGAAGAATTTCAGATTTTCCTGATGCAGCAGTTGATACTTATCAAGCAGTGGTTGATCCTTATTGTACAGCTGTAGATACCTATCATACAGCTTTCTATAGTATATATAGTGGTCTGTAGTTCCTGTATACCCCAGTCTTGGAGCTGGTCATATCTCTACTAGTAACATAGGCAAGCCCTTTTATCTTGAGCACAAACTTGGTCCACTTTGCATGCTTGCATAGTGTGTCTGACATATACAAAGCTTTTCAATGCCCAGCAACAGATTGATCAACAACATGCGAGACTAGCTCCCCAGCTACTCTTACAGGTCAGATCTAGAGCAGGCCATGCATCAGGAAAATCTGAAATTCTATAAAGAGACACTAGCTGTAACCCGTGCTACGCACAATTATCTGCATCCAGAAGTCTATACAGTTGCATGAAATCAGCTTCCATCCCATTATAAAGAAATCTGAGGTCTTGGAACTCTGACTGGGACACTCGTCACCAACCTATGGTTGGTTCCTCGTGTCCCCTATAGACCATGGCAAGCCTGAATAAGTATTTAATATCCTTGGTGCAAACCACCATGCCTCTGTTAGCCCTTGTAATCGTGTCAGCTTTCCACCCTCGTAAATTGACCAGTCAGCATGTACCCGAGATCTGAATTTGCAAATGAAAATCAAGTCTTCCTTCACCCTACGCTTGTACCGAACCATAAAATGACTACGTATTCGGCCTGCTGGTGTACTGCCCTGAAATTGACCCACTGTACTCATGCCTTAGCTAGTCCCCCACATACTGAAAGGCCTGAATTTTAATACAAAAAAATTGTAACAGTTTTGGAGCTTGTTCACTTTCGAATTCATTATTCTGTCTGCCAGCCAGTGCTGTCAAATCTTCAAGCATGCCAGCCCTCGTAAAATCTTGTCTGCCCTCAGTCATGAAATCACTCCAGTAACCTCCAAACTGAAGCTTACGAAGTAGAGAGACGCTACATTAAATGACCGGCAATCTTGAAGTCGAAAGCTGTCCGGAAGAACCCGTTGTTTGTCCGCACGTGCCCAAAGCCTACGGATAACCTGATTGGCCAGTAGACCTTTCACGTGACCCTTGTCTTTTGTATAATAAGATGGGTCGTTATATGGGACTATATTTGTCTATGGTGGGCTATGAAGACATCCCACCAGTCTATGGGGGTCTATATTGCACTATGAGTGTCTATACAGAAGGAGCCATCACTATGGGTGATTATATCACACTTCATAGATAGTTATGTTACCTCAAAGACCCTAACTTTAAAATTCATCTCCTGAGGTATGGGCTTGCACTGCCTAAAATATTCTACACTGGCAGTTCGCTGAATGCTGTTTGAAATCTTAATGAATCGACAGTTCAGACTTGAAGCAAGTTTAAGGTTGATCCGAGTCGGTGGGAAGTGTGCAAAGGAAAGCAGAATTCTGAGTCTTGGAGGGTTTTACTACAGTGCATATGTGGATATATATATATAGCGCTGAAGCATTCAGCAGAGTCCAGACTGAGAGACTCAGCGACGCGTCCCATCGGCACGTGACTTGGTCCGTGCGCGTTGCCGTCATGAGTGATTGTTTGATGCCCGTTGCCTTCATCTCTTCTTCCTCGACCACTATGTGCCCCCGCCGCCGGCCTCGGATTTGGCCTTACAATCTGCTCCTCTCGTGCGCTATCAACTCCCAAGTTGCGCTGTGTCCCCCTTTGCTCATCTCAGGCCCTACAGCCTCAACCTGCTTCAATTCTTCCCAGGACATTCAAGCGCTCAAGTTTGCCTCAACGGCTCAAGTTCTCAACCTTTCTTTCTTGAATTTAAGTCCCCTTCAAGCGGCCACTCAAGCTTGCATACTTCTGTCCTCAAATAACTGTCCTCAAACTTCTGTCCTCAAATTCGCAAGTAACCAAGCACGCAAACATTCCGGATCTCTATTTGTCTCACGGCACATGCCAACCCCACTGTTGCTCTCCTCCGTGCTATACATATTTGTTCTTACTTCCATTTTCATCAACTTGCTCGCTCTGTACATGTTTATCCTACATATGTACTCGGTTGAATATAAATTGTTTTCTGAATTCCTGTCGGATCCTGGCAAGATATGAGAACTATAATGTCTATGCTGCCTATCATGTCTATGTGGGTCTGATAGACATGGCTGAGTCTATGTTGGTCTATGTTGCAGCTCCCACCCCTGTACCTTATTATGAAGAACGCTGTTTGCTATGGGCTCTTTCAGGTCTTTGTTGGTCTATATTGGTCTATATGGGGATTTCAGATTTTCCTGATGTGTGACCCAAGGGTCCGACAACTCACAGAAGAATCATCCTTATTCTAGTACATAATTGTTTTATGATGGCAGACAATGCAAAAGTTTGCTAGCAAACAGACATTTTAACTAGACATCAAAAGTCCACCAACAAAACTCCTTAACTTTGAAGCAGGGCATCTCAGCTGGATTCTGGCCACCATGAGGCTGATAGGAAAGGGTATAAAAGGCAGATGATTTTAGTACACTCTAGGTCAGTCCACCTTATATACCCTCATAAATGTATTTTATTGGGATATGGCATGCCATTTATATGGCTATGCATACTGTTATTTTGGTAATCTCCATTTACAATATATTTAATGATGTTTATGACTTATTCACGACGTGTCTCATTATGTGATATACTTATAGCTACATCCGTGACTTAGTTAATGATCATCATCTTTACACTTACACTTACATCTATGAGACCTTCAGAGGCTTTTAGACGGTGAGATTGAGTGTCTCAGAAGAGCCTTAGTTTCCATATTGTCTTATGACTGCCTACAAGTTCCCGTGAGGCTTCGCAGGCAGCCAAGGAGCCTGTGTCTCCTTATCTATAGTACCAGTGCTTAGCTGGTACTTACTGAGTCTCGTGTACTTGTCTACGGAGCCTTGTGTGCTCCCAAAGCTATTCTACATCCTCTCTACCTTACTTCTACTCGACTAAGATTTTCAGATCTGTGGTGATCAGTGGGAAACTCTGTGGCATACTCATAGTGCTGGCAGGGTCCAGTTCGGAAATCCATCCAAACCTGAACCAAACCTAAACCAAACGGGGGTTCAGGTTTGCCATCTCAACTTTCCATCATCCATACCATTCGCTCATGACCAATTCTAAGTGAGTTTCTTGATGTCTTCACGCTGTAGATGATAACTCATGTGATCTGAACAAACTTTGTTCAGCCCAAGTTTGTTTAGATATATTTCTAGGTGTGCTTCAACGTGTCTTGGCATGCTTTGGTGTAAAGTTTAGATGGTAAAATACCCTTCCCAATTTCTGGGGGGACTGCACATGTGTAGTTTGGGCATGGGAATTGCTCTGAGGTTCAAAAAGTTTGAATGTGTTCAAACACCAAACCTGAACCGAACGCAGGTTCAGGTTCAGCGTTCAGGAAAAAGCACCCTGAACCTTGCCAGCACTATATACTCGTTGTCCCTGGAGGCAGAATTTGACACTACTTTGTGGCAGTCCAGTTGTAGTTCTGACCTTCTTAATCACTGTACAGTCAGTATGGAGGCTCCAACATTTATTCGACCTGCCAGGTCACTCTTATAACACACTCCCTTCAAAATATAGTAATGGATCGTCAGGGCTCAATGTTTTATCTGGATACATATTTTGATGCCATTTGGGCTTAACTGTTCCCCAACACCCCAAAAGGGGGTGGTTAGTGTTTGGTTAGATTCTATTCTGGTCAAGTTAAGTTAGGTTGCTTGGAGGTTAGGACCCCCAGGGACATCAGGTACAGAAGGCTAAGTTTGGTTTAGTTTGTACACCAACCAAACACATAATAAGCATTGAAAACACCTTTCGAAGACCTAGAAGGACTTGCCTGCGCTAGGTCTGAATATTAGCAACCCTGGGTAGGTCAAAGGCTTGCTGTGACCTATCCTGTGCAAGGTCACATAACATTTTGTGGCTGTGTAGGTGGCAGTGCAGGATACATCCCACATTGAGCCCCTTGGGATTACCCCGGCCTATTCCATGTAAGTTTTAGTGTACGAGCTGCTCAGATCCCTCCCATTTGTATTTTAAGTGTTCTACACCCCACAACCAAGAGCTGACCATACCTGAACACCACACTTTACTCACTCCCTTCACAGTTTAAATCACATAAACTCACACTCATATAGCTGGCTCTCTTGAAACAATGCTCAAGAATATTGGCAAATTGTTTCTACACCTGAATGGACCCCTCATGCAGTGAGCAGGTTTTGAGCTCATTTCAACTTCATTTTGTTTCTATTTCAGTCTTCGAGTGCCCAAAATAAAATCAACTCTGATCCTGTTGTCAAATGAACAAAATAAGATCTGGCAGCTTCGGCTCGGCTTTGACACATCAATGGAGATCGAATATGCTGTTATGTGGCACTTCGATATGTGGCATGCATGCTACATGTTCATGGCTTGTCCCGAGCAGGGGTCAGCTTCAAGTCGGGATGGGTTGACCTTTGGGAAACCCTTTCTGTGGGTTCGGGTACCCATCACCACAGGTAGTTGCAGATCTGGGTAGCAATTTTGAGAAAGAAAAAAAAAAAGAGACCATACTCACAAGTTTCGAAAGTGCTTTAAAATTTGTGGTTTCTGCTGAAAAATAGCTGTGGGTTGATCCATGGGAAACCCTCAACCCATGAGTCAAGTACTTGTGGACATGGGTTGGCCACAAATCTGAGCAGGGCTCTGGATGACCCAGGTACCCACAGACACAGATCCAGGTCACCTGCGAGTTAACTCGGGACCAGCCTTGTGCTCCGCTGATCCTGAGTATGATGCCAAAATGGAGCTCTTGCCAAGGTTCAGTTTGGGGATCCCAGATGAGATGGAATGAAAAGGAGATAAAGTCAAAATGAGCTTGAAATCTGAGCTTTAAAGGTCCTACTCCGAGCTGGACAAAGTGGGAGTAAGACTTGCTGCCTATTCACTCTGTAAAAAGGCTCGTTTTGGGCCTCCTAAAAACGAATCTGAAACCTTTAGTTTCAGGCATGCTCCTGATACCTTTAGTTTCAGGCAGCCCAAAACCCGTCAGCCTGGCCTGGTCCGGTGCCTTAAACTAAATGTATCAGGAGCATGTCTGAAACTAAAAGTTTCAGGCAGAAACATTTTTGGAAGGCCAGAAATATCAGAATTTCCGGGGTGATTAGTCAGTTCTGAAATCCGAGACAGTGGTTTGCATCTCTGGTGAATCCAATATCTTTATATGCTCCCATGTAGCTCCTTCGACTGCATTTCAAGTATTTCTGTTTTTTCCTTCTTCTGCAGACAGGGGAATATAAATACAATACATCGCAAATATGATACGTCCCGGAAGGGCAGCAAAATGTGATATTTAACAAGCACTTCAAATTCCTGTGCATTCTTACTGGAATGCTGGCCCCTATGCATACTATATTTCTGATACTTATCATGGAGCAAGTTAAATTTATTATCAGAGGTGTCGAGGTTGATCATACCATCATTCAGACCTGATATGGGAATTGATCATTTTGGATGACTTGTAAATTGACCAAGGGCTTATAAATCACAAAATCACCCTCATAAGGTCTCACCAAGCCACCCAGATTGGAATTTGAAACAGGGGAAGAGCCCCTATCCCCTAAAAATTGATAAACAAGCGTGAGAAACTAATACAAATTGAAACCAAATATAAACAAGCAAGCTCTTTGTGCTCTTCTCTCTCTCCACAACCACTGCAGCTATCTCTGACTTGGTCCTCATTGTTAATCGTCTACTCTTGATTGTAAAAGGCAAGTTGTCTCATCTCCACTTGTATCGTGTTGTCAAACCCTGCGACTTTGACTGCCACCTGGAAACTTCTCCTTTCTTGTGTTGCCCTTTCGCCTGGTTATTGGGCCACCTTGGGCTTGCATCTTCGAACAGTCTGCCACAAGGCGATGTGGCACTCCAACATCTGCTTTGCGATAGGGATCTCAACTTTCACTTTCATGTAGTCTGTTTGACTCATACGAGTTGCAAGGCACTTTGCTGCACGTTTTGTGTGGATTGCCTTGGCAGGAGTCCTGAATGCACTGTCAAGCATGCTCGCAGGCTGTGTCTTGAAATCTGTTGATTTTTGCCAACATTGACAGCAGGAACTTGGTGGCATTGGATGGCTGTTCTATCCTATCTTCCATTTGACACCAATTCATGCTTTTTGCTTTCATTTCTCGTTTCTTGCTTTTTACTCCCCAAACTGACACTGTGTTCCAGTCGACACCCCTTAATTTTCAAAAGCTGTAAATGGGCAGCACTCTGGGTACACTCTTCACTTGCTCATCTGTGCAAGCCAATAACCATTTTGCTTCAAGAAAACAACATGCCCCAGAACCAGAATGAGTTCAGCTCTAGCCAAAAAAATCACACTCCCTCCTATGTAAGGCCAGCTAAAGCCATATCTACAGAAAAATTAAACACAGCTACAGCATGGCCACACTAGCTCTCCAAAGACGCCCCTGCAGCCTGCCAATATTGGCCTTCACGACAGCATCTCGCCGTCCTTGAAGGGAATACAGGTCTCGTATGCTGCCCCGGCCCCACTAACACCGTGCCGTACAACTACCACCACGCCGCTTCCAGATCTGGGCGGGCGCCTAACGACGACGGGAGAAGTGGGAATAATTTCGGCATGCGAGAGTGGCGTCGACGCACCGGATGCAGATGAAGACGAAGTGAATGCAGCATCCGGCGCCGGGAACGACGCGGAGGGCGCGCACGACGTGCCGCCGATCGCGTTCCTGCGCGAGCCGAGCCGGAGCGTGTCGCCTCTGTTGTTCTTGCGCTCCGATCCGCGCGCCTCCTCGCCTCCGCGGCCAGCTGCGAAGTATGCCGCCTTGACTGCCTCTGCCAGCGACGCGCGGGCGGGCACGGGCACGGGCACGGACACGGGCACGGACACGGGCGCGGGCGCGGGCTACGTGCCCGGGTCCCGCCCTTTCCCCTTCCCGTTCAAACCCAAATCCAAACCCTCCTCCACCGAGTCCACGCCTAGGTCCACACCCTTCCCATCCACCGTACTCGCAACTGTGCCCGCCGCCGCCGCCCGCACACGCCCCACGCCAGAGACAGACGACACGAGCGAGCCCGAGCGCGCGCCGCACGACTCGCTCATCCGGCGGCCCGCGGCGAGCGTGAGCGCCAATAGCAACCACGGCGCCTCTGCCTCCGCGCCCAACAGCTTCGCGGCCGCGGGTAACTACAGCACCACCGGGGGGCGCTACGAGCGGGTGTACTACCGCGAGTCGGCTCATGCGCACGACTACTACGAGAGCGCGGAGCAGGCGCCCGTGGGGGTGCTGGGCGGGGCGCCGGTGCTGCGGCTCGAGGGCGTCGCGCGGATGGTGGAGGCGCTGCGGGCGCAGGCGCCGCTGGGTGCGCGGAATCAGGACGCGAAGGGGACGGGGATGCGGATGGAGCCACGCGCGAACACGGCGCCGACGGCGGGGTATGTGGCGTTGCTGGAGGAGATGTTCGGGGCGGGGAGCGTGCTGCGCGGGGAGGGGGGGAAGCCGAAGGCGGTGAGGGTAAGGGAAAAGGGGCGGGGGCGCGGGTGGAGGAGGGGGGTGCGGGAGGGGAAAGGTGGGGGAAGGGCAAGGGGGACGAAGGGTGAGAGCGAGGGGGCGGGCGCGGGCGCGGGGACGGACATGGACACGGACACGGACACAGACACGGAGGGGATGGATGTGGACGTGGACGTGGACGGCGATGTCGGCGTCGTCGAGGCAGGCGGACCAGGAAACCCGCGCAGCCAAAATGAAGGGGCGGGGGCGAGGACGGAAGCGGAGCGCATGGTGATAGACGTGGATGCGTACACCGACGACGAAGCGGGTGGGAGCCGCGCGCGCGCATGGATCGCGGACCTGGAAGTGCTCGTGAAAGGAAAGCGGCAGCTGGCGCGCGAGGTGCGTTTGACCTCCCGCCCAAACTGACACTTACTTACTCACATTCACTTATGCAGGACCTCAAGGCGCTCGCGCAGACGATGCACGAGATGGCGAACATGAGCATGGAGGAGGGGCGGGCGCTTGGGGTGCGTTGCGTTGTGATTCTATCCCCTACGATCGCTGATAGTTTGTGGCAGACCGACGGGCCGCGGCTGCGCACGACGCTCTGGAACGTCGCAGGAATGCAGGACATCCCGTTCCGCGACGAGTACCAGCTGCGCGGGTGGGCGAAGCGCCTGCTGAAGCATTGGCCGGCGGCGGCGTAGATTTGTCCTCTTGATTCTTGCTGGCAGACAGACAAAGCGGTTGTCGCATGGCATTGGTAAACACGTACTAGTAGTAGTAATATAGAATAGGACTCGAGCATGCATACATCCATTTCTTGGCATCCACACCACAGCATCGGTCGTACCAGTGGGAGTCGAGGAGCGCCGCATGGGGCAAAGGCAGTCTGACGACAATGGGAATGCTCTAGGCAGATTTGTCCGAGGTGGAGTCGGTTGGTGTCGTACGACTGAGCCTCCGGGTCGCGGCACGTAGCTATTTAAGCTCTAGAGTAGCCGCAGCTAATGGCTCGCGGGCGAGTACGGGAGCGATAAGAGTCCGTGTCGAGGTGAGAATTCCGGTTTACATGCTCCAAGGTCGGAAAAAACAGCAGCAAGTCGCGTTCATTATACCCCCGGACGTATAGCAGTGCCGGACGGAAATAGGCGTGAACGTTGACCAGTGCATAGCCATTTGAATGACAGGATTATCGTAGGAGTGAACGTTCGTTCGCGGGATGAGAAAATGAGAGGCAAAGTGACGGCCAGTTGAACGCACGAGCAGGTCCATAGGGAGATGAAATATTGTGCACATGGCACAAGCGAGTGTTTACGTTTGATTACCTTGAATTGTTGATTTTTGAATTGTCCGTTCATGCTCGCCCTCGTCCCCCACGACGTACCCCACCGCCCAGCACCCGTAATACAACGCCAACAGCGTCCCCCCCAAAGAAAGATCCCTTCCTCCTCGTCCCGGCTCCCGGTGGCCCCCCTTACCATCCATCGTCCGAGGCCCCACCCTCCGTCTCCGCCCCGCCTCGTCCGAGTACCAACCCCCCCGCCCCCGGCACCCGCGACCCCGCCCCCGCCGCCCCACCCCGCTCCCTTCGATGTCCACTCCTACCCCTCCCCCGATCTCCTCAGACTCCTCGCCTCCCTGCTCACACAGATAGCCGCCACAAACGACAAGCTCGACTCGCTCCCTCCAGACGCACCCCCATCCACTACCCCAACTCGCACAACACTCGCCACCGTCACTGCCTCCGACCCTCCCATCTGGCGCACACTCACAACCGCCTCCCGCACAGCCATCTCCACCCCCTCCTCCGTCCTCACCTTCCACGCCCGCAATGTCCCCACAATCAGCCTCGAGGCCTACTTGTTGCGCATACTCAAGTACTGCCCCACCACAAACGAGGTCTTCCTCTCCCTATGGGTCTACTTTGACCGCATGTCAAAGCTCAGCGCCGAGGCAACTGGCCGCACCTTTGTCATCGACTCGTACAACATACACCGTCTCGTCATCGCAGGCGTAACCGTCGCCAGCAAATTCTTCAGCGACGTGTTTTACACAAATTCCAGATACGCAAAGGTCCGCCTCCTGTTTTTTAACCTGTCATTTAACCTTTCCCTGACATCATCCAGGTCGGCGGTCTCCCCCAAACCGAGCTAAACCAGCTCGAGCTTCAGTTCCTGCTATTGAACGACTTTCGCCTCGTTATCCCCCGCGACGAGATGCAGCGCTACGCCGAGCAGCTCATTCTCTTTTCCAACTCCCCCACCACCGTCCCGCCCGTTCCGGCCCCCGTGGCCGCCCCCATGCAGGCGATGGGCGCCATCGATGCCTACGGCGGCCGCGTGCTCGACAAGCCCCCTATCACCAACGGCGGCCACTACCCGTTGTTTCCCTCATTCAACAAAACGCCGCGCCGCCCCTCCGTGGACGCCGACGACACCGAGACCGAGACCGAGACCGAGGGTACCGAAACGGACGGCGGGTGGACGACGGACGACGAGCCGACCATCCGTGCCGGCGGCACGCACTCGAGCGCGGGGTCGAGCAGCGACGACACGCGGAGTCTGAGCAGCGCAGGCGACGACACAGGCGACGAGACCGACGAGGGTGACGAAGACGGCGACGACGCGATGGAGGGCGAGCGGACTCCCGAGCGCGCGATGGGCTCGGAGTGGAGTCGAAGTCATCGGACGCCAGAGGGGGCGGCGGCGATGGGGCGGCGGCCGTAATGGCACGACATGCATCCATCCTTTCCTGGCCGCGTTATTTATCTTGTATCAACACCGACCCACGCCACACACACGCCCACACGTCCGCCGCCCGTAGAGCCTGCCTGTTGGCGCGGCATGGTGTGCGCGGAAATGTATACCCACCACGCACGCAAGCATCCACAATCATATGTCCGTCACTCCGCACTCCGCACTGCCTCGTTTCCGCCCGCCCGCCTGTCGTGTATCGGCGCTCGATCCCGCCGCGCCCGAGCGCAGCTGCGCGCCCACCATACCGCGTCCGGCCCACAGCCCGCTGTGTGTATCCGCCTCCGCGCCTCCTCATCCTTCGACCGAACCCGCATTATCTCTCTCTCTCTCTCACTCTCCTTTACATCTCCCCGGACCCGCATCCATCTCTCCTTCTCCGTCTCCGTCTCCTCTTCGCATCCCGGAACCTGGAACCTGCCTCCGTCTGCTGCTGCTGCTACTGCTACTTCACATATCACGTACGCGTTTTAAGTACATAAGTACCTAAGTAAGAAAGAATCGAACCTGGCTCGTTATTGAAGTATCGTATGTGTATAGTTTTTTTTTGGGGGGGATGATGAGGGGAGGCGTTGTGATTCTGCGACGCACCTTTGAAAAACTTGTGTTGGATGGTTGGGTTGAGTTTCGGGCAGGGCGGTGAGTGCGTTTATACGTAGGCTGCGCGAGGAGTCAGTTGGCACGTCGGGCTCAGTCGCAGCCGCGGCGGTTCGCTTAGCCCGAGTCAGTCAGATGTTAACGTTCCGAATCGGTGTTCCTTCTTTCTTTCCCTTTGCGACTTGCATTTGCACTCACCTCACACTCAAAATCCCTTGAATCTCGCTGCTTTCGCTGGACGTTGAAACCTGAGGCTAGGATGGAGCGTACCCGTGCCACTACTGTCCGGCTCCGAGTCGATTCTTCAATGCTTCGTTCAACTAGGGGATCCGAGTCTCCAAGCTCGTACAGTATAGTACTACTAATTGTAACTAATCCGAATCGAATCGCATGCAGGTCAAGGTATCTGTCTGTCTATCTACATAAGTCACTGGCACAACTGCGCTGCGTACTCCAAGAAATGAAAACTGTGTTCGTCTACCTCCGTCCTCTCCTCCAAGAATCCTGCCTGCGTCAAGAATGCATATGTGCCCGCCCTCTCCAAGAATTGCAAGAAATATCGAACCAATGTTGGATCGAAGCACCTAGGATGCCGTCGGCCAGTGTCTCAGCAGCTTGCGCGCCCAGCCGCGCAGCTGGTGCTCGTCGTGGAACGGGATGTCCTCCATCTGCGCGAGGCGCCAGAAGCTCTTGTGCAAGCGCGGGCCGTCGTCCTACCACATCGTAAGTTAAGTAGCAAAGGTCAAGATAAGATGGAAAAGGCCGCACCCCGAGCGCGCGCCCCTCCTCCATGTCCATGTCCGCGATCTCGCGTACCGTCTGCGCGAGCGAGTTCATGTCCTGTGGGGGTTCGTTTTTCTCTGGTTAGTCGGACGTACCGCTTGGTGACGGGGAGAACGACTGACCTCGCGCGTCATCTGCCGTTTTCCTTTGACGAGCGCCTCGATCTCTGTGATCCATCTGCGCGCGCGGCCGCCGCTTGCGCCTCGTGCGGTCCCGCTGCCCTCCGCGTCCCCGTCCACGTCCATGGCTCCACTACTGCTTGCGCTCCTCCCCGTGCTCGCACTGCGCCCCAGCGGCCGCCCCCTCCCGCCGCCCCTCCGCCTGAGCAAATCTACTGCCGGCTTTGCCCCCTCCCCGCGCAGCATACTCCCCGCGCCAAAAAACTCCTCCAGCCGCGCCACGTACCCCGCCGTCAGCGCCGTGTTCTCGCGTGGCTCCATCCGGGTCCCCGAATTCGGCCCATCAACCTTCATGTCCATCTCCGCCTCCTCGCGCGCGCGCAGCCGCTCGACCAGCATCGAGACACCGGCGAGCCCCACGACCGGCTCGCCGGGCAGCTTCCCCACAGGCGCGACGCTCGTCTCGCGCGCGGCGGGCGCTGACTCGTGGGGGTGTGTGTTGTCGCGGTAGTGCGCCGCGGGCCGTCGGATGAGCGAGTCGTATGTGTAGGTGTAGCGCGGCGGGGTGTCGCGCGCGGTGGCGCCGGTCTCGGCGCGCGTGCGGGCGGTGGGGGGTTCGAGGCGGGGTGCGGGGAGGAGCTCGCGCGCGGAGGGCGGCGGGGTGGATGAGGAGAACGGAAGAGAGGGCACGAGTTTGAAGGGGAAGGGCGCACTTGTGGACGCGTTGACGCGCGGTGGGGGCGCGGCGCTAGTCGCGTTCGTACATGAGCGTACTTCACGTGCGTCTACGAAGGTGACGCCCAAGTCCACCCGCCGAGACCCGAGGTTCGGCGAAGACGCGCGCACAGACACTGACGATGCGGACGACACGCTCTCGCTCTGCTCGCGTAGGAATGTGATCGGCGGTACGTCGTGCGGGCCCTCACCGAGCGCATACTCCCGCCGCCCATTCATCAGGCGCCCGAACGCATCGTCATCGTCCCTATTTGTGGCTCTGATAGATGTTGCGCCGCTGATAGACGCGTCGACGATGCGGTCACGCGACGCGCTGGGAGAGCATGCCGTAACGCCCGCGGCTCCCTCGAACGAGTACGTCTTGGGTGTAGAGCTCTGAGGGTCCGGGAAGAGTGCTGTCGGAGTGCGACACGGGGTAGAGGGCGCGAGAGGCAGAGATTCTGAAGAATAAAGGGTATGTTTGCCCTTGATGGATGGTGGAACACTGTGTAAGTCATTTCCAAGCTGGGCCTGTGGATGGGGCCGAAGAGGTGATAGCGGCATCCCCCGGGGGTGCAGCTGCAGCTGTGGTAAGGGAAAGAGATGTTGAATGGTTTTTAATCAAGTAGGAATTAAGGGGGTCTTACAGCAACAGCACCACTGTCAGGTTTTAGGATGTCTAGATTAATTCGAAAAGAAACTGAGACATGAATGACTTCGTTCAAAGATGTGGGCGCCAAACCTAAAGTGTCCATGCGGGACAGGCTTTTTGATGCTTGATTAAACAAACAAACTAAGCAAAAATAAGTGAGCTAACAATAAATTACCAAACAGGAAAATAGAGAAGGAAATTGGAGTATAATGCCAAAATCAGAGTGAGAATTCCACTGTCTGTGTGACTGCCAACAGATGATAAATCAAGCATGCTTGTATGAGCAAATGTGGAACAAATCAAATTTCAATATCTGATTCTGGGTAGCAGAAGCTTCAGAGGCCATACGAGCACCATCTCCATGGTGGATGGTGCACAGGGACCATCCACCCACCAATAGATGGCCCCTTCGTATGGTCCACCATAGAGAATAGTACTCTAGTGATGCCGTCCCCTCGAAAATGAAAGTGAAAGTTGAGATCTCGGAGACAGCATCGAAAGCCACAATGACACAGATGGCAGAACAAGGGACCAGGTGAGAAAGTGAAACAAAAGGGACAGGAACAGAAGAGCAAAACGAAGGAAAAAAGAAGGCACAAGCAACAAGGTCAAAATCAAGTTGTTTCCATGAACAACATCTCTGAAGCAAGGAAATGCTTACCTTGGACCAAACTCAAGATAAAGGGCCAGAGATGGAAATGAGACAATGGTGGTTCAGAAACAAGCCTTGAATCGACACAAATAGATCATGATGTGTTTGGTTCAGATTCCCACGCTAAGTCAACAATCACCAACTGTCCACATGATCACAAGATTTTGCAATGGTTACTACGACCCCTGATGTCTTAAGCTTTCCACAATTGTGGACTTTTTAGACTCCAAATTAGTGCTGGCAAGGTTTGGTTCAGTTTAAGACTTTAAGGCATGTCACGAGTTAACTCGCAGGTGACCCGGTTGCAGGATTCCCATGGATCAATTCATGGGCATTTCTCTTCTTTTGCTATTTTTCAGAGGAAAGTACAATATTCAAAGCACTTTTAACACTTGTGAGTACACCCTAGCGAAACACCAGCATGTTCAGCCACTTAGAGTCTCCCTATGATCCCAGCTTTTGGGGAGCTGAAAGTACTCCATATAAAACTCTTATCCACTGGAGGAATTTTGTAAAAAGCTTCTGTGGTGCCTGTGCAATCGTTTTTTGGTGTTTATTTGGCCTATTTCCATGGTAGAATGGGCGTGCAAATGAGGTTGCCCCTGTTGCTCCCATAAATTAAGAATTGGTCTGGGAAGGGGTCTTACATGAGGTAGTATTCATAATATTAACAATCTAGCACTCCAAGCTCAACGGGCCTACAATCAACTGCATTGTAGTGTTTCGCTCCCATGTTATTTGGCCAAATTTGGCCTCTCACATTGACGTGCCTCGTTCTCCACCAAAACAATGTGAAATTGGACGAAACTTGGTGCTATCCTGTAGCACAGAAGCTACTCTATAACCTCAGCTAAGGTCCCGAGGGAAATGTCTCAACTGTCGACTCATAAAGTGCCCCGCGCCTTTGGTGTTTTGCTAGGGGGTTTTTCACTGTATGTATGATCTTTTTTTTTTCCAAAATCACTACCCGGATATGCAACTACCCATGCCAATGGGTACCTGAGCCCTCGGGACAGGTGTATTCCTATAGGTCAACCTGCCTTGACTCACAGGTGACCCACCCTCATGACAAGCCTTAGTTCAGGTTCAGAACCCCGATGTGTCTGGATTAGTAGATTGCTGAACCTTGAACCCAAACCTGCCTCCATTCAGGTTCGGTTCAGGGGTAAGAGTGCAAGAAGGGCCCTCCTCATGCTAAAAAAAACCATGTCCCATGATCATTCCCAAAAGGCTCAGAACTGGGCAGCAAACCAGAGAAAGAACACCGAGAAAGGCTTTTAACTCATGCTGCTGCAACTGAGCTGCATAGATGTCAAGCAATATTGAAGTGCTGTATTCTGACAATAGGGAGGCTCCAAGATGGCCCACATTAGGAAGCAAGAATCAAGGGGAACATGTTGTCACCATATTCATGCTTTCAAACATTGACAGGACAGAGGCAGATGTTTCTCATGAATATTTAAAGAAAGTCACCCAGTAACTGCAAGAGCACTGACCTTTGCTGAATTGTGTTTCTAAACTGCTTTTATGGTGGGGTCCTTTCTCATGATTCTTGCATTCTCTACGACTATCCTGGTTTAGATGCCATTTTTGGCCTAAAGCGTTCATCAGCCATAAAAGGAAACCATGGCTGTGTAAAGTTTGCGATAGTTCTTCTTGACAAGCTTGTGCAAAGGGATGTAAACCTGAGGTTTGCCGGCAGATCGGGCCGTATCTCAGATCTCAGAGCCGAGCTGGTCTGGGGACCCAGTCAATTGAGAGAAATTTGCTTTTCATCCACAGTCCAACCAATTTTACTCCAATTGGACGGTACGCGTTCCAGCGCGATCCGACTCAAAAGTCCGAAGACACTTGTTTCTTCCCATCTTGGAACGGGAGGTTTTATACGCGCTCCAGAAGTTGAAGGCCGAGGATGAACGAATCACTGATAAGTGAGTCGCTCGCTCCATCGCGCTTTCCTTGTGCTGAGCTGCCGCTTGACTCCTGCAGGTCCATTCAACATCACCCACCCGACGACTGTGCAAACGTCGCTCTTTGCGCTCGCGTCGTTTTCGCGCTTTGATCCTACTGGTCGCTACGTTGCAACCGCCCGTGTAGACGGCACCGCCGCTATCTGGGACCTCGATACCCGCGCCGCCGTCCGTGTGCTCGATGGTCACGTCAAAGCTGTTTCCAGCCTCGAGTGCGCGTTCCAGTTGCTCTGACAAATAGCCTGCTGACGGCGTATACTATACCATGGTAGCTGGTCAAGGCATTCGCGCTACGTTCTGACGGCTTCGAAGGACTGGAACGTGGTCGTGTGGGACCTCGCAAATTCCTGCGTTCCCGCGCAGCGATGTGCGACCCTGCGCTTTGACGCGCCCGTCGTGTCTGCATCGTTCCACCCCCGCAATAGGTGCTGTGCGACCCCGCCATCTCTCCGTAGGTGTTAATCGCGTCATCTCATGAATTTCTATTGCAGCCGTATCATACTGGCACTTATGAGCACGGGGGAGGCGTACCTCGTCGACCAGCGTAAAGCTCACCGTGCCCGCGTCGAGTTATGCGAACTGCAAGAGGAGAGCGATGATGAGGGGGCGGGTACATCGACCCGGACACGGTATGTGATATACCTTTTGTGTCTAGTTTTTCCCCCCGACAATGCTAAACCAGGTCTGCGATCACCGTCGCTCGATTCGATCCATCTGGGAAGCACATCTTCATGGGCACCAGTGGCGGGTACATCCTCGTATTCAACACGCGTACCAAGACGGTCTGTCCGTCGAACATAGCTGTTGGCGTGTATTGACGCGCTAGACGTAGATGGTCGCGCGCCATAAAATAACGGGCGCTGGCGCGATAAAAGGGCTCGAGTTCACAAAGACCGGGCGGTGTGCAAATCTCTTCGGGTCCCATCCTCCTTGATCTTTGATCTGATTTTTTGGGCAGTCAGCTCGTCTCTAATTCAGCGGACCGAACATTGCGACAGTTCACGGTGCCGACGTACTCCACACCAACCGTAGACGGCGCATACTTCGAGCAAGAACTTGAACCGACCCACCGGTTCAACGATCCCATCAACAAAACGGCTTGGCACGCAATGTCATACAGTCCGGATGGTGAATGGCTTGCGGGCGGTGTGTACTTACCATGCGCACTATCTAACATTTCCTGATTGAGTTGCGGACGGCAGGGGCAGCAGACACTGCAACACACAAAATCTACATATGGGACATCTCCAACGATGGGCAGTTCGCAAGTGCGCTGGATGGCGGTCGCGAACCACTTCTGCATCTCCACGTCTGTGCTCGATGGTACCAGTGCGGTCGGCGTGCTAATTTGCTGTAGTGGCACCCGTCCAAGTCGTCCATTGCGTCGACAACAAACCAAGGGAATATCTTGATATGGCACTGTCCACATCCCGAACGCTGGGGCGCTTTCGCCGGCGGGTTTGAGGAACTGGACGAGAATGTCGAATATGAAGAACACGAGGACGAGTTTGACATTGTACAAAAGCCGTTTCGTGACCTGTATTTACCAGATCTGAATATTTACCCAGGAAGACGAAGCGGACATGATCCGACGAAAGATGAAGGAGGAGGAGGAGGAGGTCGATATCGACACGATACCGGAGGCGGCAAAACCCCGTGAGGTCCAGCTCTACGGTGTTCAGGCAGGCGATGAAGACCTTGCGTGGGCGGACGACGAACCAGACGATGACCTGCATGACTGGAAGATGCGGGTAATCATGGAGGAGGACTGGGACATGTAGGTTTGAGGGCCGATTACAGGTGTGTATACAACGGGTGGATGTGCTTTGATACAGAGGGTCCGTGAGATAGAGAACCGTCCACAAATAATGATGAGATGGTGATAATGTCAGGCTCACGGAGCCTGAGCTTTGAGTTCTTCAATCGCGTTAGTGAGATTTTGCATGCGGACTTTGTTGAGGTTGACGTCAAGGACTGTGCTAGAGTCCGACAGGCGTCCTGATATGTACACCGTGTTCCCCAAGACGAGGTTGGTCGGGGTGGCTGAAAAACGGTACCCACATAAGGTTCCCCGTGAGCCAACTGGACTCCAGTCCGTTTCCAGGATGCGAGACGCAGAGACATTGGACACGATCATTGTCTCCTCTGCAATCGGATGAACAGGCATGGTGATGGCATTGTTGCTCATGAGTTGGTGCGCGGAAATGACATGGTCCAAACTCAGTTCGCGCCGCGTTACGCAGAGCGTCCGAGTGAGCTCCGGTAGGCTCATGGCATTGATGCCCTCAACAGTCAAGGTCGGATAGGGAAGGGGAATAAACGCATTATGTGGATAGTTAGCCAGCGATTCACCGCCAGCGTCCGAGATAATGTCACGGAACGAGGCAAAATTGCTGCAATGGATGATTCTTTCGGATGGCGTCCCAGTGGCGTAAATGCCCTGTTGATCTTTTTCAGTGGCACGCGGGAAAGAAGGATGGATGGTGGACCTTCATAATCCACGCAACAAGAACGTCCCCCGTCGTAACTTCTATGTTGAATTTTGTACGCCGCACCTCGGCCTTGACCCTATCAACGAGTACCGAAAGGCATTCCTGGGGAACGATGAATATCCGGTGGGTAGCCCCCCGCCAGAAACGTTCGCGCAGATGCCAGCCCATCAACCAAAGTGACCCCTTCACGCCGAGGGCAGAGTAACCAGATTGGGGATGATCAAACTGTCCTTGTGCCAGCTTCTGAGTTATCAATGTTTCAATGGGGTTGGGATGCATCCCCTCCGAAGGCGGCAGAGGCACATCCCACTCCTCGCCGCGCATCTCTGCCACGAGAGCGCGCACCACGGAAGCAGCACCAATACCATCGAATATACCGTGCGACCTAGCGAAACCGATACATGTGTATGGTAACTCCCCGGGAACACTAGAAGTGAAGTGGGTGACGTGCCAGCAGGTAAGGGGGTGGCTCTTCGTCACCCAGATCGAATTCTGCCGTGGGGTGTCCGGGTGGAGAAAGAGAGATTGCGGCAGCGATTCAGAACTGGTTTCGAGGGGAATGTGTACGTATGTGGATAATGGGACGTCGGAGGTGGCCTCAGTCAACACGTATGTGCGGTAGTCCTTTGGGAGGGGGCCTAGAGGAACAGCGACCTGCCAGGTTTTCGTCTAAGCACATTCAGTGAATTAATGGACGTTCTGATTGCCAATTCAACCCACAGCTGGGATAGCTTCGAGTCTGCCTGCCAACACGCGCCACTTTTCCGTCATGCGGCGAAGTGCAGCAGACAGTGCATTGGTGTCGATCGTGCCTTTGACTAACCATCCAGTGAGAAATGTCGAGCGCTCAAATGAGTTGTCGAAGACAGTGAGAGGGTACCGGGCAAGGAGCGAGGCTGGGTGCAATTCGCTCGCTTCAGTTGAGGTGGACGTCGACGGAGACATGGGTGAAAACGCGAGAATTTCATGCGCCACCGACTGATATCTTCAGCAACCATGTTACCTGGAAGACAGATGGGAATGCGATCGGGCCGGTTGATCGACAGCCAAGACGCCGCAAATGCAATGCAATCACGGGTGTTGGGTTGGAAACACAACATTTAAGTTTGTGTACAACAGCTTTCCGGTACCTGCCCTCCAATTGACTGTCAACCATTCATACAGACACATATTGCAATGGACTAGGCGGAAGATAAAAAGTCAAGGCTGCCGTTCTGCTACACGATGACAGATCCACCCTGCTAAATCAAATAAATCGCGTACCGGTAAGCGCGTACACTCTCCGTTAACGTCGTTGGCCGCTTCCGTTCGACATGTTTTTTTCCACTATTTTTTCTGACGGACTACAGGGGTGTTTTTCTCCCCCAGGAAAGCAGGCTTCAATCGGCGTCTCGCGAGGTGTTTTACCAATGCTCATGATTTATCTCGAGGTCCAAAAAAGACGCGCATTCTTCCTTCGATTTCAGTTCCACCGGGAATACTGTTATATCAGGGACGCAGGAAGACAACAGGAAGATGAAGCCAAATGGGGAGTTTTTGCGGTGGCCTGCTTCTCGCGGCAAGTTTCAGCATGTTCGACAAATGTCCGGTAGTATATTGGCTTCCGATTCAAGTACAGGTGGCACTTCCAGGTGAGGTAAATGGGCGGTCCAGATACAGACAAGCCTGTGAGTTCATACACAGTTGGATGGGTCGCGGGCGGACCTTTGACGGATCTCGAGAAAAAGTTAGACAAGCTAGCCGATGAGAAAAGGTCAAGGCTTTGAGAAAAATCGTCTGGTTTGACAAAATCAAGCAAACCTGTCCAATTCCAGTTAAGTAGTTACAACCGAAGAGGCCACGGCAATAAGTGCCAGAGAAAGTTGAAAGCAGTGCGACCGTGTGAAACCGGCCTTTCGGGCCGGCCAAACGCGTCAATCAGCAGATACAAACAACGCGGTCATCCGAGTCGTTGCACCACCTGTGCACCACCAAGTTCCGACCACTGAGGCCCCACTGACCCGTTTGTTTCCACCCTGCGCCACCCCTGACGATTCATGACGTGACCATCTTCGCTTCTATAAGAACGCCTGGTTTGCACGGTAATCCGATAATTACACCTCATCACCCACTACTGCTGAAACAACTTGAAACTTACCCTTTACCACTCATCTCATAATGCCTTTCTTTGGTACTTCCACATCTTCTTCAACTCGCCGCCAACATCGCAGTTGGTTCCGCCCTAATCGCGAGAGGAGAGCCGGTGGCCTCAAAGCCGCCCTTGCGAACCCCAATACGACCCATAATGGCCGTAAACACGCAAAACACGAGCTACATTCAATGGTAATTCCCACCTCACGTTGTCCGTGTCCCACCACTGACACTTTTCATTCACTAGGGGAAATCTGCACACGTCCCGTTCATTACGAAAGTCAAGCGCACGTTGGGCATCCGTAGCACGCCTCGCCGACGCACGACGTTCTCTCGGAGAAATCGCGCCAGAAATTAGTTACGAGAACTGACGGCTTGTAAACGACTTCGAAACTGTATCAAATAACGCCTCTTTGTAGCCTGCTGATACTGTATTAATATTTCTTGATACCCAAGAGAAGCATTCTCTCTTACGAGGGCTCAAGCAAATTATTATTGCGCGATGCGCCTATGGGTTTTTTTTTACACTTGTTAATGATTTGAATGTATGGTTTGACTATACATGAAACTGTGTACGATCCGGGTTTTAAAATTGGTACTTGCAAAGCGAAATCACAGTGTCCCCGGGCCATATACGGCCTCCCGCGCCTCTCGCAATTTAACTTCGCGGGCCTCCTGAAAAATTTGTGTCAGGAAGCTTCAGCAAACATGAGGCGACACACACATCATGCGCCTTCTGGATTTGCACAAGCTGTTCTGCCTGCGCCTTCTTGGCCTCTAGCTCTGCGTGGATCTTCGTATCCTGCTGGTGTTTGAGCTGTGAAAATGAAACAACATCAAGAGGTGCTTGAACGCTTGGGATAGGCGCGCACCTTCACGTCTCGATCCGAGCTGGTGAGATCTGTTGTCACGACATCGTGGTGGTGCGTCGCCTTGTTCAATGCCTGCGCGGCCGCCACCTCCTGCTTGCTCAACTTATCGTTCAGCTTCTCCGCCTTGTGGACAGACTAGCGTGGCGTCAGAGGACGTGTAGAAGACTGGAAGAGCACGGCACATACCTTCAGCGCCTTGACCGCCGCCTTCTCCGTCGCGTCGACGTCTTTGAGCGTGTGTTTTACCTGGCTCGCCTCTACCTTGGCCTCTTTGGTGAATTGTTTCTCCATTTGCTTAAGCTCGGAGGTCGAAGAGGGCAGCTCGGCGTTGGTCGAGGTCATGGTTTAGAAGTTGTGGTGTAAGTTCAAGTTGCAGATGTGTATAGACGGGCGGTAGGGTTCGTTTAAGTAGCCTACTTGCGAATGATGTCACTTTTGCGAGACAACCTCCTGTGTGCGGGTGCGAGATCGGGACGACACAAGTGACGTAAAAATTCGGTGCTCGAGAGGGGTTAGTTGGAGCGTACCGTCTTGGGGAATAATTTTCTGGATGAGGAGAGCCATAAATTATAGATGGGGAGTAGTAGTAACCAAGTTGAGCTGAAGCGGCGCGAATCATTCTAGCGCAGTCCCAGATACCTCCTCGAGAAGAGGCGGCAGAGGATTGACTTGGGAATATCGACATGGACAGTATTAAGCAACTGCCTTGAAACGAAGCCTGAGCCTCGGTAGCAGTAGAGATCGCCAATCAGACCGTCTGTCCAGATCAGGCTATCAACGCCGGAAACCTCGTTATGGCAGAGCTGAAAGTTTCGGTCGATAGCTGGCGGCTTTATGACTTAGATATAAATATTGACTCGCCAAAAGAAATCGCGCCATAGATGTTGAATTTGAACATGAATTTGACCACTTGCTGATAAAGAAGAAATTTGCCAAAAGACGTAGTATGATTACATTTATACGGTTGCAGACTTAGCCTATCCCATTACTTTCAGATACCACTAGAGTCATTATACTGCAATCCCCAATGAAAAAATCTCCAATAAGCTCTAATGCCTCGTATTCCTATGCGGAGGAGGCGTCGGACAGAGTTGACTCGGGCGTGGCGATGCCTGGGCCCTCGCGCAACTCATGGAGCGTGGACTTGCGTTCCTCCTGGAGAAGCTTAAACTTTAGAAGGAGCGGTTGGGTTCATGAGACGTACGGCGTGGGCCAGCTGGGTCTGCAAGACCTCCGCCGCATGCGCTTTCTTGGCCTCGAGCTCGGCGGTGAGCTTTGCGTCCTCCTGGCGCTTCATCTGCTGCTGATTCAAGCTTCGCTCTGAAGCGCCTTAAAGTGGAGCCCGCACCTCGGCATCACGCTCTGCGTTGCGCAGGTCGACGACAACAGCATCGTGCTGGTGGGTGGCTTTGTTGAGGGCCTTGAGGGTAGCGGTTTCAACTTTGGAGATCTTCTCAATAACCTGGTCGGCCTTACTTGCGGCCTGGGGGACGTTAAACGTTGGGCGGGTTGAGTGATATGCATCGCGCGCACCTTCTGAGCTTTGGTCTTGTGTTTTTCTGTGCTCTGGACTTCTTTGAGCGCCTGCATCACCTCCGCGTCCTCGCGTTTGGCCTGCTTGGCGAACTGCTTCTCGAGCTTCTTGATTGCGGCGGGGGAGGAGGGGACGCGGGGTGCGGACATGGTAGCGGAGTTTAGGACGCGAGTCACGGAGTCGCGTGACCGTGTATCGCGTATTTTCCAATTTATTTTTTACGGCAACAAGGTGAAACATAATCGTCATGCTTCGATTCGGAGACTCCACAGTTCTTGCAGTTCTCTTTCGCCATCATGCCATCGACGAGGCGGAAGTCGGTACCTAATAGTATCGACACCGGTCCTTCTACCCATCACCGGTTCCACGACGAACCGTCCGAAGACTCAGATGGTCACCTGGCTTTTCTTTCCACCCCACCACTTTCGGCCGTGGACTCTCCCGCGTCGCCGCCGTACAAACGCCAGGCTAGTCGCCCCAACCTCAACCCAGACTCTCACCCGTCTCCGAGTCCCAGTTATAGGTCCGCGTTTATGCCAGGTTCAGTCGCTTCGGTCGAGGCCGATGAAAAAGGCAAAACTAAAGCGTCGGCGTCTGTTCACTACCCGGCCAACATGGCCCGTGTCCCCGACCACGTCGAGCATGATCACCATTCGCTGCCTCAATCAGCGGCATCGTCTGTGGCTGGCACGGACGACGAAGGCGATGCGGATTATGACTGGTCAGATGAGGAGGACCTGGTGGACGAGGAAGCCAAGTTCGAGGAGCACATGGGGAACACTCAGAAAAAGTCTGGCTGGGGATTCAAGACGTGAGTTATTGGGGTCAGAAAAGGTCGGGTGGACTAACTGTCTATTAGAATTCTCACTATGCTCTTCTCCACCTTGATTGGCTCCACTTTTCTGGCCGCCGTCCTCGTCATCCCCGGGATCCTCCTTCATTTCCTATGGTATAAGCTAGTCTCTTATTTCCAGACGCTACAACAGTTGACGGCTCGTACCTCGCTTGTACTAATAGGTATAAGCCGGACATGACCAGTTATCGGCACAAGGTTACCCTGAATGTCCAGGCCTGGCTCTTCTGGGCCGCCGCGAATCTCTTGCTTTCGTGGTACTTCGCCATGCTCGTCGATATTGTCCCCTCCTTCGTCCGCTTCTCCCTCTCTCTCGCCTGGGGACACGTCTCAGAGGCAATCAAGTCACGCATCGAGATGTACAACTCCGTTAAAAACACCATTAAACCGCTCTTTTACGCCGCGAGCGCCTGGGTCTCCTGGGTCATCATCTTTGGCTCGATCTTCCAGCTATACGGTGCGGGAAGCCGGAATCACCAGGGGTACACGGACACCGTGTTCAAAGTTATCGAATTTTTCTTCTTTTTTACGTTGGTGCTCTGCGCTCAACGTATGCTCTCTCACGCCATCGCGTTCGCGTTCCACCGCACCGCGTTCAAGGACCGTATCGACGCCGTGCAGGAGACCCTTCTTGTCGTCGAGCAGCTGCGGGAGTACCGTCCGAAGCACTCCAAGCGCGGTTCTGGGTTGCGCACTCCGTTGTTCGGTGGATTTACGACCCCTACACTTGATAACGACCATTTCAACTTTCTTTCTTCGAAACTCAAGGATCATAAGCGGCGTTCAGAGCTTGCGAATCTCAACTGGGAAAATGAAACCACCAAGACGAACATTGAAACGCATGAGCCGGGATCAGCGCCTCCTTCGCGTCCACTGAGCAGAATCGGCGAGAACCAGGTTCCCCATGAACATCATCACGTTCACCACCACGACCACAGCCCACATCGATATCCTCCTTCTCGTGGTGATCACGACGCGAACGACGCGACACTCGTTGGAACTGCGGCAAAGGTGCTCAAATCGGCCATGTTGCACGACGCGCGAAACATTAAGGGTAAGGATGCCACCTCAAGCATGCAATGGAACGTGAACTCTGCACACGAAGCCAAGGTGCTTTTTGCTTTGCATATTTTTAATGGCCACTGAACGGGCGACACAGCGTCTGGCCCGCTCCATCTACACGCGGTTCAAAGCCCCTTCCCGTAATTACCTTATCCCGCCCGACTTTCATCCTGCATTCCCCACCACCGAGGCTGCCGATGCTGCCTTCCGCGTGTTCGACAAAGACAACAACGGGGATCTTTCCCGCGCGGAGATCAAGACGACGCTCATGAAGGTGTACAAGGAGCGCCGGTTCCTCGCGCGCGCGATGCGAGATGCCGGAGCGGCGCTAAAGACGCTCGACCAGATCCTACTTGTCTTTGCCCTGGTCGTCCAATTCTTCATCAGTCTGAGCGTGTTCGGTGTGAACGTCACGAAAAGCCTGACGAGCGTTTACACGATCGGCATTGGTGCGAGTTTCGTTTTCAAGACGGCAGCGAGCAGCGCGTTTGACTCGATCATGTTTCTGTACGCACACGCCTTCCATCGTTGCCATCCCGTATTTGTCTCACATCCCCTGCCCCGCCCAGTTTCGTGACACACCCGTTCGACACTGGAGATCGTTGCTTCATCGACGATGAGATTATGGTGGTAAAGAAGATGGGACTCTTTGCGGTGCGTGTCTCGCTTTTTTTATGGCTTCTTTGGGCTGACGGCGAACTCAGACTGTATTCACGCGTTGGGACGGGACGGAGTCATATTATTTCAACAGCCAGCTCGCCACGAAGTTCATGTGCGTTATCCATGATATTGCCTTTCGATTCCTTGTTGACCTTTTATTTTTCTAGAACCAATGTTCGGAGGAGCGGGGTACCCATGTTTCCTCATTTCTCCTTTTGCCGTTCGCTGATTATATTCTACAGAAAATGTTCGAGAGTCTAACGATGCAGGTGGCGTGGCGCACACCACTCGCGAAACTGGACGCCCTCGAAACCGCCATAAATACCTGGCTCTCAACAGAGCAGAATCGATGGTTCGTACCTAGCACGGGTGTTACCCTGCAGCACATCGACTTCCAGCGCTACCTGGAGTTTACGATGGCTATCGGGCACAATGGGTATGTGATGCAGAATCCAGAATATTGTCCTCTTCTCTGACAAGCCCGCGCGGTAGTACATGGCAGGACTGGAGCCTGCGCTTGGCGCGCAAAACAGCGTTCCACGCGGCGGTGCAGTACCACTGCCGTGAGCTCGGCATCGTGTGTTACAACTCGCCACAACCTATCGTCTGGGGCGATCCAAACCTTGAGCTGCCGCCGTACCCGCCGGTGACGAGCCCCACAGCGGAATCTCCTGACGATCGCGATGCGGATGCCGATGCGGATGGTGTGCTTGAGCCTGCCGTGAAGCCAGCTCCTACCTTGGGCTTTACGCCGCACATGAGCTCGACGCTCCACCGCGCGCGGACGCACGGGAAGAAGGCTGCCATGCGCGCGACGGGCGGCGGTGACGGGAATTGAACCGCTTGCTTTCACATTCTTGAACGGACAATTAGAGGGCTGGTCCTAAGTGTTCAACTCATTGTAGATATAAACTTGACGCCTGCGCTTGCACGCTGGTAAGCCATGAACTCCACATTAGCATGCTGATCTAGCGTACTGACACTTACACGTCGCATCCCCCCACTTCCTCCTACCCATTTATATAGAGAAATTTAGCACACAAAAAAAATAGAATAATCGCGCTACCGTTTTCTTGCTGATTCATGGATGGGTTCCGCGACATAGGCATAGAAATGTATACGAGCGACGAAGATCCTGGATCCGATCTTGAGGTTTTAAAATGAATAGCAGCGGAAACTCTTGTCGACAAAGTCGGAAGTGGATGGGAACAAGGTGGGATCGGGATCTCGTTGCGCCGCCAGCTTTTGCGCGAAGGTCAGGGTAGCTTGGGGCAAAGTGGATCCACCAAATGAAAGGGCACGAAGTCCGCATTCTTGTAACGTAGCGCGGTTCGATGGATCTGTAGGGCATTTGGACTTAGGAAGGCTGGAGATGATGTGGCATCACGACAATTTCGAAAAGAGGGAATCGCGCATAATTTCAAGATACACACAAGGGAGGTACGTAGAAGAAGGCGCCAGGAGAAGGACTCGAAACCAGACGGGAGCATGCATGCAAATTCCGCTGATTTTCTTCGGACAAAAAGAGGTCTCAAAATAGTTATCGATAACCAAAGTTCGAGACGACTCCGCCGAGTCGGCAGGCCTTATTCCTTTCCCCCTTTGTCCACCCAGAGCAGTTTTTTTGGCCAGCATGTCTCGGTCGATTGTTTTATCCGAGCACCGTTGAGGCATGAAAACTGCATGAAACCTCATTTAGATCTACTTATAACCCGGCACAGTCGGAGATGCTGTCGCGGCGACGTCCCACGTTATACTTACTCCGTTAAATTTACGCTTGGCGGTCACGATCATGGCTTAGGCCGAGATGCCGGTCGTCCCGTGTTCCGATCAGTGATCGAGCCCATATCGGGAAAGCGGTTCGCGAGCCGCTGGCAGGTTCGGTTATAACCATCACGTGCTCGACGCGTCGCGCTTTTGGGGGGAGGGGACGCGTCTTGGGCCGAAATGATTTTCCTCCCTTCATCCTACCGTCTCAGTGTCAATTAGAGAGAGTAAAATTTCAGATTATCTGTTTGAACACCTCATCTCATGTGTCAAAGACCTTGCATTGAGCTACACCAAGCTTAATATCACCAAAAAAGTACTGTTTAATGCAGTTTCAATTGGAACTTTGAGGCGCCAGTAAGATTATACATAGATCAAGTTTATTTATATTAGCCTGATACTACATACAATCCCCTCCCTCACGAGCACGCGCGGTGCATAAGCCCGAGCCTGCTCACGAATGATGCAGCGGCGGCGGTAATTCTCGTGTACCCGCCTCAACGCTTCGGGAACACTCTTCTCCATGCAACCGGGGAGCCACGCGTCGCAAATGGCATGAATTCGCGTCAACGGTGCAGTAACCTCCATACGCGTATACCCGTTCCGGTGATGGGAAGGAAACACACGAAGGTGCGGGCACGGAAACTCAATAGACAAGGTGCGCGACTTTCCTTTTATATGCCATTCAATATTCGGGCTCTGACTCCAGCTAACCTATGCGGCCCGCCCTTCTCCACACAGTCAGGGAGCCCGCGCGCCCGCGCCCGATCTGCGGAGCGCCGCGCACGTCGCGAGTGACCCGAAGTCGCATCACCATGATGGCATGGCTCGCCAATCACCAACCACACGCATGTACCCGTCGTGGCACGGATGCGGCACAGCAGGACACAGTCTTCCTGTTGGCGTTGCAGGCTTGCGCAACGCAGTGGTGACGACGCGGACGGCACGCACTCCGTGACACTGGGTTCGCGGAGATATGCGGCGCGCGGGCGGGTTAGGCGACGCGCACCTCAAAGACGTGTACGCGGAGGAGCAACACGAGCGAGGGAGCACAAGTGCGTGCAGGTGCAACTACGCTGCGAAGTGCTCGCACACGCGACCAGGCTGTGGGACAAGAGCCGGCGGTACGAGTCGGGAAGTGTTTGGCCGTGATTGCCGATCTCTTCCCGCCTTCCCGCCACTCTTTTTCGCCATTTCTCGTACACAGTACAGCTCTTTGCCTCGTTGAACCGTGTCATATCACACTTAATATCATCAGCCTGTCTCACAATTTTTTTGGCAGGAAGAAGATGCAAGGGACACGTAGAATGAATATATTTAGTCAGGAAAGTAAAATATCCGAGAGTAAGTCGCGTAAGAACTTACGCTGGGAAAATTTACGATCTTTACGGTAAATATCGTAAATCGACCCCACGTGCACGGTCTAGGGCCTTCCATACGCAGTAGAACCATCAGATTCGGCTAGCGGGTGATCGCCATTTACTTACCGCAGTTTACCATATTGTTTTGCTCCCAACGAGTCGATTGACGCGTTTAGAGGCTCTAAAGACCGTGCATATGTGTCAGATAATCAATACAGTGGAAAAAACGCGCTCAGAGGCTGTAATCCCCTTGGCCCAAAAGGGATTTTCGACCGACACCGTTCCTCCATCAATCGGGAGCTAGTGAGTTGTTTGGTGTATTCTGACGAGAATTGAGCCACAAAAAATACTCAGATGGGAAGGAATTATATCTGCAGAGTTCTTTAGACTTCCTCTTTGCTCAAGGGCTTTCCATACACAGTAAATCCATCAGACTCGCTTAGCTGGTGATGGTGATTTACTTAACCACACTTTACTGCGTCCGTGCGTCGTTCTACTCCCACCACGTAGACTGACGCGTTTCGGGGCTTGACCGTGCATCATACAGTTAAATGAACTCAAAGGTATGAGCCCGGAAGCTTTTTTCCACGTCAGCCCAGCATGGGTTCGGGTACGACATCAATCACTGGTTAGCGTTCCCCCATGTGTGTATTAAGCGATTGAAACAAGCCAAATGCGCGATTAAAACAGTTAAATAAAAGTGAAGACTCTCAGAGTTGCTCTCCAGTCCCTCTTTCCTATGGCGGGCTCCCGAGCTTTGAATTATGTGCCTTGGATGATCGGAGTAGTATCAATTATGCAATCTCCCGAATAACTGTCCATTCATCCTGTTTTGAGCGAGTAATCGGAGACTGAGGGTTATAATCCTATCAGATATCTTTATAGGATCGTAGAATCATAGTTATTTAAGACTACGGAGGCAACAGGTCTTTCTTTTCCAAGTAAAACATCCAAATCAGTCGTGCCGAGTTTGCATCACCAAACACGCGCGAACCTGAGTGAGTAGTCCCGGGAGTGCAGCTACGCAGAAATAAAATAAACCTTGTCCAGACTATGTACCTATTGAGAAGTCATTAACCCTGACACCAATTCTGCAGCTCCAGGGAAGAGCTGGTAGATATCTCCTGTCTATCAAACCTCACGCGTCTTGAACTGCTTCCAAAAATGTCTGGAGACCAGGAGAGCACTTTGTTTCACCCCAACACACGTAAAAGCAACCTACAGTACTGTTTATTTCACAATTAAATTTTCTGAGCATTGTACAAGGACTGTTTCAGGGAATTTTGCCCCCAAAAAATATTCATGTCCTCAGTTCTGTTTAAACAATGCTTGGAGCGAGGCATTTGGGTGCATATTATGTCTTAACCTTCAGCCGTTGTATATAGCGTTGATAACGCGTCTAAACGCGTCAAATTTGAAGTAGACTTGCCCTTTATTAAGGCACAAAGGTCTATATAAGCCGAAACAGCTATCTATCGCGGTCATTTCTCTTTCACGTACCTCACACAGAGCTAACAACATTCTGGCGTCACTACAGGAGTCAGTGACACGCCGACTGGCGCAAACGGCGCGCCTCTCGTGCAGCGCTCGAGCACGTGCTTCCCAAATAGGAAGTGAGCTGATGATGAGCTGACTCGCCTCACCGCCACGATTTACCGTGATGTGACCATCAATTTACTCATAAACGTAAATATAAATTTATAAAGAGACTTACTTACATCGCGCTCTCTGATTCTGAAGGAAGAGTACGTCTGAACTTTGAAGAATTGAAGAGCCGCACAGTAGTCGGAGATGATTGCCAGTTGTCAGACGGCACCAGACGGCCCTTGACGCAGCCCGAGAGTGCCTTGGAGAACAGAGAACGAGAAGATGATGATTATCATGAGACGCGGACCCAATTCACACAACAGCGCGGTGTCAGGGGTGCCAGTGTAGATTCTAAATGACAGTTGAACTTGAAGGAGGCAGGAATCGGTGACTGTGCTCCTCTCCCAGTAATTTCAACGTCAACCTAGTGTCAACCTCCAAGGGCATTCGACTTCAATTGAATCTGCTAAATGCCTGTCATCCCAACCGGAGCGGTTATTTTGGCAGAAAATATCAGCCACCGTTCATCACCTTCTTGGGGCTTGATACTATCAAGAGCGTTTTCTAATACATCCCACGGCCACTCCGTCTTGAGCTGCCATTATGACCATTCAATTCCGCATTCCTGACCTTTTGGAGCTCGTCTCGGACTACGTCAAGCCTCTTAATACTCACTTTGACGAACTAGATGCAGGTTTCCAGAAATGGGTCGACGCCGCAGCGTTTCTCAGCGATCAGCACAAAAAGGTGCGTCGAGCCAGCGTTGTATTTTCTCATATGTCTAACCTAATCTGGTGCGTTCAAGGCGTGGAAGCACGCAGAACTGCCTCTACTGATTGCGCGGGCGTTCCCCGAAGCTGACGCCGCGCATCTGCGCGTTTGCTTGGACTCGATGATGATGTTCTTGATCGTGGAACAGCTAACGTGAACGAATGAGCTCCATTTTCTCCTGAAAGGGTATTTAACTGCTGTCCAGTGACACCCCCGCAACGAGCGTTGTCTCGAAAAAATGGGCTGGGGAATTTGTCGAGGCTTTGCAGCAGGCTGAGGCACCAAAAACCAAAAAAGAGGGCCCTGCTGCAGTTCTCCAGCAGTGATACTGTCTTTCGAGCCTTCAATTTTGTTTGCTGACTTGTGAGGGATGTAGTTTGGGCGCCAAAGTGATCACGGCCATAGACCCGCCGTATCGGCCTCCTTACATCCAAAGCAATGTTCTCCTTGCCGAAGGAATTGTGCAAGAGGCGTTAGATCGTGAACGGTACGATGAAACGAACCCAATCTCTCTCGACACGTACTTGAAAACACGCCGGAAATCCATCGGCGCGCTTCCCTTCCATGATATCGACCGGTGGATCTGGAAACTGGATCTCCCGGATGAAGTGCTTGCGAACCCGCATATCAAGAACATGATCGAGGCATCTGTGGATATGGTTGCGCTCGGCAATGTCCTGACCGCTATCTGTCTTATTACCCCTTGACCGACATGTTCTCTCCAGGATATCTATTCATATAGAAAGGAGTATCTCGAGGACGGTGCAAAACACAGCTACGTGACCGTCGCCATGCATGATCCTGCGACGCCCGTCCAGGCTGGGGATATCCAGGCAGCCATCGACTACACCGTTGAGCAATTTTCCGTGGCACTTGCCCGATACAAGGAAAATAAGAAGCTGCTCCCTTCCTTCGCAGACAATGCGGATCTGAAAACAAAGGTTGAACGATACACGGAGCTCATGATGGACTCGGTCGCGGGAAACATCGAGTGGAGTATCGCTTGTAAACGATACTCACTCTTTCCGGATGAGGCGGCCAGAAAGGCGGGACTGATCACGATCTAACTTGAATCTGTACTTTGAGAATATGTTACATCTTTGTTTTTGCAACCGCACGTATATGTGACCCTGAAACAATTTGAACTTCTTTCTTTTTAGCTTTACGTACTTGCAAGTTCGGGTTTCCTGTGAAAAGAACCGAAGCGGCGAAGTCGGATCCAAAGGGAAGTGCACTCGACGTATTGATGACCGTCTACCCCGATGGCGGGATGGCGCTTGTTCATCATCGCACGCGCGGGTTCTCGAGTTCTCACTCCGTCAATCTGTCAACGCTCAACGCTAAACCATTGCAACGACGCGGAGACGATCATACGTACGTACTACAACTGTCCGAGACAACCCCGACGTGAGGCACGAACGGCTTGGGGTTGTCAGAGGATAAGATAAGGAGGAGGCGGGAATGGGATAGTGCGCGTCGTAGATAGATCATGTGACATCTTTCTTCTTGGACGCGTACCACCACCGCGCTCCCGCCTCCGTCTTCTTTGCCCGCCCTCCTCTTCCCTCTTTCTCCTTCCAGTGTGTGGTAGAGTTGGCTCCGCGCCTTCGGCGCCCCAGCCCGTCTCCCTTCGGGAGTCTCTCCACGCGCTCAGAGCGCTTCCTCTCGCCCGCACCCCTTCCCCTCGTTGCGGCGGCGCGCAGCGCCCCTCCCAGACGCGTCTCGGCGGCGCGCGGGTTGGCGAGCCGAAGGCTCTTCCCCCACACCCACGAACACGATATCCACTTAGCGTGTTCGTGGGCCCTCCCTACCACGTTGAGTGGTAGCCGACCTTATCTTATCCGTTCAAGCATACTCAAGCCTTCTGGGGCGGCTACTTACTTGGTATTACGGGACAAGCTCTGGGCTTACGGTACGCGGGAAGTACTCGGTTCGATTTTGACTGATCGGCGAGATCACGAGTTCAAATCCTGCCACGTACACTTCTTTTACAATAAGTTGAGTTGTATTAGGATGTGAGCAGCCTTGAATGACCCAGATAAGACTGCTGAACCGTTTCTCTTTAGACAAAATTTCAATCCAACTTGTCACCGACCAGGGCTCAGAAGTTAATGAAATGCACAAGGTGCATGAGCGGCTCAGGTTAGTTCATGGGGTAGTTCGACTCATTTGACATTCCTGATCATATCTCTCAGGAGGGAGGCGGCACCTCTCTATCAACCGCCAGAGTTCCCTTTCGGCGTTAAGCAGTCAAGCACCAAAAACACTCCAATCGAGAGCTTTTGGCGGTGGCTTCGTGATGGCGATGGGCATTCAGTCAAGCTTATCTTGCAGAACGGGAGTGCATCCGGCATCTTCTTGCCTAACGATGCGAATCACAGGTGCGTTTCAATTTCACCCTTATTTAACTCTGGTACTGAGACGATACTATATATATTTTTCAGGGCCGTCTTCTATTGGCTATGGGTACCTATAATCCAGGACGGTCTTGACACCTACCGCACCTACTGGAACAACCACAAGATCCGCAAGTCCGCAAAGAAGATTAACCCGAGCGGATCGTGCCCCATCAACATGTTCACCAACCCGGCTTCCGTCAATGTCGCTGCTAAGCAATGCTACATCAACGTTAACCCGAAGACTGTCGCAGAGCTTCGCATAGCATATGGTGGAGAGGAGGCGCGGAGCAAGGCGTACCGGTGGGTGTCGGAGGAGTTCAAGTTCAATGCCGATACGATATACTATAACCTTGGTGCACCGGAGCGTAGTCTCTCGAATGGGTGGAACGTTTTCAAGTTGATGGTTGCGAAGATTGAGGAGCTGAGGGCAACAGGTGCTGATGTTGGACTTGAGATGTAGATACTTACGCTGAATGGATCCTATTTTTTGTTGCTACTTGACGCAATGGATGTCGGTTTACCATTGTGAATGAATGAAAGTGACAAAAGAAATGGCCACCGGAAGAATCGAACTCATGATCTCGCCGATCAGTCAAAATCGAACCGAGTACTTCTCGCGCACCGTACTGGGCTGGAAACACCGAGTATTTCAAGGCTGCACCGCCTACACGTTGGGTGTAACATTCAACAGATTGCTGCTGGTTACTAGGGTCCGATAGGACCATCACAAGGATCAACCATCCAAGTTTAATGGGTTCTCCACCCATCAGATTTAAATATGGCGCCCAAGTTGAGGGAGTATATCAAGTATCTACACTGCAAAACCGGGCTACCTCTTCATTTTCCCTTCATGTCCGCCTCCGCCTCATCAGCAGCGACAGCGGCAGCCCAATTAGCTGCGTTAATCAGCGCGGTCAAAGAACTTTTTGCAACGACTTTCATCGGTTTTGCAGTGTCCACAGCGCTATATGGTGTCTCTACCCTACAAGCGTATCTCTATTTCAGAACATACAGAAATGACCAATGGATTCTCAAAACGATGGTGAATATAAGTCTTCCGCGGTATTCCACAGCTCGCTTGAGTTTACACTTCACTTTATCAGGTCACAGCCTTATGGTCGGTATACTCTTAACCATTCGCGGCGCATGCGCCTTATCCGACCAACTCCTAGGACCTTCGACACTTTGACTACAATTTTCGTCGCCCATACTCTCTATGTTTTTGTTTTCGCCTTTCTCAATCAGAAAATCGATCTCGACATTCCCTGGTGAGAATTAAAGCTCTATCTGGACGTTTCCAACCGACAACTCTGGTCATGATAGGAGTTTCACGGTGAGCAATATTCCTGGGCAACGAGAACCGTGTCTGATCGCACTTGTCCTTAGGCGGAAAAGATGCTTGTGGTAGATTAAATATGCAATTTTGTGAACTGATACAAATATCGTTGCCCTGCAGACCATCATCACCTTCATCGCCCAATTCTATTACGCTTATATGATCTGGAAATGTCTGCAAATTTTCTTGTCAGGCATCGCGTGTTATTTACCATTTTCTAGTCAGCGAAAGCAAGATTGCGACCGGTTTCATTGTGGGGTTAGCCGTCGGTGCCTTTGGTGAGATGCTTTCCGGGCTCAGTCCATCCGCATTAGTTGACGCTCTAAATAGGGTTGGGTACCTGTGAGAATCCAAGGAACTTAAATTGCCACAATTACTCACCTAACCGCTTGTGCAGACACAACTGTCCATTTGTATATATTTCCAATGTTCTATTTCTCTATTTACTGACCCGCAATGTCTAGATTCGAAAATGCAGCTCTCAATTCAATCTCAACCCGAAGCTTTTTGGTTTGTCCACCGTTCCAATTTCTCGATTATCATGTTTACCCGCCATGGCTATAGATCATCAGCGGACTCGTACAAGGCCTTGCAGCGTTGAATGACATCGTCATCACCGGAGCCTTGTCCTTCTATCTTCACAGTCGCCGAAGTGGCATACCCAGCTCCGAGATGCTCATCGACACCCTGATACTCTACGCCGTCAGCCGAGGTCAGTATCGGCCGCAGTTCTTTTTGAAACAATCTTGAATTAACAGGTATGTAGGTGTCCTAACTGCGTAATTTCCAGCTTCCCCTCCGACGCCGCCACTTACGCGCCGATTTTAGTATCGCCCAAATCATGTTTCTGGTTCTTGTGAGCGTTGCTGGTTCCGAAATTCCGCATATCATTGACCAGGCTTGATACAGAACGTCGCACTTCCCCACCATCAATTTTGGCTACCATTCCATATGGCGGTAGGAAAGTGTATGTTTGTAACCACTATTGCTAGCTTGACATTAATATCTGCCCCGAGTATATGTAAATTCCGTGCTGGCTAGGTATGTTTGTGAATCCATAACAATATTCCCATTCGATCATGCTCCTCTCCAGCCTCAACGTGCGGAAGAGTTTTGAGCAGAAGGAGGTCCAATTGGGTAGCGGGTTCAACAGAGAAAAAAGTGCACAACTTGAAAGTCAGGTGTGTCTTGATTGGTCCTACTTTCCTCGCTTTCCTCTCAGATGCATTGTCAGGTTACAAGACCTATCACTTTTAACCCTATACGGGTTGTAAATTCAACATCGACGACAATGGGCACATTGCGCCGAAGTAGTGATGCTCCCGATGCTGAACGAGAATAGGCGTACGGAGACACGAGTTGCTATTGCACACTTGTTCACTGGTCTGCCTTTCAAGGTTACCAGCGTGCTCTACGGCTCACCAAGCAATCTCCCATCTTCCTCCTCTATCTAAGACCTGGGACCCTGTTGTGAGGATTTTTGGTTTATTCAGTGGAACACTTGTTTAGAGATTGTAGTTTAATTCCGTCGATAGAATAGAACATTGTTCTGTGCGAAAACGAATCTGGACTTGTCCACTCTGGTGATTCTGTCTCGGTCCTTGTCCGAATGGCGAATGGTAGTCAGTCTCTCAGCCGCGGCTACGCCGACGACGTACTCCAATGTTCCGCCGAGGCTTTGGTTCCGATTATAGGTCAGATGCACCTGAGCAGAAGCAATAGAGGCAAAGGAAGAACAAGACAACATTCGAGAAATAAGCTTCTTATATTTTCTCAGCGCGAGCTATATTGAATTCATCTCACATGCACGGAGATTATGCCTGGGTAGATGAGGCCGAATCCAGGAGCAGTGGCCTAGCAGATTTCGGGGTGCCACCGTATTGCATGTTTATCTTGGCGGTCCATTTAACCGACGCACAAGCAAAAGAGGATGAGATCAAGCAAAAAAGGATGATACTGTGTGGATAGGCTTTGAATACAGATTAGATTGTGTTGGTGGTGATGTTAATACAAAAACTGGCGGTTCTACAGATGTTCGCGTCGCCAACTGGATGAAGGACAGTCAGAGTAAAAGCACGGCGAGTAAGTTGCAACCAACGTCTTGTCAAACTTCTGATTTATTTGCACCATTTTGACTCCTTCGTTTGGTCGGATGGAATTCCATGGTTCTGGATTCTTCTTGGACCATTGGACTGTGAAGACTGGGATAGGCGATGGAGGAAGCAAGGCACGGGATCCACGTACTGCTGGGACCCATTGCCGAGCGGTAGGTAAAGTAGGAAGCGAAGGAAACCATTCCAGTGACGAGAACGACGCTGTATGAAACTTGAGCTTCCAAAAAAATATGTAGCGACACGACCATACTGACATTGGAATCGCCTGGTAAGCAACGTAATCAGGGACAATGCATTGTACATGAAGTGTTGATATACATACCTCGACGGCGAACCAGTGTTTCATTGCGGGCTTGAGTGCTAGAGGCATTGTGTGTATGCGAGGATGGATGACGATAGGTCTGCCGCCTACGGTCTCCGCATTATATGCTCGGGCACCGCCACAATGCGGGGCGGGACGGAGAGGGCGAGTCTGGTCTGCGCTAGCTCATACGAGGGCGGTCTAGTCGCGACGAGGAGCCCAAATCAGTTCCAAAACGTCGGGCTGACCTAGATATTACACCGCAGCTTGACAGTGATGTTTTTGAGACACCAATGCAATGAGGAAAGTGGATCACACTGAAGATATCGAAGCGGAGTCAAGTTGAGCTCCGAATGACCTTAATCAGAAAATCAAATATAGCCCACCTTGACCTTGGACGTCCGAATGCCGTCCACTGAAAAAATACCATATTGCCGTTCAACCTGTGGGCTCCTACTGACCTTGATCGGTGGTGTCCTTGTGTGGTCAGAGAGATATATTTGAAACCACGTAAATACATTATTTGTATAGCCAAGCGTCGCAATGCAGTTATCGCAAGCAATGATTCAAGGACCTGGGGCCGGATGCCACCCACTCAGCATTGAACCGTCCGGGAGACATGCAGATTGGCTCAGGAATCGCATGGAGCGCGGGGAGATAGTAAAAATCGATTTTTATGATACGGAAACAGGAATACATGGATAATATTACGCAAATGGGCGCGTTCCCTACCCGCCATCCGAACTGTTCTCCAGCTGTTCAACGCGCCGCTTCTTCTGTGGCGGACCACCGGCTCCCTTGGGTATGGGCTGGACGTTCCCGGCGTGTTTGCGTAATGTTGCTTGCCACCCAGGAACACCCTCGCTCTCGACAGTCTTGAAGTCTGTTTTCGCGGGGTCCCCGTGAACCTCTTTGTCGTCTTCGTAGATGGTATTAAAGCATCTGCAATATGGTGTGAATTTCATGAACATGGAGAGGAGCCAGACGACGCACAGATTGAACTCATCTTGGTTGTTGCTGTCCTTGCGGAACTTGGCTATCGTCTCATCCACTTTCGGCCAGAAGCCGTCGTCCTCCACGGTCAGGTATTATCTGAGGCACCAACACTGAATACAAAATGTAAGTAGACATGTCGATCAGCGATTAAGAAGCATCACTCACGATGAGCGCTACACGTTAGTACGATTGAAGTGTAGGCTTGACGTTGGTGCTTTTGATCAAGTTGTGCGACAAGGCAGCGATGTTTTCGATAGCAGAGTCCTTCTCCATCGATTCCTTGACCTGGTATACGATGAGTGAGGTGGCAATCAATTAAAGCTGAGCAGACGAACTTTAGTTTTGTAAACATTGCGATAGTGGGTTCCCTTGTCGCGGATTTTCGCCAGAACAAGGTCAACAGCAACGGTATCATCCTCCTCGGGGAGACCCTTGACCTTGCACTAGTGCATCGCTTTCTATGGTGCCGGAGAGGGATATCAGTCGTCGAGTAAAGGAATGTATGTATAGACCATTTACACATCGAGATGTGTTCACTGACATTCAGGTCACGATAAGATGTCGTGGTTGGTGAGAACACAAAAGCCTTGACATAGGAACTGATCTTCTTCTGCGTGGTTGTGCATGCATGAGTGAGTGAATACGAGAAGGGTGGGTTACGCACCGCAACATCAGGTGTTATGATCCACGGCTTGGCCTTCTCGTTCTTCTTGGACAGCTCCAGCAGCTGGAGGACGTGGGCAAAGAGCAAAGCTTGTCGCTCTTCCACGCAGCGTGTCTAAATACACTGAGTGTATCAATGTGCAGTTTCAGGAAGAAGTCTTACCTCACACAACTGGCTGGATATAACCGCGGCCGTGTCGGAGAGGTCATCTTGTGCTTGACCAAGCGTCCATAGGCAACCAGAGGTGGAGTAGTCTGTGCAGGGGCATCGGGTGGCTGCGAGGATCCAGCCTGTTCGTCGTTGAGATCATCGTTGCGGGGGGCTCTTCGGAGGGGGAGCAACTTGGGCCGCTGTTGCCCGATCCAGGTGTAGAACGCGCCCGGATGCGTACTGTTTGTCGAATCCATAGCGAGAAGGGCGGGTCAATGTTTTCATCAGTAAATGAGGTCGACATTTGAGTTGGAGAATGAGATGAGTTGGGACGCTCTTCAAGATCCTTGCCCTTTATACATTTGTTGGGGTGGCATTGATGGTGGCATCGAATAATGGTTTGGGTGGCTCTGGACGAGAAGGTGTGTTGCGCACTTCAATATATACTGGCGGCCAGGTGGCAGGGCCAGAAACAAGGGTATCTTGGGCATATTGAAAAGGAGCAGCGCGACGGCATCCACGAGAGGTTAAGGAAAGGTCGACGGGTGAGACTGGGTTGAGATCAAGCTTTGAGTATTTGGTTGATATCTAGTCTGAGGTCGAATTGACCCCTTCCAAATTGAGCTCAAGTTTGGGTCGTAACCGCAACAGCCTGTCATTTACAACGGAGGTCCGTAAACTATCCCAGCTCAGATGTCTCTTTGACAAAATCTCTAGTTTGCGGTGTAGGCAGTTTGACTGAAAGAGGTTGTTCCGGATTTGTCTGGGACGGTCTAGAAGTGGCACAGTCTGTTCAGCAGTGCCACTTATCCGCCGCTCAAGGGTTTGATAAGGCTGGATGTATATACATCATCGAGTAGGCCACAGTCAAGGAAACCACCAAGAAAATCACTAGTTTGAATTTTCCCAAGGTGTGAAGCTACAAGATCCGTATGGCCAGGCTGCAGTGCGCTTTAGCGAAGCACTGGTTACCATTGCTCAATACAGCAAGATCCGAGACGAAAGACACTGTTCGGATGCCCCTGGAAGCGGAAAGTAATCAAGTGATGATGAGGGAGGATGGAAAGGGAAGACAGGCACATGTGAGTTGAATTAGGAGTCCGGATTTGGCTGGTACATAGCTGTGACGTCCACCGATCGATTCGCAGTTTCTCTGCCAACTCTCCCAATCATGGCTTCAATTTCCGCTCACTTTACCAAGGGCCCCGATGCCCAGTCCATCTTCGACAACATACACAGCCAGTTTCAGCTCAGTCCAGAAGCACTCATAGAGCTCACAGGAGCATTCCTCGATGAATTCAAAGTCGGTTTGGGCAGCTACAACCATCCCATGGCCATGATGTGCGTCCGATTCAGCCGTCCCGTGCTCGTTTTGAACATCCCGTAGTCCTTCCTTCGTTACCGGTGTCCCGGACGGTACTGAGACGGGGTAAGCTAGCTGCATCGTATTCGACTGTAGAGTAAACAATTTCCCGCCTCAGGACGTTCCTCGCATTAGACCTCGGAGGAACGAATATGTGAGACAATACCTCGGCTCCCTCAATTCGGCTGCTCACCGGAGTTCCAGGCGTGTTTGCGAGGTCGTTCTCCACGGCGACACGACTTTCACTCTGCGCCAGCAGAAATATAAAGTTTCGGATGCACTTAAGACTGGAGAGGCTTCCGTGCTATTCGGTCCGCAAACAAACCCTCTATTCACGACTCTGGCTTATCTTTTCGTCGTAGATTATCTCGCCGATTCCGTGGATGCATTCCTAACGTCTCATCCCCCAAGTGACGATGCTCCTGGACACGGAAATCCGTTCTCTGAGCCGACTCCGGACGTCGTCCACCTTGGGCTCACTTTTTCCTTTCCAGTAGAACAAACTGCTCTGGGCTCTGGGAAAATCCTTACATGGACCAAAGGCTTTTCTGCTAAACATGCGATCGGGAACGATGTCGTCAAACTGTTGCAGGATGCTTTCGATCGGAAACACATGCACGTAAAATGTGTCGCCCTTGTCAACGATGTGTGCCTCTTGCGCCCTGGAATATGCCGTAACATTGACCCTGTCTCCAGACCGTTGGAGCCCTCCTTTCCCGAGCATACACCGCAGGCGGCTGTGTTCTTGGCGCCATTTTTGGTACCGGAACCAACGGCGCATACGTCGAGGATATCAGTACGCACTGTTTCCGCGGCCCTCTCTGCCTCCCTAATGCGACCTAGCTAATATTAGGAAACTTGCCAACGATCCGGCTGCTTCCCGCGGTGGATTAATGGTCGTGAACACCGAGTGGGGCGCATTCAATAATACTGTGTGTGGACCGTTGCTCTCATGCTCATATCTAATTTACATGTAGCGGTCCCATCTGCCTTCGACGCCTTTCGACAACAGCCTGGATCGAACAAGTATAAATCCTCGTTTCCAAGCTTTCGAGAAAATGATCTCCGGGATGTATCTGGGCGAGATCACCCGGAATATACTCTTGTCGCTCGTTGATGCTGCCCCAAAGTCTTTGCTTTTTGGCGGCAAAACCACTGCGGCGTTAAATGCCCAGTGGGGCTTTGACACCAGTGTCATGAGCGGTGTCGAAGAGGCTTGGGAAGGGAAGGACTCGGAACATTGGACTGGTGGAAACCCTGTTCCCCAACTTTCCGCCTTTGACACGCCAGAAAAGCTGGACTCTTCGGTCAAGTCGAGACTAGAACGCGTGCGCGCTGTCCTTGTTAAAGAACTAGCGTACAATGAGGACGACGTATCATTGAGGGACGCAGCCGTGAGTAACGCTACCTCCTCCAGGCGCGCTGTCATACCTAATCATCACTTGAGATCGTTCGATGGGCATGCTCGATGATTGCGCGGCGCGCGGCATTACTAAGTGGAGTGGCTGTTGCAACCGTGCTAATTCAGACCGGACGCGCGGTGTTCCCTGGCCAGGATGGCAAACCTACGAAAAACGAATCCAAGATCGGTGTAGGTGTCGACGGGAGGTTCGTAACTTAGCTCTCCTGCAGTTTTCCACCACCAAACATGTTGTCTAGTTTGATCCAGTTCTACCCACACTTTGAAGAGACCTTACGGGAATCTCTTCGACTTGTTGTTGGCTCTGATGTCGAGAAAAGGGTGGACATCGGGTTGGCGAAGGATGGCAGCGGAGTCGGTGGTAAGTTCTTCGCCTCTCTTTGGCGATTCACTCGGTTGATCCTTGTCTCCAGCCGCCCTTTGTGCACTTCAGGCTATCACGCAACTTTAACCCATACTAATAAAGTGAAAATGTATCTTATCGAGGACCTCGCTGTATAGATCTGTGCCGACGTTCCTGGAGTTGGTGTATCCATTCCTATTATGTAGTAGGTATGTTTGTAGTACTTATACATGTCTAAATTGCAATGAGAGGGGTTTGTGCGCTACTTCGTTGACATCAAGATTCTCTCGTATCCTTGACTAACCTGTCTCCAATTCAGCACGTTCCAAAACTCTCGCAGCCACGCCTCCTTCCCCCAAACACCGTATCCCGCAGTAATCCAGGCATGCTCTTGAACAGAGATGCAAAACAGCGGATAGAGAACTTCGCCGGCGTTGATAATGTCTGCCTGGCTTTTTGGGGACCTATATATGCTCTGGGTGTTGCTGCTATCAAACACGCTATCTTCGGCGGACCGGCGAGCACTGGTGTGTATGAAGCGGGGGCTCAGAGGGGCAAGAGGAGTGTTGCTGCCCCGTGGTGGGGGTGGAGGTGCCTCCATAGACATTAAGCGTGCCAGGTCTTTTGGATTCAATTCCGCCGGAGCCTTGCCGCGGCCGTCAACCCCCCAACTAGCCAGATACTTGCCAACATACTGCATATTCCGGTCCCAACCTAACGGGTCGGACGTCATCTCGTGGTAAAGATTGGGGAGAACGGTCGCCATGTACGTTCGCGAACGGACGAGCAATGTCCCGGGTCCAAAGGTGGGGAGGATGGAAGTGCTTCCCTTTGCGTCGGTGACGAACCATATCCACCCCGAGGTAAACATACCCATGGCGGCGGCAGAAAAACTAGATTTCAGTTGATCGAGGCCGCCATGGTCGATGCGAATCTTGTCCATGAGAGTTAATGAGATGGCAGTTTCTTGAGAGTCTTCAGCGTTGGGGGTCTAGCGTGTTTCGAGTAAGTGGTATTCTACAGAAACCGATATGCATGCGCACGAGCTGGCCCAAGAAGAAGCTATTATTGAGCGCAAGACTTGCGTAGTTGAACGCGAGGGTTTTTTCTCGAAACGGGGCCGTATTTATGATGACCTGTGTCACAGATTTATCTTCTTCTTCTGTCTCTATACGCGTGGAGAGATGTTAAAATAAATCCAAGTCGACCAGGATTTGCTTACGTCGGACTTCTTCAGTCAGACGCGCCAGAAGACCAAGCTGATATTCCATGGCCACTACTTCGAGGGCGGGAGGAGGGAGAAATTTTCCAAGGCCATGCTTGATGTCATATGGCAGTGGTAGCGGGAGGTGGTCGAACTGGCCAGTAACGCCCCTGGTCCCGCGTGGTATTGGAGGCCGTCTGGCGCGTATTAATGAGTGACGACAACGGCATAGAAAGCTCATGTCGAGGAAGCCAGGACCACAGCTCCTACAGGCGCGTCGGGTGGAAGAGTACTTTTTCTTGGTGTGAGTTTGTTTGGCTAGAGCATTCCCTTACCGTTGTCCTCCACGTCAATCTTTCGAAACTATGCCTCCCAAGTCAGCTCCGGTCGTGGCAGAACCCACCTCTGCTGTGCAGACTCTGTGGAAGGCCTACAATGAGCAGACTTCCGACCGTCTCAAATTTATCGACGCATTCCTCGTCTTCCTTATGCTCTCGGGCATCGTCCAGTTCTTATACTGCGTTCTCATTACTACCTTCCCTTACAACGCCTTTCTCTCAGGGTACGCCACTCTCTGTCTCGGAAATACGATACCTGTGCTCATTTCCATTCAGATTCTCGAGCACAGTGGGCCAGTTCGTCCTAACTGCTTCTCTCCGATCGCAAGTGAATCCCGAAAACAAAACCGAATTCAAAGAGGTGTCCCCCGAACGGTGCGTTTATCAACCATTTCGCATTGAGTTATTCTGCTCAATCCCACGTCAGAGCATTCGCCGATTTCGTAGTGGGCTCCATCGTGCTTCACTTCTTCGTCTTCAACTTCCTTGGATAATAAATGATGTATATATGAGATGCGGACAGTACAAAGTGCAGATAATACGGGATGGTCGGAAGCGTGGAACTTCAATGTTGCCTTTCGAATGAAGACGACCGCTGGAAAAGAAAGGTAAGTATGCTTGACCGTCAGAGACGAAGTGGACGCACTCCGCATATGACGACCGCGAAATCGAACGCATATTCCCCTTGGAATCACGGATAAGTGAGGTGAAAGCAAATGAATCTGCCTGCACACCAAATTCAAGGTAGGACCGCAGTAGTTCTGTGTAGTGTAAGGAACAATACAAATCGCCATCGTGTGATCACTCACGGCGAATGTCCTTGTTGGGAACTTGTGATAGCTTGGGCCTGCGGCACGTAAGTACGATGCAGAGACGCGCAAGAACGGCGTGAGATACGTTAAGCCTGTATTCCTCTTCATTCCGGCGAGGAAGACGCTGATGTTGGCATTAGAATGATACACTGCTCGTGGAAAGCGTGCCGTACGAAATGAGGACAGCGTCTATGCCCAGATGAACTGCGAAGACGGGCTCAACGATATGCTAGGACATGGGGTGAAGGCGAACCGAGTTTGCCGAGCATTGAAGACAGTGTAGTGAAGGGATGAAAGAGGTAATTGGATTTCAAACTCCGAATACGGCGCGATTGCGGCGCGGTCACGGGTTCTAAACCGGGAGCGCGCTTGTCGTTGACACTCGCGCCTTGGACGGTTCAAATTTACAAGCAGAGTTACACTAGATAATCAATTGTGCTTCCAAGTGGTCCATTAGAGTCCATTGAACGGCAAAGGAGTAAACAAGGAAGCAAATCCCGTTTGGGATGATCGATTACATAACAGTCCCAATTAACAAACATCAACGACCGTGCCAGGAGCCACTCTGCAGTTGCCATTGTCTCAACGACCATTGAACAATGTCAGGGCCACCGACCCCACCAAACGGAAAGACCTCTTTCTCCGCCCCCTTCGAACGCTTTAAACGCGATGAATGGGCACCAAGCGCGTTTACACTCCTGGGTACGAGCTCGACGTGGATACCGACGCAGCATCTTATCTCTCCTCCCAGATACTGTGGAAACCTATTTTGACTCTCACGTCGACCTCTTACAACGCCAGCTTCAGAAACACAGCGACCGGCTGAAAATGAGGGCAGAAGAGACATTCAAAATCCGCGACATTTCAGGAGATGTGCTGGCCGAGAACTTTGAGCGCGAGCTCAAGGGATTCAAGCTGCGGGTGCGGTGGCACTTGTTCTTTACTTGTCCGACTGTTAATATTCGCATCGTTCCAGATCTCAACGCGTATGACTACGTTGGCCAGTTCATGGCAGTCTGCCAAAGTTGTGCGAACCAAAGCCAAAGTGTCTTTCTTTTTTGGAGTCATGTCGCTACTAGTCTCCGCCCTGCTGTTTGGTATGGCCCCACAGTCCGTCATTTTCATTTTCTGCGCGATTTCCACATGTTTAATTGGGACACAGATGGGTCCACATAGCATACACGATCCAAAGCTGCTATCTTCTACCCCTCCGCGTCTACACATACAAGAAACGCGCATGGCACTATTTCCTCTTCGATCTATGCTATTACGTCACGATCCTCAACTTCATCTACATCTGGGCCCTGCCATCCAGTCCCGCGCTTTTCGTGGCCTGTTACTGTCTTTCCCATGGCTCCCTCGCTAGCGCCGTCATAACATGGCGGAATAGTTTGGTATTCCATGACCAAGACAAGGTCACATCTCTTTTTATACACATCTACGCACCATTCACGTTTACGGTCATACGGTTCGTGCAATCTCGGAGATGTCTCCTTTATGATACTGACTGTTTTTTCTAGCCATTTCTATCCATCGGCCGAAGTCAGATTCCCTGCACTTCTCGAGCTGCCTCACCTGCAGCCATTGCGTGCTCTCTTTTTGAGCGGTGCAATATGTACGTGTTTTTCGTCGTCGCATACTGCTTGCACCTCTGATAGCATTTTAGACTTGAGCTGGCAGTTACTGTATTGGAAAGTGCGTTCATTTTCATTCGCCCAGTGACACCACTCCAATCGCTGTCCCCAGTTTGTCATTGTCGATCGTCGTGCCAAAATTGAGTCTGGACAACGCACCACATCCTTCTCCTTCCTGCTCAATGATAAACGCGGGGTCATTGGTCGATCCTTGTCGTACATTCCTCCCCACTATCGCGAAGCAGCCTTCATGTCAGGACAACTGGGTAAGTCCAAGCGTCGATTTTCAACCCATTTCTCATTCCTCCTTTAGTGTATTCTGTCTTGACAGAAGTTCCTGCCGTGTATCTGCTCTACGACAGCCCCTTCTGGAGTGGGGTTTTCCTCATCCTGATTCTGGCCGTGAGTGTATGGAACGGGGGCGGATTCTACATAGAAGTCTTTGGTCGCAAGTACGTCTCCTTGCCTCATCTTCTCTTATCGTTGTGCTCAGCCGACTCCAGATTTGAACGGGAGCTGGAAGCCCTTCGGAAGGAGCTAGCAGAAAGCACCGCCCGCTCCGGCCGATCAAGTCCCGACAGTTTGCCGGCCCTCAGTCGTGGCGTTAGCGACGAGGGACTATCGTCGACCGAGACCTCTCCGACAAGTACGATGAATTCCAAGCATCTCCTTCCAGAGGATCCACCGGCCATCGACCCCCTGCCGCCGTTGTTGAAAAAAGACCTATAGATTCACTTCCCCCGTAATCATTGTAATGACTTTATGCCACGGCTCGTTTCCTGCTTTAGTGTAGTCCATACTTACGGCCACGGATTTACTGATGCTTATCTATCGTCCTATTTGCTTTATTTTGACATCTACGATAATCTTTGTACTTCTTTCTGTTAACGACCAATGCGATGATGCCATGTTATGTTGTTTCCGGGCTCTGAGTGCTTAGAGCGAAGCGTTGACTTGACGGGCCGCGTATCCACCCGCAAAATAAACCGCCTTCACCCATCAGGCTTTGCTTCGCGGCTTGGAAGTCGGTCATTGACAATTTCACATCCGAGTAAGTAGCTGAATTGCTGTAGCGCCGGATTCATGCATTAGACTGTAATTGAAATTGAACAAGGACCGGCAGCTCACGGCCCAGGTGGAAACCCACAAACTAACAGGGTTTCCCGATACAGCTGGAGCATGGATTTTTTGCACGCCTGTGGTCTACAAACGTCGGGGTCGATATGGAGCACCCAGAACGGGTAGCAGCCTTACCTGTATTTTTCGCGATGTCGATGCTTCGGCGCTATGCCACGCTTATAACCATTTATGAGGATCTCCGCAGGTTTGGCGGAGTCGGCGATCCATAAGAGTGCTAAAATTCAGGCATGGGTCAGAGTGGCAAGGTAAGGGACAAAATTTTCTGACAATCGTTGCATGAACCCCCAACTTGAGGGTTCAATGATGCCACGGACGTGCGTGAGTGCACAAAGGGGACAGAGCTGAAGGATATCGCGGGTTCATGGAGGATATAGTCTCCGCAATCTGCGAGCCAGATTGAGAAATTAAATTGGATCTGTCGGACCAATACCTTTAATGCCTCCCAGCCTTCTCCACAGAGCTCGCTCGCAATCCTCCTTCACTGGAGCGTGCAACTCTGCCGGAATCTCGCCAATAATAATGCTTTCGATGTATATCGGTCGTAAAAAACGGGACCCCAAAGCACCCTGTATTCCCAGATAGCTCCAGGAGGCGAGCTTATCGGAGCAAGACATCGAGGATGTCGGCGGCGAGTCCGCACGACCGGGCTTAGTACGCAGAACACCCCAGAGCGCGTAGTTATCGCGCCCTCTCGCTGCTGCTGTCGGGTCGGTGGGGGAGTGTATGTTCGCATCTTTCAGAGCGGCCATTTGCTCGTCCTGAGAGGAAGCCAAGAAGCGCATGGACGCGTCTCCGCCTTATATACGTTGAGAGCGTGGATAGCTTGGAGTTTAGGTAGTATCTTACAGGGGACAGTCGAGACATACAGCACGAGTCGAACGCCATCCTTCAATGCGTATTTTCCATCATCTAATGGAGCAATCCATTCGGAAAGGACCTTGGCGCTATCATTGGGGGTAGAACGGCAGCGTCCTATTTCCTCCAGAAACCAGCGCATGGCTCCGCGCCGGGCTAGCACTTCGGCGTGACTGTCGTGAATAGCCTCCCCGTCCATGGGTAGTCTACTGACCGGGAGACACTTCGTACCCGTGGAAAGCGACACGATTTTGTAAAGTCCATCTGCGTTAGAAATCAAGAAGAACGAAGCGAGAATGGTGAATTGTAAGGCGGGCGGCTGAAAAGGAAGGCTGCAATACAAAGCCATAATCGCGTCTACGGCACGATGCTCCATACCAGATTCCGATTAACGCAAGCTCGATTCAAGACATGTCGACGTAGCGGAATGAAGCAAACAAGTTCGAATGCACCGCCACTGACCCGGTTCCAAAACTCAGGGGCCAATTTACGTCGTATAGTACCGGTACACTTGAAAGCTTCCCTTGGCCCATAGTACATACGACACAATTGATCTCAACCAAAATGGCGACATGGAAGGACAGGCAGGGACTGCTACAAGCATACTAAAGCTGCTCCAACGCACGCAACGACCGTGGTACCGAAAAAGTAATTGTTGAGTAGAGGATGGGCGAAGTTGTGGGAGGCGGTAGCCACAGGGGCTCTGCATACAATGCATATTAGATGAGGCAAGGAACTGCATGAAAGAAACTAACGTGGAAGAAGCGGAAGCAATGACCTTGCTACCACTGGCTGCAGTAGATGCCCCTGCTCCGGTGGAAAGCCCGGCCACTATGGCTGACGACTCCGCCGTTAAAGTCACACCCTGCACATATTGTCGGTCCTTGCGTATGCAAGAGAAAACCGAGACGTACGAAATCGAGACACAAGTTCTCAGCCCCGTTGATGGCGCTGACTTGGTCTGACCCTTGGCATGCAGCGGTGATGCAGGCAAACGTTGTCTGGACGAAAGGGAGACTGTTACATAGGCAGTTTTCATCAGTTACGGCGCAACCCCCGAGATTCGTGGGGTTGTTTAAGCAATTATCGGCACAGGCTAAACCAGGCTTGAGTTTTTAGTACTCGGAAAATGCCAGTAATACCAACAAGGGAATCCCGGAAGCTGACGCTGGTAGTGGGCAACAGACACGGAAGAACCCAGAAGCGACAAGAGAGTAATAAGGACCGCACTGAAACGCATCGCAAGGTTTGGAGGGATGCATCAGCCGCAAGATTTGCAAACCCTTTATGTGGGGAGGACTGGTCACGTTCACCAGTTACCTTGCGAACAAGGAGCACGTAAATCCGAAGGTCGAGAAAAGATTGGGTCCGCAAATTAAGAAATCAGCATCTGTGCCGAAGTAGAGACAGACTGGAAGGTGTTGAACAGTTAGAAGCTATCCAACGCCTCCAACAGTTATTTCGAGTGGACAGATCGGTCGAACCAGAAGCGATGGGGGCCGGACCATCTTCGTCCAGTATCTGCCAATATCCGTGCCTCGCTTCAAATGATAACCTGCACGAGAAGATGGAATGGGCGGCGCCCAGATCTGCCCAGATTTCGGAGGCACTCTAGTAAGTTGAGAAAGAGTTGAAAGGAAGTTGTGCGATGCCGGGATGCCGCAGGCAGACTCGGGGAGTCGGTAACTTTACCCGGCTCCGGTAACGGCCATCGCCGACACAACTCACGGCGCCCATCTTCACGTTAACGCCTTCGTATCATCCACAGCGATTCTGTGATCCACTGCTCATACTTCTGCGTGAAATCTCCACGGGGATCATTGTACGCAAAAATTAAAATAAAGTTTCCGCTTGTTTCGTTGGACGCCAGTTGGGCCGACGTAGGCATTATTAGGCATTCATCCCGCGCCGTTCAGGCTGGAGCCTGGATAACGCCACTCTTACAACTCTCTGAACGACTTCCGGTGCTTAATATCTATCAGGGTTTTGGATATGGATCATAGTCTCATGTTGAATTTGAGTCGAACTCGGCGCAATGACGATACAGTAAGTTCTACGAGTATGTGCAGCGACGCGAGATCCTCATTCTTCTCATAGAAGTTTACCACGGGGAACCTACAGCTGGTTAAACCCAAGAAAAACAGTGTATCCTAAAAAAAATTAATGCTGTCGATCAACCGCTTTGATTTCATATCATCAGGTACAATGAAGCAAGATCTCGAACTCTGTCCATCCTTGTACTTGACTCGGAGCAAGCCCCCCTTTAACCCACTAGAAACGGGAGATCTAAAGTTCACCCATATTCGATTGGAGCATCATAAAACGGCACCTGCTAAACTCGGACGTCGGATTGGATCCTGAGAATACAGTAACGTGTCCCTGGGGTCCACTCGAAGCTTTCCCGAAGCGGTTTCGTGCGAACTTGAACAAATCTCGACAGCGGGAACGAAGTGGTTTTCCAGAAGAGCACTTCTGGTCTCTGTCACTCCCATCTCCCCACTCGTCCTCCAACGCAAAGACTCGCCATGGCTAGCTTTCCCTTGAACTTGACTCTTGGACCTATTATCAACGGGGCATTCTTCACCGTCTTCTTCTTTGGTTTAATTTGCATGCAGTCGATCAACTATTTCAAGCAATTTCCGAACGATATTTACCTAATCAAATGTGTTGTGCGTGGCCTTCAGCTTTTTTTCTCCGTCATTGGTGTTGACGGAGCTACAGGTGGTCTTTCTATGGTATGACCCACTACCAACGCGGAAATCTAGATTGACAGTGTCGCAGGGTTCTGCAGTTGGCCTACACGGCATGCATATGTCAAGGAGCTTATACCATGGCCGTCACCGATTTTGGTGAAATATTCTCCTTGCTCTACACACCTTGGGGGCTCAATTTGGGAGTCGTCATTGGGTAATTTAAACTCTGGTTCATACGCACTCCTCCAATTCATTCGATATGGTAGGTCAGTAATAGATCACGCCGTTCAGGTTAGTCTGTACCCTCACTCCCTTAGGATTCGCACTTGATGCAAAAAAAAAGGCTTTTTTCGTAGCTAGGATATACAAGACCACCGGTGCTTTATATGTCTCCATTCTCTTGTGGATGGCAGTTGCATTCCTCGAGGGCGTGACCCTGAAGTTGGCCGCAGAAGCCATCATATCGGATTCCATCCCCCTAACCGATGAGAGGTGGAAATGGCTTCTTATGCTACTGTTTTTTGGAGACGCTACTCTGGACGTCGTCAACGCATGCGTGCTTTGCTTCTACCTGAAGGTCCAGAGTCGAACGACATTTAGTCAAAGGTGATCATGACAGACTACTTTGAGAATTGCTGTTCAATAATTAACGACTTCTTCCAGTACCTTGGCCCTGCTCGATCGCTTGGTCGTTTATACCCTTCGTGAGCATATTTTCTCACTTTTTGTCCCGATGTGCATAACAATCGCTGGAGAAACGGGACTTACTACCAGGTACATATAGCCTTGAACTCACCCCATTCCTTCTACTAACTTGAACAGTTTCGTCGCGATCGGAGCTGCCATATCGGTGGGATCTTCCAAGGGAGGAAGGATGTCGAACACTTACTTTGATTTTAGTTCAGTGTAGCACCACACGATTGTGAGTGTCAAATGTGCCCGTCGGAAATGATATGTAAATCAATGTTTATCAGACATTTGGACCACATTCTTCATGGCCATGCCAGGATCTTTCCAGAGCGCGCTGTTGGCCAACATCAATAACCGAAAGAACCTCATACAATCATCGAGCTCTGTTGTCACAAGTAATAATCATGGGCACGGTTCAGGAATGAATCCCATACAATTCTCCCGGAGTATCGTTGTGTGTCCTCCTCTTTCGATCACCAGTAAATATTGGGTTGAACTGTCTCCAGTTCACGCGGGACGACACAGTTCCCGCCACCACATCCGACGCAGATGTACCAGATAGTCCGGTTCGTCTCCAGTCCATTTGGCATTTCCCTTCAATCCAATGACATATCATGGTCTTCAGATCGAGCTCAACAAGATCTCCGGACCTGGGCTATACGACTTGCATTCAGTCTAACTCTCATCCCAAGCCGTTGGATTGGACCGCTACTCATAAATCGATTTTTCCTGCTGTTATTCGATTCATTTATTTAGATGACATCATTGATATGTATCTCGCCATTGTATTCAACGAAAAACAAACAACGCCTTACCACCAGTTCATCGACCGTACATGTACGTGGGCTAAATACGATCTTGTAAGTTGAGGAAGGAAGCTGTGTTATGCCGAGATGCCGAGATGCCGGCAGAAGTCGGACCGGACCAGGTCGGTCCTAGAGTCGCCGACACAAGGCTCACTCATGGTAGTGCCCATCTTCTCCTTAACGCCTTCCAAAGCGATTCTATGGTCATCTAGAATCCGCTGCTCGTACTTCTCAGGCTGACCGAAATCTCCGTGTACGCGAAAATTGAATTCAAGTTGTTTTCCCCCGGGCCTTTGTTGGACTGCGAGCCTAGGCATTCATCGCATTGTTCAGTTCAACTCCTGACTTCAGTGTTTATGTATCAGGGGTTCTGGATCATACACTGCAGAGACATACACTCATTCAAACTCGAATCGGCCTCTCCCTGTGGCGCAATGACGATACAGCAAGTTCTGTAAGTAATGTGGCAGCGACACCGGACGCTCATCAATATGATCCTCGTATAATTCTTCAGCACGGGGATTCGGGGAACTTGGAAATCAATGTTGTGGCTCATCCGCTATAATTTCGAACACATCAGGTACAATGAAATTATGAATCAAAACCTCGAACTCTGTTCATCCTTGCTTTAACTCACCGGAGACGGGAGATTGAAAGTTCACCAACATCCGATTGGAACGTCATAATACGACACCAGATAGGCATCGTTGGATCCTGAAATATAGCAATGTCCCTGGGGTCCACCCGAAGCTTTCCCGATCTGGCTTCGTTCTAAACAAATCTCGACAGTGTGAAAGGACTGGTATTCCAGAAGTCTGAGAAGATCCACACTGACTGGTATTTGTCGCTTCATCCCCCCCACTAGTCGCCCAACGTGAAGACTTACTATGGCTGGCTTTCCCTTGAACTTGACTCTTGGACCCATTATCAACGGCGCATTCTTCACCATCTTCTTCTTTGGTTTAATTTGCATGCAGTCGATCAACTATTTCAAGCAATTTCCCAATGATATTTACCTGATCAAATGTGTTGTGCGTGGCCTGGAGCCTTTCTTCTCTGGAATTCGTGTTGACGGAGCTACAGGTGGTCTTTCTCTGGTATGGCCCTCTACTACCAATGTGGAGATCTCGACTGACAGGGTTGCAGGGTACTGCAGATGGTCTACACGGCGTGCATATGTCAAGGAGCTTATACCATGGCTGTCACCGACTTTGGCGAAATATTCTCCTTGCTCTACACCCCCTGGGGGCTCAATTTGGGAGTTGTCATTGGGTAAGTTTAGCTCTGGTCTATACACACACCTCTAATCATCTTATCTGTTAGGTCGATAATTGAACACTCTGTTCAGGTTAGTCTGTGTTGTATCCCACCCTTGGGGCTTCACATTTGACCCAAAAAAGGCTTTCTTCGTGGCGAGAATATACAAGACCACCGGTTTTCTATATATCTCAATTCTCTTGTGGATTGCAGTTGCATTCCTCCAAGGCGTGTCCTTCAAATTAGCTGCAGAGGCGATAAAATCGGATTCCATCCCCATAACCGAGGCCAGGTTTAGATGGCTCCTTATGTTACTGTTTTTCGGAGATGCTACTCTGGACGTTGTCAACGCATGCGTGCTTTGCTTCTACCTGAAGCTCCAGAGTCGAGCGACATTCAGTCAAAGGTGATCATGACAGACTACTTTGAGAATTGCTGTTCAATTAACGGCTTCTTCCAGCACCTTGGCCCTGCTCGATCGCTTGGTCGTTTATACCCTTCGTCAGCATATTTCTCACTTTTTGTCTCGGCCCGCATAACAATGGCTGCAGAAACGGGACTCACTACCAGGTACATACAGCCTTGAACTCGCCCCGTTCCTTTCATTGACTTGAGCAGTTTCGTTGCGATCGGAGCGGCCATTTCGGTGGGATCTTTCACGGCAAAGGTGTCTCTCACTTACATTGATTACAGTTCACCGTGGCACCACATGATTGTGAGTGTTGAACGTGCTTGAAGGATACAACTCAACGTTCATCAGATATTTGGGTCGCATTCTACATGGCCATGCCCGGATCTTTTATGAGTGCACTGTTGGCCAACATCAATAACCGAAAGAACCTCACACGACCGCGCACCGTTGTGACTAGCAGCAATCTTGGGTCCGGTTCAGGAACGGCTGGCATAGAAATCTCCCGGAGTGTCGTTGTATGTCTTCCTCTTTCGACCATCAGTAAAACTTGGATTAAAACTGCCGTTAGCTGACGCGGGACGACATCGATCTCGCTAGCACACCAAAATCCGACGCAAGTGTGCTAAACAGTTCGGTCCGTCTCCCAGTCTATCGTCTATCTCCCTCGAATAAATCTCTTTGTTTTGTCTACAGATTGACAAGGTCTCCAGACCTGGGATCTACGACGCGCATGCAGTTTAACTCTTGTCGGGACTCATCCCGAGCCGTTGGATTGGACAGAATAAAACGAAAAAAAAAAATAGATAGACGAAGAACAGCTCGGATGACATCATTGGAGACCGATGTTACCGGATGTAGCCCATTTTCAAGTTGTGTCGTATTTGTCGAAAAATAAAGTACTTTCGATCAGTTCGTGGACCGTCGGTCGAATACAATCTTGTTGTCCTGGCTCTGGAATATTTTCGCAGAGAGAAGGTAGCTTGAGGTCGTGGAGTTGTGACGCGACTGTGTGGAGCACACCATGCAACTTGGCAAATGACGTCTGCCACTATCACTGTATTTAAGCCGCTTTCTCCTCTTATCCATACAGATTTTCCCCACCATCACCTACCAAATTATCCACCAAACTCGAACCTGAGATATGCGTCTTTTCCGCACCAGTGGCTCCGGACGTCGTCACCATCGTGCTTTTTACCGTCGTGATCCTAGCCGAGTAGCAGGAGGCTACAGTGCGTACACCGTTTTTTGCAGATTGATTCCGCATGCTGAATTCTTTTTCTTCGCCAGAGGCGGCCCTCTCGAACCCCAAGACTACCCGTGCCGGGCGCAAGAATGCCAAGGCCGAGCTGCATGCCATGGTTTGTGTATTTCAATGTCCCGAACTCTGGAAACTGAACATGTCGTAGGGTCGTTCCGCGCATGTACCGTTAATGACCAAGATCAAACGCACTCTGGGCATCCACAGCACCCCGCGCCGACAACGCAAAGCTGAATCTCGAAGGGAGAGAGAAGAATACGAATATGGCACAGAACGGCGAAGGAAGAGGAGGGCCCCGCGGGAGCGTCGCCGTGAAAGGGAGTATGAAGAGGAATACTAAATTCCAACCCAAGAATCCTGTTGTATTCCTAGTCAGATGTATCCATAAACCAGATAAGGATTGTCTTAATTTTGTCCAACTGTGGTGTGTAGAATGGACCTCTCGCACAGTACTAGTGGTCAAAGAGCTGGCCAAAGCGACTATTCGCATCAGAAATAAAGACAAATATCCCGATCGGGTACCGTGAACTTGAGCGAACGACGCAACTACACCTCCCGTACGGAATCGATGCTAGAACGACCTAAATTCGGAGAGTGCAGTGATTTGACATCTTGCGGGTACCTTTTGAATTTAAAAAATTAGGGGATGTGAGCCTTGCTGTGCAAGGGTTGTGATGGCGCAGTTTTTTCTCTAGATGCCATGTCACATAGCCTTAAGTAATTCCGCAGTTGCATTGGTTTGCAGGCGCCCATAAATTGGCTCGGAAACAATGCACATTGGACCACCATGCCTCTTTTCAAGCGCAGCACGAGCCAACCGTTGATCCCTCCCGTCGAATCGACCAACGAGGGCAACGGAGGCTCTGGCCAGTCCGCTTCGAGTTTGCGAGACAGATACAATCGACGAAATGGGGTCGGGGATGTGTACACTCGGCCTGGGACAGACTCCCGCCAACTGGACGACGACAGGAACGAGCTGTTCTCTGGGTACAACCCAGCGAAATCGGGTTCTGGCCGTTTCCTCGATGGACCTGACATTGATGAGGAAGACGATGTCGAGGCAATAAAGCAGAAGACGAGATTCATGAAACAGGAGAGCGTCAATTCGACTCAGAGGAGTGTCCGCTTGGCGCGAGAAGCTGTTGAAGTTGGGGGAAACACGTTGAGAAGGCTAGGGGAGCAATCAGGTACGCAAGAAAGACGCTCGAATGAAGTGGACCTGACGGTGCATACCTGTTTAGAGAAATTGGCCAATACTGAACGCCACCTGGACGTAGCTAAAGGCCACTCTGCTCGCGCTGACGATAAAACAGAAGAGCTCCGAAAGCTGAACCGGTCGATATTTATCCCCGCTATCACCTTCGATAAGGATGCTAAACATGCGGCGCGAGAAGCCAAGGTTCGGCGCCGATATGAGGAAGAACGCGCAGAAAGAGACAAGACATTGATTGATATCAGGGATACCCAGGATCGGTTGGGTAAGGCACAGGCCTATGGAAGTGGACGTATGGGTAGTTGGGCGCCACAGAAAGCAGCAGAGTCCGTTCAGCGGATCCGGAGAGAAGCTGATTCCAGTTCGACGTCCGACGACGAGATGGAGAACGAGGTGGAACGAAACCTTGACGAAATTCAGGAATTAGTTCGCAACTTGCGATCCGTGGGGACAGCCATGGGAGCAGAGCTGGACCGCCAGAACGAGAGAATATCGGGGATGGACGACAAGACAGTAAAACTCGACGGAAGATTGCATAACAATACCATGCAGGTGAGCGGGATAGTCGTATTCTTGGGAAATATTGCCGACATTGGCCACAGCTTTACAGGGCTGGCGGGATGTAGTAAGCGTGGTTTTTCGTGACGTTTTTCGTGACAGGACTTTATTAGCCGTTGACTTACGGTATTATTTGGTTATTTGATCGGACTAGTACTCTCTCTTCCTCCTACTTCCGCTCGGGGCATCGCTGCAGCTGCTGGGTATGGACTTCTCTGCGAACACCTAACTGGGCAGCAATTGGAAGCACTGTGCTTATGGGTCTGACGACGCTTGAATTGCCCCACCCAATCACCGCCTCGGCAGCCTCGAGGCTCGCGGCGGGTCTCGCCGTGACACAAAGATCTTGAGAGCTTCTTGAATGCAAACGCACAACGGTGGTAAAATTTTAAACATTCCATGCACACATGTTCAGGGTCTTATGAGCACGCCGGCACTTTTTGTCCGTAATTTTTTCTCAGTGGCTGACTCGCTATAAAATGGCTGCCCCTATTGGCACCCAGCTCGGTACTGGCACCATGGGTAACAGCGTCAGCGGCAACTCTGCCAACATGCATGTGGTCTGCAGCGCTCCCGCCAGCTTGAACCCGTTTCCTTTTTCTCCGGGGTTCGACATCGCGCTTGTCGCGTCGGTGGCCAAGGCCCTGCCGACTCATTCGTGGGAGTTCGGGACGGCGTCCGAGGCCTTGCTCGAGCTCTACACGCCGCACCTCTCTGTCTTCGGGGCCGCTCCTTTTCCCGTACCGACCCTTAGCCTTAGCGACGAGTGTCCTATCGACTCGCTCCAGTATGCGGCGAGCAAAATTGTTATCGGGACGGGCGCGAACGGTCTTTCGGATGGAGACGGGGCTGTCGGGGATCCAGCCAGCCTTGGTGTCAGCGCAGTATTGTTGGGGAAGACGAATGCGACATACGCCGCCGCGGTCACGGAGGAAATCAACTACATCACCACCGTGGCGCCCCGCTTCTCGAACGGCGCGATCTCCCAGCGCTCGGATGTGGCCGAATTATGGCAAGTCTCCGGTTTCCTTTCGAAAACATTTCCGAGCTTGACTCAATTGGCAGGGCGGATTTCATGTACATGGCTGTGGGTTGCGTATCGTTGTTCTTTTCAACTCGTCTAATTTTCTCCTCGCAGCCTCCGTTTCTCGCATACGCCGCCGCAGATCAGGGGGATCTCCACCTGCTTCACGAAGTCTACGTTCAATGTGGGTTGTATCGCCAAATTCTGCAACCAGCCAACGGGGTCTGGGAGCACATCATCGGCCCGCAAAGCCAAGATACGGGGCTCTGGTCGACGGGGAACGGATGGGCGGCTGCGGGGATGGCGCGAGTGCTTGCGACGGTGATGAAGGCGCCCGTGGCGGCATCCGCGCCCTGGCGCGGCGCCGCCATCGCCGACCTCACGCTCTGGATCCAGCAAATCCTCGACGGCGCCATGGGGTACTCCAAGGACGGCGGGCTGCTGCGCAACTATCTCAACGACACGTCGGGGGATGGGCACGGCTTTGGCGAGATCTCGGGTTCGTCGATGTTGGCCGCCGTCGCGTACCGCATGGCGGTCCTGCGACCGGGCGAGTTTGGGAAAAAGTACATATCGTTTGCGGACGGGATTCGGCATACGCTGGCTTCGCATATTACGAGCGAGGGGATCGCCACACCTGCCGTCAACCCGCTGGATTGGAGCGATACGACACCGTTCACGACGGGGTCGCCCGAGGGCAACAATTTTGTCGTGTTGATGTATGCCGCCTGGCGTGATTGTGTTTTGGAGAACGTTTGCACTAATTGATGTACCTGGCATGGAATGATGCTTGGAACTCTTAAATACTTTATTCGTGGATCTTCGTGATGATAATATTTTTCGTGCGGTAAATTCTCGATAACCCCGACGGAGCGGCGATCCGGATAACGAAACGCGCATCAGATATCTGTTGCTTTGACATGACATCGCTGGCATGGCACGTACGAGCACTTGTAGTACCCCGAGGTTCCGAGGCCCGACGGCGGACGCTGGTTGTATAGGTCCGTCGCCGAGATTGAAAACCCAGAGTCATCCAAGGGAGTCTCGAGTTCCATTTTTTTCAGTTTCTTATCCAATGATCCGGTTATTTTGGGATGACTGGGCAATTATCAATGGGAGAAGACTCTGGCGTCACGGATCCAAGGCACCTCAAATTTGCTGAAAGAGATGGTCTATCACCTTTAAAAATAAAATAAGTGCGCTAACACAGAACATTAGAGCGGAGTTTAATGGTAGATCTCATACTGATGGGTGGTATTTCGGAGCAGCAGAATACTGATGTTCAACATTCGCCAGAGGACCTCGGTTTGCAGGTCGGATACCGATTCGGGGTCCCAAGAAAAACTTGTCCGATTGGTCTTCTTTGTCTGAATTCTTTTCAGTAAGTGCTGTGAACACAAGATGGGACACAAGAAAATAACAAGGGCACTGGGCTGAGCCATATAACCTTTTGCTATTGCATCCGAGGACAGATCGCGATAGATGGTGCGATTACGGCACGGTTAGCAAGCGAGTTCCTGGTATATTTTCGCCATGTAAAGAGCAGTGGAGAGTGGAAAAATGAATACACGGAGGTGACTGATGGCGGGGTTGGTGGGACGCGCCAGGGCGGGCGGAAATAGCGGGGATCAAGGAGCACGAGGTGACGGGTGGAGCAAGGGTCGGATCTTGGTTTTTCTGTGAAAATTTCTGTTATTTTTCAGTCCTTGAAGGAGACCTTTGGTCGTAAAGATTTGAGGGTCGTGGTGTCGAGCATGTGAGAGATGTCTGATCGGGTGATTGATAGGCGAGGATTGTGTATATTTACGGCTGTATGTAAGCCTTTTATAAAGAAAAGCGTCATTGAGTGAGCGACGTCACCCCCCTTTACAGCGTCATAGTCCATATTTCCGTGCCAAAAATTGGATGCCCTCGCCAACGCCTTCGAGTTCAGACGACAGCAAGAGTCGCCCAAAGACAAGGCAGACCCGCTCAGACTTTGACTTGGAACCGAATCCATTCGAGCAGTCCTTCTCTGCAACACCAAACTCGAATCTCCGCAACTCGACCCCCCCAGACCACCGCGACGATGACAAGTCTTCGGCCGACGCATCCCGCAGCCAATCCCCTCCTCGGCCGACTCTTCCGCCTCTCGCCGCCATAGCATCCCCCGCAGATCACGAGCCAGTACTCGTGGGCATTCTCCGCCTCCCTCAACAACTCCCTCCGCGCAGGCCCGCTCTCCCCCGCCATGCTCGCCGGCCCGCAGTCCTCCGACCAGCAGCCCGCCCATCTCCAGTTCGACCCCGCCTCCTTCCGCACAGGTCTCACCCCCCGCACAGGCCTCACTCCCCGCACAGGCCTCACCCCCGCCACCGGCCTCACCCCCATCGTCGGTGGCCCCGCCTGCATTCCCCGCCTCCCCCGGCACAGCCGCCTTCCTCGCCCTCATGAACAACAACCCCAGCGGCCCCGCCATGACCCCCAACACCATAAATGCCATCACAGGCGTCCTCAACGCCGGCGGCTACCAGTCCCAGGACCAGGCATCCCAGGAGTATTCCTCCCAGAACTGGCGCCACCGCAGCCACCAGCAACGCCGCGAACGGCCTCTTCCTCCTCTCCCAGGCCCACCAGGAGCTCACCAAGCGCGAGGAGGCCATGGCCCGCGGCGCGAACGGGAACGGCACCGTCAACGGCAATGCGATCACAGGGGGCGCGGGGGCCAATGGGACCGTGAATGGCGCTGCGAACGGGAACGCGAACGGTACGGGTAAGCGCGGGACGAAGCGCAAGACCTCGCCGCTCGCGAATAACGGTCACGCGCCGCCACAACAACAAGCAGCAGCAGCAGCAGGCGGCCCCGCAGCGTAAGCGCGCGCGGGGTAACACGAACAGCTTCTCGTCCAACCGGCGCAGCAAGGACATGGACGAGATGGACGACGACGACGACGATGATGGCGACGATGGCGACGACGATGGCGAGGCGATGCACTCGGGGGGCGGTGGCGGCGCGCGCCGCTCCAAGAAACCCGAGACGGAGGAGGAAAAGCGCAAGAATTTCCTCGAGCGCAATCGGCAGGGTTCGTCCTCTTTCTTTCTTCTTCATCGCGAGCGCTAACGCAATGCGACGCGCAGCCGCGCTCAAGTGCCGCCAGCGCAAAAAGGCGTGGCTCGCGCAGCTGCAGACCAAGGTCGAGTTTTTGACGAACGAGAACGAGCGCCTGACGCTCGCGCTGGTGGCGTCGCGGGAGGAGATCTCGCGTCTGGGGGCGCTCGTGGGGGCCGCGGCGCCGGGGCCCGCAGCCCGCGGGGAGCGCACCGGTCAGTGTGAATGTACCCGTGGCCAAGGTGGGCGCGCGCGGCGGCGGGGGCGGTGGGGCTGGCGGCGGGTATGGGTATTGAGTGCCCGCGTCCGTGCTCCTCTCCCCTCTTCGCCCTTGACCCTCATCTGTATCATACCGCACGCCCCGCCGCGCACACACACGCATCGCGCCGGCCCTCTCCTGCATTAACTTACGCCTACGATACACCCCGAACGAACACAAACACACGAAAAGGGACCCTGGACGCTCCCCCCGCACCATACATACATATATCATACATAACTTTATGCATTATGCCCCCCCTCCGTCCCTCCCCAGTCCCCGCTTACGTTGTTTGCGATGCGACGCGATGTCATGTATCAACAGCAGCAGCAGTAGTAGTGTTTTTCTCTTGTTGGTGGGTTTTGCGGTTTTGTGAGTAGTGGTTTTGTTTTTGTTTTTGTACTGTATGTTTTACGGTGTACGTAGCTGTTGGTGGTGGGAATGAATTTCTGAAGACCGGGGAAAACTGGTATCAGATGACAGCGTCATGTCAAAGCGAGGAATAGCGATCTATGTGACGTCAGGAGCCTCTGTCCCACCATAGGATTGGCCCGGGCCGTCTTGCACAACCGCCAAGTGGTGGGACCAGGTGTACATTCGACGGCTGCATTCGACGGACCACCGTTGACACCGTCACCGACTTTGCCTCCGCTTTGCGCCGACCAGCGTTCTGCCATTTTTTTTTTTTTGAAAAAACCCTCTTATTTTTCTCTACTTCAAAACTACCGCACGACAGATATATGCGTCAAGTGTGATGATAGAAGTAGGCCCAAGAAAAAGCAAGTACAAGATGTTTTGACTGTGGAAAGTGCTACTTAGTATCAAAATGCTCCTGGCCTTGGAGCCCACGGTGTTGCCGGCTGATTGACCACTGCAGGCATGCTGCTCTCGATCCGCGCCGTCAGCCGTAGACTCAGCGAGTCCAGTCGCGCCCCGGCCGCAGTCTGCGGCCCAGAGCGATACCGCGAGTGTGTTGGCGCCGTTGTAATTCAGGATCCCTTGTGGGACGGGGAATGCTGATTGCGGCCCGATGTTGTTCACTGTCAACTCATCTAGTCTCGCTCTTGTCGACAGTGGAATGAATGAATGTACGCACCGTACTTGCCGAATTGATATCCGTTAACGTATATTTTGGAACGAAAGTTGGGGTTCGTTGTCGAGTTCCCGATGACGAGGGACAACGGGTAGTCGACCCCTGCAGGCACGTCGAGGTCGAAGGTCGTGCGGTAGAACCCGACGCCTGCATGTGCAATGCCCGTTGTGGGGGCATCACTGGCCCACGTGGAATCGTCAAAGCCCGGAAGATGCCATCCTAACGAAGGTGAGCAAGGTAGTCGGGGATCGGCAATAAACTATAGCCTCACCCTGCCGCTCAGCAAACAAGCCACCCTCGTTCAGCGGACCGCGGGTTGTATCGGCATACTGTGGCAAAGCAAGGGTAATTAGATGTGAAGATGGCAAAGAGGGTATACATGATCATTACATCCTCGCCGCCGAGATTGCCCGCTATCTTCCAGACGCCAACCGTCGTGGCGTTACTTCCCATGAAGTGATAGCTAAGGATACCGCGGGGGATCTTGAATCCCGTCGCCGGCAGCCTCCCAGTTCTCTTCGTTCCCCATATGATCTGAGATAAGAAGGTTGTGAATATGAAGCTACCTTCTGTGAGCACCAGAAATCAACCTTGAAGGATCGTCAAGATATGCTGCGGAGCCTTACGCAACGCTGCAGGGAACGGGAATGTTCCGTTGAAGTCTGAGAAATTGGGATCGCCTGAGGTGGTCAGTCAGATGGTGGACTTGGTCTCCTATGATGCGGAGAGCATACCTGCCCAGGAGCCAACGAACGTCTCATCCAACCACACGGAGTACGCAAAGGCTGAACCGCCTTGCACATCCGCTGCGAAGCCCTGCTCGGCTCCCGTGGCGGTGAAGTGCGCGCGCCACAAGATGTTCCCGGTATGGAAACCGTAGTCGCCTGCGAAAAGTACTACGGACGTGTTGTGGGGATTGGGATTGACGGTCGTAGTGTGGTTCGCCACTGTCCACAGTGCGTCCTGAATATTGCGGCTGGATCTCCGGGAGCGAGTCGGCTGTTTTCTGTCCATGACGGTTAATGGTGGGTCCCCAAAATCTACATTGTAAGTACCCATTGAAGTTTCGCTAGATTGGGGAGCGTCACTGCGGGAAGCGTCGCGGTCTTCTGGGTAGTGAGGGTGCCATATCGAGTCTTGCTTAAAGACAGTTTCCCACCGTTGAAGGTGGCCTGTTGGAAGGCTGCGGGTGCAATAATCTCGAAAGAAACGGGGCTAGGTGCTGTTCAGATCGCCTGTAAGCGCCAGGGTACTGGTGGATGTGGCGACGGATCGAAGGAGGTACCCTCCTTTGACGATAATGGGGTTGTGTGTGCTAAACTGCGCGAAAGCGCCCGAAGAAGGTGGGTGCAGAATCCAGAACTGATACGCGTTTGCCCGATCTGGAGGAAAGTGATATCATCAGTGCGAAATCGACCGCGGTCCGAGAAGGCATGCCTAGGATATAGAGCAAAGTGTTGCCAATTTGGACCACGGTCTGCCCGGTGGTCGTGTATTGCAATGCGAGACTATTGCCTGCGAGGTTCTTGGTCTTGATTGTGCCCGTTCCAGAAACGACGGTAGCCGCTTGGCACTGTGGATGTGAACTTGAATGCGGTTTCATGAAGCTCGCCGCTGTTGCCGTAAACCAAAATGACGTCGCGGTCATCGATAGTAGCCCTGAAAAAGAATGAGGTTCAGACATCCAATAAACGGACCTCGCATACCATGTAAGTATCTCCCCAGTGGAGTAAAGCAAGGTGGTCGATCCTGCGGCGTAGTCGACCACATGTATCTTCGAGTCCTTCCCAGTGAGAGCAAGACTCCCGCCAATTGTTGGGATCGTGAGATTTCCGATGCTGGTCGGAAGCGTCAACGTGTACGTCTGCACATCCGTGGTCGATGCATCCGTTTGCCTGCGCTGGTCAGCTTGCTGCGATATTGAAAACAAAGACAACGGACCTGACGATGTAGAAACCAGTCTTGTTTCCTACGGCGTCGAGCACTTGGGTGGTTTTCAGTGCTTGGTTTCCCGTGAAGGAGCCTTGAGTGGCGAATATATTGATCGGACGGGAAGTGAGGAATGCGGGAGAAACGGCCCGGAAATTGGCTTGCAACTTTAGCTCGTAGTATTTTTCGCGCAGTGTGCGGTCTTCGGCGATGGCGGAGCCCTACAGTTCAATCAGGATCGGCGCACACGCACACGTATAAGCAAGAAGACAAACATAATCGTAAGATGTGTAAACACCTGAAAAATGGTTCAATGGAGGCATTATAATGACGAATACGCCTTACCGGGATGAGCAATGCCGCCCCAGTTCGTCCCGCCGAATATCCTTCATATGAAGAAAAAAATTGAAAGGATTAGAATGGGTTAGAAGAAAAATCCAAACATGTAAAAGTTGATCATAGTCGTCGACATCGCGAATTCGTTCTTGTAGAAGACTGGTAGGAGCTCAACATTAATAACACAGGCAGCGACTTGATAAATAAAGGACCTCGCTCAAATTCGGGGCCCAAGAGTTGAGCGCAATCCTCGTATCCTGCTCCACCCCATGGATCAAATGCTCCACCTTGAAATTCGAAAACAGCGTTCGGAGACTGGGGACTGTATTGTAGGTGGGCACCCCAGAAGTACCTAGACACGGTGATCATCAGGATGGCCATATCGGAGACAGAAGTTCGCACTCTGTACTGTCGACGGCGGATGACAACCAAACATCGGGGGCTGCACAGTCGAAGCCATTCGGGTACGAGTCGTAGCCTACAAAGAACCATGAGCCTCAATTTCCTCGATGAACGAAAGTCCATGTACCGTATATGTCGACCTGAGGGAGACTCGTCAAAGGAAATGACATCTAGCAACTTGTGGACTCACGTCTACAAAATGACCACCAGGCTTAATTGAACAAGGAGAGAAATTAGATACGACAAATGGTCTGGTCTGGAAAGACTACCGACCCAGGCATCATTGACGGTGAGGGGGATATTTACTCCGCTTGCGCGCTGTAGGTGGCGGTTGTGAGCGGGGTAATATAATCAAAGAATGGAAGGCTCGATTACCATGATACTCTTCAATTCGCTTTCGTATGTAAAGTCTTCGGTGTAAGGGGGTTGGAAGCCGCTGTATTCGTTTTCCACCTGCACCAGGATAACAGGGCCGCCGTTGGTAATCTGGTTCGCAGCGATCTGTTCTCCTATTGCCTTCATATCTGCAAACGATTAATTTAGGCGGTAGTTGGGTCAAGGTCCTTACAGCCTGTGTACGCCTCGACATATGTCGTGTTTGAGGTTCTCCACAGACCAGGTGTGTAAGTTCCCCATCCAGGGAAGCCGCCTGGAGGCTAATTTGTGAATGTAACTACTGCCGATGTCAGAACGTACCACCCGTAGTCTCCGCATTGATGTAGGGGCTGATGTGGTTGGTTGTAAGTCGATGCTCGCGGCAAAATGAAAGAAATACGAACCCAGGACGGGCAATCACATAAAGTCCGGCTTCCATCGCGGCGTCGAAGAAAGGCTGCAAGTCACGGAACCCTTCGAAGGAGATCTCGCCCCGCTTGGGCTCGTGTATACCCCAGAAGAAATAGGCAGAAATGGTGTTGAATCCCAATGACCTTGGAATGATGTTATAAATTCTAAACATACAACGAGGGCTCATACTAACTTGACTTTCTGAAAATATCGAGATGAAGGACTTTGAACTGGCATCCTGCTCTTGGTTAACCTCAGCGCCCAGGCAGTGGAGAATAGACCCATACCGGTAAGGATGGACCTCTCCGCTGAACACATTGACTCGGCTTCCGTTGATGAAAAGAGAGTATTCGTCCCAGGTCACCTACATGGATTATTCAGGTATGAAGCAAGTGTGAAATGGAAGATATACCATGTTTTGCAAACCATCCAGTCTCTGTCTGGCGAGGTAAGCGCAGACCACGACTGCGCCGTGAAGCACTGCGCACTCGCGAGGGACCGCAAGTGTGCACAAAAAAAATGCAAAGACCTTGGGGAGAAGCATTGGGGCGGAGTCTTAGACAGGCATCTGGCGTGCTTGTTTTAAAGGAAATCTTCATGCAGCGCTAAACATTATGCGGGCTTTCTTCGGCCTACCACCTGACGATGTGTCTTCGGTGTCGACGGGTTGTACCCTGCAGGGCCGGTCTATGGCGCATAGGAAGACGAAAGATATCACGCGGACGGGCAGTCCGCTATTCATTATTCAGATAATGTTGACTCGGACCCCATCGAGTCCATTAGTAGAGGACATTCGCCAACATGACATCCACAGAGCACAGATCCTGGCGCCGATGGCAAGGTCCATCGCATTCACGTCTTCTGGGTCGAGACATTGCATTTGCTGAGAACTTGGAAACAGAGGTCCGAGTGCGCATGCGGTGACCCGGCCGCCCTCAGGGTAATGGAGAGGCAGAGGACCGAAATTATACCGCAGAAGCGAGACGAATAAAAGTTTATCATGGCAAGGAAACTGGTGAGGTTGAAAACGAATCGAACAACTAGGTGGACGCCACTGGCCATGGCCGCCCGCTCCGAGTGTTCGCTGCTTTGGAGAAATGTCGACAAGCTTCAAAATAATTTAAATTTTCCTACACGTTGTATGTAGAGCGTTCGAATTCGAGTTTCATGTCAAGGTCTGGAACGGTAAAAGAGAAAAGGTCGCATCATGCTTCGTGGCAAGAAACGCGCGGTGCAGAAAGGAGTGTGATGATATTCATGTGACCCAGGAGTTCGTTTCTCAAACCACCATCGTCGTTTCGAACTCTCTGCCCAGTGCCCGGTCCACGGCACTTTCCCTCCTTTGTTCCCTCCCACTCTCCTAGCCAGGATACTTCATTCGTTCTATTTTATTCCGACCAAAATCGCCATGCAGGTTGACGAGATGGCAAAGCACCGCGTCCGCCCTTTTTTCTTCCTTTTTTCCTCCCCGTTCTGACCACAGGCCCTTTAGTTCGAGTCGTTCAAGCTTGGGCTTCCCTCACCCACCGCTCCCGTCGCGCCCAAGCACCGTCATGTTCGCTCCCACTCGCGCAATGCATCTATCTCATCCACCGCATCCTTACCAACTCCCAAGAGTACGACCACCCACGACATATCCCCCTCTCAGTCTCTGCCACCCCCGCCGAAGCGCAACTCCCACCATCGTCGCATCTCCTCTGTCTCCACTCGTCGCGAGTCGGCAGAGATGATGGGTGTCTCAGTTTCTGATCCTGTGGTGTCTCCTCCGGAAGATCCCGGAGAGGAGCGCCGCCATGCTCTCTGGGCTCTTGAGGGCAAGCGGGATGCTTCTTACTCCAAGGTAGAAATCCCAGAGCTTCCAACGCCCTTTGATTTCCGTGAGTCTGTCGTTTACAAACAGAATCCTCTCTGACTGGTCCCACAGCGACCAAACCTTCTTTCCCTCCCGGATCCGGTGCATTCATGAACACCGCGAAACGGGATTCTTTCAAGCCCTCCTCATCCAAGGACTTTCTTGGAACGCTTGTTGAAGAGGAGGAAGAGGAAGAGGATTCAGCCAACCCTCGTGCACCGCCTACCCCCACGACTCCTACGACCCCCTTCATGCGAAATCTGAGTGCCCGCCCTCGACCTGCGCACCTGAGCTTGCGCCCACTGTCTTTGACCCCGGATAATCTCCCATCACTTAATCCCCCTCCTCACAATCTGCCCACCCCGTCCTCTCCGAGACGATCGAGCCTCAAGCTGCTCGCTCTCGCCCCGGAAGCCACGAACACCAACGCTACCATCTTGAACCGCAACACCGCCGCTCCTTCACCCACTCCCCTCCGCTCTCGACCTGTGCTGAACATCAAGTTGTCTCCCGACCCACCTTCTACCGTTGCTTCCGGATCCCCGGAAGAAAGCAGTACTCGGCCTCCTCCCCTTAGGAGGAGCAGCATCTCGTACAAATCTTCCACCTCCAATGTCACAGCTGGACTACCTACTCCCGAGACAACTCCAACCTGCACTGAACGACGATTCTCGGGTTACACACACCATTCCATTTCGAGTCGCGGCAGTCAGAGTAGCACAACTAGCAACAACAGGCTGAGCGTCACGGAAGACGACTTGCTCCCTACCTCTGCCACCCGCCCTCTCAGCGCAAGCGAACAACATTTTTTATTCAAAAGCCACAACGCTTTGCTGGCTCGCATCACCGACTTGGAGCGGGCGTTGTCCTTTCGGAACACTGCGAGTAGCTTTCGGGAGGGGGCTTCACGCCCTTCTTCGGTTGCTTCTGCTGTTTCTGCTGCTTCCCGTTCCTCTTCCGGTTCCGACGAAACTCCCGGTGAACCGTTAGACGAGATGCTGTGTCTCGTGGCGGACCTCAAGGCAGAGCGCGATGAACTCAAGCGCGACGTAGAAGGCTGGCGGGTGCGTGTTGGTGATCTGGAAAAACAATTGGGAGTGTTCGGAAATCGCGTGGAGGTCGAGCGGCGTGATGCCTGGGTTGCTCGCACCCGGGTAGGGTTGCTGGAGGTCGAGAGGAGCGGTCTTGAGAAGCGTGTCGGTGAGTTGGAGGCAGACAAGGAGCGTTTGCTGAAGGGGGAGGAGGACCTCAAGCATCAAGTCGCCCGCCTCCTTGAGGAGAAGGAGCAGATGGCAGCCGAGTTGCAAGAAACTAGGAGCAAGGTGTTCCGCGACATTGATCCGCTCAGCACACCTCGCGCCTTCGACGGTCCTGTTGTCGCTGTCCGCCCGGTCGTTGCCTCCATGAAGCGCGGACTTGGTTTCACGTCCCTCGACTCGGAGAGCTCTGCGACCGATGTGGAGGATGGCGGATTCCAGGCGTTTGGGCTCGGGTTCAAGTTGCGGGCCGTTGAAGAAGAGGCAGACGAGGACGATAGCGGTCTGGCTGGCTACGAGGACGAGGACGAGAATGATGTCCTTTTGAGTCCCTCCTCTTCGTTTGGCTCGGTCGAGGACTTCTATTCCCAGCGAACGATGCCCTCCCATTCTACTCCCATCGCTCAGCCCGTCACGGTCGCGCCCGCACCCTCCACGCACGTCAACCGCGCTTCCATCTCAAAAACATGGACGTTTCCTAAAGGCGTGCAAGCTGTGACTGTCGAGCGCCATGTTTCAGAAGTCGACAGATTCTTTGGATGTCTGGAAGATCTTGATGATCCTGCCTCGCCGTCCTCGCCTACATATTCCGAGTACGATGAGGAAAAGAGCAAGGGTATGTTCGCCAAGGGCTTCAACTACGACGACGAAGCCAACTCCTGCTTTGTTCTGCCTGCAAGTGTATTGGCCAGTGTGGAGGGTAGTTTGGGTGTTTTGGATGTTGTCGTGGAGGGAGAGGAGGAGGAAGGAGAGGAGGAAGGGGAAACTGAGGCTGAAACCGTCGTAGAAGATGGGGAGGTCAACAACGGCATCAAGATCACCTTCACGCCTCCGGCAGAGGACAGTGTGTTGGCGACTCCATTGGCCGTCAATGTTTCCCCGCCTTCCCCCAGTAGGAAACCTGTTCCATCATTCACGTTTCTCGAGGATGAAGATGAAGGGGAAGAAGAAGCTGTCACGGTCCCCTTTAATTTCGGAAGAGCACGATCTGTTACTCCGGAGCTGGCGACAGTGACTGCACCCAGTCCCCGGCCTGTATCACCTTCTTCTATTCCCCGCCCCACAGCCGCTAAACCCGCCTTCTTCACCCTTGCGTCCCCTCCGAGAACGTCTTCCCCGGCCGGTAATATGAATGCATTCGTCACCCCGCCCAGCAAACGTGGAGGGACTATGCCCTCTTTCATCCCCCAGCCGACTTCCCCTGCTCGAAACAACGGCCTTAGATCTACTCCTTCGTTTTCCACGAATGCGTCTACGAAGCCTAGCACTACCTTCATGCGTCAGCCGTCCCGTCAACCGTTGATGCCCAATCGCAATAACCTTAAAACTCAACACCCAAATGGTTCGGCCATTCCTAAGCTTCGTCCCCGTACGTGTTACTGATTCTGAACCCTCCGGGCATGCAGCCGACGCAGCGCCTCATTCACCTCCCAGATACGCAGACAACGCAACTGCCCATCAGGGTTCGGACATGAATAGCGTTGATTTGTCGGACCGCAATATACCTACCACAGCATCTTGTTCAAATTCGTCGTCGTCGGCTGCTCCTTCTTCTTCCTTCTCATCCCTCATGTCTTCGCCGCTTGCGGGTCGCCTCTCATTCCAAACTCTTACGAACTACATCCCCTCATGGGGCATGACTCCTCCCCGTGGACCTTTGAGCGATGCCGCAGGGCACGATTCGAGACCCGGGGTTACATCGGCTGGTACGGTGAAGCGAGCATTTGTTTCCAAGAAAAGCCAGCTGGAGCGTTTGAAGACCCGTTTGGAACGAGAGAGCCTCGAAGCCCGGATCGCACTGGGGAAGCAGTCTGAAGACGATGCTGTCTTTCTGTGATGGTACGTACAATTCACGTTCGACGAGGTCATCCACTAAGTAACAGAGCGTCCGCAGCTGTTTATATAGTGCACGTATCTTCCGGGCGATGTGGATAGCTTAGGAGTTGCCTTTGTTCTGGTCATGATCTGGATTTTTACCCGTTTTCTGTACTTTTCACGTCTTGGTTTGTAGTCTGCCCTCCTCTCTCCCCTTACGATTAGTGCGGCTTGATGTCGTGTCTATATCTCGTTTGTATTAGTAGATGCGTTTTGCAATTCAGAACTTGGTTGTTTTGAGCAAGTTTTGAGGCCTGAGCTGAGCGTGGGAACGGGAACTGGGATCACTCCTCCATCCTTGCACTACCATGTCGTTCCTCAAGCGAGGTGCAATGAAGCACTGGTTTGCCATTGAGGTGCTTTGTCTCTCTCCCATTTCACTCTAGCTGCTCCCTCATATCACTACCCAGGCAACTCCGATGTGAGTCGAGACGCTTCTGGCCATCGCCCAACCGGCTTCAATCCACTTTCCAGTTATGTTCTTGTAGGCGGTGCCTGCGTTGGTGCTTCGTGGTACCTTTACCGCCTTGCTACCGGTCCCTCAGGTTCGCTGCTTTCCCAGTGTCCGTGCGCATCTCTTCAACCGCCTTGAACAACAGTCATTTGGACCAAGAACAACCCGCAACCCTGGTTATCCATCGAACAAGACCAGGGCACCAAGCTGCTCGAAGTCAACCACAAGTTTGACAAGCAGTGCGTTTTTGCATGTTGTCAATTATCCGACTGACTTTACTGATTCGTATTTCCTGCCAAGCTGGAAGCGGGACAAACTGTAGATCTCCATACGACTGTTTCCGTACTGTTCAATGTTACAACCTCTGAAGATTGAGTTTATTGTGCGCGTTTGGCCCGTGTGATCTGGCAGCAATTGATCCGGGCGTTCGAGAGACTAATGCGTCGCTGATCTTCTTCCTCTTTACGATGTCCTCTACTGATCTCCCCGACGAGCTCCCCACTCCTGGACCTCTAGTAGTCAGTCCTTTCCTGTGAAGATCTGCACTATCATAAGCCGATCCTGACAGTCTCGGCTGGATGGGCCTTTATCCCTCCCGAGGATCGTATTCGGCGGGGGCGCCTTGTCACATCAATACAACAGCGAAGAGCTCCTGGCTAGCGACGCACCTCTCCGCACGGTGCAGCTCGCACTTCGGTAAATCGCTTGAATCACAGCTAACCGTCGACTTATCATCTCCTTGTAGGTATGGTATCACTGCATTTGATACATCGGCATACTACGGGCCATCGGAAATACTACTAGGAAATGCTCTCAAGGCGTTAAAGGACGAGTTCCCTCGTTCTTCTTATCAGTTGGTGCGTCCACCGTCCCTTGAGTTTTTTCGCGAATGCTCACCAACTTCAGATGACGAAATGCGGAAGGTATGGGATGTCAAATTTTGACTACACCCCCGGTAGAATTCGAGAAAGCGTGAAACGGAGCCTTGAGCGCCTGCACACCGACTATCTCGACGTAGTGCATCTGCATGACATCGAATTCGTTTGCACAGAGGTTGCGCCCAGACGAACGGGAAATCATACCTCCGCTCTTGGGGAAGACAACGCCGCCTATGGTTTGATCGAGGGAGATGAGGCGAAAATTAGAGGGGAAGGAGACCAGAGAATACTCGATGCCTTTGCAGAGCTCCAAAAGATGAAAAATGAAGGGCTGATTAAAAACATCGGGATAACAGGTGTGTGTATTTGTTGCCCTTCTGCGGTGAAGTACTCATGAGGCTGGTAGGCTATCCGCTATACACCCTCCTCAGGATCGCCCTGTTAATTCTACACACACCGCCATTCAAACCTGTCGACGTCATTCTATCCTACTCCAACCTCACACTACAAAGCAGCACTTTTCTTCAATTTGTACCTGATCTTATGGGACGGGCTCAAGTGCGGCAGCTCCTCGCAGCTTCGCCGTTCAGCATGGGCCTCCTCACCGGTGTTGCCCCTCCACCGTGGCATCCGGCGTCGCCTGCGCTTCTCGCCGCAACGATTCGAGCATCCGAGGAAGCAACGGCCCGGGGCAGATCTCTTGCGAACTTGGCGACCGGATACTGTATCCGACATACTGGTGGAAGCATCCCTTTGGCTGTGGGGTTCAGTCAACCAAAGGAAGTGCATGAGTGTGTGAAGGTCTGGAGAGAAATCGAGATGCAAGGGGAGGAGGATGTGAACAGGAAGGAACAAGAAGAGGCGATCAAGAATGTGTTTATGGAGGCGGGCGTGTTGGATTGGGCATGGGCCTCTCCTCCGTAGGAATTGACCCAGACGGAGTTGTTATCAAAACGGATTGACCGTTCAAATAAATTTCCGGGGCTAGTAGAATCTAGTACATAGCCTACTAGATTCTACAGTAGAAGTTAACACGCTTTGACTATTATCACGTGGGTCTTCCCGGCCCGGGCCGCCCGCCTCGAGAATGGATCCATCGTCGACGATCTTCTTTCTGTGTGATTTGCAGACGAAGTTCCGGTGGGTTAACCGATCCAACCGTCTGCTAAAACCACCATCTTGAAGACATCTAGGCCTGTAATCTATGCCTACGAAGATGTCGTGGCGAGCACGAACAAAGTTCTGAAAATTGCTAAGGTAATGTCTGCCCAACATGATGATGCCTCCGCCTGGCGGCACGCCTTACTGGCCGCAGATATTAGGATGTGAGGTAGTCACAACGACTCAAAAGGCCAAGGGTACGTGTACATTCCACTGAAGGAAATGGTAATTCGATTCATCCCCTACAAGCTCTAGGTCCCATTGATCCCGCTGTGAATCTCGAATCACTAGGCTCTCTGCACGTTGGACCCTGGGATAAAACCCAATTTTCTATGCTGACCACCGAGGTTGAGAGCATCCTCAAGGATAGACCGGCGGTCAAGTCCATTGTCCTCATGGGAATCGAGGTCTGCTATCAAACTCTGTGAATGCCACGCCTGTGTTGACGCTATCTGGAGTCCCACATCTGCATCCTTCAGACTGCCCTGGCACTTGTGGTCCACCCTGCCAAGTACACAGCATACGTGTTGGCGGACGCAGTCTCCTCCGCTAACCCTGGCGAAGTCCCTCTTGCTCTGTACTGTAAAACTTTCTCTGTCTATACCCCATATTTGACTCTATCCCTGCAGGGCGCAAATGCGCGTCGCTGGTGTTATCGTGACTACCAGTGAAAGCTTGGCCTTCCAGCTCATACGAGATGCGAGTACGCCGGAGTTCAAAGCATTCAGCAATGTGATCAAGGAAGAAAAGGACACCACCGCCAGAGCCGTTCAATCTCTGCTAGGCAGAGGTGGCCTCGAACGAAGTGCCTTGTAGCGCCTCGATTGAACATACATGCTGTACGTGGGTATATAAAGTTGTAGACTTCTGAAATTCGTCCATAGACAAGTCGAGGTCACGTGTCTGGGCTCAACTTCGTAGTCGCCCTTCAATTCACTGAATTTCTTCTAAAAGCGCATACATCACAGGAAGCAAATATGCATCCGCGAAACAAAGGGACGGGCATACCATTTGCAGGCGTGGTGGCCTCACGACTTCATTTCGGACCTTTTTTGCATCGACAAAGTTAGCCAACTTGGCACAAAGAAGGCCTCTTTCCATTTCCGGCAACGTCATCTCGACATTGTGGCTCATCATTCAGTGGATTCGTTTCGGCTTGACAGGTTGCTGCAGCCAAACGGCCCCCAAGTTGCGATTCCTCGAGAGATTGCCGAGTTTCATAGCACGGGGCTTCCCGATATTCCAGATGCACCCATCGTACGCGATTTTCGCCAGGTCCTCGTTGCGTTTTTTTTTGGTCAAGCCAGACGAGACACTGCGCTTTGGTTTCAGTGGGCCTATTGTCCTACCCGTGTCCTCGAGGCTAGCCTGAGAGAAAGCACATACGAGTGGCTTGCAAGAACCTCATTGTTCCCACTCGCGGGTTCTATAAAGAGCGCCTCCTCAGTTTCGTTCCTTTCAGACATCCCAGTTTTACCACCCAACTCCGATGGCTAACTTTTCTCGAACAATGTCCCGCCGGCAATCCTTACCGTACGCTCCGCCCATGGGGTACTCTTACGGTGATCAGGGATACTCTCAGGGATACTCCTCCTACGGGGATCAGGGCTATTCCTACGGTGACACTTATCCTGGGATGTACGGAGACCAACAAACCGGGGAGGTGCGTTCTTTCTCGACGGCTTTGTCCTCAACTCACCTATCTAAAGTATCCACAGGCTTCGTATCCAATTTATGGGCCTCCGACGGGTCTTATACCCCAGAGCCATCGTCTCGCCGGGCCTTGTAAGGTATCCTCTTTGTCCCGTACCTCATTGAATTCAATATTCCGTTCCAGCTTACGAAGACCTCTCCCTCCGGGAACCGTACTACGCCGACGACATGCAGTTGCCAGTGACAAGAAATGCGTTGACTCCGATGGTTGGCTTCGGCAACACTAGCCGACCACGCCACCGTCGTCACTCCGTTTCATATAGCGCCTTGCCACCCATGGTCGACGGCGGCTATCGGGCGCCGAACTCCATGCACATCAAATTCAAGCGCAAGGGCTCATTGCTGGCTGGCATCAATCTTGGCGACGCCCAGTCGACGCGTACTAGACTATCAGGGAATGACGCGTACTCGATTCAGGACCTCCACGCAGACTGGCGCCGACGGATCCACCTGCGCGTTCGCGTGAGTGGACTCACCATATACCAGCCTCCCATCTCTAACGATTTTTTCAGTGGGCAGGCTACGCACCTTTAACTTACGAGGTTCCTCTGGATGTGTACGACGGGCGCGTCAGCATGCAGAGCCTCTCTCGACGAGTCGCCCGTGCCTGCGTGCATTATCTGCAGGTAAAGTCTATTCTTCATTTCCCGCCGGATCATCCGATTCACCAAGCTCTTCTAGATGAATATGGTCCCTGTCATGTACAGCAGAGTTGAACTCCATCACCTCGAAGAGATCGCGTATGGTGTGTGGCAGCCCATGCTGTCCACCCGGTAGCGATGCTTCATTTTTCAACCCCACATTCCGAAAATCGCGAGACTGAACACAAAGACAACATCCTTGACGCTCACGACCCGAGATCCCATTTTATCATTCTCTGTGACTTCCTCTTGTTACGATATGGATTCCCTTTTTTTCACGACCTTTCACGACTATCACGACCGATTATATTAGCATGCTGGGCCGCTGGTTCTTCTTAGTTTACAATCGCATAATTTATGGGCTTATTCACGTTTCACTGTTAACATTTACTGTCCATTGGTGCGGTATTATGATACAGATGATCGAATGCTATTGCTCGGTGAACGGGTTACACTCACACACCGCCGCTCGGACGGCGAAACTACAAACACTCCCTAAGACTAGCCCGCCAACTAGGCAGAAGCTCGCCACAGTCGCTGCCACGTCCACATCCTTCCTCCGTCCCTGCAACCGTGGATTATGCTCCAGTGAAGGAGCGGACATCATACAAAGGCTGGAGACATAGCCGTTCGACATGCCAAAGATGAATAGAATGAGCATGAAGAGGAAGTCAGAGTTGATGATTGGCGAAATTCCTGTTGCTGATGGACGTTGAAGGTTGCACATGAGGAATATCGGCACGAAGAGTGTGCGAGCCAGGGAGAGGACCAGAAGTCGTTTGGCTGACCATATTAACAGCTTGGGGAATGAGCAAACGTATCTGCCCATGAAGTCCCCTACGTTGAATACAAGAAAATGTATGGCGCTAAACAGGAGAGGGTGAGTGTCGGGGTTGGTGGGCAGGATCGACGTTGTGATAGCTGGAAAGACGGCCTGAGGGAAGGAGGATGAGTATCGCGGGTCCCGTTGGACCTTCGAAACCGTACCAATGTGACAACAAAGACGTATGAGACTGCAATCTCGTAGATTACTGGGAGACTTGAGCAAAGCGAGTGTTTCATATAAGAGTTATACTTACCGTTAGCCTTTGCCACGCGCAAGATCTGCCCTTTCTCGTCCGACGATTCACTTCGACCAGCGGAAACGAGGCCACGGAGCTCATCCGAGTCACCGCTCTCGCCGACCTTCTTGTTCTCCAAGGATCCCGCAACTGCCTTGTATGCAGGCATTGTCACGAGCCAGCCATGGGCGGCAGCAGTAACGATGAGGAATACAGTCGACAGGCCGAAAAATATTAGGGCAGATCGTTCCTCTGGTTCACCATTGCTGACATATGCCGAGATGGATTCGCGTGATTGGCCCCAAACCGACGCGACGGCGCTGAAGACCTGGACTCCGCTTACAGCAACAGCCACGGCAGCCTGACCAGACATGAGGGCCTGTACGGCAGTTGGGCCAAAGAGGGAAGCGATGACAATGATAGCCGTTTGGAGGTATGCCCCCAGTGCCGCTTGAGAGACACCATCGAGCAGAACAAATGCAAAAAAGACGTTAGGACTGGTGTGGATGAAGGTGCTAATAGTCAGCAGAAATGTGAGGAACGATAGACACAAAGTTGTAATGAGAACCCGGCGGGAGGGAGATGACTGGAAAAAAGAGTTGCCGATTTTTGTAGTTGAGAGCAGGAAAGACAAACCTGTTTGGATGTTATGGTTGCGCGGGCAAGGAATATGAAGTTGGATAGCGTGAACGCGCAGGACAGGTACGAGCTGAATGCCAACTTGAGAGGAGAGTGGGTGAGACGAGATAGGAAGAAGGGTGTCGCCGTAATCATCACTGTTCAAGGTTGGCATTTCCGGACAAGGCAGAAACATGCTGAGACTCACCGTTCCACGGTAAGAGGACAGCACATCCCAAAATGAAGTGGATCCATCGTATCCGAGTGTCCACAACGACATCCCTAAGGTAGGATCGTGAGGAGACGATTCAAGGAGCGATAGAAGGTTAATAACGGTGGAAGATCGGAGCCAAGGATATCGGAGTCACCACCCTGGGACTCTTCAACGTCCGGGTCTGGAAGTACAGCAGGGTTTTCTGGTATAGGTCCCTGAGGGATGGGGTGGTACAGGGCATTGGGGGAGTGGGACATGGTGGGAGACGCGTCGCTTTGCGTTCGCTTGGCTCGGATAGCACGCCTCCTGATGTGACCGCATTTGGACAAGACCTCGACGACACCTCTGAACTCTACAGCTCACATCTATGTAGTATGTACATCCTTCGGTATTACTTGGTTCGGCGCCTCCCACAACCCAAGTTGGGTCAGTTGGTTTTTCCTCTTCAGTGCTTTCCTCGTCTTGCGCGCCATCTTCTTCTTCGCCTTCTCGGCGACTGCAAGCGTCAGCCATCTCCTCCTCCTCTCCGCTTCTTGCTCAGCCGTCAGCTTCTCGCGCCATTTGAAGGTCGCTTCCGCTTTCGCCTCCTTCGGACTCCTTCCGTTCAACTCCCGCATCTCTGCGGCGATATAGTCTCTGAGCAGTGATTTCTTGTACAGCTGATGCGACTGCCAGCGCTTCATCTTCTTTGCGCGGGAATGGGGGTTGGAAAGCTCCTTGTGCATGTACATCTCCACAGGAGCCGAATCACCGAACCAAGGTTTTTGTGTTGGATGCGACATTCCGGCGATATATTCGTCTTCTGTTGGCACCCGCGGCAAAGGAGCGGTGAGGATGTGAGAGAAAGACGGAGGCACGTAAGTGACTTTCGCCAGGACTGCCTTGTCGGTATCGTACATCCCGGCTGGTATTCATTGAAAGGGAATATAAAAGTGATTAAGACGCAGGCTTACCAGGTTTGTGCTCCATTGGAGGCGGTTTAGGCCATGGAATTTTGATCTTCTGGCCTTTGAGATGCGGTATGACCGGGGTCGTCCGAGTCGCGAACCGATCCCATTGCCATCGGTAGAGTCTGGTATTCCAAACGGGGGGACTCGTAGACATGCGCTCCGCGAAGACTCTAGCGAAATGATAAGTAAGTCTACGATCAAAAGGTATAATAAACGGACGTACGGGAGTTTACGTGGTTCTGTAGAGCCTGGCAGCGGAGGGAATTCATATTCGCCAATGTACAGCTGGCAGCTTGCATAGGAGTATGCAGGGTACGAAGTATCTGGTGAATCTGAGGGCTGGGACAAAGTTTCAAATTTTAGGTAACACCGCGCCAAACCTACTGACCAAATTGAATTCCACAAGATTTTCTAGACGTCGGATTCTGAAAACTTCTCGCAGATTGTTTCCGTATCGCCCGCGAACTCGGACTCGATCGCCTGGAACAACATTCCAAAATTTGACACGTTCCCTAGGGATGATGATACGGTCTTTTTCATCGGGGTCGAAAGAGTCTGACGCTGAAGAGTTTCTGAGTTTTCGGGGAATTCTTCGCATATGGTTGAAGTTGGTGGTCCACGGAATTTTGGTGCCTCCGTGCAACTTCTGCCTCAAGAGTTGGTTCAGAGGAACTTTGGACACCACCGGGGCAGGAACGGGCATCGTCGCGTCTCAGGAAGGGTGAATGGTCACGTGTTAGGTGGTAAATTTTTTTGATTCCGAATCAACTTTACTGTATTCAGATATAAAAAATTATGTTCATACGTATACAGAGAGCTCAAATAACACCGAGAAAGAATGCTAGATAGAAAAAGGAATACAAAATCTGCATTAGGCCGGTTTGGCCCATGCAGTCGACGACGAGCTAGGTTCTTCAGATTCCAGTGTCTGTGAACAAATGGATGAGACGCGAGGTGTAAATACGAAGAAAAGTAAAACGGTACCTCAAGCAACATCCCCAGAACGTGGTCAACCTCAGATGGTGGAACACCCCCACAACCAGCGCCTATCAACCTTCTGTACTCACCCATCCGACCACTTGTGCCAGCCTCAGCCTGAAACGACACTAGCTCATCAAAAGTGCCCTTTCGGCGCTTCCGGAACTGTTCGACGTCCTGGCGCAATGCAGTGCAGGCTTGTCGCAATCCTTCTGGATCCGTTGGTATGTCTGAATACAATGTCACCAGGTCCGAAATGTCTTCAGTTTGGGCGAGTTTTCGCTTCAATTTGGACGCGTCGTCGTCGGTTTCCATGTCATCCTCCATTCGATAGGTAGTAGGGGCCACAAGTTCACCGTTTGCAGCGTCACGAATCTCCTTTTCGCGGACCTCCTCGTCCTTCACCCACTTTTCCCAGCCAAGGCGATATCGGCGGCCCATTTTTGTGTGCAGGGCCTCCTCCCGTTCGTGCAGATGCCGCTTTGACTCCTCTAGACCCTCTGCTTTTTGCCTGAGTTGACCCACCGTGCGTTGGCTCTCAAGAATTTCTGCCTGGATATTGCTGAGTAGAGCATGTGCTTGGGCCGTATCTCGCTCCTTGTCTCGCAACTCCTGATCAAACGATGCGGCCAAGCTATCCAACATACTGGTCATGTCATTGACACAACGGGTGCTCGCCCTCTGTCCTACAACGGAATGGTGGAGCGGTGGGCGATCCCCGTTGGATGGCGCAAAGGCATAATTGGGAAGGGCGCCGTGCGGAGGATACGCGGCGTGGGCGTTGCGAAATGACATGCCCATAACCCGGGACGGCGGCACCGGTGAGGACCTAAATCGTTCGTCTTCGAGGATGTAGTCTTCCGTGCTTTTGCCATCGTTATTAACAATTTTCGGGTCGGCGCCGTTGTCGATGAGGAGTTTGACAAGGCGTTTGCTTCTGCAACGTGCTGCCATCGTGAGCGCAGTCTCCCCATCCTCGTCCTGGAAATTGATGACATCCGCGAGCTCCTTCGGATAATCCGAAAGTCGATTGAGAACGATCTCCATGTAATACCGTGCCGCGTGTGTTTTACCCTTGGACATGGCAACATCGACTATGTGGTGGAAGAGTGTTCGGTTATAATTGTCGATGTTGAGAGTCGAACGGTGAAGCAATTCATACAACTCCGGGAATTTTCGAACGTCGTAGTTGTTGGCGAACATGACACTGCGCATCAAACAAGTCTGACCGGCGCTATTGACTTTGAAAATGTCGGCACCGGCAGTCAACAGCAATTTGACAACGCGAATACGGCCCATCGCACACGCCCAGTGCAGCGGCGTGTGCCCGTCGTCGTCGATCGCCATATTGGGGTCAAACTCGGGGGTAGGATTGATCAGGAAGTGGGGTACTTGGTTGGAGTCGGAAATAAAGAATTCCAGTAGTTGGTCGGCATAGGCACGAGGATCGTTGGAGCCGTTGGTCTTGAAGCGGTCATTTTCGTACTGGTCGTGTCTCGAATATTTATTTCGACGGGAAAAATCGTCACCGCGTCCGTTAGACCCATACGAAGGTTCGGGGCTCCGGATGGGGGAGGGTGTGCGCGAGCTGGAAGACGCCTCTGATGGAGAGGGAGTCATGGAGCCGTCCTCAGACCCACGAGCGGATAGCGTTTCATGATCCGATTCATCGTCCACAACATCTGCTACTTGTCGTCGGGAGGAGCGAGTGCTAACCATTGGGCTGCCCAACGAAGACTCAGTCGCGGCCTGCTTGCGCGGTGGTCGGCCAGCAGTGCTGGCAACGAGATGCTTCGGTGCCAAAGGAGGACTCTTCGCGGCAGGCTGGAATTCGATTATAGGGCGCAGAAGGAGTTCGCAGTTATACTGCTTGGCAAGGCTAAGGCCCCGCTCCAGAGGGATCCAAGTGCCTGAATAAGACATTTAGGATCGGTGTCTCGAGCTGGCAAGCTAAGACGCACCTTGATATTTGCCGTATCCTCCTTGGACCTTCTCATGCTCACCCTTCTGAACTTCGCGTTCGAGTACACGAGTACGTTGAGGCTTGTCGAAGCCGGCGACTTTGAGGATTTGAGTCGCGTTCAACCACGAATCAGAACGCCGTCTCATCACCGCCACGCCTTTGCACATCCTACGCGTGGATAGGGTGTCAAAATGCGTGTTAAATCGCGTCTAATTACACGTACATCTCATACACAGGAATACCACTGTATGTGGCCTGAATTACGAGCCGGAAGGGATGAGAGAGGCGTGATGTATCACATTGGTAATACTCGCCTTGAAGATTTGGTTGTCTGGCATGGCTTCGCGCGAAGTCTTACTAGACGGTGAATTGATGCAGAGCCCAGTCTTGAGTCGGAAAAGGGAGAGAAGAAGGAAGGGCGAAGAGCTTGCACTGTCAGGAACACGAGCTGAGCGTGTGAGGAAAACCGGGACAAACAACTTGTCTCTTACCACCATACCTCAGCCTGACTTGAAAGGGACTCCTGGGATGTGACGACGATCGAGCATAGGGTCCGTGCGCGTTGAATACCGATCCTAATTTCAATTAGCCCTCTCCCTCTTCTGAACCATGCCGAAATCCCCTTCTAAATCCCCTTCCAAGTCTCCGTCGACACCAAGGAAGTCGCGGACATTTTTGTGGAGGAGTCCCGTTACCGCGCCTAGCACTGGTCCTCTTGCAACTCCTGATGGGCCGTCCATCGTAAGTTCATGTGTCTATTCTTGCGTCCGGGCAAACGAGGCAATCGCGTTAGAATCGTACACAAGCCACACAAAAGTACAAAATCAAGGCCTCAGACTTGGACACCATCTTGCCTATCTCAAGGCAACCGAACCATATGGGAGGCTCATCTCCCATTCAAGTTTACAACGAGTTTGACGTTGTCGAGCTGACTCTGAGGGTCCGGCCAGGAAAACCTTTACCCGAGGACATTCCCGTAGCTGGCTCAAGCTCATCTAGCCCTGCTTCAGTGGTTTTGACGAAGAAGAATGGTCCTAGGATTATGCGGACAACCGCTATGAAGGAATTCAAGGTCAGAAGCGATCGAGACCGACCCCTGAGCCACTTACGAGAGTCTACCTAGCTCACACCGAGCCAAATGGATCAACTGAATCCAGTCTCGACAGCACCCAACGGTTATGGCACCACCACAAAGTATTACAATCGGTGCGACGTCGAGGTGCGTCTACGTCGTCAAGTTTCAAAAAGCTCGACCTAACGATATCACAGAATCTCAAGTTGCGTTTGAACCAAGTTCGGGTTGCACAGCGCGAGATAGCAGAGGCTGTTCCCTGGCAATTTTGAGAGTACATATATTTTGGTTATGCTGGTCGTTCAGCCTGTATATGTAGCATTTTGAGGTGATCTTCTGAAGAGTAGACCAACATTCTGCCTAATAGTAGTAATAGTTGAACGTTCTTTGTTGATTTGGGTGCACACTATTTTGAATTATTTGGTGTTTCTTGCCTTTTCCGTTCGAGTCGAACCTCGTCTTCGCGGCAGTCATCGTCGTTCGAGCGAAGCAGTCTGCCTGTTGACTCTTCGTAATACTACACAGATGCCACCAAAGTGTGAGCCTCTGTGCCGTTTCGCCGACAGGTACCGACTTTCATACTCCCCGACGCGTTTCAAGGCGTTCTTACTTACGTTCCACGCAGGCTTTACTTCACAACTTTCCCCCAGCCCTCCCCCAACCCACTGGTCCTCAATCGTCTTGCTGCGGAGCCCGGCAATCGCCCACGCGTTCGTACGCGTCCCAGAGACCCTCATGCAGCCTCTGGCGACGAAACTGCGACCTATTACTACTTCACCATCGATGATCAACTCCTCTATCTCTCGTTTTTCCAGGATTGGGGGCCACTCAATATCGCCATGGTTTACAAGGCTTGCATCCTTATACACGAACTCCTCGAGGTTCGCGCATGTTCAAATGCTTCCGCCAGTTGCTCACGTGCCATCGCTCTTTCAGGATAAGGATTTGGCTCCGCACCGACTCGTTCTCTACTCGTCGGACGACCCAAAGCGAAAGGCGAATGCAGCCCTACTTCTCGCGCTTTTCATTGTCAGTTCGCGTTCGTCGACATAGACGTTTGATGATCGACGCTTATACGTTCCTATCAGATGATCGTGCAGAGACGGGCGCCTTGGGAAGCCTTCCATCCGATTGCAGAGCTTGAATTCATGCCGTTCCGAGATGCGGGACGCGGCCCGTCCGACTTTAGCCTCAATATCCAGGACTGTCTATGGGGGATCTGGAAGGCGATGCAACATGGGCTCTGCGATATGAACGAATTCAGCGTTGACGATTATGAATATTACGAAAAGGTCGAAAACGGCGATTGGAACTGGATAACCCCCAATTTTATCGCCTTTGCGTCGCCTGTGGACTCTGCCTGGATTAAAAAGGAGAAGGAAAAAGCAACTGGGGCTGCTGGTTCAGCGCCGAACTCATCATCTTCGACTGGGAACAATCTGGCGCTACAGCGGAAACTCCCCACTCCTTTCCTTAACTGCTTAGACTACTTTGACAAACGGAACATCAAACTCGTTGTTCGCTTGAACACTGAGCTCTACGATCGGGTCACATTTTTGGACCGGGGAATCGACCACATGGAACTGTACTTCGATGATGGCACCAACCCGACGGACGAGATTGTCCGGACATTTTTAGATGTAGCTGACCGGGTTATTGAGAGCGGAGGCGTTGTGGCGGTCCATGTACGTCAATCTATATACTGACCATTATTATTTTGGGCTTATAGTCTGTCGTATCAATCCAGTGTAAAGCCGGATTGGGCCGGACTGGAACACTCATCGGTGCCTATCTCATATGGAAGTACGGCTTCACCGCCAATGAGGCCATTGCTTTCATGCGTATAGTGCGACCGGGAAGCGTCGTCGGGCCGCAACAACAGTACATGTATTTGAAGCAGCTCGAGTGGTGCAAGTGGGCTGCTGCGGACGAATTAAAAAAGCAGCAGGCAGTGGCTGCCCTTGCGTCGGCGACTCTGGTTACACCAGCTACCCCACCTGCCGAGGAGGACCTCCCTACCATGGACATCACCCCTCCTACATCGCCCGTGCACATGGCACCCGTCACCCCAAGTCGACACATAGCGACTGCTACCGCGAAAGCAAAGGCCATCGCTACACCTGGCCAGCCGAGAAAAACTCCCACCACGAAACGCACCCTTACACACGATTCCGACGAGGAAGGTGAAGCTCAGGACGTGTTGCCCGCTTTGGTTCTACCCACCGGAACACGACCTCGAGTGAAGACGTCGAGAACGGCAGGACCGAAGACCATCACTTCTTCGGAATCGCGTCCCACACGCGTAACGAGATCTACAACAGGCGCGGCCAACATACGCAAGACCGGCACTGGGTCGTCCAATTTACCGTCGCCTGTGAAGTCGTCTTCGGGTCAAGGCCCGAACAAAATCCCTCGGCTCGCGACAACCCGAACGACTTCTGCGGCCAAGGCCGCTGTTGCTGCGTCCAGCTCCATCACTCGCTCGCACACCCCGTCGCGTCTCCCGACACTCGTAACCTCCAAACGCATCGCACCGCAGCACGCGTCGTCGTTGACGGACGTCGCGAGCGCCACCCTGAAGCGCACGCCGACGGTGCAGTCCGATGCGTGGATGAAGACCAATGTTGCCGCAGTCGTCGTCCCTGGGACCAAGTCCGAGCGCCCGGGGCTGCGGCCCATACGACGGCGGCGCAGCAGTTTCAGCTCGGCAGACGTCGTCGCTTGATGCGTGCGAAGATCAGACTTTGGGACATCTCTTTTCAAGTAGGTATAAGTATCTCTTTTTCGAATCTCATTCTCGTCCTACCGGAATTCGCTGTCCTTGCTAGTCGATACATGTATACTCAGTTATTATCCCTCGCTACTGTCTGCGCACACAACCCCGTACTCCCCCACCCTGCCATTGATACAACGTGTTTATTATACAAGCCCTGTTTCCTCTCTCTCAATCCTTCCGTGAACGGATAGGACCTTTGTATAAATACCCACTGAATGCAATCTGTTGGATAATTTTTAGACGAATCGTATACATCTACCGAGGAAGTACATTGAATGAGTTTTTTATGTACAATGCACGCTTTTACGCGTCGCCCTTGCGCGCAGAGTACTTCTGCATACACTCCAAGAACCACCGCGCGTCCTCCGGGTCGACGGCGGGGGTAATCCCGTGCCCGAGGTTGCCAATCCACCCTTGCGGGCCGCCGTCAACGGCGAAGCCCTCGCACATGCGCTTCACGGCGCTCTCGATAGCGTCGCGCCCACCGTACAGGACGTTCGGGTCCAAGTTGCCTTGCAACGCGACCTTGCCCTTGGTGACGCGTCGCGCCTCCGCGGGGTCGACCTGCCAGTCGAGACCGAGCGTATCGTAGCCTGCGCTGTCGGCGAGGGAGCCGAGCGCATAGTTGGCGCCTTTGGCAAAGAGGGTTATGGGTGTAACCGGGAGGTTCTCGGCGGCGAGCCGCTTGCGGACGTTGGTAGATATGTGGATCAGGGCCGGCAAAGCAAAAACGTCGAAGTCGTACGGGGACAGTTCTCCGGCCCATGAATCGAAGACCTGGAGGAGCTGTGCGGTACAATTGAGTAAAGAGGACATTCTGGGTGCGGTGTGGATCCTACCTGCGCGCCAGCCTTGACCTGGCCAACCAAAAAGTCGATGCAGACGTCCGCTATGCGCACGAGGAGCGCCTTGGACTCTTCGGGATATTTAAAGATCCAGGTCTTGGCCTTTTGGAAGGACTTGCTCCCGCCGCCGCCTTCAACCATGTAGAGGAAGAGTGTCCAAGGTGCGCCGCAGAACCCGATCAGTGGGACCTCTCCGGCGAGCGCCATGCGGGTTTGGGTGATGGCCTCAAAGACATACCCCAGTTCTTTGTCGACGTCCACGACTTTGTTGAGCTTGCTAACATCTGCGGGGGTATCGAGCGGTTCGGTGAAGGTGGGCCCAGGGTTCATGAGGACCTCCATTCCCATTGCCTGGGGTATAACCATAATGTCCGAAAATATGATCGAAGCATCCAGGAGACCGGAAAAGCGGCGGATAGGCTGGAGAGTGACCTCTTTGGCCAGCTCCGGAGTGCGGCATACCTCGAAGAATTCGTGTGACTTGCGGACTTCACGAAATTCTGGAGGGCGTTGAACGTTGTGAAACGGATGCAGCACGGACGATCAGACCTGGGAGGTACCGCCCCGCCTGCCGCATTATCCAGACCGGTGCGCGCTCGGTCTTTTCGCCTAGAATGTGATGAGAATAACACGGTATTCGAACTCGGGGTATACAGACCGCGTGCTGCACGCAGCAAGAGATCGTTCTTCAAGGGGGGGAATTTGTGGGTAGACATGGTGGTGGTAGAGGTGGAAGGAAGGGTGAGAGCGGTGAGGATACCCACTGTTCCGGCTGCAGCAAGACTTAGCATACAGTTCCACGTACACGCGATTAGAGCCGGAGCGCGTCTAATCGACCGTCAATTGCATCCGTGTGAGTCTCTCGTCGACATGCCCATTGCCGACCCAACAGACCTCGTAAAAGCGTCAGTCTCCTTCTCTCTCCTCAACTCTCACCTACCCTCTCCTCCAGGTTCAAAAACTCGGGCGAATTCGACAAGCTGCGCCGTGAACTCTTGGCAGACTCTCAACGCTCTGTTCGTCTTTGTCTGCCCTCACTTTCCTCTCAGTGACCGCTGAGCCCTCGTCCAAGGCCGGCTTCGATGCGTTCAAGACGCGCATAGAAGAAATCGCGCGGGAACGCATCAATTCCGGCCAATTGGCGTATACCGCCCCGGACATGGTCCACAAGGAACTCATGCAAGAAGTGAACCGGTAATTGCGTTCTCAAGTGAGTGGATACTGTTGTTAAATTATCCAGCTTCCCCGTCGTCGAACGCTTCGCGTCGGAGGTCCCCATGCTCTCAGACGGCGCATTCAAGGACGCCATCCACAATTCTCTCCAACGCATCCTACGCGAAGATCGCGGGCAGAAGGGCCCACCACCCGCCACTCCAGTGTCCCTCCCTGAACCTCCGGCCCCCTCGCAACCATCAGCCTCCGATGCTTCTGTGAAAGAGGGAAAGGAGCCTGCACTTCCCCCCCCAGAAGTGGCCGTTCCGCTGGTGCCTAGAGCCTCGCCCCCAGAAGCTCAGCGCGACGGGAAGGAAATGGATATGATCAACCCCGCGCCACTTACGACCCCGCAGGAAACCGTTATATCGGGCCCTGTGCCTCCGCCTCCCGCCTCGTCGTAAGTCGGCTGTATCAATCCCCTTTGTATATCGTACCGCTTGTATCCATTAATTTCCACAAAGCCTTGAATGAGCAGTCACCACCAATCATGTATCGATTAGGTACATCTCGAGTTGTGTCGGGTAAGATAAAGGTACAGCAGGAAAAGGACGAATACCCGACAAGATAGGTAATAAATAGATAAATAACCAGCGCCACCAGTAGGCAAGAAAGCGAGTGAGATGGAAAAAGGAAGGAGTTGATTCGCAAAGGAATGGACGACCCAGCAGGGTCCTAGATTTAATAGATGTAATACGACCTTTAGTCGGCTTGAATTAATTGGATCGCCTTCTCGGAACGCGGGCTAACGGCACATCGGAAGGGCACTGGGTGACTGAAGAGAAGGTTCAGCTCTTGGCGCATCGGTTTGCAAGAGAAGAGAATCGCACCTGATGGTTCCAGTCGTGTTCTCGTGGACCGGTACGATGACTTTCCCATTCTCAACGGATTTGGAGACGTCAAATACAGCGAGAGACATGGCGCAAGATATGAACAGGGACGCGTCCGCGAGGTGCATGCCTGCCGCGAACATGTATGAGCAGGAGGCGAGATACATTAAGAAAAAAGTAAAATGGACCTGGGCAAATTCTGAACGAGAAATGCGGCTAAATAAATATATATGACCATCAAAAGGAAAGACATACCGACGCCCGAACCCCCAGCAAAGGTTCCGAGGATCCATCTCGGCAGGTCTACCCTCCGACGCCATGAAGCGGTCAGGATTGAACGTCATTGGGTCCGCGTACGTACGCACGTCGTGCGTGAGTCGGTGGATATTCGTGATCACGAGCGCGCCCTTCGGGATGAAATGTCCTTCATAGACATCATCCCGCATAGCCCTGTGCGGGACACCTACACGAGCTTTAGTGCAATACATTCCGCGCAGATCGACAGGATTACCTGTTGGGACGCTGGTATGCCACCTCAGGACCTTGTCGATAAATAAATGAATTGCCATGAACCACAGAATATTAAACGGCACACCTCCTTGACGAGCGCGTTCACGAACGGTAGCTCTTCGCGGTCCGCAAACGTCGGTAGCCTGTCGTCGCCAACTACTGCGTCAATCTCGCGCTGCGCCTTAGCCTGCACCGCGGGGTACAGGGCCATCGCGAGGAAAAACGCATTCACCGCCGAGACTGTCTGAAGGCAACGTAAGTGACCAAGGTTTGAGTTGGGCATTAAGTTTGGCGCGAGAAACGTAAACATACTGTGTCGGCACCGGCTACATAGGCGAGGAACGATAAGCTTTACGGGATTCGTGAAAGCAAGGCACGGAGACTGACCGCTGTAGAGGGACGCAGCAGACCACTTGATGTCAAACTCTTCCTCGGGGGTGAGTTGCTTGGGCTCAAGGAGGGCAGAGGTGAACGAGACCGGCGCCGTACCAGCGGCCTGCACACGCGAATTAATTTATGCTCAACGACTTCCTCGCGACGCCAACGGAGGGAAGTGGGCGTACCATTTGGTGTTTTACAAAACTATAAGGTTGTTCGACCAACTGGTTGAGTGTTGCAGCCCAGGCGTTTGCCTTTACACGCCAGCCCGTGAAGGGAAACCATGTCGGAACGTGACGTACTGTCCAGCGAAAGTTAAAATACGAAAGGAGGGGATGAATTAGCTCGTACAAGCGGGGATAAGATCGACCATGAATCCTCCCGGTGCCGTAGACAGCGAAAATTGCTCAGTTGCTTGTTCGGCAAGATGTACGAAGGGGTCGTTATTTTCTTTGACGGGATATCCATGAGAGATCCGTAGGATAATAGCGCCGGCGGTCCTGTGTGTCGTTAGCATTTCCCGTTCGACTAGAGCATTGGATCTTACTTGCGAATATGTTTGGGAAGGTCACCTGGTTTGGACAAGACTCGGCGTAGAAATCGCCGCGTCTCGAGTTCCTCGATGGGCAAAAACTGCTTGATGGCCGTACGGCTCCCGATTATGTTGTGAAAGAGGCGACGGAACCGACGGAACCGGTCACCATAGGGTAATAGCACAAGGGTGTTTTTCCAGCCGACCAACTCGCCGCCTAAATACCAATGATTGAGACCTCAAAAAAAGAGAAGAGTGTATACTAGTAGTACCCATAGTGCAGACTGGCCGGTCGGAATAGATAGCGCTGCGCTTGTCCAGGAGGTCGACAGCGACTTTTGCGGACCCGATGATGATGAGGGGCTGCCCTAACACGGTTACACTGCATATGTCGCCTGCACAGTGAATTGAGCATCTCGGCGGCGGCGGGGACTGTAGTGTTTATTGCTTACCCCAAGTGTCGGCCCACTTAGAAAAAGTGACCCACTCTTGCTCGGAAGGCATGTCTAGGACATTCCCAACTAGTGGCAACCCCCTCGGGCTAACATCGAAGTATTTAACCGTAGCTCAGTCATTCTGAAAAGTAAGATATACCCGGGCGGCAGAGAGCGAACTTGTTGCGGCGACAAGAGACGTTTCAGGAGGAGGAGAACACAAGCTACCGCGCAGAGGTCGAGCAGGAGGAGGAGAGTGATGACCATACTGGCCAGTGCGAGATACCGTGCAAATAAAAAAATAGCGGGGACGAAAATGAGAATGGCGAGGCAAAGAGTGAGGAGTTTTATGGCAGCGCGAGACCATGGTTGTTAGCCTAGCGCGAGTCGTGGTTCTTGCAGCGTTTCAATTGCGAAGCCGCGGTGCACGAGGACAGTTTAGCAATCGAGATGCGTTTACGAAACGGATTCGGAGCGAAAACCGGTCCAGCGGAACTCTCCAGCTGGAGGCGGACGTAAAAATGGCAGGCCGATGGACATGCTAGTCCAGGGGAAAGCAGCTCCCTGATTCGAATTGGTAGCCAGATCTCCAAAGTAGATTCAGAACCAGCCAGGTGTGATGGAAAGAACGAAAGGTCAAGAACCACAGTGGGCCATGGCACGAAGTTGTCGCTCTAGACAGGGATGGGCAGGTAGGCAGCGTGGACGAAATTCGTGGTGCGATATGCAAACACGTTGAGGCTCGAGGTGAGGACACTTTCAACTTTTGACAGCCAATTATGCACATGAGGCGGCCGAGTCCGCTTTTGGAAGATAGAAATACATTCAGGCAGTATTTGTCAATCCCGTCCGATCCAAACAATTCGCCAAATACTCCACCACCACCCGAGGTCGAATATCAATTGAATACACATACGCTCTAGCGTATCATGAGGTCTTCCTCTTGGGATTTTTCAGTGTTGCAGGACTTCTTCCGAAGGAACATATCAGAGGAAGGTTTGAGGATCGAGATGCTGCGCGGCATACCTCCGACTCCTGCTCAGCTTCTACCTCGTGGGTCGTGTCGATTTTGATGGAAATCGTGGGGCGCTTTCGGACGAGCCTCAGAGGGAGAATGTCGCGGTACTAAGCACCCACCCTGACAGAACTCATGTTACGCGGCTTTGAAAAGGTTTGAAGAGAAAACGTCAGATCCTCGGGATTATCGGTCGCTGCCCGGAATTCCTTGACGAGTCGTTAATAACCGTTAAACACTGCGAGAGCGATGAGCATTTCTCACGTGTCGAGCATTCAAGGTGGCGAGCACGGAGTTGAAGTAAACTGGTGATCCAGTCGGCCGCAGGTCTGAACGGTAGTAGAAGGGAACGCACGACGACCCAGACTGAAGTAAAAGGCGACGTAAATCAAGGTATGGCCCCAGAGTAGGATCTGTAGAGAGTGAGATTCTTGATAATTGGGTGGGGGACACCATGGACCCACCGATACGAGGGAGGCAATCGCGCAGACACTTGTCAAAGCGCCTGTGCTGACCGAGAAAAAAATCAACTTGGTAATCATATGATCCGACCTACATGGTTCGTTGAGCCAGATGATCTAAATGACAAGCGGGGACGTACTTTTTGAATCCGGTTCGAGATCGGCGCAGATAAAAGACGAGGATGAGGGATATAACAAAATCCGCGACAGCGCCGAGTACGTTTACAGACATGGACAGGCCCTATTGAATGGATATTATGCGCGGAAAGGTCGATGAAAGGCAGTTTTGAGTCCCCACCCTGAGCTTTCTGAGTTCTGTCCACGTTTGCAGCTGCAATCTATACTTATATATAAACGGAAGAATTCAGATAGTGGGTAGGTGACTCTTACGATTGGATTGTGAACGCTAGTTACACACCGACAAGGAGGGTAAGAGAAGGCCAATATCAAAATGAAGATATCGTACCAACAGAACATCCTGAAGATGATAGCATAAGCGACGACGCGACGGACAAAAAGTCGACTAACCAAATTCCGCCAAGACAAGCGATGCCTGGAAAATTCCAGAACGAGAGCCGTACAACGATGAACAAACACCTACCGTAACGGCGGTGAGAGCAATATTTTTGTTACTCACTAAATCGTCGATGAGTTTGCTCCGAGCCTCGACGCGGATGGGACGGACTTACAACGCCACACTCGCATGGTCAGAAAGCTGATCGACTTCATGAATGATGGTCGCAAGACCTCAGTCAGAAGGACACACCTTTGAACAATGAGACCAATCAAGCCCTTCAGATTCAAGTTAGAAAGAAGGACGTAGGATGAGGTGCTTGAGCTACATTGAACAAGACTTCCAACTGAGCACATGCTCGTCAGAAACCGGGATCTCGACTGAGGTCTGGGCTCACTAAAATGCTCCTGCGAGGTGGCATGAAGGAAGGACGTGAAGAATTTCGGATCGTGTTCGTACCAGACAAGTCTTGACAACGCCTCAGGATGGCTATAGTTGGTTATAACATACCAGTAGACTTTGGGGACGCTGAGTAGTCGAAGACACTGATGTAGTTGGACCCGACGCACCTGTATGCGATATAAGGGCTTGATGGATCGAGTCGAAGGCGAAGACTAGCCCGACCTGTCGCAAAAGATCAGTGGGAAAACCATCGACTGGTGACCGCACGCACGAGAGCTTTGATATACCTTGCCGAAAAATCGTTTGCAGTTCCCGACGCAGCAGTGGACGACCTACCAAAGGTCCGTGCCCCCGTACCGATTGAAGTAATACCAGGTCTGAACGCACGAAACTGTGCTTCGAGTGAGGTCCATGGTAATGAAATTTCGGCTCGAATTTACCTCCATAGAGTCTGTAGTAGGTAGACACCGAGTAAGCAGGTCAGGCCGGTAAAGTTATCTTTTGAATGGCCTACCCGGCGGCACCGATGACGCCTGTTAGACTCCGGATCAGTATGGTCAGTCGACGCGTCCGAGAGCACTACATGCTTACCCAGCAGTGCAGAGCCCATAGTGTTGTCGATAGTAGCCATATCGATGGTGGAGGGAAGACACGAAACGAGGGAGGGGTCTGAAAGCAGTACTCGGCCCACGACGTTTTAAAAGCTAGCTTCGAAGGAGCGGCTCATTGGTTATTATGAGTAAGGGCAGGAAGTAGATGCCTGTATCGATATTTCGGGAGTAGAGGCGCATGGGCTTTCGCATCCCGCTTTCTTCCATCTACAAAACAAACTCGAGGCAAGGGAAATCTAGAACTTATCATGCTGGCGGGCTGCGGTCTCACGGTTTGATGGGACGTAAATGAAGCCTTGGTCGGCAAAGGACCCTTCTGCGTGGAACAATAGTGCACCACAATCGCCAATGCCGTGCTTTCTGGACGACCAGATGTGGTTGAGCTCAAAAATGGTGCCCAAAACATGAAGCAATATTGACAGGTAACCTCCACGTCGGTTGTATCTACCGACGGGGTCAGATATGCGAACCCGGTTGGATAATAATGCTCACCTATTCCAGATGAGGTGCTAGAGTGCCTGGCATCTTTGCCATAACCCCGTCGCCACTAAACGGCTCGGGTGGAAGTTGCTTCCAGTGGAATATTTGCGTGCATGAGCTCGCCGCGCGTTCCACCCAGAATTGAAAGCCAGTAAAGTATCAGCAGTTTAGAAACATCCACGGCTAAGCAACCCTTGGGAAAAACTCTGGAGATGCAGGAACCCGCAAAAGGGATCCTCGAGGGAACCAAAAGAACAGCCCGTCCTCTTGACCAAGTTTGCACGCTTTTCGCCGCTTTTGATCGATTCTTTGACATCCAAAGTCATTGGGTTTGCCGGCCGCCGGAGACTCCGAACTTTAAGTGAGGACAGGCGTGAGGACTCGCCGAGTTGCCGAGCCCAGGACCTGTTGCAAACGTGGTTACCGCTTCATGATCATCTCCTGATTTTCCTTAGACCACATCAAGACCACATGGAGAAAAAACGACGTCCCTAATCAAGTCAGTTTGGTGTGTTACTTGTCTCCGACCTTTCCTTCTACTTGCCGCCGCTCAGCGAGTGCGGTTTCTTCTTGAGAAGCTGGCTTTTTTGTCCACACCACACTCATTTCATTCATTTCAATGGCTTCTTTAACTATTCGAGGTTTCAGTGAGTCTTTGCGCTAAGCTTTAGCATCATTTGACTGAAGGCATTAACTGCAAGACGAAACCAATCACATTATGCCGGTTAACATTGTCCATGGAACTCAGTCCGAACTTATACTTTTTCTGGTGCTCAACATGTGGCCTTCGCACTTTGGTCTTCCCATTCTCTTGGCTGTCATTCTTTGCTCGAAAAAAGTTCACCGCCATCCGACCTTGGTGAATCTATGCGTTGGGTACATTTTGATTGGCGTTGCGTCTAGTGTTCTGTGAGCGCTGCCTGCTTACTGCCCTCGCTTATCCCACTGAAGCCACATATAAGTCTTTACGCTGGGAAGATATCTGGGCCCGAGCCATCCAAAATGCTATGCCTTTTCCAGGCCTCAATGCTATATGTATGCTTTGAATTGAGCCTAGATTGCCCTCTTACATCTTTCCTAGGGTGTGCCGGCATTGTGAGTTTCAAATTCCACGACCAAGTGTCCCTCGACTCATGTTGGTGTCAGTGCACCGCTGTTGGCCTTGATGCTTGTACTACAGGTGTGCTGCAAATCCTCCCTTATAGTTTTGTAGAACTTATTCGTCAAGATGTTCCTCGTGGTTCGTGCGACTATTCAAAAACAAGTGTCTCAAGGGCCTCATGCAGTTCGTTTGTGGGTGGTATGTGGTTGAAAATACATATGTTCTGCGAAGACTGATTTCAACAGATGATTGCGGCCCCATATCTTGCCCTTTTGATCAGCATATTTGCTACTGCTGCTGTGAGCTCTACGATCTTTCTATACTGGCGGAAATTAATCAATCTCGCACTTGTAGGTTGGAGCAACAAACCCGGACATCGTGACTCGCCACCGGCGCTTCTTTTATTGCTCCGTAGACTCTGATCTTCTGTAAGCTTGGCATATGCGCTTCCAGCCATCGTCATTGACATGTTACAGCTCTGGAAGCATTGCAGCGTTTGGGGCTATATTTTTGCTTGCAACCGTTTTCTTTGAAGGGGAGTATCATCTGAAGGTAGATTCAACACATTTGCTGACGCGTCCAACAGTCTGGACGGTTGTAATCCTTTACAAAAACCGGAAGGTCGCACAACAACCGGGAGCCAAGCCTCGGATTGACGTTGAGCTCAGCTTACCGCTCCGTGTAATGGCATTTGGGTTGTACGTTATCGTGGCATTGAGGTGGGTTACAATGATCAGGCTGTGATCTCCGTCTTCCCTAATTTTCTGCCAGTTTAAGTCTTTTAAGTATGAAAGCACCTGAAAGTCCCATCCCGGATCTTGTTATTGCTTGCGGTGAGTTATCAGAGGGAGCGCACGTTCTGCCATCTCAACACATTATAGCTGCTACGGTCATCATCCTAATCTTCGGCACTCAGCCGGTAAGCACCTGGGCTATATTCGCTTCATGTTTCCTGAACTGTGCGTAGGATATCCTCCGGGCTCTATGTTTCTGGCGCAAAGAGCCGACCTTGCATTTCTCGAATACGGGTTCAACTGTGACTCCGACGGATGTGAAACCTTACGCACAAGCCTAGGAGTGAATGACGGACCCCAGAAGGGAGATTGTGCTGGATTTTGTATATTAGTGGCTGGCGAGAATTGTTTACGACAGCTTGGTAACACGACCTATGAAACACACGTATAAACAGCTTCCTAAATTCAGTTTTCTGCCCCGCTTTGACGCGCCTTTTCTCGATGGCCGTACGTGGATAATGCCTGTTGATATTTTCATTATTAATGACCTACCGCAGAGTCGCTGCTCCTGTTTACTTCGCGCGGCGACGCGGCCCAGCTTCGTTTCTGGGTAAAGTTATCTCTCCTTGCAAAACAATCGAGCATACGACATGCGTCTAGCTCCTCAAGAAACCCCATACGGTCGAGAAGGCTTGCAACTGCGACTGAAGCTGCTCCCAAATCCTCACCGTCCCCACCTCCTCCGGGCAAGGCTTCCAAGGATCCAACCGTGTCTCGGCTTGTAGACGACATATCCGGTCTGACGTTGCTGCAGGCTGCAGATCTTGTCACACATCTCAAGGTGAATTAGCCTCTCCAACGCGCTCCATTGAACGCGATATGCATCCCCACAGTCGCGACTAAACATCCAAGAAATTGCGATGCCTACAGCGGCTGCCGCACCAGCTGCCGCAGCTCCGTCAGATGAGCCTGCTACAGTGCGTCTTCAATTTATCTACTCGCCGCGATGCTTGAACTGGAAAGCAGGAGAAACCCAAAGAAAAAACTGTTTTCAACGTCCAACTTGAATCGTTTGAGGCTGGAGCCAAACCCAAAATTATTCGGGAGGTCAAAGCATTGGTGCCCAACCTGACGCTGATAGATGTGTGTAAAGCATTCGCTCTCCTGAAGCGTCAACTGATCCAAGCTTCTTAGGCAAAGAAATTCGTCGAATCTTTGCCCAAGGTTCTGAAGGAGAATCTACCCAAGGAAGAGGCTGAAAAGCTAAAAAAGACCTTCGAGGCTCTGGGCGCCGTCGTCAAGTTGGATTAACATGTTGCATATCCAATTGCCGAAATAAAGAATACAGTATGGGAGTGTGGATTAGATTAAGAAGTCCAACTGGCCAGAAAATCCGAGGACAGCGACCATACCATTCGGCGACCGTTTAGTCTTCCGACAGATATCGGTACTCGAATCGAAAGTCTGCCTTCTTTCGCTGGCACCAAGAGCCTTCCCAGTCGAAGTAGACGTATACGCCCTGCTCGTACTCCTCAGTTATGGCCTGAGGTTCAGAGTGTCGTTGGAACCACGTCAAATACTTGACGTGGAACCGCCACGACTGGCGCTTTAGTTCCTTCGCTGCGAGATACCTATCGAGATGCCGGTCCAGAAAATAGAACATCAGAAAGCGAAAGACAGAACGTACTGCTGATATGTCCCAGGCAAAAAGTAGAACACGTAAAACAGTGTCTCCACGTCAAGCTGTGAGTATATTGCGGCAGTACTCAACAAGGGATGAGGTGATTGAGGGTAGTACGGCGCCGTCTGATACGGATTTCGGGGAACATAATATTTTGGCCTAGGATGGATTCATCAACGGTATGCCTAACGTCACGACGAAAGAGCGGCCTACTTCTCCGTGTCTTGCGGCTGGGGAACATTCGAATACCCACCCTCGAGCATCTTGTGCACCTGATCCAGGTTCGTCATACGAAGAGCGGCTGCCAAGATGAATGGTCGTATACGTCAGAAACAGAGCGGAAGAGAGCAGCAGAGTACAAAACGCACCCTTCTGCTTCATGCTCTCGAACGAAACCACTAGGTCAGAGAGTGACCCAGGGAACGCGCCCGCCGTCGCGCGTTGAGGCATTGGCTGTGAAGCCGACAGTGGCCTCTGCGCACCTATCGACAGCTGCTGTGGTGCGGAAAGCATCGACATGCCAGCTTGTTCACTCTGCGGTACTTTGACCCCAGGAGGGAACTGTGGTACCGGCTTGCGTGCATTCTAATTAGAACTGCAAACAATCAACGCCAAAGGTCACCGTACCTGTTGCGGCAATGTCGACGGTGCAAGCTGTGGAGCTTGCGAGGTTCCGTTCAGCACTGGGGGCAATGGATCGAGTAATTGCTGTGACACGATGAGCTCGATGGGTTGCTCCAAACCCGGCAAGTCACGTACAGAGACACTAGGCGACTGCGATCCTGCTCGTGGCGGGGAGGGAATTGAATCTACGGGATGCGGGGTTAAAATTACATGTAAACCCGTTGACGAGTCCAAAAAGACCTTTCCGTGCCGCCATTGCACGTGGCGGCGACGAGGTAGCTGCAGGACCTCCCAGTGAGCTGGGCACACCGTCGGACAGCGCCGGCGAATCCTGGCCAGAGTAGAATGAACCATCTGGGTGATGAGACACAGATGCTGAAGAAGACAGCATTGGACTTGTCGTGGAGGGATGAGTCAAACTAGGCGATGATGAGACTCCCGATGACTGATCTAGCGGCGGGGGCTGGGGTATCGATGACAGAGGTATCGAAGGAGTTGTGGGTTGTACGGGAGGAGGATTTGGAGGTGAGACGGATGCAGACGTTGATGCGGCATGCGATGAAGGTTGGGATGAGCTGCCATGCGCAGGCTGCGTGGGCGCCGATGCATTGCTCCCTCCAGCTGCAGCAACAGAATAACGCACAGGAGGCAGCGTGGCCGTCCGAGGCAATGGCGCAGGCAGTCCTGCCTTGAGGATGCTTGCCATTGGCTGCTGGGCGAAGTTGGGATTTGGCGGTGGTTTTGTCGTCGCTGCTAATCGTCACGGCCAACCAAAGTGGTCTATTCAGCCACGTACCATCCACGGATGTTTCTTGAGGAGGAAGATTAGCTGGATTCGGACATGGATAAAAACAAACGGACTTCGTAATTGCAGTGTGACCGCCACTTTCTTCAATATTGGACTGTCATTCTGTTTACTACTTGTTACACTTTCTTCGTCATTTTTCTTCGAAGACGTTCGAGGTGGTATATCTGAAAGGCATGCTCAGACGCAAAAATAGCGAAATCGACCGGTAGCAAACCTTCGCTCTCAATATCCGAGTCGGCTGAGTAGTCATCCTCGGGTGCGAGGCCGAATTTCTCCTCCTCCTCGTCCAGGTTGAGGTCATCGTAAATGCCTTCGTCTTCGTCGAATCCCTCTTCCTGTATTCATGAAACACCTTGAATGGCCTCCGTACACAAGCGATAATATTGCGCAACGAACCGTGTTGCTCTCCACGAAATACTGCACGTCCTCCTTCAGACCCAACACCTTCTCCGTTGGCATTGAACCGTTGTTCAATAGTCGTAGAACGATTTCTAGCCGGCTGATATGCCATTTTCGTCGTTCATTCAATCCTTCCAGCTCCTCGAGGCGACCAGCCGTAGTGCCCGACTTGTTCTTCTTTTTCCCAGCGCCATGAAGAGTCTCAATCTCCGCCTCGGACTGCTCCACCTGCATTTGGAGTTCCTCGACTTGAGTCTGAAGCCATAACGTCGCCTCCTCCTTTTCTTGCTCTTTTGGATCCAGCTTAGCGGCTTGAATGAGACCCTCCTTTGAGAATGCCTTGGTCTTCATTTCCTTTTCGCAAGCTTTAAACTTTTCCATTTGCTGAACGGATTAAACATGAGAGGGGCGCATTAGTGGTTGTTCGAAAGCCAAGTCGCGCGCCGTAAACACGAAGACGACATGCGGCACGTACTGTCTCGATCAGCTTGCGGTTGTCCAATAGCTGCGTCTTGTCTTTTATATCATTACTGGCCACCCAAGTTTTGATCTGGTCTCGCAAGCGCTGGAGTTTCTTGATCTGGCTCTTCAGCTCGAGCTCGAGTTTTTCCTTCTGAGCCTAAGGAGTGGTTTGAGGAAAATACATGCACAAGAGGGGTGCAATTTGGCGGACCTGGTTAGTGGAGGCCTGCATCTTGTCGTATATGCTCTCGAATAACTCGACGCCCTCGGAGACCTTCTTGAGGGTCCGGTCAATTTCGGCTGAAAATGGGGTGAATTTCAGGGCGCAGGAGGCCAAGTGCGCACGGACTTTGGAGCTTTCTGGCCGCCATGGCGAACAGATTCAAGGTCGGTCAGCGTCAATGGGAGATATGAATTGTTCCTGTTTGGCTGCAGCCTTGGCTGACAGGGCCTCGACTTGCTTTGAACAACGGGAAATCAACTGGAAATTCACAGAAAAAACACAAGGGGTGGCGATAATGAAATTACATTTTGGAGCTCGAGAAGAGGGTCCTAACGGCCCGCGGAATTCGCTCCGGATCACGAAGGATGTGCGGTGAAAAGTGTCCTTGGGAACAGGTGTCCAGCGGTTTGACTGCCACGAGCTATATACATGCTTTCACCTCATAGATTTACTGGGAGAATGCTATTCAACAAGTGAACTATTACAGACAAAACGTGAAATCGGATCACAGGCTGATACCGATAATCCTGACTTGGGAAGCGCATGGATCTGCATGACATTGCCGAGGTGCACATATGTCTCGACTGCATATGTCCATACATATGTCTTTTTGCTGGCATCTTTTGACGGTGGATACGGACAATATGAGGACGAGACGAGAATCACTGCACGTGAACAATAGAGCACTCGATCGCACACTACCACCTTGTCCTTCCACCAGCTCGTCTTCAGCGGCACGGCCGCGCTGCATCTCCAGCTATGAAGAGCATTCGCAAAAGCTTGAATGGCAACAAGGACACAGGCAGCATCCGCGCCCAGATTTCTACCCCCGTACCCCTGCCCGCCGTCTCCAAGCCTCCCTCCGCCATCTTGCCTCCCCAGAAGGTCATTCGCGCGTTGGAGGCCTACCGTCCCCAGGCGCCTCAGGAACTCCCTTTCAAGAAGGGCGACTTCTTCTACGTCCTGCGCGATGTAGACAACCACGGTGCTTGGTACGAGGCCCACAATCCCGTTTCGGGAGCACGCGGTCTCGTTCCCAAGGACAAGTTCGAGGAATTCAATAAAAACTCCGCGTCGTCAGTCATTCGCCACATTGCGACGTGCCGTCCACTGACTCTATCAAAGACTCCGAACTATCGGCGCTCCCGGCCCATTGCAGACGCAACAGCCCCAGTTTGAACCAACATCCCCCAAGTCGCCAACGAAAAGCCAGGTCTTCTATGCCATCGTCCTCCACGATTTTTTCGCGGAACGTGCGGATGAACTCGATGCTAAACGCGGCGATGCCATCACCGTTGTTGCCCAATCCAATCGGGAATGGTTCGTGGCGAAACCCATCGGCCGTCTTGGGAGACCCGGCCTCATTCCTGTGTCGTTCGTTGAGATACACGATCCGGCAACCGGAAAGGCTATCCCGGACGTCAACGCACTCATGGACCGAGGAGATCTGCCCAAGGTTGAAGACTGGAAACGCGCCATGTTTAACTATAAGCAGAACAGCATCGCCCTCGGCGTCATCGACGCGCCGTCCTCTCGTGACTCGGTTCCAAACAGTCCGTTTATGCGCACGCACTCGCCTGCGCCCCCTGCAGAACCCGCCATCAGTGTGCAGGGGCCTTCACCTAATAACGAGGCCTACCCCGATGTATCCGTTCCGCCACCCCCCGATTCCCCCGATGCCCTTCCAGACGGTATTCTTCTATCCGCCAACGTGGTCTCTTTTCATTTCGAGATGGAGGAATACTGGTTCCGAGTTGACGGTATCTTCCAACCTTACGCATCCTCGCCTGGGCAGCCGCTACCCCCCGCCAAGTCCCTCATCCTTTTCCGCGTCTACAACGATTTCTACGATTTTCAAGTGTCCCTTTTGGACACCTTCCCTCGGGAAGCCGGTCGTCAACCACCAAATCCCCGGATGCTTCCGTACATGCCCGGCCCTGCTCAGGATGTCGACGACGCGCTTACTGCCACACGACGAAGCGAATTGGATGAATATGTCAACAGTTTATGCGAGTTGAGCAATGCGGGGGCCAAGTACATTCTGGAGCACCAGGTCGTCCGCGAATTCCTGGCTCTCAAACCTGGAGATGTGGAGAACTCGATTCCCCCGCGGGTACAGGAGATGGAAGCATTATTCGGGCCAGGTCCGTCAGCATACGATGATCGGTTGGACCAGTATGGTAATGAGGTCCAAGACTCATTAGGGCGGCTGAGGATGGATGATCATCAGAGCGACGGATCAGACTACGAGGACGAGGGATACGCGCCATCACCGCAGCGACAGCGACATCCATATAGCCAAGCCGCCGAGGATCGCCGACCATCCGTAGACAACGGCCTTCGGCTGCAGGCCCACACACAAAACCATCAGCGAACGGGCTCTTCATCGTCATTAGGCCCGATTCAGTCACCGTATTCTCGTGCAGACTCACCGCTCGCACGATCCAGATCGCCCCCGGCAAGTGGATGGAACGACAATCCCAGCAACTACAATGGGCCGCCCGTAACCTCCTCCCCCTCCTCGTCATCTCTCCGCTCCAACTCCGTTTCAACACGATCTCGTTCCGGCTCCGTAGCCAACATAAACTCTCCCTCCATCTCCGCCGCCAACCCGCAAACTGCTTTTGTAAAGATCAAGATCTTCGACCGCGTTGCAGACGACCTCATCGCCATCCGAGTACATCCACGGGTGACGCACAACGAACTCATGGACAAGGTCCAGGCCCGGCTCGGGGGCGAGGTCGCCCATCTCAAATACCGGGACAGCATGAGCAACGCGTTCGTTGGGCTCGACACCGACGAACAACTCCGGTTTTGGATAGAGGGCACGGACAAGCACGTTCTCTACGCCGATTGATCTGTTTCTTCGGACCGCAACGGACTGCCCTTTTTTCTTCCTGCATATGCATCTAATATTGTTGATTCTCTTCGATCTTCTCAGATATGTTGCGATTTATTTCTCCTCTTTCTCCACTCGCCCATATGTAATACTATGCTGCTTGCCATCTGCGATGTGACAATGATTGTATTGCCTACCTACCAACTAGAACTCTGCCATTTGTACGACGCACATCCCGGTTCAATGTCACCTGTGCCAACTTTGTCTTGCTGCTTTCAATCGGCAAAAGAAGGGACTTTTCTTATACATGCACACCGTGTCATTTCGAGGAATGCCCAGAAATTATTGACAATCTTTTCCTCGGAATTCCCTGCCTCGAGACCGCGAGAATCTTGCCCATCAAGTTAAACCTTCATCCATTTGTCGACTGCAGTTTGATCTTTGCAGCAAAAAGCGAACTGAGAGTTGCCTGAGAGATGAGAAGCCAGCGCGATTAATGTTAATTAATCTTCTGTCTGAGATGGTTATTTTCCGTCCAGGGTTGCGGCGATACTAGTCAGATCCATCACTTCTGTCAACAGCAAAAAGCCATTGTTGCCAGTGCACGGTCAAAGAGAGCCATATTGGACAGCAATTCAGAAGCAGGCGCCGTCTCCAGAGGCAGCCGCCGACGGCGACAGGTCAAACATTGACGGTTTCGAGATACCTATCTGCAAGCAGCCTTCAAGGCTTCAAGTCAAGCAATCAGCGCCGAAGCCTTCAGCCTGCCTGCAGCCCGCTTGAGAGTTGGAGTAGACGTAGCTCCTCGCTGTTCGCCGGGGCCCGGCTCTGGGGGATCAGAACAACAATCACCAAATACCGCGCAAACATAGTCACGTCTTATACCACCTCCACCCATGGTTTCTTTGCAGCGGTATCTGCGGAGCATATACCGCGTGGGGATTAGGGCTTGGTGGAGGCAGTTGAACTATATCGGCGACGCCAAGTCGGGAAGATTCGTCGGAATGGACCAGTGCGTTGGTTGTACGAGAGTTTGGACTTGCTCCAACGTTATGCAGGTTCGGTAACCGATATTTCGAGAACTATAACGCAGAAGAAGAAGTCCCTGGTCTGCTCCTGCTTTGACTTAAGGCACTCGTCGTCTCTTACCTTCTTTGCAGGTCGACAGCGATGGGTTGACTTGGCCCAGGTGATTATAATTGCATTCATTCGATCCGAACCTCCACATAGCGAGTGTGCTAAAACTCTCCCCGTAGCATCACTACCACGCCTCTCAAGTCCCGCCCGAATGGCATTCGTGGATATCTCATATTCGCAAAGACCCCCCGAACGAAGATGCTGTGATGGTTGCGTCGCGCCGACCTTGGCAGCAAGTGAGGCGGTCTTGTTGTATACCTCGTAAGGATCCTCACCCTCATCGTCTAGCCCTGGACAGAGAATTTGACTGGTACACGGGGCGCGTATAAGCCGTACAACACTGTAGCTCCGAAAATCAACGCATGGGAGCCCAAGTCCACTCCTCGTGCATGATCGTTTCGCAATAAACAATACATACTATCACTGTCCGCCCTCTTCTGCATGTCCAAGTATGTTTTCCACGACATGTTCAGCAATGGCAAGTGACGCTGTCAGTCCTGGACTCTCGATGCCCAGCAGACTGATCAGAGGACTATGCTGGCTTTCTCGATCGTTGTCGGGATAGTCCGTGCGGAAGACAAAGTCCACGAAACCGCCGCCGGGCCCCACTAATTTGGGCCGGATACCAACATAATCTGGCTGCAACCCTTGGAATGTCACTTCTGGAAGATATCTAGAGATTGCTCGATGCATCTCCTCCAACCTTGAGTCGTCGGGGACCAGATGAAATCTCCAGAAGTCCGGGTCCTCCCCATCGGCAGGGGATATCCACTGGAGGTCGGGCCCAAAGCGCACCTTTCCTTCCAGATCCAGCGTCAAATGAGTTCCAAGGGATTGGAAGCCGTGTACACTTCCCTCTGTTTCTGGGCAGGGATATATAAGGTGTGAAATTCCTGCGATGCCTGCGCCACTGTACTTGGCGTAAGAGCCTCGGGCATAAAATAATGGAATACGTTTTGCTTCGGGAAGCAGAGAGTTGACGATCAAAGGGGCAGATAATCCGGTGGCATTGATTAGTGTCTTGGTCAAGATGGCATCTGGTTCTCCGCCTTCGCCCGTCAACATTTGGACAACCCAACCGCGGTCGCAGTTTTTGGTCTGAAACAGGGCAGGTATATGGGTCAACACGAACGACGCGTGTCGCATAAACAAGGTCGCCGCAATCAGAGTCAATGATATCTTTTTCAAGACTCTCCATCAAAGCATGAGAGTCAACGATGCCGGTTTCTGGTGACCATAACGCGCCTGTAATCTCATCGGAGAGGTTTGGTTCCATTCGATGAGTGTCTGCACGAGACAGGAGCTGTGTGGGCAGTGCAGATTGATCTCGGTGGGTAAAGCAGGATGGCCATCCAATTTTCTGTGCCTTGGTATGTAGAGCTTCAATGTATGGCCGCTGCTTTTCGGTGGCCACTACAAGCTTTCCGGTTTTGCGAAATGGTATATTATAAGACTGGCAGCGTTCATAGAGCAGTTCGCGCCCGCGGATGCACAGACGCGTCTTCAGAGAATCGGGTGGATAGTACAGTCCTCAGTCAAAGGGTCAAAATATTATCTTGCAAGCAAAGCTCAGAATATACCTGCATGAATCACCTCGGAATTGCGCGAACTGGTACCTTGCGTCAATTAGTTCCAGCCATTATATGATTCTATCACACCTAATTTCTTCCCCCTGCATCGCGATGTTTGTCCATTCAACCAAGTACGACAGTTGGGATAATACGTACAGCATGAGTGTGTCGTTCTACGAGAATGGTGGAATTGTCGCCAAGCTGAGAAAGATTGCGAGCAATAGCCAAGCCGACGACACCTGGGTACCGGGAAATACATTCATCAACGCCGTCGAGTCGTGCTGCGTACGTAGTACTCATTCACCTGCGCCAACAACAAGGTAATCCACAGTCGATTGTGGTGCCTGCAGAAAAGCGTATGAGCATAACCACGCTATTTTGTGTCGCGACGTCCTTGCCTTGTATGCGTATTTAGCGTTGTTCAAAGCCGAGCGAATTGCGCGCATGGGAGATAGAAGGAGAACAGTTTGATCGTTTGATTGACCTACCGAACTTCAACTTGGACAGACAGTTGGACTCAACACAAAACTATTCTGAACTCAGTCACCATGTCTATTGGCCCTCAGCCTCCTTCGCAACTCTCTCTGGAACAGCGGCTAGCTGAATTCGACTCTGTTCCTCTGTTCATGAAATCCTTGCCAGAAGAGGATGCAGATGACCCTATGATTGCTGCTCTCCAGAGTCTTGCTCACGAAGGAACGCCCGACGGTAGGTCTAGTTTTTCTCCTGTCCCACAGCGGGCATGGTCTCAGACCGACCTTAGAGGTTGCCCAAAATTTCAAAGAACAGGGAAACGACTATTTCAAGGGGAAACGATTCCGCGAGGCATTGGGTTTTTACACACAAGGTATCGACGCAAAGCCGACAGACATGGTTCTGCAGGAAGCTCTGCTTTGTAACCGAGCCGCTTGCAACCTTGAACTAAGTAAGTGTGCTATATTCATGCCAGTGAAATCCGTTGACACGAGAAAGAAAATAACGGATCGGTACTCCGAGATTGTTCCAAGGCGCTTATTTTGAATCCAAAATCCTCCAAAGCATTTTACCGGTCTGCACTAGCCCTGGTAGCTTTGGAGAGAGCGGACGAGGCGCTGGATTGTTGTGATAGGTGTCTCAAATTCGACCCAGAAAACAAAGGTGTCCAGGCAGTCCGTTCGCGGAGCCAACAATTGAAAGCCGCGATGGAGAAAAAAGAGCAAGATAGGTTACAAAATTACAACAGGTCAAAGAAGCCAAATATAAACTGAATGTTGCGTTTCGTGTACGTCCCCGATCAGTCAACTGCCTGCGAAAACATTAACAGGGCTGCAGGAGCGGAATCTCATCTCGATTCCAAAAAAGGACGGCTCGCAAAATCCTTTTGCGCCACACTTTGATCCAGAAGATCCAACCGATAGCACTCTCATCATCCCCGTTTTCTTTCTGTATCCTCAACATGCTACATCGGATGTTATCCCAGATTTTGTTGAAGACACACCTTTTGCAGCACATCTCTCGACCATGTTTCCGCCGCAAGCGCCACCGCCTGTTTGGGATTTGAAGGGGCAATATGTCGATGGGCAACTTGTGGTTTACGCAATGACCCATAGGAAACGACTCCTGAAGGTAGGGAAAAAGATGTCGTTGAGGGATGTGTGCTCTGCGGCAAAGAGCAAAGATGGCGAGCCCAGGGATGGGCTAGAAGTCAAAGATGGTTGTCTCACGTTCGTGGTTTTGCCAAAGGGTGATGTAGAGAAAAAATGGGTAGACGAATACAAAAGCACGAGAGATGCTTGATATGCATATGCGTCCTTTCCGCGGCTTAAAAAATCCTATATCAATCCAGATGGGGTCATGCTGAGTTGTGGAGCCTGCTTCTCCTCTCTGCCATCGAGCCAGCTGGTGCAAAACGCGCACCGCTTTGCCTGCATATTATTGTTCAGTTAAAAATATTGGAGTCGACGAGATGTGCATACAGTTTCCGAAATATCCTTCCGACAATACTTGCATTTTATGATATGCTTGATGATGGATTCTTTGGTGAAAACGGAATACAACTGGGCAACGCCGTAGAGCACAGCTCCACTGGTCATTGTCAGTGGATAGATACAGAAACATCAAGGCCGATTTTACAGTGCAAAAAAGTTGACTAAGTTGTCAAGGAAGGCGCCGTATGCAAGCGTGACCTTGACCAATGTCTCTTGAGATCTGAAGTGGCTTTACAGGAAGACTGCGGTTACCGCACCGTCCTCAGCAGCCTGTTGAAGTGTGTTGTACGGGGAATTGGGACCAGTCCGAAGGACCATAAATTTGGCAGGAAGATTGCGGCCCATGAAGGGGAGTAGGGATACAGGCGGTAACAGGACATCTGAGACGAGAGAGTTTACGAGCGTTGAGAATCCTCCAGCCTAGAATCGTTTGAATGTTGTTTCGAAAGATATCGATAGGCATGACTCGTACTATGATCAATCCCACAGCGACTTCAAGAACATTGTCCCTCCCAAGAAAACCTTTGGGCGATGGTTTAATAATTGAAAGAGAACTGCAGTATAGGCGTGGCTACCTTTGAAGCCTGACCAGGCATTTTTGACGCGTCGAACCACGTTGTGTTCCAAGTCTACGTTCAGTTAGTAGAGCTCCCATTGGACTCTCGTTCCAAAACACCTATCAAATTTCGAGTTTCGTCGCTCATATTGTATACAACCAGCTACGTTGTTAGGGCAGGAAATGAGGTCAAAGCTTAGGTTCTGTCTCCGGTCCGGCAAGCCGGACAATCTCGGAGAGACTCAGCCCGCATCAACAAACAATGGAACGGCGGCTTGATCCGAACCTAGTGTATTTACGGGACGAAACACTGACAAACATAGTACATTTTGCTTCCGTGACTTCGTCGCCCTGGCTCGAATGGGGTCGTAATTATGGTCTCAGCATTCGGACCAGCTTCGATTTGCTTCGCATTAGCCTCCAGATTAGAATTCTCCCATCCCCTTCACCACGTACGCGTCTTTGAGCCCTCGGTATGTTATTTGGGATCGTCCCACGGCCGGGACGTTGTATCCCGTCCATTTACACAAGATTTACATGATCAATCCACAAGATGTCCGACTGCTCTAGTCTCCTAGAGGCAGCCATTGATTAGGTCGAACCTTCGCACCTATATCGAACAGGATATCCCAAGGCACGATGGTTTGAAGGAATTTTGAATAATCGAGCTGGAGCCTCCTCCTCCTCCTGATCGGTGATTTCAAATGATCTCTGTTGTGCGGTGCCCGAGTGCGATGATCTGATATTTTTCCGATCGGGTTCACAGCGTTCATCAAGATACTTTTACGACAAATTCCAAATCGTCCCATCAGTCATGCAGATCGCCAAAACATATACTTATACCCGCATTGTACAGCACTACTAGTATCACCCACCATGGACGACTACCTCAGGCTTGTTACTTATGGAAGTGCCGGCATTCTGGGTGCTTATGCCCTTCGACAGATATTTTATGCGCCTAGGGTATGCAACACTAGGACTGCTTGACAATACTCTGAAGATCACAAACAGTTAGACTCCATCCCGGCCGTTGGTCCCTCTGGAATCTTATCGTCTTACATTGAGGCGTACCGTTACCTGCGTTATGGCAAAGGCATGATCGAGGAGGGATACGGAAAATACCGTGTTTTTCGTGTGCCGTTGATTCATCGCTGGGATGTCATCATCAGTGGGAGTAAACTCGTCGAGGAACTTCGCGCATCCAAAGAGGAAGAGTTGTCGATCCGAGAGGCATTCAACGAGGTATCACTGCCAAGAAATACGCTACTTCAGCTCACCGTCATCAGATCTTGCAAACTAACATGACGATGGGGCCGAATATACTAGGAAACCCTTATCACATTTCGGTTACCCGTGTAGGAATGACCAAAAACCTGGACCTGTGCTTTGACGAAGTACGAGACGAGATTGAGCGTACTTTTGCAGACCACCTTGAATTGGAGGGCCGCGGTGAGGCGGCATGTGCTGAACTCTGCCATTTGACACTTGACCTTACTGGTTTTGAAGAGTGGAAAGCGATACCTGCTCAAACCACAGTCATGCAAGTGATTTGCCGAACCAGCAATAGGCTATTTGTCGGATTGCCCTTATGTCAGTGGGTTTACTTCGTGTTTTTCGAGATCGTTGGGTTCAATTCGTTTTTAAATCTAGGCCGCAACCGTGACTACCTCAATATCAACTTCGAGTTCACAATCAGCGTCGTTGTTGCAGCTCAACTAATTAATACTTTGCCCGGTTTCTTGAGACCGTCAGTAATGTTTCTCCACCGTTGAGTGTTTGACCTGACTTATTCAAAGAATCCTTGGACCTTGGATATCTCCCCTCAACAAGTACCTGCGCCGTGCCGATCAACATCTCGGTCTTCTCGTGACAGAGAGATTGCGGAAAGAAGAGGAGCTCGGCAACGACTATCCAGGAAGGCCTGCACGTTTCATTTCTACACCTTGTTTACCACATTTTCATCCAACCATCCAGAATGACTTGATCAGTTGGCTTTTGGACGTAGCCGAGGGCCAGGAACGTACCGTGCCGGCCCTCGTTCAACGCATTCTCGTCATCAATTTCGGTGCCGTCCACACATCCGCGAATGTGAGTCCCCTCTGGTATATACACCTCCCCAACTCACATTCCCGCAGACATTCACGCATGCCCTCTTCGATCTGGCTGCCTTCCCCTCTTCCTTCCAAGAAATGCGAGAGGAGGCTGAAAAAGTCATCAAGGAAGAAGGGTGGTCTAAAGCAGCTATAGGTAAAATGCACAAAATCGATAGCTTCTTGCGCGAATCCCAGCGATACAATGGCAATAGTATCAGTGCGTCCTCCATAATCATCTCTCCTTTGGTCGTCTCATGTCATCTCAGCGTCCATGGGGCGTAAAGTTGTCAAGCCGGGAGGATTTACCTTCTCTGATGGCACGACTGTGCCGGCTGGATGCTTCGTAAATGTCGCGACTGGTCCCACACATCATAACCCCGGCAAGTATACCCACTTTCCTCCGCGGATTGCCAATCCTGACCTACATGATTTCCAGCCATCTACCCGAATCCGGACGAATTCGACGCGCTCCGTTTTTACCGCATGCGGGTTGAAGATGACGAGGAGGGTAATATCAGACACCAGTTGGTGGCCACCAACCTGGACTATCTGCCCTGGGGCCACGGACGCCATGCATGTCCTGGGTACGACGCTTCGCTACTCATTATTGTATTGATCATTGACCTGCATACCAGACGATTTTTCGCCGGCACAATGGTGGGCGCCTTGACCTATTATGATATCAACCATTGATTCTAAATCTTCGCTCAGCTCAAGACGATGCTCGCCCATACCCTTTTGAACTACGACGTCAAGCTTGAGGACGAGAGTGCCGGACGGCCGCCGAACCAGTGGTTTGCAGCGATTTGTATACCCAACGGATCGGCGAAAGTCATGTTCCGCAAGCGACAGCTCTGATTCCGTCCATGTTCAGTCTCAGTGGTTATTGCTTGGTTCAGTTGTACATACATCTCCCTCTTTATAAAATTGCGTTGTCTGAAGCCTTCAAACTCCGCCAGGAGATCACCGCGATTTGGCGCCGGAGGACTGGAACACGTAGACTGCCACGACGACGGCAACAAATCTGGTGGCTTCGCCACGTTGGAAGGCGTGAATTCCAACCTTTAGCAATGGGACAAAAATGATCTGTCGATTCTCAACGGCTCTCACTGAGTCTCCGTGGCTCCGTCTCGCAAGAGTTAACGCGCATTGATCATGTTCACGGCTCGGACGAAGTGCCGGGGGCGCTTCGCGCCCCCGGCGCGCTCTTGTACTGGAATATAAATACCCGAATATGTTCAAGGATAATTCTATTTGGCAACCCCCGTGCCAGATGTACGGGGGTTGCCATATAGCATTGTTCTATTTGGCAACCCCCACGTGGACGATAAGATAAGCAAGATAATCACGAAAATCCGCTTTGACCGCCGTTTCTTTTACATTTTCGCCCTTCTGGAGAGTTCAGACCACTAATTCGAGTGTCGGGAGCTCCCCTGATTATACTTCCATATGCCTGAGTTTTTTCGGCATTTTTTTCGGTCCGTTTCCATGATTTTTCTCAGGTTTTATGAGCAAAGTGGCCTAAACCGCGATAATTTGATGAATTGAGCAAGACATTGCTCCCCAAAAAATTGTGAGACAAGCGGTAAGTACTTCTGAATGTAGTCATTTTTTTTCGGGATTAACCAAGGCATTTAAAGGCACAGGAACGTCCTGAATCTCTCCCGCCTCTCCCCGCCATCAGCGCCATCACGCGCCATCAACTGATGGCTTAGAAATCATGGGGTTGCTAAATAGTGGCAACCCGGGCGTGCCAAAGAATGGGGGTTGCCAAATAGAATTATCCTATGTTCAATCTTGGATCATCATCAAAAGAACCTTCGGAACTCATCATCTTCGTCAGATGGGATGTACGTAGGACCCCGGATTATGCCACCAAATGCCTGTTCCCACGGAGGCCCATTTGTCGGGACGGAAATTGGTTGATTTGGACCAAATTTGTCGGGATTGGCACAGGCCTAGACCCCAAAATCGGTCAAATTTGTCGGATTCTCTAAATTTTTGCCCCAGATTGACCTCAGATGGTTGATTTCGAAAAAATTTCCGCCCACGGCGCATCGTTTTTGTCGGGATTTGCCACAGGCCTACGCCCAATTTTGGGCAAATTTGTCGGGATTTGACACAGGGGTAACGCGAAAATTTCCCCAAATTTGTCGGGATTGGGATCAGGCATTTGGTGGCATAATCCGGGGTCCTATGTACGTGTGCATGCGTACTTATCCTCAAACCGGTCATCTTTCTTTGTTCTGGAGTAAGACCTAAGCGCGAATTCGAAAATGCAGCAGCAACTCGCTTGAAAAGGTGGTAAAGGCAGGGGAAAGTCGATAATGCAAATTGATTACAATACGTTTATGTAGGACATAATGTTGATGTCGCTCTTACTTACGATGTGCATCGACCGTGCATTTACTTAGGACTGTTGAGGTACGCGTTGATTCCGTCAGCGAGAAGTAATTACAGGACTCGGAGACCGGGCCGCGGTTCGAAAGAATCTTCCCACGCTGTCTCGGATTCTTTGCTCAACACACACCGTGACTTAGTCAATTTTGGGCCACTTTTAGTTTAATACGAAATGAGAGATTTTGAGTGGAAGAAAGAACTGGGCCAAAATCAGACTTGATACTTATCATTTCAAAGGCCGCCGAAGTTGATGCCGAAACATCGAGTTTTTTTGTCAAGTTTTGTGCGGCCCGAAACGGAAAGTTTCGGCTCAACTCAATTGAGTGGATCCGTTTCGGGCCGCTCAAAACTTAAACAAAAAACTCGTCGTTTTAGCATCAACTTCGGCGGCCTTTAAATGATGAGCATTGAGTCTGATTTCGGCCCAGTTCTTTCTTCCACTCAAAATCTCTCATTTCGGATTAAACTAAAAGTGGCCCAAAATTGACGAAGTCACGGTGTGACAACCACTTCCGTCCGCATAACCGGATCGGACCAGTATCGGACCTCTTTTGGGATATGCCTCCAAGTACGCCTCTCCTGAAGTAACTTTCTGAGTGATCTGTGATCTGCAAGACGTGGCATCACCGCGCTGATTCTGGAAGTTGAAATTGGAACTGCTTTTGGACTCGAACCTCATCAATTTCAAATTTCCTTGATTTGTTCACTGTCCTAAGGTATTTGAGCGTTCTGTTGGCTAGTTGTTACCCCTCTTGATATGGACAACCTCAAAGCCTTGGTCTATGGCATTGCCGGTGTCGCAGGCGTATTCGCCCTCGTCAAGGCGCTTTCGGGGCCCAAGGTACGTTGAATGGAATTGGCGCGCATGTGAAGTTGACGCGCTCCCGCAGTTGGACATTATTCCGACCATTGGGTCGCCGAGTACGATTTTGTCGTATCGAGAGGTGTTTCGGTATCTTTTCTCAGCCAAAGGTCAGTTAACAAGCTACGATGGTCGGTCATGGCAATCTGATGTCCACCCACAGGTTGATCCAAGGAGGTTATGAAAAGTATCCCAACACGTTTTTCAAGGTGGCGGGCGTCGACCGGACCACCGGTGGAACGTCATGGCCCCAGGGCGCGCCCTTATGGAGGACATTGCCAACGCCCCGGAGAACGAGCTCTCGTTCTATGAGTCGATCAATGAAGTACGTTTGCCCTCTACTACATCCGCTGCGGGTGTCCTAATTTTTTTTCCACAGTTTTTGCAGACCGGGTATACCGCTGGGTGGGGGATTGAGAAAGATCCATATCATGCGGGAGTCGTGCGGACGTCCATGACGAGAAACTTAGGGGTTCTGTTCCCAGAGGTCCGTGAGGAGATCATCCTTGCGTTCGAAGATCTCCTCCCCGTGCAAGGCAAAGGTGCGCGCCAAAGGGATACCAAGTTCATGAACCAATGACTCACATCTTCTTTAGACTGGTTGACCGTGCCCGCATTCGACACCATGATGCAGATAGTTTGCCGGACGAGCAACCGCCTCTTTGTCGGGCTGCCATCATGTTTGATTTGCTTGTCGAATCGACAGTAACTGTGCTCACCATTCGCCTAGGTCGTGACCCTGACTTTATCCAACTGAATGTGGCATACGCTATGGACGTGATCATCTCCGCCCAACTGATTAACATGTTACCGTACGAACCATGAATTTCTTTTTATCTGCTCCCTGATTGACGTGCTAAACAGCGCATTCTTGAGGCCGTACAGCTTTTTCCTTGTTCGGGTGGTACACCTAACAACACTTTGAACAGGACCATTGGCCCCCTACTATCTCCGCGAAAACGAATTCTGCGGCGTGCAAGTAAACATTTAACGCCCGTTGTCGCCGAACGGTTCCGCAAGGAAAACGAACTGGGAGACAAGTACACGGATAGACCGGTAGGGCAGCCGTCGTACCTTTTGTTCCTCAACCCCTGACGTTCACCTAGAACGACCTCATTACATGGCTCATGGACGCGGCTGAAGGGGAGGAGCGCACCGTCCCTGCCCTCGTTCAACGCGTTCTGTTCGTCAATTTCGCCGCCATTCGGACTTCAACCGATGTGCGTAAATGCGCGAAAAATAAATAACCAATCCCTGACACGTCTCCAGACGTTTACCCACATGGTGTACGACCTTGCGGCATACCCGCATCATGTCGAACCGCTGCGTGAGGAAGTACAGAGTGTGGTGCAGAAGGAGGGGTGGACACGGGCCTCCCTGAACAAGATGTACAAAATCGATAGCTTCTTGAGCGAATCTCAGAGGTTTCATGGCATTGGAACTCGTATGTGTGACTCCCCCTCCACACTCGCTCCTAACGGCCTCTCGCAGTCTCATTGGGCCGCAAAGTGGTCAAACGAGATGGCTTCACCTTTTCAAATGGTGTAACACTACCCTATGGTACCTACCTACACTCTCCTATGTGGAGCGTGCACCACGACCCGAGTACGTTCTTGGCCCAGTCTCGACATCCATTTCTCATCCGAATCCCGAAGAAATATACTCGGACCCCGATGTCTTTGACGGATTCCGATTCTCGAAGCTAATGAAGAATGAGGACGTCGGCTCAGCAAAGTTTCAGACCATCACGACGAGCTTGGACTATCTGCCGTTCGGGCACGGCAGGCACGGTATGTTCCTTGAAAGCATTCATTTCCTACATGGGTTGACAAATTTTCATTACTGAGCCTGTCCGGGAAGATTTTTTGCCGCCGTGGAGGTTTGCCTTTCTAACCCTTTAATACTCTGTCTATTGACGGGACATCCGCAGCTCAAGGCTATGCTCGCACATCTAGTGGTAAACTACGATGTCAAGTTTGTGAACGATGGTCCGCGGCCGCCGAACCAGTATATAGCATCGGCGTGTCTCCCAGATAGTTCGGCAAAGATGATGTTTAGGAAGAGGCAGGATTAAGTGCTGTTTTGTAGGGTATTACCCATATTATGCAGAGTTCCATCTTGTGTATACCAACGTCTTGCAGGAATTTTTCTCTGTACCAACAACGCAAGTGTTTTAAAAACTTGCCCAGCAGGAGTTTGAATATTGTTTGGTGTTGTTACTTTCCCAAGCTGCTCGTCCGTCCTCCCACATTTTCCACCCAGACACTCCCGAAAAGCGCTGGTGGGTTTCATGATTCTTCATCGTGTCCCTGGCACCCCTCTATGTGGTCGGAATGGACCTGTGCATTAGAATGCAAAAGGGACGGCCGAATGGCTGGATGCGCCTTTTGCAGTGTGGATGACGCGCCAACAACGGCTCACTAAAAATTTTGCACAGGGTATAGGATGTCCGCCGCCAACAAGATCCTCCGCACGGCCAACGCGCCCACTACCTCCCCCGATGAGACAGAGCTCAGCGTAGCGCAGGCCCTTATCGACCTCGAAAATAACGTCCCGGAACTCAAGGCTGAGCTCCGGCCTCTCCAGATCTCCGCCGCCCGCGAAGTCGACGTCCGCGGCGGCAAAAAGGCTATCGTCATCTTTGTCCCCGTACCCCAGTTGAAGGCCTTCCGCAAAGTGCAGCAGAGGTTAGTTGTTTTAGACGCGATCATCCGTTCCGGCCTTTGCTAATGCTTGCAATGCCATTCAGACTCACCCGCGAGCTCGAGAAAAAGTTCTCCGACCGCCACGTCGTCTTCGTTGCCCAGCGCCGGATGCTGCGCAAGCCGACCCGCACATCGCGCGTCAAGCAAAAGCGCCCCCGTAGCCGCACCCTCACCAACGTCCATGAGCGCATTCTCGAGGACCTTGTCTTCCCCACGGAGATTGTCGGCAAGCGGACCCGTGTTGCCGTCGATGGGTCAAAGCTCCTTAAAGTGTACGTGCTTTATTGTATTGTGGTCCGCCCGCAGTTGTATTCTTATTCATACCTTCTCCATTCTTGCACAGCCTCCTGGACTCCAAGGACGCCACCTCTCTCGAGTACAAGCTGGACTCGTTCTCTTCGGTATACCGCCGCCTGACGGGGAAAGACGTCGTGTTTGAGTTCCCGGTGGTCGCGCAGGAGTAGACGGATGTGGCTTGTTTAGTATATGAATGCTATGCTATGCTATGAGTCCCCTGTGAGCAGGAATATAAGTTGAGACTCGAGAGTGTAAGACAAGATCGACGAACGTTGAATCCCGTTCAGTGTTCACGTGCCAAAAACTACCCATAGCTTGTTTCCGCCCACTGCGGCCACCAGGCCTTTCTTCTATCTTTCCGTAATTCGCCATTATCCGCGCGTGAGCCTTGGCGCTCAGCGACGCTCTCTCTCTCCTTTCCTTACCATGGAGCAGTATCCGCGCATGGACCCGTACTCCAGGTCTCGGTATGAGCAGGGCATCGACAGCAAGATCGTAATCATGGGCAACTCTGGTGCGCTTTCCCGTCCCTTGCGGGTCTTCATTTGGTTCATTTCTCCGTGCCCCAGGTGTTGGTAAAACTAGCTTGCTTCAACGATATACCCAGAACAAGTTCGATCCAAAGAACACGACTTCTACGAGCGGGGCTTTTTTTGTTACGAAGAAGGTCCTCGCAATTGGCTTGCCACTGTCCACGTTGAGCTGACCCCCGCCCCAGGTGTACGTCAACGGTCTCAAGGTGCGCTTGCAGTTATGGGACACTGCTGGCCAGGAGAGGTTCCGGAGCATGGTTTGCACCTCCCCGTTCTTGGATACTGTGGCACTCATTCCCTCCTGTAGGCACCCATGTATTATCGAGGTCGGTAACTGTCCTATCCTCATGACGCAACCTTTGAAATCGCTCTCCTAGGCGCAAATGCGGCGCTACTCCTGTACGACATTACCAATGCATCAACTTTCGATGATATCCGGGGGTGGCTCGAGGGCGCGTGCTTTTCCGCTTGTGCGCTTGCACCTCTTTTAATTAATATGTTTACAGAACTCAAGAAGAATTGCCAACCTGAGCTCATCATTTACATTGTGGGATCCAAGGCGGATCTATCCTCACATCGACAAGTCACATCTGACCTTGCGCGGTTGTCGCTACACAACTGGTTCCCTCCGCCCCGGCCGCCAACGCCTCCACCGCCACCCCAACTTTCCACCCTCTCCTACATCCGCCCGCGCTTCACTTCATTCCCCGGTCTCCGTTCTCCGCCCGTCAGCCCCCCGACACCCGACACGCCTGCGTATCTAGATCTCCAATCCGCCCGCAGCTCGGCACTTTCGCGCAGCAATTCGACTCAATCGCGACCGCAACCCACATCAGCTGGCTCCTCCCGTTCCACCACCACCCGGGCCCAGCAATCTCGTTTTGGGTCTCACTTTGGCTTCCAGGCTGGCGGCTGGACCGAGATCCAGGACTCGAGTAGCAACAGCCTCAATGAGGACGATGAACACGCTGTGGAAGACGATGAAGAAGAACCCGACTCATGGGGCCTAAGTAAAGGCATGGAGTTGTTCGAAGTTTCCGCTAAGGACGATTTAGGTGTGCCTATCTCCTTTTGCGGCCTTATCGCGCCGTCGCGCTAACCAAGTACAGGCATTCAGAATCTGTTCGACCACCTGATATCTGCCATCATCCTGAGGAAGGACCGGATAGAGCAGGAGAACGAGTTAAAGAAGCGGGATAGCGTGTTCCTGACGGCCGTCGCCACCCCTGCATGGAGCGCCCAGGCGGAAGAGGAGGAGGCGCGTGAGAAGGCAGAGCGCGAGCGGTCCGCGCGCGGCTGGAGCTGTTGCTGACGGGCTGCGCAGGACGCCGCCCCACCCCCGCCTTGTTCTGTTGTCCTCGTCCCATCTCGTTCTCGCACGCCCTTCCGTTCTCCCCATCCCCTCCTTTGCTGCACGATATCTATCCATTTACTCTTGTCTCTCATTTTTTTTTCCTCATGCCGCACGTTACACGCCCACGACCATGCATTCTCAGTCTCCGTCCTCATCACTGTTTCTCATCTCATATCACTCATCTATAGCTACGTACCCCGCACGTCTTTTCCTCCCTTATTCGTCTCTTATTGTCCTACCTTATCTGCACACTACTACCATGCGTGACTATCATATGCCCAATGCAGGCTTGCAGAAATCGGTGATGTGTGCGAACGCGTGAATTGAATGCGGCATATAAGTGCCTTCGACTGGCAAGAACTCGGCGGCCCCGACGACGTGAGGGCGATAAAGAGGCATGCGCTTAATTTGCGAGGTTTCGATCTACTTTTGAGATGCCAATATCGGAGCGTGCCTTGCGTTCTGCGTCGCATTTACAATGCGGAGAGCGGAGAGCGCGGGCACACACCGAAAGACGTTATCTGAACGGCTGGGCGGTATTAGACCAGGAAGGAATTGCTTTCGGCCCTTCTTGTGCTCCAACTCGATGTTCCGAGGGCCAGCGAATTTTTATGTCTAGGTGCTGCGCTAGGCCTCAGAAAGTTTTGCTTCTCAGACTGGAACCGTTTGCCTGCAGCCTCCCAGATTCGAGATTTTCGGGCCAACGCAATTAAAGACGTGTGAGAGGGCCCAGCCCACTTGAAGTCGTCCCACTGACTGTGCCGCACCTCTATGAGCGCATATAGCACTAGTGAAGAGTATAGTAGTGATTTAGGGACCCCATAGGAGTGTCCTTTGTTTGCGTGGGCGTCTAGGTCTTTGTACTACTTCCACGGTCACTCTCGCAATGTCCCTCGTTCCTCCCAGTCCCGATGCAGACGTCCCCAAGCCGCAGGTCGGATCCGACATTTGCACGGCTGAGCACTGTTTCCACGCCTTCGATGCTCTCTACTGCGCACTCACATCTGCTTCGCCAATCGCCCCTCGATTCGCAGATGACAAGTAGTAAGTTATTACAACCCTCAAGTGCGCTAAGGCTAATCCACTTCCCCCTAGTCCGCTGTTCGTGACGTGGAACACGCGGCCATCCCGCCCTGGCCGTGCACCGCGACTGCGCGGCTGCATCGGGAGCTTCGAGCCGCTCTCGCTCCACGAGGGCCTGCAGGAGTTCGCGCTCATCAGCGCATTCCGAGACCACCGGTTCCGCAAGATTGACAAGAGCGAACTGGAGAGCTTGGAATGCGCGTAAGATCGTTGCTGCCGATGACCTGGGCCCCCGCTGACCCCGATCGCACGTAGCGTCTCGTTCCTCACGGACTTTGAAGATGGCGAGTCGTATCTGGACTGGACCGTCGGCGTCCACGGGATTTCCATCACCTTCCCACATCCCTCGCTCCTCCAATCGTCCTCGTCTTCCAGCGCACCATCCCCCTTGTCGTCTTCGACGTACCTTCCCAGAGTGACCTCGAGGCAGACATTCTCGGCCACATACTTGCCGGATGTCATCCCGGAGCAGGGATGGGACAGAATCGAGGCTGTCGACAGCGCCATACAGAAGGCAGGATGGAACGGGACAATTACGGAGGATATCAGGCGGAGTGTGAAACTCCGCCGATATCAATCGAAGCTCTGCACCGTCGGGTGGGACGAGTACATAGAGTGGAGGGAGCAGCAGACCGAGGTTTAACTCTGGGCATCTGTAGAATCATAATATCACAATGGACTTCTGGCCTTGTTATAATGCAATATCAACGCTGCTGCCTTCTGCGAGATCGCCTTGAACCAAAGTGCGATGTTGCAGGATCGAAAAGGGCTTGTTTTATCCTTTGCAACCGGTGTTGAGCTCCACCCCAGGTCCCACCGAACCGACTCTCCATGCGGTTCCACACCGACCGCAGCAGCTCCCGGTTGTGATCACTAGTCTTGTCAAAGGCTATTAGTGCCCAGTAGATCGTGGACGTCGAAGGTTGGATGTACTGGGGAAGCGCGAGAAAAACATCGAACAACGAATTGAGGCTTCCCAGTATCCACGGTTGCGGCTGACCCGGTCTCGACACTTCGCGTGGATCTTGGGCCACACCGTGCCGGTAGAATCCTAGAAAATCCCCCGAAAAACAGGAAGGGTGGGCGAATATGGTGATGGTTTTAATTGCCCGTGTTCGTCGCGATACATGGGCGCGCCAATTTCGACGTTATCCGAAGACAGCATGTCCATGAAGGTGGTGAGCGCGGCATCAAGGTTCCCGTGGTACGCCATGACTTGAATGACCATAGTGTATGTGAGTTCGTTGGGAACCATGTCCGACCTAATTTCGATGCCTTCTGCCAACAGCGAGCGCCGTGCAGAATGAATGTCGTCGGGGCCGATGTGCACCTCGGGCTTTGTATGATGGCGAAGGATACGATATATATTCGTCGCTATGTCCCGGCGTTGATGGCGAGAAAATGCCCAGATACATGCGTTAACGCCATCCAGACCTAACTCCAAGCGCTGCTGGCGAATTTTTAGAAGGCTCGCGCGCACGCCGTCCAGGTTGCCGCGGTTGGAGTAGTATTTGAGCATCACCAAATGTGTGATTCTGTTGGGCGAAATCCCCGATGCGCTCAACAGAGATGTCGACTGCTCGATGGCGGCCTTGACACGGGAGTCCGCCGCGTGATTAATCAGTGTGGTGTAAGTAATGATATCGGGGAGTGGATTATCAGTGGCCTCCTCGTCTGGACTGTAGTCCGACGCAGACATTGCGCTGCCCGGTGCCTTTGACGACACCATGTCGGTGAACAAGTCGAATGCGAGCTTGAAATCTTCCGGCCGCGCCTTTCGCAGGCCTTTGCCGGCATTGTCAATTAACGCATTCCATTGGTATGCCTCTATTTTCCAACCGGATCGATGGATGGAAGTCAACACGGACAGGAGGCGACCGAACATCACGCGGGTTTTGGTCGTTTCTCGGGCCATGAGCCGCACGAGTCGGTTTAGATGTCGGTGGGGGATCGAGAATGGGACGGATAGGAGGGCGTGATACGCCTTCCAGGCCTGAAGGTGTGACTGCGTGTTGCCCAAGACGCGTAGAAGATCCCGGCGCCAGGCAACGCGGTCGTAAACCGACTGCTCTGTATCGAACAAGAGAGAAAGATCCAAGTCTTCGAAAGTATCGTCGTAGAAGGGCGACTCCCCGCGTCCCGCGAGAATAGCTTGACCGTATTTGACGACCATTGGATGTATGACTGGGAGAGGTAGCCTCTTCCACGGTGTTCCTACGGGATATGCGCGAACCTGCCGCCTGACAAAATAGCGAGGGAGGTGAGATCGGACTGGCACTGGGTCCAGTAGCTGAAAATCGGCAGCAGGACTGTGTAGATTGGGAGAAAGGGTAGTTCCAACAGAGTTCATAGAGGTCGACGAAATATCGTCGTTGTGATCCTTGTCCACCTCTCGGTCGTCTCCCGAGGCTGGAGGAGCACTGGGGGCGTCGGTCCATATCGATTGAAGAGGCGTAAGACGAGCGAAGCGCGCTGGATAGAGGACAGTGCGCAGCGAAGACGCTTTGATCATCAACTGCAGTCATCCTGTGGACCAGACCTTGAGTCAAAAGATTGCGCCAAAAGAAGAGATACCTACAAGACCGACGCGAATCCGTCCCCTGCTAGCGCCTAGATGAATCGCCTCCTCCGACGGTATTGCGAGCCTGGACACGGAACGCGCCAAACAATTTTTTTTTGCTTGGACGTGTTGGTTCACGTGGTGGCCTGCTTTCTATCACGGGTGACGTAACTCAGAGTGCAGCGACTTTTTCTTCACTCTTTATCAACTCTTTAACTTAAACTTGAGGAAGGCGATATATCCAACGAACAATGCATAAAACATATGCGAATGGGAGTGACATGGCCTATGCATACGGTACAGAGGATCACTGCGACTTGACCTTGAGAACACCAAGGAACGCCGCCTTCTCTTCGAACGTCTGGAAGGCACCATGCTACGAAGATGCATGAGCAGCCAGAAATATGTAACAATTATTGAAGAACGTACACCGAATTTCGATGAAGTGTCGATGAATTTTAGCTGAACCTTCTCCAGATCACGACGCGACGTGTGGACCATGAGCGACTTTCGGATGGTAATGACGCGCTTCTTGGTGCCAGGGATGGAGCCCTTGAGCATCAGGAAGTCGTTCTTGACGATACCGTAGTGGGGGAATCCACCCATTGGTGTGATGAGCTTCTTGGTGACATCAGACTCGGTCGAGGCGTTGGCGTCGTCGCCGCCAGAGCCAATGCGGTAGATCTTCTTGTTCAGCTCCGTACGGTGGTGGTAGCCGTCTACACAGAAACATAAATTCAAAGCTACAAATGAAAGTGAGAGGAGGCGTACTTTGACCAGCACGGGCAACAGAGAACATGACCTTCGACGGATGCCATGCACCGATACAAGCGACCTTGCGCAGACCCTTGTGAGTTTTCCGGGGCAGCTTCTTGGTCCCCCATCGGTGGGTAACACCCTCGAATCCGTGACCTTTCGTCACGGCGATGACATCCACACACTCGTCCTGCTCGAAGACCGAGCCGACCTCGATGGGCTTCTCAAACAAGCCCTGGGCAAACTCGACCTTGTCAGGGATTGAGCCACCGTTGACCTGGATTTCCATGAGGTGAGCCTTCTTTTGAGAGAGACCCGTCTTGCGGATCTGGGTGTGGGCAAGAACGCGGACGACAGTGCAGTATTTGCAGATGCGCTCAAGCTCGCGGGCAACGGACTTGCCGTTGTCCTCGGCGTGCTTCTTGGCGTAGCGGGTGAAAGCCTTCTTCTTTGAGCGGTACCAGTTCTTATAGAACCTCCGCTTGACCTCGTCGGAAAGATGAGACGCCCAGACAGTGGTGAGGGTGCGCAAGCCACGGGGGGTCTCGACGTAACCAACAACGCCGATGACGATGAGTGGGGGCGTCTCGATGATGGTGACAGCCTCGACGACTTCCTTCTTGTGCATTTCTATGCGTGCCAGTTTAGATTATTTTTATAACAAAACGGAAACTGACACGTACTGGAACCCGGACGGTCAAGGTCACGGACGACGTGGGTCATACCAGCCTTGTAGCCCATAACAGCAGTCAAGTGCACGGGTTTCTTGGGGTCATCCTACCAGAACAACATTAGATTTCGATGAATCGAAGAAGGGGAGACCTGAGAGGCGCACTTTGGGGAAGGACTTGACTTTGCCGCGGTGGCGAGCGGCGCGCTTTCTCGGGAGGAATCCGAGGGAACCGTGACGAGGCGCTTCGAACTAAAAACTAAATTCAATCTTTCACCAACGGAAAACGACAGTCGTCAACAAACTTTACGGTGGCTGGGTGAGGAGAGGAGGAGTCAGTAGGGTCAACGGGCGGTGGTAGGACACTAACCTCATCTTGAGGGAGCGCGGCAGCCGAAAGGTGAGAGAGGAATGAGAATTTGAGGGTGGGAATGTGCAAGCCTCTGTATAGGACAACGTGACTATGACTTACGTAATCATATTCCAAGTCGCGTCAGCAATCGAGCTTCGAGTTTGACTTTGTTGTCTGTGGGCTGTACATAGTATGTGAAAGTGATACATTCCAAGTACTTAAAATCCACCCAAACGCTTCTTCTTCTTCATCACAGGCCGTCCCCCGTATGCGCCTGGGAGAATTTGCGTGCTTGCCATCAAGTCCTGCGACACCCCAGGCAATACGGAACTCATTCCAGTAGGCTGGCTTCCGGACATCGGCGGTGCAGGAATATCCTGCGACACGAACCGACGGCGGCTTGTATCGAAATGGTTGATAGATGTAGAAGCCACCACGAGCGGCGGTCGCTGAATTTCGAAGTGTTCCTTCTTGGGCGGAGTGGGCCGCCTAACGCGAGCTGGTGCAGGTTCTTCAGGTGCACCGTCGTAAGGATCCCTATAGACAAAATCCCGCGGGTCGGTGCCGATATCCCAATCCTTCAACAATAATCGGACACCCATGGGCATCATGTCCTCCTCCTCGTCGTGTTCCGTACCAGCACCTGCACTTTTTGGAACCGGACGCAGATATCCAAGCTGACTGGAGGCGGGACGCCATCGAGCGAAAGCGTCTTGGTCATCGTCTCCAGCTCGAAATTGGTATCCCCATCCTTTGAAAACGCATGCGGAGAATAAATATGTCGCGACAAGGCGAGATCGAGCGCAAGTTGCTCCCGTGCCTCAGATTCACGCCTCAGTGATTGCGCAGGACGATCGGGGCTAGGTCTTAGATCGAACCGCCGCAAGCGTTCTGTAAGTGTGCGAATATCTGGGCGATACGACATCGTCAATTTGCGGAGCGTGTCAGTGATGTCGTGGTTCCATGGCGCATCCTTACTCAAGGAGTCTGCTGACACCCGACCCTGCAAAAGCGCTCGGTAACCCCTGGTCGAGTTGATGACACTCTCTGCGAGGAAATCAGCCCTCGTGGAGTGGCCAGGTTCATCCCCAGAGCGGAACAGCACGTCGTAACTGA